>CM060964.1:289832044-291032044 GCA_030765045.1 Tenodera sinensis | reverse complement strand
ATTCATTGTTTCCAGAGCTAAAAGTTTTTGTATTTCTTTTGGTGTGTCTGATTTGCTTATTTCCTCTATTAATTGCAAACTGAAGGTAGATTGCAATAATTCCAATGGATTTTCTCTTATAAGCAGATTTTCTCTGGTGTTAGGAATGTTCAATTTGGATTTAATCTGTGTTACCTTTTCTGGGACACTACTATGAGTTTTAAGGATTGAAGGGGGGAGGTTCTCTTCTGTCCATTTAGAGTTTGGCAGTCATAACATTTTCTCGTGTTGGAGCAATGCTTTTTCTTCTATTTTTGTTGTTATTGATGGGGTCCGTGTTAAGGCAAGCATGGCATCAACAGGTGTGTGCATCAACTGCTCCAGTGATTAGGCAAAGAGCCTGATTTTGTATTTGTTCAAGTTTATTGATGTTAGCATTTGCTGCTGTTATTAAAGCTTCAGAACAGTACAAGAGGTTTGGTTTAACATACATTTTGTATGTTGTGTTAAGGACTCTCCTTGAGCAGCCCCATTTAGTACCAGCTAACCTTTTCAGGATTTGCAGTTTGTTTTCAACCTTTTCTGAGAAGTTTGTTATATGTTTTTTCCAACTTAGCTTTTTGTCGAAAGTGATGCCTAAGTATTTGGCATCATCAACTGCTTTGAGTGGTTTACCATTATAATTTATGTGAATATTAACTGGTTTGTATTTTAGTGTAAATAATTCATAATTTGTTTTTTCCACATTGATAGTCATGAGGTTTTTGGAGCTCCATTCATGTACTTTGTTTAGGGCTGTTTCTATTCTGTCTTTAATTAATTCAGGTTTTTTTTAGAGAGCCTGAAGTCCAAATGACTACATCGTCAGCAAATAAAGCAATTTTGGTTTCTAAAGTTTTTATTATTGATGGAAGATCATTTATATGAATGTTGAAGAGTGTTGTGCTCAGAACAGCACCTTGTGGAAGTCCTCGGTGTGTTTGTTTATATTTGGAAATGTACATATGTATTAAATTTTGTAGAACATATGGACTATAGGAAAGATGGAAATAAAATATACAAATTCCTTAATAAAACAAAATTATCAAAAAATACAACTGAACCATTAAAATATAATAACAAAAGCTTAACTACAGATAGGGAAATAGCAGAATCCCTTAACAAGTTTTATGCTCAGTCACAAAGAGTACCCCAAGCGTATAAAAAACAAGATAAGGCGATCCAAAAAACTATCAGAGAAACTAGTAAGCCAAAAGGTATACGAAATGATATTTTTATTCAGGATTTTAATGAAACAGAACTGGATTTAGCAATAGAACAATTACAGAACAAAAAATCTCCTGGACCTGACAAGATCCATCCAGAGTTTATTAAACACCTTGGCAGGAAAGGAAAAGAAATCCTACTTAAACTGTATAACACGTGTTGGAGAATGACTGTACCTTCCGACTGGAAAAAAGCCATCCCGATTTTAAAGAAAAACAAACCCTCAAACAATATTAATAGTTTCAGACCAATATCTTTGACCAGTGTTATTGCAAAAGTGATGGAAAGAATGGTGGCATCTAGACTTAACTGGTTCCTAGAATATTACAACTTAATTAATAGTTCACAGTCCGGCTTCAGACAGAATCATAGTACAAGTGAAAATGTACTCCTACTAAGCCAAGACATCAAGGAAGCTTTCAATAGAAAGGAGGATACCTTGGCAGTATTCATTGATTTTAAATCAGCATATGACTCAGTCTGGAGAAATAAATTAGTTGAGAAGTTGCAATCAATAGGTGTGAAAAGTAACATACTTAAGTGGATAACTCAGTTTATTTCACAAAGATTTTGTGCCACAAAATATAATACATACATTTCCAAATATAAACAAACACACCGAGGACTTCTACAAGGTGCTGTTCTGAGCACAACACTCTTTAACATATATATAAATGACCTTCCATCAATAATAAAAACTTTAGAAACCAAAATTGCTTTATTTGCTGACGATGTAGTCATTTGGACTTCAGGCCTTTCAAAAAAACCTGAATTAATTAAAGACAGAATAGAAACAGCCCTAAACAAAGTACATGAATGGAGCTCCAAAAATCTCATGACTATCAATGTGGAAAAAACAAATTATGAATTATTTACACTAAAATACAAACCAGTTAATATTAGCATAAATTATAATGGTAAACCACTCAAAGCAGTTGATGATGCCAAATACTTAGCCATCACTTTCGACAGAAAGCTAAGTTGGAAAAAACATATAACAAACATCTCAGAAAAGGTTGAAAAGAAATTGCAAATCCTGAAAAGGTTAGCTGGTGCTAAATGGGGCTGCTCAAGGAGAGTCCTTAACACAACATACAAAATGTATATTAAACCAAACCTCTTGTACTGTTCTGAAGCTTTAATAACGGCAGCAAATGCTAACATCAATAAACTTGAACAAATACAAAATCAGGCTCTTTGCCTAATCACTGGAGCAGTTGATGCACACACCTGTTGATGCCATGCTTGCCTTAACACGGACCCCATCAATAACAACAAAAATAGAAGAACAAGCATTGCTCCAACACGAGAAAATGTTACGACTGCCAAACTCTAAATGGACAGAAGAGAACCTCCCCCCTTCAATCCTTAAAACTCATAGTAGTTTCCTAGAAAAGGTAACACAGATTAAATCCAAATTGAACATTCCTAACACCAGAGAAAATCTACTTATTAGAGAAAATCCATTGGAATTATTGCAACCTACCTTCAATTTGGAATTAATAGAGGAAATAAGTAAATCAGACATACCAAAAGAAATACAAAAACTTCTAGCTCTGGAAACAATCAATACTAGGTATCCCACAGAAGAATGGCTGCACATATATACTGATGGATCCTCCAAGGAAAACCTTACTGGAGCTGGAGTTACATGTTCACATTTTTCCTTTTATCATTCTGTTGCCAGAGACACAACAAATTATGATGGAGAAATAGAGGCTATATACATTGCTCTCCGACAATTATTAAATCTTCCCTTAAATAAATTTAACAAGGCAGTAATTCTTTCAGATTCTAAAGCTGCAATTCAGGGAATATGTTCAAATACTACAAAGAAGTCAACAAAAATTAGAGAATGCTACAAAATGTTAACACAACTCCAAAAAGTTAATAAGACTGTTCATCTCCAATGGATTCCAGCACACTGTGGAGTCATGGGGAACGAAGCTGCAGACTCACTTGCAAAGAAAGCCACAACAATAACACAAAAGTCTAAATTCAATTTCTCATATTCCTCAATAAAACGCTTGATCATTAAAAATTTTTGTCATTCATACCTACAAGAAATAGAAACAAATGCCAAAGATAAAAAATGGATTACACTACTTTCCAATCCAGATATAATCCCCCAGAGACCAAGGAAAACAGCTGTTGCAGCCTTCCGACTATTGACAAATCATGACTGCTTGGCAAGTCATCTCTACAGAATAGGTATCTCAGCCTCACCGATATGTGTCCTGTGTAACGATCCAGCAGAAATGAATGAAGAACACTTGAAGACCTGTGAAGCATTAAGATCAGAAGAAACTACAGTTCAAAAGTATTGGAAAGCACGAATGCTAATGGCTTCATTGCCAGATGCAAGGCACTAGAAAACAACAACAACATATTTTGTGACACAAAATCTTTGTGAAATAAACTGAGTTATCCATTTAAGCATGTTACTTTTCACACCTATTGATTGCAATTTCTCAATTAATTTGTTTTTCCAGACTGAGTCATATGCTGATTTAAAATCAATGAATACTGCCAAGGTATCCTCCCTTCTATTGAAAGCTTCCTTGATGTCTTGACTTAGTAGGAGTACATTTTCACTTGTACTATGACTCTGTCTGAAGCCGGTCTGTGAACTATTAATTAAGTTGTAATATTCTAGGAACCAGTTAAGTCTAGATGCCACCATTCTTTCCATCACTTTTGCAATAACACTGGTCAAAGATATTGGGCTGAAACTATTAATATTGTTTGAGGGTTTGTTTTTCTTTAAAATCGGGATGGCTTTTTTCCAGTCGGAAGGCACAGTCATTCTCCAACACGTGTTATACAGTTTAAGTAGGATTTCTTTTCCTTTCCTGCCAAGGTGTTCAATAAACTCTGGGTGGATCTTGTCAGGTCCTGGAGATTTTTTGTTCTGTAATTGTTCTATTGCTAAATCCAGTTCTGTTTCGTTAAAATCCTGGATAAAAATATTTCGTATATCTTTTGGCTTATTAGTTTCTCAGATAGTTTTTTGGATAGCTTTATCTTGTTTTTTATATGCTTGGGGTATTCTTTGTGACTGAGCATAAAACTTATTAAGGGATTCTGCTATTTCCCTATCTGCAGTTAAGCTTTTGTTATTATGTTTTAATGGTTCAGTTGTATTTTTTGATAATTTTGTTTTATTAAGGAATTTGTATATTTTATTTCCATCTTTCCTATAGTCCATATGTTCTACAAAATTTGTGAAACTGGCCCTCTTTGCTGTAATTAATTCTTTGTTAAAAATGGCTGCTTTTCTTCTCCAGTTTTGTACATCTTCTGGACACTTGGTTCTTTCGGCTTTGACTCTTGCTATATTTCTTTCGCGTTTTAACTTAAAGATGGAGACCAAAAGTAGCTATATTTCTTTAACTTTCCTTTGGGGATATGTGTTTTGGCTGCTGTCAATAATATTTCACAAACTTTTTTATTCATTTCATCTGTTGACTTGAACTCTGATTCTAACAGTATATTACACTTCCCTTCTATCTCATTTTGGAAACTGGACCAATCTGCTTTTTTAAAATTCCAAGAAGTTTTAATTTTTGGTTTGTTACTTTTATTTATTAGACCTCTTATGGAGTTTATGGTGATTCTGTGGCCTGAACCTGGGTCTTCTATTATTTCTCTTTTTGTATTGTCAATTATGTCAGATGACACCATCAGAAGATCAGGATTTGTACCCTAACCATTATAATGAAGGTAAGTGGGTGGATCATTTGGATTAAATATTAATTCCATTGTTGATGTGTTTAATAGGTCTTCTATGACTCTTCCTGCAGAATTGATATCTCTGTAGCCCCACCTAGGGGAGTGTGCATTAAAATCACCTATTAAAATACTTTTGGGTACTAAGGGAATAGAATTTAGATCTAGTGTATTGTCTGGAGGATTGTAGATACTGTAAATTCTATAGTGGTAGTTACTTTTCCATTCTTCAATTTTAACTATTTGTGATTTATCTTGTTCTTCCATTATTTTTTGGATTTGAATAGTAGCTTTCATATTTCTTTTAATTCCTGTAAGAATACCACTTGCTATTTGACGAGCTTTTGGAAGTATATGTGATGTGTACTGATCCATTTCACAGTATATTTCCTGTTCTTCTGATATATTGGCTTCTTGTACTGTGAAGACATCTATATCTTGGTCTTTTAATATTTTCATTAGCTCTTGTTTTTTAGGCTGGGACATGCCTCCTGCATTCCATTGTAGAATTCTTAAAGTATTGGAATTGTTGTGATGAAATTTGCCTAAAGATGTCCCCACCCGGAGATCCGATTGGGGGACAGTTTTAACTCCGGAATGTTTATCTTTAGGACTCATACTCATGTATGTGGCTTTCATGTAACTGTTTTCTTAACGGGCACCAGTTTTACAATGTGGCAGTTACATCACCCGACTTAAACCCCAATTTTGCAAGGAGGACCACACCTATCGTTGGTCAACGGGTCCATCGGACCTAGCCGGGAGGACTAAATAGGTGGTATTTAGATCCACCGACCTTCCCCTCATGTGCCTCTGAAGGACACTGTTGTGCTGTGATAGGCCAGCACATATGTAAATGTAAATGATGTAGTGAGGCACCTCCTATAGCCTCTCCTACCCAATTCCCATCCTCATCCTGCCCGTGGTGCACCCTGCTTTTAACAGATGAGGCTCTGGGGACCGAATCACAGCGGTATAACTGTTTCATCTAAAATAGAGGAAATACTGTTACTAAGGTCTGAAATCTCACTTAATGTTTGCTAAAGCACGACCTAAGTATACTAAGCACAGTTAAAGTGTAAGAATACGCAATTAAGTGAATCTGTAACCAGCCTAATTCATTCTGTGTGTGCATTATGAAAGTATGAAAGTAACATGGCGGAACAAGTGAGTGTTGTGAAACATAAACACGGCAAACCGTTGCAAAGTGGTGAAAAGACAATAATATTCAACGTGTTTAACAAGTTCTGCGAGAAATATCCCGAAGTTGCTATCGAAGATGTGATGAAATTAACATCCCAGTTTACCGTTGTGTCAGTTGCAAGTATTTACAGCACACGCAAAGAAAAATCCTCAGTTGGTGAAGTCAGAACTCCTGGTAAAAAGCGGCCAGGCAAATGTTGGATGTAGTTTGCGACAAATTTGTGAGATCTGAAATCTGTCGAAAAGTTCACCAGTTCTTTGTTAACAATGAAACCCCACCTTAAAGTGCTGTTGGCAGTTAACTTTGATCCCGATCTTTCAGATTTAAAATGGACTTCCCTCTACAAGCTGCTTCTTGAGATTGGTTTCGAGTTTGTGAGCAGGAAATGAAAAAGTGTTATTGTGCACAGAGATGACGTAAGAAGCAGTTTAATTTCCATGTGCTACATGTTATTTGGATCAAGTAAATATATCCTTTTAGTGGTGTAAAATGCATATTATACCTATGCATAGCGGTAACTGTGTTGCATCATTGCAAATGCACTTTGCTGCGGAGTGATAAAAACTGGTGCTTCGTTTACATCTCCTCCAATCTCTTGATGTACAGAGGACATCCTTACCCATCTAACAGCAATTCAAAAACACCTAGTCTTCCAGTGGATACCAGCTCACTATGGACTGAGTGGTAATGGCAAAGCTGATTTTCTTGCAAAAAAAGAGTACCAGCAGTGTACAGAAATCTATATTTCACCTACCATTTTATGCAGCTAAAAGATTAGTCAACTCTGAATTCAAAAAAATTATTGCAAAATATTACTATGAAAAATAAAAAAAATAAAAAAGATGGGTAGCTTTAAAACTGTTAAATTTACAAGATTTACCAGATAAAGCTAAAGTTTTCACATAAATTTGATGTTTTTAATAGTTTAATTTACAGGTTGATACATACCTCTTAATAAAGATGAATTTAAAGAGAATATGAACAAGTTATTAAGACTGCATTAATTAATGGTTTTAATAGATTTTATTGACAAAATGATTGAGAAATTTAAATATCAAAATGCTGTTCAAGATGTTTCTATACTTAAAAGGATAAACGATAATTATACTTTTCAAAAATTTACTTTTATCATCCTTGGGCTAACAAAACAATTACAGAAATTTTTAAAGAACATGGTATTATAATCCTCAAAATAAATACAATACATAAAATTTACTAAGTCTTTTCTAAATTCTCCATTTCAAAGAATAAAAAATCTGGCATCTGAAAGGTAGAACCAGAGCCGAAAAATTCAATGCCACAGCTGGGATTTGAACTATGGATCTTCCATTCTACACACACAGGCTCTTGAACACTGAGCTACCTTGGCAACATGCTGTGATAACATTACATTCTCCAACTGATTTGCATTTTCCTGGCACAATTTTACTACACAATATATTACTTTCAAGTGGTTTTCTACTTGCTTTCTTTTTACGTAGCACATTCATGTATCCTCTATTTGCCCTTCAAAATACAATTCATATAATGTTCTATGACTGAAATATAAATGCAATGTATTACATTCGCAGGATTTCCTCTACTAATTCTTCCTTTACGAGACACAATCAGTCTTTCGCTACTTACCCTTCAACATACAATTCATTCAATTTGCTATATGTTTGAAACAGAAATACAACGTATTACATTCATACTATTTTCTCTACTAACTTTTGTTTTACGTAACAATTCACATGTTATTCCCAACTTCATACATACCAATGCCTATACATATCGTATGTAGAAGAGTGAGTAAACTGCAAAGCCAGTTGACAGATCACCATGAAAATTGCCATATCTAAGTGTTTTCATGTCGAAGGTTTTTATGGAATCCATTTGACCACGCAATGTATTACATTCACATGGTTTTCTCTATTCCTTTTCTTTTACCTAACATACTACTCCCTCTTCTACAAACAATCCATACATTTTTCCATGCACTTGAAATATAAGTGCAAAGCATCTCATTCACATGGTTTTTCTACTCATTTTTCTTTTACTAAACACAATCATATTTCTTTCACTACTCCCGCTTCAACAAACAATTACGAACAATTCATACAATTTTTCATGTGATTGAAACATAAATGCACAGTACATTCACATGACTTTATCAACCAGCTTTTCTTCCTGCAATATTTGTTATTGTTCAACAGTGCTTTTGCTTAGTGTCACTCCAGTGTTTTAATAAAAAATAAAGAAATAGTTGAAAAAGTAAAGTAATCACAACTGGTGTCAGGAGTGCAACGAAAGACACGATATGGAACAGTTGATGACACAAATTTTGGCCAAGAGGGACATAATAGGGAATGAAATGAATTCCGGAATTAGACAGAGGAAACAAATATGAAAGCCGAATTGGAAAAATGTAAACTACGGAATAGAAAGTATGGGAACAAAAATGGACAAAATGGAAACAAAAATGGAAGCCAAACTGAAAATGTAAACTCCGAAATAGAAAAGATGAAGACAGGAATGTTCAATAAGAAGGTAGATCTATCGGAGAATACTAATGAGTGACTGGCAGGGTTAAGGAAGCCATGGAAGAACTTGACGGAAAGATGATGGACCTTGGCCAACGTGTTAACACCCTGGAGTCCATCGCAGCACCAAAGAACTGAACTCCATAATGGAACAAATGTTCGACGATAACATCAAACTAGGTGGATATCAATACTACAACTGAAATGATGGTGTTTATGAAATATTTGTATGTATTTCTATATCTCTTCTATATCGGAAATGACTTAACAATTGCGACAAAAATTTTTATTTAGTTAATGTTTTGCCTTTCAGCTTATCTAAATAAGCATCTTCTCCCACAAAAACAGAAGCAAAAAATGACGAGCGAAGCTCAGTCGCCCAGGTACTATAGTTTGTTACAGTAAATAAATAAGCATTTAATAATTAAATGATCAGCTTTCTATCATGCTCTTCTTCAAAATGATGCCTACACAAATCCATTAATAATGAACACATTGGCAAGAGGGTGTTTGTCGTGTTCAGCATCCAAATCTTTATTCTCAATAAAATTTTGTTTTGTTAGTTTCAGAATGCTAAACAGCATATCACAATTGTTAGAGGCTTTAACAATTTGTTATGCCTTAACAAAATGTTGCATAATGGCCCTATATAAAAGCTGACTGATTCATTGCTTGAGTAATCAATTAACATAATATGGGAGGTAGAATCGGAACTAAAAAATTCAATGCCACAGTAGGGATTTGAATCACAGACTCTCCAGTAAGTTTGTGGGCATAATTAATAATGACAAATATGAATGAAAAAATGTATTTCCTAACAAATAAAAAGGTATTAAATTCAATGAAAAACTGAAGCTGTTAACAGTGGAGCAACACAAATCTTAAATAAAACAATTATTTGGAGACTATAAGCTTCACTTATCTTAGTATTTGCTGCAAGTTCATGAAATTTTATGCAGACATGTTTCATGATGACTCCATCATATCTTCAGTGCTCTTGTATTACCTATATTTTTCATGTGATTATTCTCTAATAGTGCTCATTAGAAAAAAGCCGAGGATCAACATTTTGAGTTCCGATTCTCACTCAATATGTACATTTTATAAGTCTAGAATAACTTCAAATTTAAATTTTCTTACTTATAGCCTTCCCAGCTTGTACCCACCTGATCGAACGCGCTGATTATTATGTCCAAGAAGGAAATGCTCTACCCATGTCTCCATGCTCTGAAGAACCCAGGAATGTGCAAGCTTGTTGCGAGGAACCTGTACAGCCAACCAGTCCAGTGCACTTTGGGGACAGAACTCTGCTACTTCCCATATCCTTTGAAGAACCAGTTGAGTGAAACATGGCAGACCAGAAGGACCACTTGTTGGTTCAGTGATTAGCGTCAGTAATTTAAAGAATGGTTGGCATATCTGGTAAACAAAAAAATGGATGTTATTTTAAGAGCTACTGAATGCAATGTCAATAATGATTGATGGATGCAAGTAAACCTCAAGCACTGTATACAATGTGTAGCTTTATACCGCCCAGCTTCTTTTATCCAAATTCACAATATCTGTTAAATACTGGAGAGTAAGAGAACTAATGGTTTAATAGGCAATTGCTCAGAATTAGTTAAAAACATATTATGTTAATCAGCTAGGAAGTAATGTCAAACTTAAATTATTGAGAATAGTGAGTTATTAAATCCTTTAACTCCAGAAATAACATCACTAATAAGTCCTACAGTACCAGAATATGTCTTACAGTTGTTCATTTATTTGAAAATTGGTATAGTGAGTAGGCAAAATATTATAAGGATTCACCATGTATAAACAGAGGTCTGTAACAATGTGCATATAAATGGTCAAGTTTGGTTTTTATCAATACTCAATTATGAAGTTAAAGTCAATATTTAGCAATTGTTTATGTACAAGCACTTTTAGTCATAGTAAAAATTGATAAAATTAAAGTTTGTGGTCTGAATCCATTCCTTTTTCTAGTAGGAGAGATAATAGAAAGGGAAATTAATGAAAGCATGAGAGTCATACTGAAAGTCATGAGGAACAATTTTTAAAAATCTTATTCTTTATTTTTTAGAAAAACCAAGTACAAACATCATCTTAAAGACAGACTTTTCTGTCACTTTTCAACATAGTCTTCATTTCTTTCCACACATTTTCCCCATCATTATGTAAGTTTGAATATGCCCTTGTGACAGAACTCTGCTCCAGCTGCCAAAGACACTGATGCATTGCTTTCTGAATATCCTGCACTCCCTCCTCCCTCGTAACATTGGCCTTGCATGTATTCCTTAATAGAACCGAAAAGATGGTAGTCAGAGGTACCATGCCGGGACTGTAAGGGGGATGTGGAGGAGTTTCCTACCCAAATGTCTTGATCTTCTCTATAGTGACATGGGCAGTGTGAGGACCAATGTTATCTTGTTGCAGGAGGATCTTCTTTTCTGGAGTTTATCGTGCAATGCATGATGGAGTGGCCAATATGCAACCAAGGCAAAATCACCTCCTCGCAACGAGATACAAAAGAGGTCAAGCAGTCAATTACAATTTCCTTCATTGTTCTAAACTTATTTCTGCTGAGAGCTGACCAATCTTCACGCCAATAAGACAGCACCCTCTCTGCACTATAAGACACAAGTCTTCCAAAGTAACACGGGGTATTGTAATCTTGGGTTCTATGGTTGCTGCCTTTTTTGCCAAATCTGCCACTTCACTCTCTGGCAAGTCAACATGGCCAGGAATCCATTACACACCACACTAATGTCAATAAGCACATAAAATGTGGAAGACATTCTGGATACACCGTACAATAGGATGCTAGTTCAACAGCTCACAAAGGCTCTAAAGTACACAAACAGAATCACTCAAAATGAGGCAGTCACCCAAGTTTCAATGGCACATGTACAAAATGGCTCAATACACAGCATACAGCTCTGCACTATAAATGGAGGTGCTATTATGAAAACCAAATGTATGTGATTCGTTTCCATAAACATAGGCACATCCAACACCACTAGTGCTCAAAGATCCATTGGTGCAGATCAAACATCAGTTAGTGATACGTCTGATCCACCTATCACTAAGTTTATCATTTAGAAGTTTATGTGTGCATACTGCAAAATGTGGTGCACAATCCTAAGGCGAACTCACGCTGATATTACAGAGGAGTTTCTGCCAATTCGGCATAAAGGCCCACCACTCAGCTTATTGAAAAAGACCCTTTTGCCATGCAAATGCCTCTTGCAGACTGTGTGAGATCTTATCAGCACAGATAGTCATGCTGAAGAATAAATGATACACCCAAAGTCTAGTTTGGATCAGACCAATAATGGATACATTCACAGCAAAACTGTCCAATCTGCTCCCCATAATTTGCCATTTAGTACCCACAACATATTTAGGGCACGATCACGTCATACATTTAGCTGCACTATATGCGATGACCAGTTAAGCTTCTTATTGAAGATCAACACCAGTGAATGCTGTGAATGGAAGTAAATCTGGACTGAAACAGAGCGAGGAAGGTAACTGTCTCCTACGGTGGCAGAAATTAACGCAGATTGACTTCTCAGTCGAGAAATAAAAGCCTCTTTTTGAGTTCCACTCTTGAAGATTGTCTAAACATTGTTCCAGACGCTGTTCCAAAAATGGTGTGCACTGAGAAATAAAATAGACGGTGAAGTCATCTACAAATAGGCATGATGAAACTCGAAGTGGAACACATTTCCAGATGGAATTAGTTGCTATAGCAAACAGTGTGACACATAGTACCAAACCCCGAGATATTCAGTTCTCCTAAACAAAAGGGTTAGAAAAAACGAGCTGACTCTTACTCAGAAAATGTGGTCCATTTTAAACTCCTGACAGAACAGTGGTAGACGTCCATGTATATTCCAGGTGTACAGGGAATATAGTATCCCTGCTTGCCAACATGTATCATAAGCCGAAAAATATGCCAACAGTTTGACAGTTCATAAATCTGTTCATGATTTGTGTCAATATCGACACAAGATGGTCCACAGTTGAACAACATAGCCGAAAACCACACTGGGTGCTGGTCAGTAGGTTGCAAGTTTCTAATCACCATACCAACCATTCATTATCATGCCTTCCAACACCTTGCATATGCAACTGGTGAGGGAAACAGGACTGTAGCTGGAGGAAAGATAGCGATTCTTTCCAGCTTTCAAAATGGGTACTACGGTCACCTCTCACCATTTTTCTGGAACAATACTACCAACCCAAACACAATTATAGACCTCCAGCAGGAATTCCTTTCCTTCAGGAGAGAGCTGCTGAAATATTTCTACATGAATACCATCTGGGCCTGTGCTGATAGTTGTGAAAATGAAAGAGAATGTTCTCACCCTGCCATGGTGAAAAGGTGATTGTAATCCTCTATGTTTCAAGAATGAAATACAAAACCTTGAGATTCCAGCTGAGTCTTTATTGGAAAGAACTCAGGGGAGTAGTTATCTGAGTTAGACACTTGGGTAAAAGCACTGCCAAAAGTGTTGGTCACATCAAATGGACCAACAACAATTCTTGTAGCTGTTTTAAAGCCTGCAATTGGTATGTGGGTTGATTTGTCAGCTACACACCTTAACTTATCCCACACAACCAAGGAAGGTTATGTTGGTTAAATGAAGCTACAAACTTGCTTCATGTCTTTCGTTATCCTTAATGACTAGGCGGTCACTTGTATCGAATTAGATTATCCAATCTTATATATTTAAACGAGCAATTCTTGTATATATATATATTTATTCCGCGCAACTTGGAAACGGCTCTAACGATTTTGATCAAATTTTGTATTCAGATAGAGTTTTGCCTTTTAAGTTCAGCTATATAGGTGTAATTCCCGAAAAAACGTGATTTTACATAAAAAATAAAATTTTTTTATTCCCGCTTCTACAGTGCAATTCTTGTATATATATTCCCCGTATTTCAGAAACGGCTCTAAAGATTTGGTTAAATTTTTGTATAGATGCATATTACATTCAGAGTTTTCTCTACTCACTTTTGGGTAACACATTCACATCTCTTTCTCCACTCAGTCTTCTATAAGCAATTTTCCATAAAAAAACATGATTTTGCACCAAAAATATTTTATCCCCACTTTCAAAATAAGTCATACCATGTTCTGTATGTTTGAAACAGAAGTGCTATTACATTCACACTGTTTTCTCCTCTCACTTTTAGGTAACACATTCACATCTCTTTCTCTACTCACTCTTCTGTAAACAATTTTCCATAAAAAGTGTGATTTTGCACCGAAAAACACTTTTATCCCCACTTTTAAATTAAGTCAAACCATGCTCTGTATGATTGAAACAGAAGTGCTATTACATACACACTGTTTTCTCCTCTCACTATTAGGTGATGCATTCACATATTTCTCTACTCATTCTTCTACAAATAAGTCATGCACTTTTCTGCATGTTTAAAATAGAGATGTTGCATATTACATTCACAGCAGTTTCTCTACTCACTTTTAGGTAACAGATTCACATCTCTTTCTCTACTCAGTCTTCTATAAACAATTTTCCATAAAAAACGTGATTTTGCACCGAAAAACACTTTTATCCCCACTTTTAAAATTAGTCACACCATGTTCTGTATATTTGAAACAGAAGTGCTATTACATTCACACAGTTTTCTCCTCTCACTTTTAGGTAACACATTCACATCTCTGTCTCTACTCACTCTTCTGTAAACAATTTTCCATAAAAAGCGTGATTTTGCACCGAAAAACACTTTTATCCCCACTTTTAAAATAAGTCAAATCATGTTCTGTATATTTGAAACAGAAGTGCTATTACATTCACACAGTTTTCTCCTCTCACTTTTAGGTAACACATTCACATCTCTGTCTCTACTCACCCTTCTATAAACAATTTTCCATAAAAAACGTGATTTTGCACCAATAAAACACTTTTATCCCCCCTTTTAAAATTAGTCATGCCATGTTCTGTATATTTTAAATAGAAATACTATTAAATTCACACTGTTTTCTCCTTTCACTATTAGGTATCACGTTCACATCTCTTTTTATACTCTTCTATAAAGAAATCATGCAATTTTCTGTATGTTTGAAATAGAAATGCTACATATTATATTCATACTGTTTTCTCTACTCACTCTTAGGTAACACACTCACATCTCTCTCTAGTCACACTTCTACAAATAAGTCATACAATTTTGTGCATGTTTGAAATAGAAATGCTACATATTACATTCATACTGTTTTCTCTACTTGCTTTTGGGTAACACACTCATAACTGTTTCTCTACTTACTCTTCTAGAAATAAGTCATACAATTTTGTGCATGTTTGATATAGAAATGCTGCATGTTACATTCACAGTGTTTACTCACTTTTAGGTAACACCTTCACATGTCTTTCTCCACTCGCTCTTCTACAAACAATTCATATCATCTATACAACTTGAATGTTTGTATATATCTAACTGTTAATCTCGAAAACCGCTTAACCGATCACCGCAAAATTCGGCATGTATATGTATTTTTTTCATGGAGAGTTTTATGGTAACAATTTTACTACACAATATATTACGTTCAAATGGTTTTCTACTCGCTTTTCTTTTATGTAGCGCATTCATGTATTTCTGTTTGCCCTTCAACATACAATTCATACAATATTCTAGGATTGAAATATAAATGCAGCGTATTACATTCACACGATTTCCTCTACTAATTCTTCCTTTACGAGACACAATCAGTCTTCTTTCACTACTCGCCCTTCAACATATAATTCATACAATTTGCTATATGTTTGAAACAAATACAATGTATTACATTCATACTACTTTCTCAACTCACTTTTGTTTTACGTAACAAAAACAAACCTTCAAACAATATTAATAGTTTCAGACCACTTTGACCAGTGTTATTGCAAAAGTGATGGAAAGAATGGTGGCATCTAGACTTAACTGGTTCCTAGAATATTACAACTTAATTAATAGTTCACAGACCTGCTTCAGACAGAATCATAGTACAAGTGAAAATGTACTCCTACTAAGCCAAGACATCAAGGAAGCTTTCAACAGAAAGGAGGATACCTTAGCAGTATTCATTGATTTTAAATCAGCATATTACTCAGTCTGGAGAAACAAATTAATTGAGAAGTTGCAATCAATAGGTGTGAAAAGCAACATGCTTAAATGGATAACTCAGTTTATTTCACAAAGATTTTGTGCCACAAAATATAATACATACATTTCCAAATATAAAAAAACACACCGAGGACTTCCACAAGGTGCTGTTCTGAGCACAACACTCTTTAACATATATATAAATGACCTTCCATCAATAATAAAAACTTTAGAAACCAAAATTGCTTTATTTGCTGACAATGTAGTCATTTGGACTTCAGGCTCTCCAAAAAAACCTGAATTAATTAAAGACAGAATAGAAACAGCCCTAAACAAAGTACATGAATGGAGCTCCAAAAACCTCATGACTATCAATGTGGAAAAAACAAATTATGAATTATTTACACTAAAATACAAACCAGTTAATATTCACATAAATTATAATGGTAAACCACTCAAAGCAGTTGACGATGCCAAATACTTAGCCATCACTTTCGACAGAAAGCTAAGTTGGAAAAAACATATAACAAACATCTCAGAAAAGGTTGAAAACAAACTGCAAATCCTGAAAAGGTTAGCTGGTGCTAAATGGGGCTGCTCAAGGAGAGTCCTTAACACAACATACAAAATGTATATTAAACCAAACCTCTTGTACTGTTCTGAAGCTTTAATAACAGCAGCAAATGCTAACATCAATAAACTTGAACAAATACAAAATCAGGCTCTTCGCCTAATCACTGGAGCAGTTAAATCCACACCTATTGATGCCATGCTTGCCTTAACATGGACCCCATCAATAACAACAAAAATAGAAGAACAAGCATTGCTCCAACACGAGAAAATGTTACGACTGCCAAACTCTAAATGGGCAGAAGAGAACCTCCCCCCTTCAATCCTTAAAACTCATAGTAGTTTCCTAGAAAAGGTAACACAGATTAAATCCAAATTGAACATTCCTAACACCAGAGAAAATCTACTTATAAGAGAAAATCCATTGGAATTATTGCAACCTACCTTCAGTTTGGAATTAATAGAGGAAATAAGTAAATCAGACACACCAAAAGAAATACAAAAACTTCTAGCTCTGGAAACAATCAATACTAGGTATCCCACAGAAGAATGGCTGCACATATATACTGATGGATCCTCCAAGGAAAACCTTACTGGACCTGGAGTTACCTGTTCACATTTTTCCTTTTATCATTCTGTTGGCAGAGACACAACAAATTATGATGGAGAAATAGAGGCTATACACATTGCTCTCCGACAATTATTAAATCTTCCCTTAAATAAATTTAACAAGGCAGTAATTCTTTCAGATTCTAAAGCTGCAATTCAGGGAATATGTTCAAATACTACAAAGAAGTCAACAAAAATTAGAGAATGCTACAAAATGTTAACACTACTCCAAAAAGTTAATAAGACTGTTCATCTCCAATGGATTCCAGCACACTGTGGAGTCATGGGGAACGAAGCTGCAGACTCACTTGCAAAGAAAGGCACAACAATAAATCAAAAGTCTAAATTCAATTTCTCATATTCCTCAATAAAACGCTTGATCATTAAACAATTTTTTCATTCATACCTGCAAGAAATAGAAACAAATGCCAAAGATAAAAAATGGATTACACTACTTTCCAACCCAGATATAATCCCCCAGAGACCAAGGAAAACAGCGGTTGCAGCCTTCCGACTATTGACAAATCACGACTGCTTAGCAAGTCTCTCTACAGAATAGGTATCTCAGCCTCACCAATATGTGTCCTGTGTAACGATCCAGCAGAAATGAACGAAGACCACTTGAAGACCTGTGAAGCATTAAGATCAGAAGAAACTACAGTTCAAAAGTATTGGAAAGCACGAATGCTAATGGCTTCATTGCCAGATGCAAGGCACTAGAAAACAACAACAACAATTCACATGTTATTCCCTATGGTTTATCAACTTCATACATACCAAGGCCTATACATATCTTACGTTGAAGGGTGATTAAATTCCAAAACAGGTTTACCGATCACCATGAAAAGTGACATTTTTTCATGGCGAAGGTTTTTATGCAATCCATTTTACCAGAAGATATTTCTGGGCTGTTATGCCGTGGTCTGCTGGAGTTAGAACTGCCAGACGTTTCGTCCACAACTGCGGTAGACATCTTCAGTGGCGCGGACGTAGTCTGCTCGGAGAAATAAGCGTAGCGTCTGAGGTGTCGGCTGTCCGAGCTGCTGTATTTATACCCCAAGCAGCCTCCACTGATTGGTCCGGCTGGCGGACGGCAGGGCAGGGGTGGGAGGTTCCATCCAAGGTGTTGTTTCCTCTTGATTGGTTCATTTTTATTATTCCTGTTAACCGTTGTTTCTTGCTTTCAATGACGGGGTACCAGTTACTGTTCAGTTTCAAGGCTTCTTCTTTCTTATTGAAATTGTGGGGATGTTTGTAAATCTCAATGGCTTCGCGTTGTAGCCGGGCATGGTAGTGTGTAGTGGATGACAGAATGCTGGTATCCTGGAACTTGATGATGTGTTCGCCCTTCGCTTCAATGGCGTGTTGTGCAACTGCGGACTTGTCCGTATGGCCCAGACGGCATCCTCTTTTGTGTTCGGCGAGTCTGGTGTTTATGCTGCGTTGTGTAGTCCCAATGTAAACGGAGCCACAGGAACAGGGAATACGATATGCGCCAGCCGAAGACAGGGGGTCCCGGGGATCTTTGGCTGAACATAGATTTTTAAGCTGTTTAGTGGGCTTGAAGACAGTCTTCACATTATGTCTCTGCAGTATGCGTTGGATACGGTCGGTCACATTCTGTAAGTATGGAAGGAAGACCGTACCTTTATGTTTGGTTTTATCTGTAGTGAGTGAGGCAGGTTTTGGTCTCGCAGGACGGAAGGCTCAAAAAATAAGATTTCACAAAAACAGAGGCGAAAAACGCTGAGCGAAGCTTGGTCGCCCAGGTACTGTAGGGTAAAATTGGAAAACCATAACAGCATGCCTTTGAGCATGAATGGCTTTTCAACATTCATCCATCCACCAAGAACAAGAAATTGATGTTGACTGTGGAATAGAGTGCTCAGCAGCTGAAAGTTTACTCTCGGTAAGATGCTCGGCTAAATCATTCACTGAGTCGTACTGCTCGTAAGTAAACACAGTATACTGGGTGTAAAGGTTCCAGTTGGCGTGATCCAAGCACCATCTAGGCATACGTGTGAAACATCTATATTATGTTAAGAGACAAGTAAGACATGGAAGGTGGTCACTAGTGTGTAAATCAGAGATAACACTCCACTGCAAGGAAAGTGCCAACTGTGGTGAACAAGCTGCTAGATCTAGGTGTGAGAAGCTATTAAAGGAGTCAGAAAGAAACATAGGCTCCACAGTGTTGAGGAGAGCTGGATTATAATTATCCATGAAATCAGTAATGAGCTTGCCTCTCACACAAGCCTGAGTTGAACCCCAAAATGGGTGATGCGCATTGAAGTTTCCCACCAACAGAAAAGGTGTTGGTAACTGGGAAACTAGATCTTCTAAATCAGTGAGCAAGAGGTCATGAGATTGAGGCAGATATATGCTGGAAATGGTAAATTGGATGGATGGCAGTACAATCCTTGCAGCGACTGATTGCATGTCAGACTATAAGTGTACAGATTCCATGTACATATATGTATATATCATCTCTGATACGAATCATAGTACCACCATGTACCTGAATCACCTCTTCTGATGTCCGATCATGCTGTACTGGGATATATCATCTCAGTTGAGAAATGTCTTGTGGATGCAGCTTAGTCTCTTGCAAACATGCAACCAAAGACTTATTTTTATTGAGCAAAAGTTGAAGTTCTGGTTGGTGTGTTCTAATTCCATCTATGTTGCATTGTAGGATAGCCATGGTAGTACTTTTATGGAGTAAAGTACCTGAAGATAATTCTCCATTATCTTGAAGTAGGTGGTATTTGGTTTAATTCTTATGTGTTGGGATCATACCCTTCTCTGGAGCTTTATCCTGTCTTTAAGAGGTAGAACTGGAACTTAAAAATTCAATGCCACAGCTGGGATTTGAACCACAGACCCTCCGCTTACCAGGTGGGTGCTCTAACCATTAAGCTACTGTGATAACCTGCCAGAATGACATTGAATTCTCAAACCAGTTCATATTTTTCCCAGTAAACCACAAAGGCAGTCTCACATCAGAGACAATTACCCCAATGGTGACTTACTATTGCAAGTACTTAAGGGACCAATTTGTTCCACAGAAATGGCAACAATTACCAAGTGGCACAATATAAATAAGGATTATGAAAACAAAGAAAACAATAGAGATCAGAAAGTTAGGGACAAATCAAAGAAAAATGGAAGCAAAAAATGGCAGTACCTTTTAAAGGATATCTATCTCTTAGTAATTTGAGCTTATGTAAATTGTAATTTAGTGGATATATTAGTAGGGAGCATGGTGTACAACACATCAATAACCACAGTGCTGGATACAGTTATGTCAGAGTCAACTGAAGATATCAACTCAACATATCAACTCAACTTATTGTAAGTGCGTGTGGGATGTGGGATGTACGCGTGCATCTAATGCACGGAAGTTAACAGCAAACATTCTCCTTCTAGTAAATGTAACTATTCTTAATGAGTAAATTTAGGAATAGGCTTATACACATATGATCATGTATTATTATATTGTACAAATTGAAGAAGAGAAATAAACTCATTCATTCATTTATACTACATATGACACACAAACAGTGACGATGTTGACACAAGCAATGAAGTAATAATTGGGAAACAAAATTTGGGAAGGTAAGGTTTCAGGCCTAAGTTTAGGGTAACTCTCTGGCATTTGCCAACAATTACAACTAAGGAAAACTGGGAAGAAAATTTCAGTGAGAGAGGACTCCTAGCAGGATTTGAACTGCAAACCTCAATTTACAAGCCTCAGCCTCAATGACTCCAATTCCCCATGCTGATGTTTATTAATAGAGTAGCCTTAACTTAGTGTTTCCTGAAACATGGTCCACTAAAAACATGTTTCCTGAAACATGGTCCACTAAAAACAAAGAACACTGAGGCCACAGAAATCACAGCACATGCCTAATATATTGAAAGTACTTCTATCCCAAATATTCACACACCAATTTTCAAATGAATCTTAGGCTTCAAAAATGTTTGATGAACCTCACATTTATGAAAAGCTCTTGGTTGGTCTATTTAAAATAAAAATGGGAGATAAATCACTTTGAAAATTGAAAACTCTTATTCAGTAACTGATGAAGTCAGAACTGTATAGTGCAACAAAACAACATGAGCCACTTCCCTTCGGTCACTAGCCATTTCCTTCTTGCTTTTTGTTTCCACCACAGCCTCTTTGGACCTGTCATCCTTAGCAGCTTTGAAGAAAAGTTTTGTATAGTGTCAATGGGTAGGAGTTAACTGCATTTGTTTTAAAAGTTAGTTTTATACACTTTGCTGTTTCATTTATACCTTATACTGGACTTACCTCTGTATGTTTTGTTATTGCCTGGAATATCATAGCAACTATGTGAACAGCCAATCGTTCATTCCAGCGACAGAGTGCATATATAAGATTCCTTGTATACTGCAAGTTAATACAGTCCTTGATTTGTTGAAAGATGAATGGGAATCCCTGAAAAAAGTAACTAGTGATTGCTATACATAGTAATTATAAAGTATGTAATAAAAACCAGCAAAACACACTAAAAAATAATCACTTACCATAAATTTTCAGAATATATATGCATTTTGGACACACTAAAACTATGGGGCAAAATAATAAAGAATTAAGCTATAACATGAGACAATAAAGCATTAAAAGAACATGCTAAAATTAGCTGTGGCTACAAATTAAGTCAATTCTTTATTTTAAAAGTATGGTAGGATCCTCTTAGAATTATCTTTTAACATATGCAATGGTTTGCAATTAGATCCAATATACAACAAACTATAAAGGGCAATATTCAAATTAGGGTCAGTTCTACCATAATCCAAGAAGCTATATTCCAAGTGAACTCACCCAGCCAAAAGCATGGTTTGCTTTGTAAAGTAACCTAGCCAAAAACTGTGTTAAATGTGGCATTTTAAATTAAATTGAAGTAATGCTTGTGAGGAGTTCATAACTTAATTGAAGTAGAGGGTTTTTTTTCATTATGAACATGTTTTCTTTCTTCATATGCAAGGCATCACTAGGTTTAAGTATTCACTTACTTTAGGGAGAAAATTAAAATAAAAGGAAATGACTGACATCCACAATAAAGATTTATGAATTACTTCTGTTTCATAACCAAATTAATACTACTTTGGGGGGAGTAATCAATATATCACATAGCCTGTTCCTGTTGTAGTAGTGTTTAACGCCCGCTTTTACTACTACGGCACCACAGGTGACACTGATGATACATGGAATGAAGATGGAGCACCGGTGGAATGAGATGGCGGGGGAAACCGGAGCACCCGGAGAAAACCCGCCCTGATGCCGCTTCGTCCACCACGAATACCACGTGCGGGTCCCTGGGATCGAACCCAGGCCGCCTAGGTGGTAGGCGAGCGCACTAACCGCTCGGCCACAGCGCTGCCATAGCCTGTTCCTTAATTCAGACCTATGGTATATATAAAAATCAGTTATTAGTCAAAATTGAACATTAACACAATTTTAGTTTAATTATCCATGTAGATGTGTACATTTAACAGTAAAAAGCTCGCCTCTGTAGTGTGGTGGTAGCATGTCTGCCTCAAATTCAAGACTCTCAACCAGGGTGAGTTATCTGGATAAGGTTTTTTTCCAGTGTTTTCCCTTATCCAGAGAAAATGAATGTTGGCTAACTTTAAGCTCTATGGACCTTGGGCTCACTAAGCATCATTTTATCCATTTCATTTATTCGTCTGATATGACATTACAGTTTGCCCAGTTTGATGACACTCTGTATGTGCGAGGAGAAATTAAGGAGAAGAGACCGGAGTGGTGGGGAACAAACAAGTGATGACAGAACTCAAGCAGTCACATACACAAGCGGTGTACGTTTACTAAGTGTAAACAATTATTCAGGGTGAGAGCTACTGAGATCTAGTCTCCACCTCTCCTATTAGGCAAGTAGGCACATCTCTGCTATTGCGCATCTATGCTTCAGGAGTGGGGGAGTGTCACAACGATCTGGACAAACTGTACATCAGAGGACGTTAATTAAAAAAAAAAAAAAGTAAAACAAATTACCGTATTTCACAATTGTCACCTTTTTAAACACTAAAACCACACAATGTGACGATTATGTGAAGAATAAATTATATAAGATTATTATGTCAATTTTCAGCAACTTGGTGTTGAAATACAATTTCAGAAAGTAAATAGTAATTTTAAGATAAGGGATGCAATGAAATAGGATTAATAATTAACTGATTTATAAAGAAGATAGGGCAGTATAGAGAAAATATAAAATCAGAGTAAGATATTGTATAAAGTTAACATGTAGAAATTATCTTGCATAGAGAATTGGTTTCATTATTATTTATTTGTGCCAACAAACTTACTGTTGGTGTTTTTAAACACACAAGCCGTGTGTGGGCAAAGTTTAAGAGGTAGAACCGGAACTTAAAAATTCAATGCCACAACTGGGATTTGAACCACAGACCTTCCGCTTGCCGGGCGGACGCTCTACCACTGAGCTATTGTGACAAACTGCCAGAATGGCATTAAATTCTCAAGCCAGTTCGTATTTCTCCTGGTAAACCACAAAGGCAGTCTCACATCAGAGACAATTACCCCAATGGTGACTTACTATTGTAAGTACTTTATATCCCAGGATTAAATAACCTTCACATGGTAATTATTATTTATTTGTGCCAACAAACTTACTGTTGGTGTTTTTAAACACACAAGCCGTGTGTGGGCAAAGTTTAAGAGGTAGAACCGGAACTTAAAAATTCAATGCCACAACTGGGATTTGAACCACAGACCTTCCGCTTGCCGGGCGGATGCTCTACCACTGAGCTATTGTGACAAACTGCCAGAATGGCATTAAATTCTCAAGCCAGTTCGTATTTCTCCTGGTAAACCACAAAGGCAGTCTCACATCAGAGACAATTACCCCAATGGTGACTTACTATTGTAAGTACTTTATATCCCAGGATTAAATAACCTTCACATGGTAATTATTATTTATTTGTGCCAACAAACTTACTGTTGGTGTTTTTAAACACACAAGCCGTGTGTGGGCAAAGTTTAAGAGGTAGAACCGGAACTTAAAAATTCAAATCCCAGTTGTGGCATTGAATTTTTAAGTTCCGGTTCTACCTCTTAAACTTTGCCCACACACGGCTTGTGTGTTTAAAAACACCAACAGTAAGTTTGTTGGCACAAATAAATAATAATTACCATGTGAAGGTTATTTAATCCTGGGATATAAAGTACTTACAATAGTAAGTCACCATTGGGGTAATTGTCTCTGATGTGAGACTGCCTTTGTGGTTTACCAGGAGAAATACGAACTGGCTTGAGAATTTAATGCCATTCTGGCAGTTTGTCACAATAGCTCAGTGGTAGAGCGTCCGCCCGGCAAGCGGAAGGTCTGTGGTTCAAATCCCAGTTGTGGCATTGAATTTTTAAGTTCCGGTTCTACCTCTTAAACTTTGCCCACACACGGCTTGTGTGTTTAAAAACACCAACAGTAAGTTTGTTGGCACAAATAAATAATAATTACCATGTGAAGGTTATTTAATCCTGGGATATAAAGTACTTACAATAGTAAGTCACCATTGGGGTAATTGTCTCTGATGTGAGACTGCCTTTGTGGTTTACCAGGAGAAATACGAACTGGCTTGAGAATTTAATGCCATTCTGGCAGTTTGTCACAATAGCTCAGTGGTAGAGCGTCCGCCCGGCAAGCGGAAGGTCTGTGGTTCAAATCCCAGTTGTGGCATTGAATTTTTAAGTTCCGGTTCTACCTCTTAATTGGTTTCATGTTACAGTGGGCGAAGGTCGTTAGGTAATTAGTTAGCAGAGCACGAGAGAGTGGGTCATGAGGGATCGGGTACAAATTCACGGAATTGGTGAGGCTGGGCGATTCCAGGTAGTTAGGTGGTTACAAGAATTAGAGAGCTGAAAGGGACAATATAGCCTTGAATAGATGGATTTCTAGGAATTAAGAAAGGGAAGCAGGGCTCGCTGGCTAGCCTGCAGGAAAAAACAGATGAGTCGCTTCTGTGATTAGCGTTGTAGCTAAAAGCATTCTCCATGACAGGCCTAACAGGTAGATGTAACTGTCTGTAGCTGCATGTTAGTAACACACATCTTCATGCTTCTGCTAAGGTCACTGGGTAGTACAGTTGTTTGCCCGCAACATGGAGAATTGTACTCCTAGATATAGTCACCAGTCTACAAGTTATATTCAGTTTTATTATATTACATCAGTCGGCAACATCTCCATAACTGTGAATTTAAGGATTCATTAAATCTTATATACGAGTCTGTGTTGTCCTTCAGCCATAAACACTCACACGTACCCTGAGTTATGCATCTCTTAGCTCGAGTGAAGCCAGGCACAATGAGCAGAGATATTGTGGATGTAAGGTCCAATGGTGCCCAGAATACTTTGTGAAGCACAACATTGAATATTGGACTACTGAACAAGTGTGTAGAAATATGATCTGGCATAGAAAAAACTTGAAACATCTAAGAAGTGAAGGTTATTTATTGTTTACATATGCATGAACATTTAGTACATGCTGTGAAATAACTTACAGGACAAATCTGCTATTTATCTGTCAGATTATTCTCCATTGTTTTTATTGCTGCCTAAGTCTGACACACTGTCATCCCCTCCACTTACATCCTTACCATTCCACAGTTCGTCATCCTTGGTGCCATCTAATACATTTGAAATCCTTGTCTTCTTGAAACTTCTAACAATAGTATCACTAAATATAAGGTTCCAACTCTGAAGCACCTGTGATGAAATGATGGATGCTTAATTATACCTATAGCAGTCAGTTAATGGTCACACTTCATCATCCACTTGCCATAAAAATGGCATAATGGTTTATTAACAGATACATTAAGAGAATGCAAAATTGAAGTTAAGGAATAATGTCTTGCTATGTTTTGCAGTATTGTAGAAGTTCCTTCACTTTATTCCCCTTATGGCTCTGGAAACTTTTCAAAACAATGCCTCCTATTCTAAACAGTTGTATCCAGTCCAGTATTAGTTTAAAGTCCATCCAACCCTTCTGCTGCACCCTACTATGCATCCCATCAGGAAACCGTTTGTCTTTGGGCATGGTTTTCCAGCTAATTTTTTCATTTCCAGTTGCCCTCAAACTGTATATGATCCCTTTTGTGTAATTATTCAATTGCTTGGCATGTCAAGAAACACTGGAGCCTGATCACCATTGCCAATTTGTCACAAGGTAATCAGTTTCTTGCTGCATGTATATGATATACACTAGAAACTCAAAATCTTTTCTGTATAATCAGCTAGTAAGTTTTGGTATAGGGTGATTCTTCTTGGCACAGAGTTTGCATCAGCACATGAAACTCATGACCCAACCGCAATTAGCTTCAAACTGGTCTCTCATTTGCAGTATTTCGTATGAAACACTACATCCATTACTGCACAACTCTTCAATATAAGCTGGCACCTTGTTATCAATTTCTGAGAACTTTCTGTTTTAAGAGCACCTTGAATAGCTCGTAGACTCCAATTGCACATTCATTTATGCCAATCTCTTAGAAGCTTTTTACTCACTGAAAACTCCCTTTGTGCTGCTAGATTACCATTCTGTTCCATGAATGCAGCCACTCTTAGCTTAAAACCTGCCATATAATTTCTGTATTTCACTATACCAGTGACTCATAAACTAAGCAGCTGTTAGAATAACTACAGAAATACACAGCTGCACACAGCTGAAGAATAAGATTGATTTGGTGCATGCTAATCATATGTAACATAGTTTGTATCCCTCACCCGCTCCATTCCCTTATTGCTTAGTTATGTCTGCTAATTCCCATGCTTTAGGTACTTAAACCTATCAGATTCATTGATAGACTAGCCACCATCTCAGCAGTTGGTAAACTGATGGCATCAACAATGAGGAATACATTACAATATGCTGCATACCCTGTACTCTCTCCCATAACCTGAAAGGTTGCTGTGGCAGCACATAATTTTTAAATATTTCTCTATAGTGAACATCTCGAATATTAATGCAGTGATTATGGGGTGAAATGCTTACATCCTGATTGCTTGTCTATAAATCAACATACAACCATTACGCAATGAAATATGGTATAGGTCCAGTTGCCATTGCCCTCCTCAATACTTCTCCCTAAACCATGCAACCAGTCGCACTGTGCAAAATCCAGGTATTAATTTTCTGGAAAATGTTTCCAAAGATTGTAGAACTGGCCCTCGATATAACAATTATACTGCGACAGTTCTTACTAGCCAATCATCTCTTTAATCTGCAGTGTTTTGTGGTTTTCCAAGGGCAAGGTTTTCAGATTTATATTCAGTTTCAATAAAACACTTATTTTCAATATATTCCTTATGAAGAATGTTAAAACACGTCACAATAGTTTTAATTTGAAAATTTTGCTTGTCCAGAATATTTTTATCATTAATTAATCTACAACATGACTCATCTGAAGTGAAACAAACTACAACATTTCTGAAAATTGTTCTTCTACATTGTTACTGAGCTCATGGTGATAAGTAACATGTACTGGATTATATTTGTCTATGATACTAAATGGGGATTGATTAGTGGAGGTCAAGCAAGTTTTACTTTTAATATTCTGTTTGAAATATTGTTCCGGACATATGTGAAACATTTGGACATATTAACAAACAAATAATTAACATAACACTTTACATTCAATTCGTTACAAATAAATGTAAAATATATACTAAATAATTGGTTAATGAACATAAATTATATAAACTCTTTTGGCACGAGGCCACCTTAATATTCTGTCACAACATTAGCTAACATAGTAGCCATTCAAGTCAGTAATTACTTGGGATGCCAAGTACTGCTGACCAAAGAAGTGATACTACTAGCTTACTTTAAGTGCAACCTTTTATAACCCAAAATAATGATTACTATATGTCTAGATTATTGTGCAAATGCACAATAAGAAAATATAAATGAATTTTCTATACATGCCCTATATGTTCAAGCAACACAAATTTATCATGTGATTCTTATCAAAAGTTTACCTTTCCTCCAGCTACAGCATTGAAGTCTTCTGTGCTCAGTTGCAAAAGATGATCTGGTCCTCGTGATTTCTCTACCAATGAGGCAACTAAAGTAATCATCTTTTCAAGAGAGGCTGGCTTGTACTTATCTGTAGGAAGTGTAATAACATCTTCCTCCTCATCCTCTTCACTGACAACCTCCACCTGAAAGAGAGGAAAATCTCTTAAATGTAGTAAAATGAGGTTCACATTCAGAATGTTTCTTACCTTCACTTTAAATACAATTTTTCAAAAAGATTCCAAGAGAGTATATTATACTTTTACTGTTTAAAGCTCACACAAAATTAAACTTTTACTACAGGATTCTCCCAAATCTTGATGCACATGTAATTTCATACATTACGAATTTTTGTTTGGGGGGGATTTGAATGTGGGTAAGACCTATTACACAGTGAATAAATGAAAAGGGTGAAATGAATGTTCCAATGAGGAACAGGATCTGCATAGTTGCTACCTGACATTCATCTTTGCAGGAATAAGGGAAACTATACAGATATGTTGGATGAATTTAACACATCCATTTTCAGCAAACCTTTTCTAATTTTAAAGATAATGTAATTAAATGAACCGCTTGCTTTTGGTGGAGTTACACATTCACTTAACATTTGTTGTACACATCTTCAAAAGAAGGTTGTCAGATTATTGTGTGTTCATGTTGGCAATATTTGAACAGGAAGTGGCCAGAATTCACGATCTTAATTATGATACTCTGTATTTGGCACTTTTAATAACAATTTGATTGATATGATTTACTGAGTACTAAAACAAATACATCTTGGGCTACCCCTGAGCTGGGCCCTGGCCCTAATAACAATTACAAAATTTATTTACAAAATATTCACTGAACATGTGTCATTTTTCCATTTATTTCTGTATTTTTGTAATTTTTCATTATTTCTCAGCATGCTGCTGTTGTTGCTGCATAGGAAGTGAAATAAAAGAGCTCACAGTAAAGTGAGAAATTACCTCACTTTTAATGAGCCAATGCTTATGTAGAATAGATGTCATTTGAAGTTCTAAACTTTCCTCATATTGGCGTAACAAAATATTTCACTGTGAAGATAGCTACCAGCATGCTAGAGTCTGGAATTATACTGACATTTCAAACACCTAGAGTGAGTGAGTGAGTGAGCGAGTAAGTGAGTGAGAGTGAGTGAGTGAGTGAGTGAGTGAGTGAGTGAGTGAGTGAGTGAGTGAGTGAGTGAGTGGGTGAGTGGGTGGGTGAGGTTTAAGGGCCTGCCGACGGCTAGGTCATTTGGGCCCCAAACACTTAGATCTATGAGAGGTAGAACTGGAACTTAACAATTCAATGCCACAGCTGGGTTTTGAACCACAGACCCTCCGCTTACCAGGCAGGTGCTCTAACCATTAAGCTACTGTGACAACCTGCCAGAATGACATTGAATTCTCAAACCAGTTTGTATTTTTCCCTGTGGCATTGAATTTTTAAGTTCCAGTTCTACCTCTCAAACATTGCCCACAGACACGGCTTGTGTGTTTAAAAACACCAACAGTAAGTTTGTTGGCATAAATAAATAATAATTACCTAGATCTACTCTTATACATAAAGGAGGGCATCAGTCACCACACTCAAACTGAAACCAATAATTATCACCTTAGTGGTCAGAAGAGTTACTGAAAGAGCACTTGACTGTAGATTACACAATTATGTAACCTCTAGTCCATTTCAGTGAGGTTTTACCTCATTTCCAGGACCTCACATTAACACTACCACCACTGGATGTAACAAAAGCCTTCGATAACACAGGGTGGAAAGTACTGCTTTGGCCAGAATAACCTAGCTAATAGATGCAGGTAAAAGAAATCTAAAATACTAAGTTTCATTTCAGTAGGATTAATCATTTTGTAAAAATTTATTTTTTTCGGTAATGTAAATGGCAATGCTGAGCTGTCCTTGTACATGCCAGCTGTCTGTGTTGTACCTAACTGGTATGCACTTTGAGGCCAGCACTAACCTCAAGATGTAAACAAAACACTTGCATTGTGCATGTAATTAGTCCCTGCACATGCTGGTGGTCTATGTTATACCTGATCGCTATGTGCTTTGAAGCAACCTCTGGCCTCACATGTAAACAAAACACTCGCCCAGTGCATTTACTGTACCACTGGAAGGGGGCCCCACTTCCTTGAGCAAATCCACACTATTCTAAATGTGACAGGTGTGAATATTACTGAAATGATATACTCTATTCATCTAGAGATTAGAGGAGATATAAACAAAGCACCGGTTTGTATCACTCCGCGGCCACGTGCATTCACAATGACGCAACACAGTTACCTACCGCTACGTGTAGGTATATGCATTTTACACTACTAAAAGGATATATTTACTTGATCCAAATAACATGTAGCACATGGAAATTAACTGCTACTTATGTCATCTCTGTCCACAATAACACTTTTTCATTTCCTGCTCACAATCTCGAAACCAATCTCCAGAAGCAGCTTGTGGAGAGAAGTTCGTTTTAAATCTGGAAGATCGGGATCAGAGTTAACTGCCAACTGCACTTTGTTTAAGGTGGAGGTTCATTGTTAACAAAGAACTGGTGAACTTTTCGACGGATTGCAGATCTCACAAATTCGTCGCAAACTACATCTACCATTTATCTGGTACGTGGAAGCTTTTGGCCGGGATCTTCACCAACTGATGATTTTTCTTTGCGTGTGCTGTCAATACTTGCAAATGACACGCCGGTAAACTCGGATGTTAATTTCATCACGTCTTTGATAGCAAGTTCGGGATATTTCTCGCAGAACTTGTTAAACACGTTCAATATTGTTGTCTTTTCACCACTTCGCAACGGTTCGCCGCACTTATGTTTCACAACTCACTTGTTCCACCATGTTACTTTCATACTGAATAATGCGCGTGCAGAATGAATTAGGCTGGTTACAGATTCACTTAACTGCGTACTCTTACACTTTAACTATGCTTAGTACACTTATTTTATGCATTAGCAAACATTAAGTGACATTTCAGACCTTAGTAACAGTATTTCTTCAAGGGACTATTTACACGGCGAAAGCGTCAAGAGGGCGCGCTGTAGCCAAAATGCACATGGCTTTGTTTACGCCTCCTTTAATCTCTTGATGAACAGAGTATATATTCATTCAAGTAATAATCAAGATTCAGTTTTCCATAGTTAAGAAAGCAGAAAAATGAAATGATTGATACCACGTACTTTAGGGCAGAAACAATGCTGACATAAAGGGATACAGATTTTCCCAATAATGGACATTACGAGCTTAATCAATAGTAATTTCTTTTAATACACAAACAAATAAAAGTCTTGTGAAGTAAAATCATGACTGCAAAAAATTCAATGTCATAGCCAGTATATGAACCACAGATCATCTGCTGCACGCATGGCTGCTCTAAGCTGAGCTACCATAGCTCCCGGCTATGACATTGAATTTTTCAGTCCTGATTCTACCTCTCAAACATTGCCCACATATGGCTTGTGTGTTTAAAACCATCTGCAAGTTGGTTGGCATTAAATAACAATTACCAAATAAAATTCTTCATTTTCGTAAAACAATTGCATTCTTTTGTAGATTACCAATCTGAAATAAAACTACTGATCTCCTTGTCATAAATGACAGCTAAAGCTGTCACCTCACCCACCAATGCTTATAACTGGCACATGAATATGTTGCCTGCCCTTCCCTTTCCCTTCACTTTTTGTAATGCCAGGCAATACCTCCCCTAAGCTCCCCACCATCTGAATGTGACCGCCATTCAACAAAGGTGAGAACATGCAATGTGACATTGACATATCTCTCTTAGAAATAGAACTTTGCATGACATTTTAATATTAAATTGTAACTAAATTCGTTTGAATTAAGACAGAAATGCAATATAGCATTGTTCACACCATGTATGTGTGACAACGAAATAATAGACCATTTATGTCCATTCGTCCAGACGCTAGATGGTTCTAACAATTTGACACAAATCATGTTTTTTTTGGGCAAAATGGGGTTTTTATTGACAATAATTGTATTGGACATATTTGTTGTACTCATCATGTAGAATCACTGGTTTAGGTGTGGGCGAAGCTGTACCTTCCACTCTGTATAGGTAATTTTGTCTCCACAAAACTCTAGACTCCATGGGAGTTACCAGCAAATTATCATACTTAATAATGAATTTGCGCAAAAATAACTCTACAGTATTTGAAATCAACAGTAACAAAATAAGTCAAATTGAAATAAAAAGGGGTGTATTACAGGATTCACCTGTATCTCCCATCCTTTACAATTTAGCAATTGATTTCATTCTGGAGGAACACAGTGAACAATGTTTGATGGATATGATTGTTTGCTAGCTTCAAATTGTCAGAACTTAACAGTGATGATTTTTACAGATGATACCATGATATTAGGAAAAAATTTAGAAGCAGCAAATGAACTGACCAAAGTGGCTATACAGTGTTGTCAGGAAATTGGCTTCACCATCAACACATCAAAATTTTGAGAGGTAGAACTGGAACTTAAAAATTCAATGCCACAACTGGGATTTGAACCAGTCTCTGATGTGAGACTGCCTTTGTGGTTTACCAGGAGAAATATTGAATTTTTAAGTTCCAGTTCTACCTCTCAAACTTTGCCCACACACGGCTTGTGTGTTTAAAAACACCAGCAGTAAGTTTGTTGGCATAAATAAATAATAATTAACATCAAAATCTGTTCGTTTATCCATAAGAAATGGAAAATATACACCAAAGTATCCAATTATCCCTGAAGATACTGAAATTAACCGTCAAAGCCCTGAAGAAAAAATGCTACCCTGGCATTAATTTAAAAGATGAAATAATGTTTGACAGTCATCAAATCTTAAACAATTTACCTAAGAAAGCTGAAATTGCATGTTCCTCATGGACTTCTACACCACTAGACTGATTTTAACCAAACTTGGCACAGTTACCTTTGACGCAAGGCAAAAATTACTGTCTAGTTTAGAATTCAAAATTGCACTCCATTTCACATACTGTATTTTATGAACAATAAGGTGTGATGTTTTCTTTGAGAAATTTCCTCCAAAATTGAAGTGCATTTTACACTCGAAACTGATTTTAAGATGCCCAGCATTGATTTAAAATTCTCGCCAATCTTAAAAATGGCCGTATATTTGATGCCACATGAAATTTATCGCTATCTGGCAACATTAGATTCAACTGGCAGCAGCAATGCACTGTGCAATGAACCTGAATTTAAAGTGTTTGGTATTATTGGTAAGAGTACAATATGTTTGATAGTAGCTAGTTCTGTCATGGAGAAAAATTAAAGGCAATCTCATGCGAGCTATAAAATGAAACTAATAGCATATGCAGAAGAACAAGGAAACGAGCAGCCGAGCCCATTTCGGCCCATCACAAACAGAAAATAAATATTCATAATGGGTGGGAATTAAAGAGCTGAAAAATGACGAAGACCAAATGTGCAAATAAAAGACTGAATACAGAATGGCCAAAACTAAAAGATGACATACCGAAATGGATTCAAGGACACAGTGAAAATGGAACTAAACACAAAAATGATTAAAATACCCCATCGTAAGCTAGTGCTACAGTATAATTTAACAGACTTTGGTGCATCTTATAGTCTATAACTTACGGTAATTAATTATTTAACTTTAGGTAATGCCTTCAGCTCACAAGACCATCATCTATATCTATGTCAATGATATTTGTAGCTCGAACATTGCAAACATAAGAAGAATTACTTATTAATTAAGGCTTCACGGGTGATCAGCTGTGTGAGGTTTAAAAACATTGAGCTTTCGGCCATTGTAGACTCCATGGCCCTCATCAGAATGAAAAATGACGGTTAGCTTGTTCTTGTTTAATGTGGTTTTCATCCGCAATATCAAAAGCCCGGTGAAACAAAGTGGAGATAACTGTCTTCTTTTGAGTAGGTGGTGACTGGAGGCATCCAAGTACTTGCACATCCACAACAGCAACTACAGTGATTCCGGACCAAGTACTGACCCTCGAGAAAACACCATGGCCGATGAAAAACATAGCCCGAAACAGCAGTGCCAATCACAAATTGTCACCCGCTCATTGGCCAGGGCAACAACACCCTCCCACCTAACATTCTATATATATGGGGAGGGGAAAGCTAACCATCATTTTTCATTCTGATGAAGGCCATGGAGTCTACAATGGCTGAAAGCTCAATGTTTTTAAACCTCACACGGCTGATCACCCGTGAAGCCTTAATTAATAACGCGCGCCGTGAAAGCTTTAAATCCTACAATAATCACTTACATTTTCACAGCCTCACAAAATAACAAAGGAACTGCCTGTTCACATAATATTTGTTGCTCTCCTTTCTAACACAGATCATAGAGAAATAACATTGAAATCTGGTCTTTCTTTTGTTTCAACTTTGTTTTTTTTTATTAGTTTTGTGCATGTTGGTTACTAAGAATAAACAAGGTTATAGTGATGTAGCCATGAGGTAACCCAAATGTGACGTGCAAGTCACTGAGCTGCATTAACAAGAAGTCTTAATTACAAACTGTGGTATTTGTGGCTGTTCAAACAGTGCTTTGGCAAAGGATTTTCTCAGCATTTATATTATATAAATACTGGGTGTCCCAAAAAAACACAGACAACCCTTCGTATGTCATGCGGGATGGCAAACTGATTGATTTTCAGATAGGAACCCCTGTCCGGAAATGTACGGTTTGGACACTGGAGAGTGTCGAAGTTTGAGAACGAAAGGTTGTGACAGTTTGCTAACATTCATTTTGGTACATTAATATGGAAGGCATGCAACCCTTTAGCAATCTGTGTACTGGGATAAACGACCTGAGCATAACAACATTCCTGCGCATGTGCTAAGTTCCTCCACAGAGTCCTTGGTGCAAGTCCTCTATGTTACTTATGTAGTTTCCAGTACAGTAACGTTTTTAACAGCAGTGCAAAACGAACCAATACACAGCTGCGGAAATGGCCAGCATGACCTCCATCATACTTTGATGTAAATGTGCAGAATCACTTCGACGTTGCATATTCAGATCGATGGTTTGGTAAAGGTGGACAAGCTTCATGGCCAACATGGTCACCAGATCTGACACCTGACGACTACTTTCTGTGAAGTTGTATGACGAGTACGGTGTATGACACTCCTGTAAGGTCAGCGGAAGACCTTATGGCTCGAGTCCACAGAGCGATTGAAAATCTTCAAAGACAACTGCACGTATTGGGTCATGTGCATGAGGCTTACCACCACCGATATAGGCTCTGTAATGATGTAAGAGGTACACAGTTCACAGCCCATTTATAATGTAGACAGCTCAATGTTGGGTTTATTGACGAAATGTGAACGTACACTTTGATGTGCTACAGCGTCCAGACTGTGCATTTCCGGACAGGGGTTCCTATTTCAAAACTGATCAGTTCACCGTCCCGCACATCATACTAGGTGTTGTCAGTGGTTTTTTGGGACACCCTGTGTGTATATATATATATATTGACTTTGTAGTGTCCTAATAACTCCTTAAGTGTCTTGTGTAATATTTTTTAAATGTCCCCAGAGAAATGCAAGCCTAAAGATAAATTTTGTAGGGATAACCTGTCAAGTCATGGGCAACACTGGAGATTGCAGCTAGTATATGATGAAATGATATAATACTAGAAGAAAACCAAAATGGTATGTCATTTGTAAATAGCTAAATAGACTGTCTGGTAGTTTCTCTTGTCATATATCTATGATTCAAGTTAAAATGTTGGCCACCCCTGGATATGGCATCAGTTATCTTTGTTTTTTGGTAACCTCAAGAGGGCTGTGACCCCTATACCATACTAACTTTAAGAAATTGTAGCAACTTACATATTCCTGAGCTTTTTGTCCTAAGTAGAAGTTCACCATAGTTGATATAGCATGAACTGAAATGAGGAATTGACCTTCTTCCTCTCCCATCTTGCTAAATTCATACAGAAAAGTGAAGTATTCTGTTAAGTGCTTCAAATGTGCTTTAGCACCATGTTCCATCTGCAAAGAGCAGAAAAAAGAAAAAGAACTTCAACACTGTTGCATATCAGATTTCACTGGTAGAAACTAGAAGTCAAGCTCAGAATCTCAATACCCTATTACACTACGTACTTACCAAAGACAATAGCATTCTGATGAACTTCGTTACACATGACTGAGATCCAATTTTTTCTGGATCTGGTTCATCTGAGCCTTCATCATCAGTATCTCCCTTCAGATAAAGAGGTGCATGATTCAGCCTGTATTTAGATAACAAAAGAGCTTTTTATTCACCATCCTTAAATATTATAACAATATGTTCAACAAGGATTGATTCTTTGGCTGACATTATGGTTTCATTGCATTTTTAAAAATAGAAACTACAAGGATCATATTGAAAGTCACAAGCAATCCTTTGTTACAACTGCAATTCTAACAATGCAATGAAATTGATTGCATTATTGTAATCTACAGACTTGACACTATCATGTTGACACATTGTGGTGCCATTAGCTGGCAGTATTTGCAAAATGGTCAACAGTGAATTTTGTTTCAAAGTATGCTGTCATTTAAATTCTCATTAAAGGGGAAAATTTGCTCCTGAAATTCACCATAGAATTCAACGTGCACATACGAGGATGTGTGCATGTGTGTTAGGAGATATTTGAAATACTTCAAAGATGGGAACACAAGCATGTACGATGAGCTTCATAATTGTTTGCTGACACTGTCTCCATAGTACCAACAATGAAAGAGTTGACAAGTTCATTAGAGAAGACAAGCATGTCACTGTATATGAAATCACAACAAAACTTGCAATAGGACATGGTGAAGTACAGCAAATGATTAAAAACTTGGGTTACTGTAAAGTTTGCGTCTGCTGGATCCTAAGTTTATTGACTGTAAACAACAAAGTTCAAAGAACAATCACCACACAAAATCTTCTATAAAGATTTTAAAGCGCAGGACTTTTTTTTTTTATGAGTATTGTGACAAACAATGAAAGCTGGTTGCATTATTATGAACTTGAAACAAACAAGAGAGTATGGAATGACACGTATGGAGATCTAAAAATTTGTCAGTGTCTTCGGGCAGCATGGACTTCTACTGCAAATAAATTTTCAAATTTACAGAACAATGGGAAATATGTACAAAGAATGGGAGATTACGTTGAAAAGTAATAGAAAAGTCTGCTGATTTAGAATAATCTAAAAATTAAGACACAACAACAGGTTGTTGATGACTTTCAGTATGACGTAGTTCCATGACTTGCATCTACATAGCAGTTTAAAGTTGTTATTCTATAAGAAAAAATCCTTGGGACAAACCTGAGTCTCTGAATAACATGAATGCAGAGCCGCTGAAACATCTGCCTCACCATCTGGTTAGGACATTTGATGAGGATTTGTACTGGCCACCATTCATTATGTGCCATGTGCTCCAAAAACCATTCACAGGCAGCTTGTGATGCATTGAACTGTTTGGTAAGCAGTTCCACCCATTGTACCATTGTAGGCTGTAATGTGATTAATAAAAATGCAATCTACATACTGAAAAACTTGTACAATTATTTCAAGAATTTATTTTGCACTCATATTCTGCTATTAGTGGGGTCCCCTGATCTTAGTAAAATGTTTAATGCACGCTTCAATAAATTCAAATTTATGCACAATATAAAGGCATATTTGTGTATTTGGAGGATTTGTTGCCATTTTCAAAGTGATAAGGAGCTGAATAACGCCATGGGTATTCTGAACAGACTGACAAAAAGGGGGTTCAGTGAGTGTTTCCAACAATGGGTAAATCGTTAGAATAGTTGTATTACATCACAGCAAGATGAAAGTTTGTAAATAAAATTGAATGAAATAAAGTCATTATATGTTAATTGCAAAATTGGTAAGTTTTTTAAACACCCTTGTACATGGGGCACAACACTCATCATAAGCTGCACAGGCAAAACATAACTCTATGCAATGCAGCTTGGATTGAATTTTAATGAGTTCATTGAGGCCCACATTTAGGTATCCTGATGCCAATGGGGAAGAAAGAAAGAAAAAGAAAAGGGAAAGAAAAAAAAATAATAAAAAAAAATCTGACTTGGAATAAATAATTTATCAGTTTCCTTAGCTTATGAGACTATTTCTTTACCTATATGTGTACTTAACTATAGTGACAAACACTATAAATGTCAATTTACTGAAATTACAAATATGAAAATTAATAAATAAATAAATAAATAAATAAATAAATAAAAATCTTATGCGTTTCACTAATGTAACTTTCTTTACTCCTGTACAAACGATTCTTACTAATACTTATTCCTCTATCTACCTTATGTCAATCAAGATAAATATTTGCAGAAATTACCTTATTAGTAGGGAACAGATTTTTATGTGCTAAAAAACTTGAAAATATTTTATTATTTATGAAGGAAAAATATAAAAAATATACATTAAAAATGCAAAATTATTTTGTTTCAATATTTCAAAACTGTTAATACTTGTGTTAAAATATCACTCGCCAATTATACTGAGGCAGTGGTGGATTGAAACAATTTCCTGTTGCAGTGAACCATGAAAACTCTCTCCAAGTTTTCCATCACAAACCGATGTCAGTTGTCTCAAAACAATGTACGATACTGAGAGAAGGACCTTTCAATATCACATGAAGATAGTCTTGCATATTTCATCAAAGGAACATCACTGGCGCACACATTTTCAATTTCACCAATATAACTTCCCCTTACAAAACTTTGGCAATTTTGCACATAATATGAAATCCACCATTTTTTTTTTCGAAATTTAAATTTTAAATTTCTATTTAACCCTCCATTGGTCTTAAGAGGCCTGAGAGACCCCTAGGTATATTTAAATATTATAGTTTGTGAATGAATGCACTTACGTAACTGCCTGACTATGACATCTAACACAACACTTTATTATATGCATCGTCGTGAATGACATCTCCGCAGTTGACGCAGGTAGCTTGTAGTTTTTGGTTAAAATAATACATTTATTAAGTAATGAAACTACATTATTGTACTACATAACAACATAGAACAATGTAACTAGATACAAAGCAAAACTCTTTTGCTGAAGAAGTTACTAATAACATTACATGAGAAAACAAAGTGAGTCATGTCAAAGAGATCATTACAGAAGAGCAACTACTTTTCACAATCCATGTATTATGAGTCGCCACAAGCTCTACCATTGCAAGAGTCACTTGTGTGACCAAAGTGCTGAATGTATAACATCTCAATTGGTTCGGGGTGTAAGGCCTAACTTCAATGGCCTCATGCCCTGTCTTAATCCTTTGTGGGAGATCTACCCAATCAAAGGTAAGGAATAGGATACAAGTGGGCAGATATTTGCTTCATTCTTTTCTCTGAACCCAATAAAGAGATATCACACCTTGACTTTCTAGGTACTCCTGAATTTCTAGCTGGCTAACAAATTCGCTTTTAGTACTGTAGCTACCTGAGATGCTCAATTAGCTTCAATCAGGAGCATCCTATTGCGAGATCTACTGCAATTTTTCACTGGGCCAGGTATTTTGTCAATACCCTTCAGTATGATGAACGGATTCACCAATGTAAACTTCTTTCCTTCCTCTGTTCTAGTTATTACTTAGTAGCGAGGACCACTCGATTCTTCTACTTCCTTTACACTTCCCACATTTTGTTTGGTTTGTTTTCACGTACCATGGCAACAGTATCCTAAACTATTGCAAATGTCTCCAATGGCAAGCCCATATACTGGGTGACAGCCCAGCTAATGTGAGAGTTCTGGCCTGGACCTTGCTCACCCTAGGGTCAGACCTCCCTGTGTATACACAGAGGGACCCAATCGCCTTCAGGAGTGCATCAGCTCATCAAAGATCTCTCCATGGGACTGACCTTTATCAGTGGATATAACACAAGTCTTACTTGATAACCAGGGGCTGGGAATCATGCAGTTACCCAGTCACCCCTTACATTTACCTATCCACCAACAATGCATGTGAAAGGTATCCATCAGACTGTGTTCAGGAAGGTATAGGTTTGAAGGTCAAACACATATGTGGACCAAAGTTGATTGGGCATTTTGGCAGAGGTTCTAGGAAGCCAATTGAGAGTGTAGCTCGGGACTCCGGATGCACCAATACCAGTACCTACCGTAGTAGACCCCTGTGTGTGGGGGGGACAACTGCAAAGATTCACTGAGTAAGTGAGCCATTATTACATAATGTGATGCTGATATTTTTCTACATGCTAATAGAAAACACCACTTGGGAACTATTTCAATATTTTCTATCACACCTACCATAACATTTCCTATTTTCTTATCGCCAGAGTCTGATGATTTGTCAATGCTTACCCAAATTTTTTTATTTTCACATTCTGCTCTGGTCTTTCTTAGCATTTCTTTGTAGCATGCAGGAACATACAATTGTATGTTTCAAAATGTACGTATGGGTACATCAAGAGAAAGCTGCTTTATCTAAAAGAACTTGTCTAAAGGATGTACAAGAACCAGGCATTCTATGTTTACTACCTGCTAAACAAATCAAGGACAGTGACTGAAGACTTGTGTACATACATTGCATTAGCCATCCATATCATAAATAAGGGATTCCCCTTTCAGATAATGAGGCAGCATATGTAGGTCATTATAACACAAAAGGCTTATAAAGTTCATATCAATTGTGTTCTCATATGACAATGCACAAGATTTTTCATTAAATTTAAAAATTATAACAAAGAAAAGTGACAAATTATGGGTTTTTAGCAAAATTATTTAAAATATTAGTTTACATAAAAATATTACAAAAATATGTACTTTTATGTGAAATAGAATTTCTTATACAATTGAAGTGTGCTGTTTCGGGAATTTCTGTCTTAGTTACAGTTTCTTATCTATAAGCACAAAAAATATTTATTTACACACAAATCTGCTCCCTACTAATTACTAATTTTCTTCTAGGTACAAGCGGAATATAGGAATACAGTAGGCCTTAAGCAATAGTCAAATCTTTTAAACTGGTTGCTAGCTGATAGCTTTTAAATTCCATTATCTTTGCATGGCCAAGAGATAAAAATGAATGACAACTTTCCATTTGAGAAAAGTACTAGAAAATTCAGACAAATAACAAGGAATATCTCCAAATGGTTCACTCCACAAAAAAATGTAAAGCAGTATTTCTTGTGTAAGCCCTCTGAAACAATTCTAACTGGGGAAAAAAAAAAAAAAAATAAAAACAGAGGCAGCAGAGACTGACTTCACTTGTTTGAAAGATAAACAATGAAATAAAGAAAAATGGCTATGGATTGATGCCTTAGTGGTGGAAGATGTAAAATATACATACATATATATAAAGTAACATTTATATGTAAATAAAGTGTAAACAAAGTAAATAAAGACATTTTTGTAAATAATCTTCATTCATTCATCCTTATAATACATCCGTAATACGCGACGAGGCATCTGTACATTCCGACAGATTACTTAAAAACCCGTTACAAATGGTGCATCAACATGGGACATGAATTGGATGGAAGTAAGAAGAGAGAAGAAAGTAGTTAAGTTCAACACGTAACAAGTAAGACTGTTCTAACTATAATAATAACAATAAAAAAAAAAGCTAAATTCTGTATAGCAAAAAGTTGATGTTATTGAGAAATAAAGTGGTAGGAAAGATGGAGAGTGTTAAAGAATCAGGCAATAGTAGAGAGAGGGAGAAATGATAGAGAAATTAGTGGAGAAAGGTAGAGAAACAGAAGTAGGTAAAGAAAATGAGTTAGGATTGAAAGAAATCATGCAGCAGTCAGCTAATAATGTGGCAGGCGAGATGAAGTTAAATAGGACAGAAATTGAATGAAGTAGAAAAGAAAATAAGGAGTACATGGCTACTATAACAGCGAAGATGGATAATAGTTTAGTTACTATAACAGAAAGAACTGAAATGAGTAGAAGAGAGTGTAAAGAAGACTTGAAAATGTTGTCTTTAGATTTAAGAGCAGAAATTGAATCAAGTAAAGATGATGTAATTAGGTTAGGAGAATTAGTGAATGAAATTAAGTTATGACAAGAAAATATAGTAAATGAAACACAAACAGTTGTAATTAAAGAGCTTGATGAATTTAGGAAGCAACAGGATGAAAAGTTGGAAGAACAGAGAGTAAATATGGTTAAGTTAGGAGATAGAATGATGCATGAGATAGAAGTAAATAGAGCAGAAACAGCTATGGTACTGGAAAGTTTAAAGAAAGCGCATGGAGAAATAAATTAGTACAGGATAATCTTACTGGAGAAATAACTAGCTTAAGTGATATTGTTAAGGTTATCGGCACTGAAATGCAATTGCAACGAGAAGGGTTTAATAAATTCAGTGGTGAAACAAACGTTAAAATAAAAGAAATTCAAGTAAATTTTGAAAAGTTTAGTAAATTCAGTGGTGATGCAAATAATAAAATAAGCGAAATGCAAGAAAATTTTGAGAAAGAAAAAGAGAACACAGGGAAATTGACCCCAGTTGTGATTGCACTGCAGGCAAACTAAGTCAATGAAAATTTAAATGTGACAAACTTACCTAACAATGGCAGTAATGTAGTTGACTCTCAGGAAAATGATTTTGTAAAACCCTTACACACAAACAACCAAAATTACACTTGTAACACGAATCATTTGTTTCGTAATTTGACCCCACCTTCATTTGATGAAAATTCTGGTGACAACCCAAACATTTTTCTCTGGGAACTAGAAGATTATTTCCAAATAAAAAGAATCCCAAACAAATTCCGGATGATGATTGTCAAACGTTGTTTGAAAAATAATGCCTTATAATGGTTAAGGTTAACCATAGCTGCTCACAAAACATACAGTATGTTTAGAAATGTATTTATAAATAGATTTAGGGGTTCTGGACGTCAAAACAGAATCAAAGTTGAGCTAGCAACTGGACGATATGAATCTAAATGTGGAATATCTATGACCGAGTATTTTTTGAAGCTAGCTAACAAAATAAAATTAATAGAACCCCAAATGGGAGTACAAGAAGTCATAAACGCAATGATATGTCATTACCCCCAACAGATCAGGAACAATCTGATAGCAGTCAAACTGATTCATTTCACTGATATGATCGAGTTATTGGCAGAGTTCGAGGCACATAATACCCACATAGAAACAAATACAAATCAACGTTATGACAATGATCTGTGTACACAGAATGCACAACATAAAAGCCAGAGAACACATCAAGAGTGTCATAAAGGACACAATACATAACACTTACAGAGAAACAATTCGAGAGGCGAGACATGTAGGGATTTAAATGAGAGTGATGAAGTAGACAAGCATTTCAAAACGAGATCTAATAATAGGAGCCCCATACTATAACACAAAGTCCAAGGTATGAACGGTACAGATATGATAACCGCACTAACTTCTCTAGAGGACATGGTACAAATGATCAAGTCAACCATACAAACCTTTATAGAGACTGCAATCGCACCTGAACTTAAAATGCCAAGAGTAAGTGTAGGCTTTCACGGCTGGAGTTGATAGTTGTAGAAGAAACTTCCGGGCTGATTTGCCGTGATCTGCTGGAGTAATTATGTCCACATGTTTCGTCCACATCTACAGTGGACATCATTGGTGGTGCAGGCTAAGCCTTCTTGGTAAAGGTTCAGTTGAGTCTAAAATGTTAATGGTTGGAGATGCGGTATTTATATAGAGAGGGATCTTCTCTGATTGGCTCTGGGACTGCTGAGGCAGTATGGCTGATGGGAGGGGCCTAGCTGCTTCCTGGTTGCTACTAGTTCCTGATTAGTCCACATTGTTTTAATGTCCACTAATGCAGACAGCGAAACGTGAATTAATCAGAAACTAGTAGTAACCAGGAAGCAGCTAGGCCCCTCCGATCGACTATACCCCCTCAGCCAGCTAAGAACCAATCAGAGAAGACCTCTCTCTATGTAAATACAGCATCTTCAACTGTTAACATTTCAGACACAATTGAACCTTCACCAAGAAGACTTTGCCTGTGCCACCCATGATGTCCACCACAGCTGTGGATGAAACATCAGAACATAGTTACTCCAGCAGACCATGCAAATTAGCCCAGATGTTTCCTCTATAATTAAAACACCCAGTTTGGTGTTTAACAAAATTTTCATTTTTGAGTTATAGTGTTCACAGACACACACACGCACGCACGCACGCACACATGCATGATGAGCTATGTTGAAGCTGGGGTATGCACATACTAGGCTTCATGATCAGGTCAATAATTGATTGTTACAACATACACAAACCATGTGTAGGTTAACTTTGAAAGGTAGAATCAGAATTGAAAAATTCAATGCCATAGTTGGGACTTGAACCACAGATCATCTGCTATACAGAAATTCAGGCTATGAGCGATACAAACTGGATGTACTTCGCATCACGGGTTTGGGCATGTAGTGTTGCAACAATGTGGCGGGCTTTACAAACCCTTTTCATATTATAATGCTCTGGCGACATTTCCATTTTTGCTAATAATACAGCACACTAATGTGAAAGAATAATCATCAAGTGTGTCACACTTTAACCTCCAACTATTCGGTTCTAAACAAGATAAACACGAAACATAACATAATAGAGAGGTGGCAACCAAGGTCTCCATATGCAGTTGCCTCATTGTGCCTTAGCAGACGAAAACTAATAGAAAGTTTAGTGAAAACGGTAAAAATAAGCGAAGCATTTGTTTCCAGTGTTACATATAGAATTGCTTGTACTCTTACAAGGTACATTCACCGAGAGCCTCACAGGCATTGACCTCCTGTTTTGTACATAGAAATAATCAAGCCACTAGATGTCAGTAACGCACATTTTGGCTGTTCATACTAACTTATTCGTAACAGAACATCAGTTGTAGGTAATCCGTGCGTGCAGCAGAATAGTGCCTTGGCAGTGCAAGATAAGTATATTCTGATGTTAGAGTATTTGTGTGAGAGTGAAAGAATGAACTGTAAATGGACATTTTGTAATTTGTGTTTGTATTGTGCACAATGAGAATTGATGCAAACAAGGTGTTAGAGGTTTTACGGCAGATAGAATTACCGTGTACATCACGTGAAGTACATAAAGAGGAAAGAGACATTGCAAACACTATCTTCGGTTTGATCAAGAAACTAGAAGATGCTACTGCCACTGAAATCCTAGAGAATGAAGAACTGGTGCAAATGCCATCCGAGGATATTACTGATGTGGAACCAATTTACGAAACTTTTTCTGATGATGTAGCTAATGACTATGTTCCTTTCGATTAAGTCAAGAAAGTAATTGGAGCAAAAATTAAAGGCTAGTCATTGAAAACAATTATGCATCACTTCAGAAGGGTCAAGCACAGGAGCTATATCTCATTATCATAGATATTATGAACAAGGAAAAAAACGTGAGAAGCTCAAGGTCATATCGGAGTACATTTGGTCTACTTATCAAGATGCTAGGGCTAATTTAATGGCTGTGCATGATGTTGATATAAGGCGGTGGGCATGCACAAAAGCTACAGCACTTGGAATGACTGATTTCAAAGCTGGATCTACCTGGATGTGGAATTTTAAAACAGTCCACAAGATTGTGAGCTGCAAAGTTACGCAGTTTGTAATGTTCAAACATGCTCAAGTGCAAGAAGAGAGAGAATTCTGCGATTGCATTTGGCATTGAATTCACGGACACCTTGGTTCCTAATTATTCAGCTGCTGAAATTCTAAATACTGACCAATCTGGATATAATTATGACATTCATAGGGAACACACACTATCGATCAGTGGCGAACAAGACACGATTGTCGGGATGAAATCAGCATCTGGAATATCACATTTGTATATAATTCAGCCAATTATTTCCATGGAAGGTAGACTTCTTTCGCCAATACTCATTGTCTTACTGGAACCAAGTGCTACATTTGGTCCCCTTGTGAAAAGGAAAATGTACCAACCTCCGAATGTATATACAACAGTTTCAAAATCAGGCGAACTGGACAAGCGTATTCTTGAATAATGGCGGGATAATTGTCTCTCCCAATGTTGGAACAAAATGTTGTCTGGTTATGGATTCATTTTCACTTCAACACAATGTGTTCATAATTCCAGATAAACAAATACTGGTATTAACCATTCCACCTGGAGCAACGTCCCTTGTTCAACCTTTGGATGAATATTTTTTTTACCAGTGGAAAAAGTTCGTTAAACGTTTTTGTGAGTATTACTCGACAAAACTGATATTGAACTCCACAGTCTTAACACTATCATTAATCTTCATACACTTATCCATAATCAAGAACATGATCAAGCATGCCTGGAAGAAAGCATTTCCAGTTGAATGTGATACTTTTGATGCTCCTGACAATGTTATCTGGAAGACAAGATGCAAATTGCTCAGCACCCAACTACACAACTGCACCATTTATCCAACGCGCATATTGTCGTTTGCATTTGTGTTTAACAGATTTCTATACCAAGACCCATAAACATTCTTAATAAACGGTACATACAGCTAAATGGAATGGAATAAACTTTATTTTATACCTGTGTTTCCTGTTCTATTCATTATGACACCACTATCTATAAGGCTTGCCAACATTTATCATTACCGCTATGGGCAGCTAAAATTGGTGCAGTAAACATTTATTACACCTGACGGTTCCATTGTCATTAATTTTATTTCAATATTGGTGAGGCACTTAGCGAATGTACCTTGTAAGTCATATCGTTTGATAATAGAGTTGTTGAAAATTTAAAAAAGAACTGAAACATAGACTTTCATTCCTAAACGTGGCAATGATGCAACCTATTTCCCTCTCATCTGCACCATCCTCTTACCCTACCTGCTACTTTCGGTTTGTATCGCTCGTAGCCTGAACTTCAGCACAAGTGCAGTAGCTATTAACATCTGAGCTACCATGGCAATATACTGGCACAAATCTCCACTTATTCACGTTTTTCTGGTAAACCACAAAGGAGTCGAGTCTCATATTCGAGACAAGTACTGTGGTTTAAACTCTTAAACCCACTAATTTATACTTTAAAGAGCCCTTATCCAAGAGTTGCTTCAATCTGCTGCTGACATTTTCTGACATACAAGTTTCACACCAAGAATCTTCCTTTGACAGTTTTGTTTATTTACATAGTACAAAATCCAACATCAAGGTTAGCTACCTCAATCAAGTCTGTTGGTTCCTGTAAATAAAGCAAATTGAGATTATTAATATCAATGGTAAGTGCTATTTTACTATACTTGGCAAAGCTATTCATTAAAGCTCTAAGGGGAGTACAAAAATGGAGCAAGGGTTTTCCTTCATGTGTTTACAAGATTTATTTTCTGGCAACTTAGCACTTAACACATTTACCTTGATATGGTCTAATTCTTCTAAGATTCACTACAGAAAATGAACATTTTCAAGCCATTGTACAGTATAATATTTTTGTGGGGCATATTTTACTGACTGTCACAGCAGTGAACTAGACCTGACGAGCCTGATAGTCTTTAAACACATAATTTTATACTGGAATGGGATAAGCTCCCAAATATTAACAGCCAATAATCCTGTTTTGACAGGTCCATTGATTACATGCAAAACACTAACACCCAGGTTAAATAACTTTTTTACATAAGGATGTTCCAACTCCATTTCCACTTGAACCTTTCTGAGAAAACTTAAGCTTACATTATACCCATCCCTGAGACCTGCAATAAGCCTTTTCTTGGAAGATGTTGCAGTTCAGGATCAAATTTCTGCAGTACATTTTGGGCAGTGGTAAGACCCAGTAAAACTCAATTCCAATATATATAAACAATTTTTGGAATTGTTGATATAACAAATATGAGGGCCATTTGGCTTTGTGTTGCATTATTTAATGAATCATCACAATAAACTACATAAACAAGTTTTCTGTTTGAAATTTGAAAAAATAACTCACTGATATGTGGTACAGTAACATGATTAATCACATTGGAACACTTACTGTCACCAAACATGAATTCTGATGCAATTGCACTATCTGGGAACATTAATTTTAATACTGCACTTAAAGAGACATTAAAACACATTTAGCCCATTCACAGACTCTTGCCATTACACAAGAAAACTGAGAGTAGTCAACAAAATGGTCCAGTCAGAGGCAAACTAAACTCCTTGCTTTATAGTAGATGCTAGAAATGATGACCTTCTGCTGTTGAACAGGCAGCATATCTCATAAAATTCTGATGTGCACACTCACACTACCTTCTCCACTCACTCTTATACATAGTATTTTTAAAAACGTTTATTCTGCAATCTACTTTATGTTAATCAAGAAAAGAAAGTTTGCAGAAATTGTTTAGTTACATATTTCCTTGTAGATACAATGGGAACAGGGGAATAGAGTAGGCTTTTGAGATAGTCAAATCTTTGAAGAGCTGGTCGCTATGCCATGGCTTTGAAAATTCCATTCTTTTTGTATGTCCAGGATATAACAACAACAAAAAAAAAACGAATGACTTCTGGTTTGAGAATAGTACAACTATTTGTAAACTCCTGCTGGTCTTCAACAATTGTTGGCAGTTTCATTGTCATAACACAAGAGAAAAAACTAAATTACATCTAACCCCACATAACAAAAAATTGTTTGAAAATAGTTTTTACTACAGAGGCATTAAATATTACAACAAATTACCCATTGAAGTAAAAAATATAAATTCCATTCACCGTTTCAAAAAACATCTCAAGCAATTTTTGATGGAAAAGTGTTATTATTCAACTGATGAGTTTTTGCATTGTTGAGGTAAATGCAGATCTAAGGATGTAAGCGGTGAAACAGTATCTGGTGCAAGGTGTCCTTTGTAGTCTGGAGGATTTTGAGCTTGAGTTTTAGATGAGGGTTTGTAGATAGATTGTGCCTGTGAATATTATGTATGTAAGTACTATATTTTGTAAGTAGTTTTTTTAGTGACACAACCACAACATGTATATGTTTTATGGTTGAAATAAATAAATAAATAAATAAATAAATAAATAAATAAATAAATAAATAAATAAATAAATAAATAAATAAATAAATAAATAAATAAATAAATAAATAAATAAATAAATAAATAAATAAATAAATAAATAAATAAATAAATAAATAAATAAATAAATAAATAAATTTCACCTGGTGAGGGTGTTTCTTCTTGATCTGAATTATTTGAGATTTTTGCATATTGTCATCTATTTGGATGTAACGGGTGATATAAAAGACTTAGAACCAGCTGAACTGTGTTTTGCTTGTACGTGTCCTCGGCACTCATTGCCAACTGCTGCTGTCATAGAACAGTGCGGATGAAACCACACAGCCTTTTTAGAACTACCTTTAAAGGCTTTACTTACCAATGTTACTAAGGAGATGCTCAAACTGGTCACCATCGTTGTCCATGCATTTTTGGCACCTCTTTAGGAGACTATCCATCACTCACTGTAGTTCACATTGAGAAATGCTGGCAACTTCCCGGAGGATATTTTGTTTTAATTCATTCATAGTGTGTGGGTTTGTCTTGTACACTTTATGCTTTAAGTTACCCCAGAGATAGAAATCACAGGGAGTTAAGTTGGGGGACCAAGGTGGCCACAAATCTCTACTAATCATTCTGCCCTGAAACACACTTTCAATTGTTCTTATCAAAAGACTGGCCGTATGAGCTGTTGCAGAATCCTGCTGAAAAAAAGGCAAAATCATGCTCCCGGTCTGTTAATTCTTTAAAAAAAGGGGACAAAATTCTATTCACGTATGTACAGGCATTAACTGTTGACACAAAAAATTGGGCCTATAACTCTTTCTCCGCTAATGGTGCACCATATATCAATTTTTTCATCATGAAGGGGTATTTCGTGAACAATATTAGGTTTCTCAGAGCGCCAATAACAATGTTTTGTATATACATCCATGAAGGTGGAACCAAGCCTCATCCGTGAAAAATGTTAAATGTGAGTCAATTTCGCCACTGTATACACTATTGAGACAAACTCACAGCTGCATGACCAACCAGATCATATGAAAAAGAATTCTGTAAAGTCATCCTAGAAACTGCAAAAAAACATATTCCTCGTGGAAGAATTAAAAATTTCAAACCCTTTTGGAACCCCCAGTTAGAAGAACTGAAAAAGCAAAGGGATATAGCTAGAAATACAGCTGAACAAACAAAAAACATATCAGATACACAAATATGGCGGAAGAAATGTGCCTCACTAAAAAAAGAAATTAATACTGCTAAAAGGAATCACTTTAATAATTTCTTAGAAAAAATGGATTATAGGACAGATGGTAACAAAGCTCATAAGTTCATAAAAAATGTCAAGGACAGGAAAGAAAACAACAGCACACCTATCATACACAACAATAAAATGTTAGTAAATGATGCAGTCATAGCCGAAACATTCAATAAATATTATGCTAATGCACACAAAGTAACAAGAAATAATAAAAAGGAACATAAAGAATTTAAGAAAGATTCGAAACAAGAAAGAGAATGTAATCCTAACACTCAGTGCAATATCTTTTTTCAAAATTTTAATATCCAAGAATTGAACATTGCAATAAATAATCTAAAAAACAAAAAGTCTCCTGGACCAGATCACATACATCCAGAGTTCATAAAAAACCTTGGAAAAACAGCAAAACAACAACTACTGAAACTCTACAATCTATCCTGGAAAACCACTGTACCTGCTGAATGGCGAAAAGCAATAATTGTCCCACTCTTGAAAAAAGACAAAACAGCATCAGAAATAAAAAATTATAGACCAATAGCTCTTACCAGCATAATAGCAAAAGTGATGGAAAGAATGGTGTCAAACAGGTTAAATTGGTTCCTAGAATCACAAAATTTAATATCCCCATGTCAAGCTGGATTCAGAGAGTTCCACTCTACAAATGAACAAGTCTTACTTCTCAGTCAAGAAATCAAAGACTCCTTCAATAGAAAAGAAGATAATTTATCAGTTTTTATTGATTTTCAAAGTGCATATGATTCTATATGCAGAACAAAACTACTAAAGAAAGTAAAAAAAATAGGGATACAAGGTCCAATGTTTTCATGGCTATGTCATTTCCTAACACAACGCTTTATTGCAACCAGATATGGAAGAAATATATCTAAATATAAACAAATACACCGTGGCTTGCCACAAGGTGCAGTGCTCAGCACAACACTTTTTAATATATTTATTAATGATCTACCACAACAAATACAAGAATCAGGCATGAAGTGTGCACTATTTGCTGATGACTTGGTAATGTGGACTTCAAAACCAAAAAGCAAAAGTACAGAACTAGAAAAAACCATGCAACAATCCTTAACCAAATTACAAAGGTGGACCAAAGAAAATTTAATGACTGTTAATACAACAAAATCAAACTACCAAATCTTTTCACTAAGAAAAAAAAAACACTGAAAATAAAACTAAATTTTGAGGGTCAACAATTACCAGAAACAAAGGAAGCAAAGTATTTAGGAGTTACATTTGATACCAAACTTACATGGACCAAACAAATAGAAAATGTAATACAAAGAGCAGAGAGGCGTCTTTCACTGTTAAAACGTCTAACAGGAATGAAGTGGGGATGTTCCAGAGCAACGCTTAACACAACATATAATATATATATATATATATAAAACCATTGTTTACTTACTGCAGCGAAGTTCTTGTAACAGCAAACACAAAAAAAAATTCAAATCTTTCAAAACCAAAGTCTGAGATTAATTACAGGTGCTATCAAAACCACACCAATAGCAGCTATGGAAATACTAACCGACCAATATCCCATTGAATATGAAATAGAAAAAGCGGCTCTTATTCAACACGAAAAGTTGATCAGACTCCCATTCAATACATGGCACAAGAGAAATTTTACACATACACTAAAGACTCAGGAGAGCTTTCTTTCCAAAATTCAAGACATCAAGAAAAATGTACACCTTCCTAATTCAAAGGAAAACTTCATATCTAAAGTCAATCCAACACGTACATTAGACATCACATATTATTTACACCTGACAGAAGAAGTTAAAAAAAGTGATACTCCAACTAGTGTTCTAAAATTATTGGCATTAGAGACAATCCATACTAGATTTCCAGAACACGAATGGCTCCATATTTATACTGATGGATCATTGATATCAAACCAAGATGGAGCAGGTGCTGGAGTCACATGTCACCTCTTTTCCTATTACAAATCTTTAAGTTATGGAACTACTAATTTTGATGGAGAAATTGAAGCAATTCGAATGGCCCTACAAAATCTTTTGTACAGAATTTCACATTTTCAGCAAGCAGTTATTCTCTCAGATTCCAGGGCAGCAATTATAGCAATTACTTCCAAGTTGTCACCAAAAAACCAAACTATTATAGAATGTTGGAAGATGCTTAGCCATCTAACAGCACTTCAAAAACACCTAGTCTTCCAATGGATACCGGCTCACTGTGGACTGAGTGGTAATGAGAAAGCTGATTTTCTTGCAAAAAAGGGTACCAGCGGTGTACAAAAATCTATAGTTAATTTACCATTTTATGCAGCTAAAAGATTAGTCAACTCTGAATTCAAAAAAATTATTGCAAAATATTACTATGAAAAATCAAAGAATAAAAGATGGGAACTACCAAACATTCAAACAGTAATTCCTGAGTACCCTCGAAAAACAGCAGTTGCAACCTTCAGGTTGATTACAGGACATGATTGTCTGGCAAAACATTTAAACAGAATTGGGATATATTCTTCACCACTCTGTCCTCTATGTGATCTGCAAGAGGAAATGGACCGAGACCACCTTCAAATATGCCCAGCCACTTCTAGTGCCCCATCCATCAGTGAAAAATATTGGAGAGCAAGAGGATTAATGACTTCATTGTCAGAAATCCAGCATTAGCTAACATCATCATCATCATCATCATCATCATCATCATCATCATCATCATCATCATCATCATCATCAACAACAACAACAACAACACTATTGAGAGTCCACTCACTAAATCTGCACCTAATTACAGGATCAATTGGTTGAAGAGCATGTACCACACTTATTTTATATGGTTTTAACTTCAGCAATTTAGTAGCTCTTTGCACAGAGCCATAAGTGAGTGAGTGAGTGAGTAGGGTTTAAGGGCCCGTCGACAGCTAGGTCATTAGGGCCCCAAGTCAGAAGATAAAAGCAGGGAAAAACTCACCACCACCTAACAATGAATCAAATATTAAAACGGGGAGTCTAAAAGAAAGATAAAAGCTAAAACAGTTCAAATGTAAAAACTGGTCTAAAAGGATAACAAAAACAGTTAAAACCTCAAAACTGATCTTAAAATGTACACAGATAAAAATGCGAAGGTTAAAAATAAAATCACAAAGTAAAATACAAGTTAAACCTGCTTAATGTAAGTGTTTGGTCTTCATCTTTTTCTTTTTCAGTCTTATCTTGACCGACTTAGGACCTGGTATGTTCAAGTCGCCATCCTCACAGAGCCATAAGAAATGCCTGCTTGTTGTGAAAGACACTTAAGCGAATTTTTGGGGGAATTCTCTAAACAATGACCAGTGCTGTCTAAAGTTTCTTCGGTAAGAACTGTATGTCATCTTTTAGATTTCTGAGCCTGAACGCTTCCTGTCGCCTGAAATTTATTGTTAAGTTCATGGATTGTTGTATGGCCTGGAACTTTTACATCTTTCTGCAAATACCACTTTCACTTGGCAAGCTGAGTTAACACACACAAATCATAAATACATGCTGTGCAGTAGAAAACGAATGCTGAGACATAATACACTTTGTGACTAAGTACAGGACAAAACAATAAACACACTGATAATAACTCAACCTCACGATATCACCGTTGGCTCAGTAGTGCACTTTCAGAGCAGAGAAAAACAAGTCAGCTGCATGACCTTGTGTACAGAAGCTGCGGGTTATTGTGTGCACAGTGGAATAACACCGCGCAGCAGTTCAAATGTTTTTGGGTCTCTCTGTAGTTATTACATAGAAGGCTGCATATGAGATTGTACATTTGGTCTCTACTGTGATACCAGTTTTTCCTTTATTAGCTTTCTATTTAGTAGAACAAAAGCGATAGTGTAGTCAAATATTGCATGCAGCTTTCCAATGGGATGTCTTGGTGCTTTTTTTATGTCCTCTTGTAGGAGTACGAAACTAGAAATGGAGCAGAACGGATGTGCGGTACAGTTGTTCCCGTGGAAGTGAGGAAAAAGGAACTAAGTGATATAGCAGCTGCAAAGCAGATGGGATAAGTTATAAGAAATAATGGCTTGGCAATGAGATTTAAGCAAGAATGGAGTAAATGGAATAATATAGAGTTGGAGATAAAAACTAAAGAATTGGAGAAGGTAAAAACCAAGATGGAAAAAATGGAAAGAAGAATGGAAAGCATGGAAGACTCCATGAGAAGATACAACCTAATAATTTCTGGGATAGAAGAATGAAAAGGAATTGGAGCATTTCAAGAGATACAAGAATAGTTAATGAAGAGGCTAGGGATAAATATGAGGGGCTTCGAACTGCGGGATGCATTTAGAATTGGGAAATTGGCAAAAGGAATATATTGGCGAAATTTAGCAATACAGAATTGGTAATGGAAGTATTGAAAGAAACAAAAAAGCTAAGGGGTACATTTATATATATTAATAAGGATCTTTCTTATGAACAAAGAGAACAAAGGAGGAAGCTGATTGAAGAAAGGAGGACAGCGAGAAGACAAGGTATCAATGCATTTATACGAAACGGCAAACTGTGAATTGATGGGCTAGTAGCTGAGCAGAGAAGCGGCATAAGGAACATTCAAGACGCAGAGCTTACGAAAGTTGTTGATGCAGCAGACTTAAACAAGCTGACATCCGTATCTGGTGTGAATGTTTAGAATGCATGTGGAGTAAATTAAGTGTGCCTTGATGGAGGGGAAGTGATGAACAATGTAAATGGTAGAGAAGAGGGGGAAATCTCAGAAATGGCAGTCGGCAGAGCAAAAAAGAAAATAAAAAATGTTATTACATTACGCCGAGTACAGAGTGACACAAGTATGGGAATCAAGGTGATTAAGAAAATGAGCAAAAAGGTGTAGGGATACAAGGGATCAGGGAAAAGCAGAGTGAAACAAGTGTGGAGGTGCAAGGGATCATGGAAAATCAGTGTGAGGACTCAAGGGGTTAGAAAAAATGGCAAAATTTAGGCAGGGGATATCAAGAGAACATATCAACAAGGTATAAATATGGCTTTTATGGATAAATTGTAGAAAGGAAGAAATAGAAGGTGTTGTGACAAGTACAGGAACAGATTAGAACAGATGTGATACGACTGTATTACAGAAAGCCACTAGTGAAGTTAAATAATTAGCAATAGGGAAAGGGGATGCAAATGGGGTGATATGTAAGTGAGAAGCATTGATAATGGTGGTTAAGTGTATACAGACAGTGAAACAATAATAATATGAAACAGAAATGAGTGTAATAATTTACAGAGAGGGGCAAAAATTTGGCAAATATGACAAATCTAGTGCAGCATAGAAATTAAATGAAAAAACAATAAGTATTAAAAGGGATAAACATGTGTAAAAAATGTAATTGTGATGAAGGGCTGCCCTGTTAGCAAAAGGGCCAGGGTCCAGCTCAGGGGTAGCCCAAGATGTATTTGTTTTTAGTACTCAATAAATCATATCATATTATGTCCTCTTGTAAGCAATATATTGCATGCGTTGTTCTTCGCTTCCTAAATCCAAATTGTTCCTCTGGGATAACATTTGTGGTCATTATTATTAAAGGAAAATTTTATTTATACTACACCTTACTTTAGAAAATTAGGATATGTTTCAGGAACAATTGTTCCCATCTTCAGCTAACAGCTGATTGGCTGATACATGTAGTGTCGTCCGGTATACTATTGATGGCGGAGGTCTTTAGTGGTGGTGATATGAACCTGCTAAGCAATTCCATTGGTGAGAAATCAAAATTCACAATTCTGTCCATTTATAATGTAGATGTTTTCCCAAACTGAGCGCTCAGTTCTTGCTGTCCTGAGATGGTTGGCTTCCTAAATAATGTCATGGTGATAGTTCCAAAAATGTTATTATATGGCTAATTTTTCAATCTGTGTGTATTTTATGCGTTGGATGTGTTCTTTTAATATAGTTTTCAAATTTCTTTTAATCTTGCCTATGAATATTTGGACACAGTCTGCACAATTCATCTAATAAATACCTGAACTTTGGGTATGGGGGATTCTGTCTTTTAAGTATGTGCAGAGTAGATCTTGTATATTGTATCTGTTTTATGATGCTAGAATGATATTATGTTTTCTAAATACTTACTTAAATCTTTCGTCTGTCCAAGGACAGTATTCAAACTTGTCATAATGCAAGATTCCTTTTTGGGGTTTAAATGTGATGGTTTTGAGTTTTTTGTGTTTGTTGCTCTTTTGTTACATAGTATTCAGACAGAAACCACTGAGCGACACTATGTGGACTATATGTATTTGTTACTTATTAAATTCTTCTTTGCTGAGGAGAGTGTTAAGTAGCCTGTATATTAAGCTGTTGAAGACTGCCATTTGGTGGGATTTTGGATTGCAGCTATCATGCTTTATGTAGTTTCTCTGTGTGAGGGTTTCTTATAAACTCCAAAAGTGAGTTACTGGTTCTGTCTGATGATTCTGATGTCCAGGAGAGGTAAGTAGCTATCTTTCTCTATCTCCATTACGAACTGTATAGATCTGGATAGTAAAATGAGTTAGTTTAGCGATGCTACATCACTCACTGTTAAAACCGGGACAAGTTTTGAGAGCTCATTTGCTCCCATTCTCAACCTGATGTTAACTACTGGAACATGGTGTTGTCACATTGTAGTTTGCAACACTGTTGTGATCTAGGTAAGGTTATAAAACTGTATGCAAAATCTTCCAACAAAGCAGTTTTTCTTTTCTTTTTTTAATATAAATCTGCCTTGAATATTGAGTAGTTTCAATGCATCACCCAATAATTTCCTTGGTACTATTGCAAATATGTCACCTACATACCTGTGCCATGTTCTGAAGATTAAAGGGAAGGTTCTTGTAACATGCTTCTCTAAATATCTCATGTAGAGGTCTGCCAAAAAGGGTGAAAGTGGGTTACTCATTACTTCCAAGCATTATATATTCATGATCATGTGTAGTCTTTGTGTTTACAGTTTGTTAATATTCTGAATGGGTGCACTTCCCCTTGTATGAATTGGGGTCTTCGGAGTCTCCTTTCCCTTTACGTAGGCCTTTCAGCGTGGAATGTCTGCAGATGCCAGGCATTCCATGAACAGTTTTGTCCAGATCTGCACTTGAGGTATTCATTGTATAATCCATTACGACCACATGCTTTATTGGTTTTAAATAATTTGGGGGATTATCTATCTCCTCTTTTCTAAATGGTTGATTACTGGTGTCAGTTCTGATGTCAGTTCACCTTGAGACACAGAACAAACAAATGGAATAGTTCAAAGTAACGAATTAAGTCCACTACTATTCATCACGGCCACAGCAGACCTGGCAAAAGCCATAGCCACAGAAAAAACAATACTATATATGTGCACAATGACATGGTGCTACTATCAACAAAAAATCAAAAGACTGCAGGAGGCTTTTCCCAACTAACTGAAAATGACGACCTTAAATGCTACCTAGACAGTGAAAATGACTTCTAGAAAAGGAAGAAGAGTAGCAACCACCAACGCAATATAGGTACTACAAAGGAAAAAAACCTTGCTAACATCTTGCAATTCAAATATTTGGGAAACGCCCTGCAGAACGTGGTGATACATATACCATGCACATAAAAGTAAGGGCCACAATGGCTATATTTATGACTAACAACATAAAATGATTTAATGCTAAGGGCACCCAAATACTTGGTCTTCAGCGTCCTTACAAAGGATCATGGCAAAAGCCAGAGATAAATTTTGATATAAAATAAAAATATTAGTAAAAGCACAAATACAGATAAATATACCAAACAAGTGAGGCAAAAGCCAGAATTAAAACAAATTTATAAAAAGCCCTAAAAGGTATGAAATCTTGATATAAAAAATCTGATGTGTTGCATTCACATGACTTTCTCTACTCTTGTACCAACCATTCTTACAAACTCTTATTCCTATATCTTCTTCGTGTTAGTTAAGATAAACATTTTGTACAACTTATTGCTTATTTCCTTGTAGGTGCAAGGGGAATGTTAGAATACAGTAGGCTTTGTGCGATAGTCACATGTTTGAGATTCTGTTGTCTTTGCACACTTAACATATAAAAAAATGAACAACGATGACCCATTTCACGAAAGTAAGTTTTCCGAAACTCACACACATAACAAGGAATATCTCCGAAAGGGTTCACCCTACACAAAAATTTATTGAGACATAAATTGTGTATTTTAGCAAGATCCACATTTTTTGTATAGTATAATTTGGTCTATCTCTAACAGTTTATCAGTTATGCAAAAGTCGTCCAGAGTAAATACGACTACAGGGGCTATAGCCAGAAAATTCAAGATATACATTTCATTTGTCATAAAAATATCTCAAACATATGACATTTTAATCAAAATCGTTAAGAGCCATTTTCAAGAAAATCAAAATTTTTGAAAAATTTTCCATGTAAAGGGTAGTTTAGGGTGGGGCTATTTTCTTCAAAATCTTCGTGTCACATCCTTGAAAGACATTAAACTTAAATACCAACTTTGGTTTTTAACCGACTTTTCGTTTTTGAGTTGTGCTCTCCACAGACTGACAGACTGACACACAGACACACACACATGGACCTTTTTCCAAAAATGCTTTTTTTGGATTCAGGGGGCCTCAAAACATGTATTTCTGGTGAAATCTCGACATCGAATTTTTGGGTGGAATACAATACTTCCCCTACTTACTAGTAGAGAAAGTAAAAATGTTAAGTCCATAGACTCATATTTACTATTGCTAAAAACTTCAACACTCTCAGCTGCTTCTTTATCATCCACCAGAAGAACCTCTGCAAATCTGATAGCCAGTCGCAGAGAGTTTCAAAGGCAAGCCAGAGACTCTTATTAAACCTATATGGAAGTGAGCCTTGGACTTTAACTGAGAAATGTATAAGAACTTTGAATAAATGAGAAAGAAAAGTGCTCAGAAAGATTTATGGACCTCCTAAGGAAAATGGGAAAATGGCTATTGGAGAATAAGAACAAATTTGGAGCTGCAAAACTATAAAGATACACATATCGTCTCTGATGTTGAAATAAAAAGATTGCACTAGCTGGGCCATGTTATCAGAATGGATGAAAAACGAATGCCTAGAGTTGTTACGGAGGCTAAAATAGATGGTAGAAGGGAAGTTGGAAGACCAAAGAAGAGATGGAGTTATGATGTACATGCTGACATTAGAAGAACAAACATTAGAAGTTGGAGAGCTAAAGCACGAGATTGATCGGAATGGAGGATATTCATTAGGGAGGCCAAGATTATACTACAAGGAAATGGAACATTGTTCATTTTTTTATATGTTAAGCATGCAAAGACAACAGAATCTCAAAGCTTTAAGACATTTGACTATCGCACAAAGTCTACTGTATTCTAACATTCCCCTTGCACTTATAAGGAAATAAGCAATAAGATAATTTGTACAAGAGTGGGTCATGGAATTGAGAATTGTACCATGAGAATTATGTGCGTTTCATTTGCAGTTTTTAAGTTAATTTGAGTTTAATAAACAATCTTTCTGATTACACAGTGCAGTGATACATTTGTGCGTGTTTTGTGATAATAAAATCGGTGTAAACATAACATTCAGTGACACAATTAAGCCACTGGCAGGGAACTTTCCCTAACCTATATAGGTTACCTTTTCTGTTCCATTTTCTTTCCGTTCAACAAAATCAGCATTAAATATGGCACAACAAAGCCCATCCAGCTTCTCTAATAGTAATGAAAGCTGTTTAAAGAGAATAAGAATGGATGAAGGAATCACCATACCAACTTCAAATGCTTTTGCACCTCTAGCCAGCCCTGATGAACAACAAGTACAAGAATCAGCGGTACAGCCAGTGATGGAAAATTCACAGATAAGTAAACCTCCACCAATTTATATTCACAATAAACACGACATGAATGCTATGATTAAAGAACTAAATTCCCTTAATTGTGGAGAATTTATATACAAGACAGTGGAGAATAATGTAGTTAAGCTAAACATGGATCTAATAGAAGGATATAGAAAAGTAACTGCGTTCTTAGAAATGCACGAGACAGAATATCACACCTATCAATTAAAATCTGATAGGGCTTTCAGAGTAGTTATAAGAGGACTACATTACACCTGCAGCACAGAATTAATGATGGCTGAATTAAAAGAGCTGGGGTATGAACCATTACAAATGTTACCAGTCAGACACCCAGTCACAAAATTACCCATACCACTGTTTTTTCTGGACCTAAAACCAAATTCAAAAAATCCAGAAATCTATAACCTAACCCGGCTTTACAATGCTGTTATTAAAGTAGAGCCACCCAAACCAAAGCAAGAAATTATACAATGCCATAGATGTCAACAACATGGGCATACCAAAAACTTTTGTATTCAAACAGCAAGATGCGTAAAATGTGAAGGACTTCATCTCACGGAAAATTGCAACAAACGCAAGGACACCCTGCCGATATGCACAAACTGCAAAGGATGTCATCCAGCTAACTACAGGGGTTGTCCCGAATACCAAAGAATCCAGAGAAGATCTCCTAAATTCCAGCAAACCACAAACAGAAAGCATCCATTAATCGTTGCCTCATCTCAGAACGCAACAAAAGTAACAGCACAAACTGCAACTACAAACCAAGGAGGATCAGCTCTACCCAACTACACTGTCGCTACCAATCGACCTACTTATGCTTATGTTGCAGGTAACTAGAAACAAACAAGATATCACTGGTAACACAATAAATAGCACAGTAATGACTGATATGATCAAAAAGTTTGACATGCTTTTATCACTACTTCAAACTACCATTAACACATTAAATATCCTGATTCCAAAAATACTGCACAATGAATAATACAGCATACAGAGTATTCAAAATTAGCACATGGAATTGTCAGAGTCTAAATAATAAATATCACGAGTTGAACTTTTTTCTAAAAAAATTACAATATAGACTTATTGATGGTGACAGAAACAAAACTCACTCCATCTTTAAATTTTTCATGCCTGATTATAAAATATATAGGGGTCAATCCACGTCAAATCGAACACCCGTAAAACACGACTTTTTCGTAGGAGGTTCAAAATTTTTTTATGGATAATAAGCATCAAATAAGGAGACTCGTATTTTTTTTTTCCGTATTTTTAAATTACTTGCTTAGTTATGGCTATTAGAAACTAAGCAATTTCTGCACGCACTGTAATATAAAATCACTTGTTACTCTAAGGCTATATAGAGTTGAGAGTTGGGGTTTGGCGCACTGGAAAGGTTAAATACAACACTCTTAACAACTTCCAATCAATCATTATTACACATAAATTTTGGACTGTTTTTTTGATGGTATATTTTGTAAAACCAAAAATAGAATTTAAATCGATGTGTTAAAAATCCAAAAAAAAATACACACGTATTCCCTGACATTTTATCTATAAAATAAGATGTTGAAAACTATGGAACTTGCATTAATGCATTTGCTACAATTTTTTTTCTGGAGGCCTGCAAGCGCACGCAGACGAGTAACTAGTCAGGTGACCGCAGACAGCATGCGAATTGCCGCGTCAACTATGCTGCTCATATAACTTCTTACTAAGGCAGTACAGTCCATACAGAAAAATGTCTCCACAATCTTTCTGATACTCCTGTGGTATCTGATACGTGCTTTTGAACTTTTGGATTTTTTTGAAAAAATCTTCTGATGTAAGCAGTTCTTTGCTTTTAGCTTCTTCCTTCATGTACGTCCATACATTTGAAATAATTTCTCTACTCAGACTGTGTAATGTTTTGGTCCCTAATTTAGACAGGTGGCATAATTGATTTACGCTATGATCAATGTCTCACAAATTCACTATATTCACTCTTTATCGCAAAGATCTATGCCTTCAACTGCACGCTGCATTAAAAAGCACCTTTGAATTATGAAGACTGTCTCAGATCATGCAGACATCACTACCTTCTCCCTCCCTCCCCATGTTGTGCACGGTTTCATTCGCACAATTATATAATATGAGCTGATGAAACAGACAAAAGCTATGGATTCGCCAACAGTTTAGAATGCATATTTTAAAAACATTTTGAAGATACTAATAGTGTACATATAATAGTGTCAGCTAGCAGTGTTCTCCTTACTGTACTGTTGTAAAGTTCATGGAACCTCAAGCAGTTGACAGTCGCCGTAATGGAAGGTGGTAATTGTGTGAGGTTACGGTAGCCGTCACCGCTACACTGATTTGCAAGTAAGTTAATTACAACTGAACTATTAGAGACTCCATTCTGATTTTTTCTGAGAATATTGAATAAACTTCATTGTACCTTTAGTTTTTTTTTCCAGATTTTTAAATGGTCGAGTTTATGTTATTATCTAACTTTAAAACTTTAATGGTATAAAATATAATACTAATAATAATTAATAAAATTTTCTAATAAATACCTCACGAAATACTGCAATTTATCTTTAATTTGAGCCAAAGATCAAGTAATTTGCTTCATTACAATCGGAGGTATGATTGATCGAAGAGTGAGGAGCGCACGATTTTTGGGACATTTCCAAAATTAATATCTGCCAAAGTAAATTTTTTATATAAAACGCAGAAGCAGGGGTCAAATATATTTTGTTCCAAAACACCAAAAAAAAATTTTCAAGAAAATCTGAGAGATCAAGGTCATTTTTTGCCATATTTTGTTTGATTTGACGTGGAATGACTAATAGGGCAGATCATCCTTCTCACAGCAAGAAAGGTGGGGCTGCAATAATCATTAGAGCTAATATTAACCACAATCAGCTCCCTCCTATCTCAGAAAATGAAGTGCAAGTTGCAAGAGTAGAAGTACAGATCGATAATGTAAACTACCAACTAGGAGCTTTCTATTCAGCTCCTGATCAACATGCAACTCCTAGCATAATATGGGGAATAATGCATGAAATGGGGGACAAATTCATATTAGGAGGAGATTACAACAGTAAGCATCCAAGGTGGGGATCTAATGTAATTAATGCACGAGGAAGAATGCTGTATGAACAAATACATAAATTTAGACTACAAATAGCATATCCATTAGAACCTACGCACTTTCCAGATACAGGAAATAGATCTGATGTTCTTGTTTTCTTTGTTGGAAAACAATTTTCTCACTTATGCAGCTTCCCAAGAGTTATTCATGACCTAAGCTCCGCCACTATCCTGTTCTACTTGAAATATCTGCAACTGTCCCAAATAACACAAAGAAATACTCCCTCATAAACCATCCATTTAACTGGTCAACGTACAAATCATATCTGAATAGCACTACAATTACAAAAATCCCTTTAAAAACCAAGAGAGATGTTGATATAGCAGTCAGTACAATAACCAAAAATATCCAGACAGCAGCTAATCTTGCATCCTCCATGTATTCAGATAAATACTTTAGAAACAGAAGAGTTATTTTTCCACCTCACATATTACAACTTCAATATCTGAGAAATTCAGCTAGGAAATTGTGGGAAAGAACTAAGTACCCTCCACATAAGAGAAATTATAACAATGCCACCAATGAGTTAAAACTGTTATTGAAAGAACTTAACAGAGAAACCACGGAAAAACATTTACAGTCTTTAGAAGCCAAAGAGAAAAACAAAAATTTTGACCAAGGTCGTTGACAAAATCCCTCCACTTAGAGTTGGTAATCAATGGCTTACAACCTCACAAGAAAAGGTAAACAAATTTTCTGAAATTCTACTGCATCAGTTTAAACCCAACATCTCAGAAGACCCTACCATGAATGAGAAAGTATATAACACCCTAGTGCAGCCACTACAACTGTCACCAATGTGTAAACTATTTACTCCAGGAATAATACAAAATACCATTAATAGATTACCATCTAATAAAGCTCCTGGATTAGACCATATTGTGCAACCTTTGCTTAAAAATTTACCACGCAAAACCATAGTGTTGCTAACACAAATCTACAATGCAATGCTACGTTTAACATACTTTCCAACAGCATGGAAGCATGTCAATATTATGATACAGAAGCCCAACAAAATTTGCAATGATCCATCAAGCTACAGGCCAATTAGCCTTCTGCCACTGTTCTCCAAAATATTTGAGCGCTTGTTATTGCCCAGACTTTTGACACTTCTTAGGCCATTACTGCCCATTACACAATGTGGATTTAGAAAACTCCACTCCTGCCCACAACTACTTCACAGAATTATCAATGAAATAATGGACACCTATGAAAACAAGCAGGTCTGTTTAGGCGTATTTTTAGACACTCAGGAGGCATTTGACAAAGTATGGCATGATGGTCTTTTATCAAAAATTAAGTATCATCTCCCGGATACATATTACCGAATAATTCAATCATATCTCTACAAACGCACTTATTCTGTAGTTTACGAAGATGTACAGTCCTATCAGACCTATTAATGCAGGAGTTCCTCAGGGAAGCATCCTGGGACCCTTTCTATATATAGTCTATACACATGATTTGCCCAAATCTGACAATCTACGTATTGCCCAATTTGCACATGATATACCTATTATGTGCAGAGCAGACACTGGTGAAGAAGTTACAGCACTTATACAAGACTACCTATATAAAATAGAATCATGGAATAAACAATAGGAAACTGTAATAGATCCAAGAAAATCGTATGCCTTCACCTTCACCTATCTCAGAAAAGAACATACTTATCCTTTATTCCTAAACAACACTGCCATACCACAAGCAAACGAAGTAAGATACCTTGGTCTTATCCTTGATACACGTTTAACATGGAAGAAACACATTGATCACATTCTACAAAAACTAAGAGACAGACTTCGACAGTTAACCTTTTCACTGCTACGGGCGAGATATCTCGGGCGCGGAAAGGCTTGCCAGCTGTGCTACGGGCGAGTTATCTCGGACGGAACTTTGAATGCCGGGCATTTCCAAGGTTTTATTCGTATAAGCGTTTGAACAACACAGGGATGTAGTCTCATCTGTTGGGAAGCATGTGAACTACATTTCTGTTGTCACTCTGTATAGTAATGCCCTCTGCAGGAAAATATTTGAAGGGGGTGCAATGACACAGCTGCATGCACTTGCGACCACTGCTTGGTCACGTGATCGGCATGGCGTATTCAGGGTTTTCCAACTTAGTGAAAATGGCTTCTTCACATGGTGCGCGGTTGAACCTTAACGTTGCGGAAATGTTAAATGTTTTTGAATCATTACCGTCAGATTTATCCGATATTTCGGAGTTCGCGGATAGTGACAACGACTTTGAAGTGATGGATAATGGTGAAGATAGCAGTGAGGGTGAAAATGAGCAACAGGCAATACCAACACAGGTGCTAAAGCAGGCACGAAAGGACATTTCATTGTTCCAGTGGTGCTCTGGAAATTTTACTCCACGTGTGCATGACTTCAACAAGGACAGTTCAGGCATTTCTGTGAATATAGGGGATAACTTCAGTGCACAGGATTATTTCCAGCTCTATTTCTCCCCTCATTTTGTTGAGAATATTGCTGAGGAAACTAATAAATATTATAAGTTTCTCATTCAGAAAGAACAGCCATCTCCCAGCTCTCGTCTTCAGAAGTGGAAGGATGTGACAAAAGAAGAATTGTACGTCTTTTTCGGTATTACTCTGCATATGGCCAGGGTAAAAAAGTTAACAATTGCAGAAAGCTGGTCAAAACATCCTCTTCTTGCCACCCCACAGTTTACGAACTATATGTCTCGGGATAGATATCTTCTCATTTTGCGTGTGCTGCATTTCAGTGATAATGACAACCAAGCTCAGGGAGAAAGACTTTATAAACTGAGACCAGTAATAGATCACCTCCAAAATGTTTTCAGTGAAGTATTTACCCCCTTTCGTGACATTTGTATTGACGAGAGCCTTGTACTTTTCAAGGGGCGCCTGCAATTTTTACAATATATTCCATCCAAACGACACAGGTTTGGAATAAAACTGTTAGTGATGTGTGACTGTGAAACAGGATACGTTGTTGACTTTATAGTGTACACAGGAGCAACTACAGACATAATTCCGGGGCGTGAATTTGGGGTTTCCGGAGCAGTAGTCCAGACATTCATAAATAAATATCTGCACAAAGGGCACAGTGTTTGGCTGGATAACTGGTATTCCAGTCCTCTCCTTTATGATTGGCTTCACAGGAATGGCACTAACGCTTGTGGTACAGTAAGAAAAAACAGGAAGGGAATGCCCAAGATGACGTCCAAACTGAAAAGAGGAGAAGTGGAATCGAGGCACACAAATAATCAGCTGGCATTGAGGTGGATGGATAGGCGAGAAGTGTGTATGCTGACTACAATGCATACAACTGACATGAAGGAAACTGGAAAAGTGAGCAGGACTACAAATACACCAGTAAGAAAACCACAATGTGTAATGGACTACAACAGGAACATGGGTGCAGTGGATAGATCGGATATGATTCTAAGTTCTCTTCACTGTCTTAGAAAGTCACTAAAATGGTACAGAAAATTATTCTTTCACCTATTGGATATCGTCATACTAAATTCCCAGACGCTGTACAATGTAAAAACTGGCAAGAACATCTCATTGGCTGAATTCCAAATTTCACTAATTACAGAAATTTTTCAGAAATACTATACGCCAAGACCTACCACTTCATCAGGAAGACCATCATCAGGTGACCAACCTCTACGGTTGACAGAAAGGCATTTTCCTTCCAGTGTACCACCCACCCCAAAGAAAACAAATCCCACGAGGCAATGCTATGTCTGCTCCAATACATCTTTAGGAGAGAAGAAGCGATGGGAAAGCAGGTATATGTGTGCCAAATGTGGCGTTGGCTTGTGTGTAACACCCTGTTTTGAAAAATATCACACGCTTTTAAATTTCTGAGTTGCTGTGCAAAGAAGCGTGTAAGAAAACGAGCAAATGTACTGCGTGAAATGCTTTTTTTTTCTCCAAACATAATTTTTCACATGTATTTTAACTGTTATTGTTTGGACATCCCTAAGTATGAAGTCAAGTGAAAAATGTAAGTGCAAATATATAATCAATATTTAAGAGGTAGAACTGGAACTTAAAAATTCAATGCCACAACTGGGATTTGAACCACAGACCTTCCGCTTCGGGCGGACGCTCTAACCACTGAGCCATTGTGACAAACTGCCAGAATGGCATTAAATTCTCAAGTTAGTTCGTATTTCTCCTGGTAAACCACAAAGGCAGTCTCACATCAGAGACAATTACCCCAATGGTGACTTACTATTGCAAGTACTTTATATCCCAGGATTAAATAACCTTCACATGGTAATTATTATTTATTTATGCCAACAAACTTACTGTTGGTGTTTTTAAACACACAAGCCGTGTGTGGGCAAAGTTTAAGAGGAAGGTCTGTGGTTCAAATCCCAGTTGTGGCATTGAATTTTTAACCTCTTAAACTTTGCCCACACACGGCTTGTGTGTTTAAAAACACCAACAGTAAGTTTGTTGGCATAAATAAATAATAATATAATCAATATGTTTATTTTGCAAGTAACAAACCAGTGCATTGACGTTACATAATGCCAGACAGAAAAATGTATACTAGTGGCCCCTTGTGGACAACCCTGTGTTGTGAGTGTTGCATATGCTTCCCAGCATATAATTTAAAAACGACAATTATTACAATGTGGATTATCAAGGACAGTCTACATCATCTGAGGTGAGTTTTTATGTCATTTACTATAGTTTTTCATGACATTATCGGTATTTTTCAAATGTTTATGTTTTCTGAAAATAACTTAGCATGGAGGGGTTTGCCCAGGTAATGATATGTCAGCAGTGAAAAGGTTAAAACCGTTGCTGCATCAAAACTCAACCCTTTCCATTTCTAACAAGAGACTCATATACAATATGATTATCAAACCAATTTGGCAATATGCATGTTCCTTATGGGGTTCTGCCTCTAATTCCCAAATTAAGCGTATCCAGACATTCCAGAACCGGGTGTTAAGGATAATCACCAGCACACCCTGGTACATAAGAAATGCAAATCTCCACTTAGAACTAAATTTACCTAAAGTAGCCACAGTTCTCCACTCTTCCTATAGAAATCTGTATACAATGTTAGCAAATCATCCAAACGTCTTGATGAAACAAATACCACAAATCATGCCACCAGAACAACCACAGCGCCGTCTCAAGAGGAAAAGACACACAGATTTATTGATTGAGGAACATCAATGGATGTAACTCTCAGAACACGCTTCCTGGCAATACCAGATTAACCTTTGTAGCACAATTGTAGTACTATGTACAAAAATTATGCACTAATAAAGAAAAAATAATAATAATAATTTGTACAAATGTTTATCTCAGCACGAAGAAGATAAGAGGCATAAGAGTTTGTAAGAACGGTTAGTACAAGAGTAGAGAAAGTCATGTGAGTGCAACACATCAGATTTTTGTGGATTGGAATTATGATATTGTTTTCCCACTCTTCTGGTATTTGTTGCTTCCAGGCTATTTGATATATTATCTTAAGCCATTTAATAACCTGTTTTCCTACATACCTTATCCTCTCTGGTGCAACTTCATCTGTTCCTGGAGCCTTTCCCAGTCTTACCTTTCCCACTGCTATCTCAACATCCAATTCATCAATAATTTCTCCCTCAGTTTCCAGTTCTTCCTCGTCTTCGTGTACCAAATTATCTTCATTCTCTACTACTATATCATTCTCTTCAAATATTTCTTTATAGTAAGTTTCCCAAACTTTTAAAACTTCCTCCGTGTTTGTTAGTCTTCTCGTTCATAATAATTTTTAATGTTTTCCCTTGTTTATTCTGCAACCTTTTTGTAGTTAGCAAAAATTTCTTATTGTTGTCTTTAAAGTTTTGTTCCACCTCATTTCCAAATTCTTCCCAAGTTTGTTGTTTAGGTTTTCTTACTTCTTCTTTAGCCTTATTTCTTACTTTAACATATTTATTCCAATCTTCTCTTTGTTTTGTACTTATGTACTTTTTCCATAACTTTTTCTTCTCTTTTACCTTTCCTTTAATTGTTTCATTACACCATTTTGTTCTCTTATATGGTGTTCCTACTGCTTTTTTTACCACAAACTTCATCTGTTTCAGTTATCTTTTTAAATTCTTTCCATACTGTTTCCATATTTTGTATATTTATTGTCTGTTCTGCTTGTAATCATTTATTCTTTATTAATGTCTTGTACTGTTCTTGCTTATCTTCATCTTTGGATTCTTCTATTTTTATTTTTGTATACTTCATTTCTCTGTTTTCTGGGCTTTTTGAATTTGTCATTATTAGTCATTTATGTTGTGTACTTAATTCAGCACTCCAAAATACTCTTACGTCTTCTATTGCATATCTTGTATTTTTGGTAAAAGTTGTTGTTAGCTAATGCTGGATTTCTGACAGTGAAGTCATTAATCCTCTTGCTCTCCAGTATTTTTCACTGATGGATGGGGTGCTAGAAGTGGCCGGGCATATTTGAAGGCGGTCTTGGTCCATTTCCTCTTGCAGATCACATAGAGGACAGGGTGCTGAAGAATACCCCCCTCACATATTTCCCTCCCCTATGATTTTTCATCACTAAAAATTATTTACCTATTAAACATCGCATAATTCCCTCTCCTGGTTCATTCTTATTGGAGCGGCCTTCAAATGACTTGATAATGGACAACAATCGATGCAGCAGTGCCCGTCATGAACAATGGATGCAGTGCTTGCCACAAAAACTCTTATTACCATTGTCACAAGGTATCATAAAATTGAAATGTGAAGTTGCAAACATGTTTCTAAGTCAGTTTGTTACAAGTCGTCACATTGTTAAGAAGAGTTTAAAAAAAACTGGTATTTCTTGTGCCATTAATTGTGCACTTGGGTCTTCTATAACTTGCTTTTTAATTTTTGAAACAATATCTGTTGTAGCTAACAAGAGGTCTGGGTTACTGCATGCTCCAGGGTAATGTATGAAGGTTGTGGGATCTTCTTTATTATAAATCAGTTCAAAGGTTGTGGTATTCAAAAATTCTTCCACTATCTTCCCTGTAGAATCCACTTTTTCATAACCCCATCTTTTGGAATGGGCATTGAAATCCCCAATTATGATTGTTTTATTTAATTGGTCAATAAGTGAGAGATCTGGTTCATTCCTGGTAGGATTGTAAATACTGTATAACTGTAGATTTGTTAACATTTAGCTTTATTAATTCAGCTTTATCTGTGTTATCTATTTCTTTAGCAATTTGAAAGGAGGATTTAATATCCTTTTTGACTCCAACTAATATTCCACTGCCTATCTATTTTTGGGTAGTAAGTGTAGTAAAAATCCAGTAAAATTGAAGTACAGGGTAATTACAAACGATTCATCGGGTTTTGACGTCTTACAGCTTCTGAAATGTAATACCCACCCATTTGTACTAATAAACAATTGAAAGGGCATACTTCAAAGTTTTGGATGTGACTCACCAGGTGGTAGGGTGATAACAGTTTAAAAATGGTGACTAATCAACAGAAACCATTTTGTGTATTGCTATATGAGAAGACAGAATCCGTCACTACGATGCAGCGTACATTCCGAAGACAGTACAACAGAGAGCCACCAACTCACCAAACCATTTTGCGATGGTAAAGACAGTTCAAGGAGACAGGCTGCCTCTGTAAAGGGAAAAGCTCTGGACAACCACCTAACCACCTATCGCTGTGGAAACAGTGGAGAAGGTCCGAAATGTGTTCGTTTTAGCCCAAAGAAATTCACACGTCGTGCAAGTCGCGAACTGGGCATTCCTCAGGCAACTGTATGAAAATTTCTGCATAAACAGTTACGACAGAAACCATAATGCACACAGCTGTTGCAACGTTTAGGGCCAAAAGACCGCATCATCAGACGCGAATTTTGTGAACGTTTCCAGGGAAAAATGGAAGATGACGAATTTCCCCACCAACTTGTGTGCAATGATGAGGCGACATTCCACCTAAAGGGTAAAGTGAATCGTCACAACGTCCGCATATGGGGCACAGTAAATCCCAATGTTACAATGGAGATTGAAAGAGATTCTCCAAAGATTAATGTGTTTTGTGCTGTGTCACGTACCAACATTTACAGGCCCTACTTTTTTCCTGGAAAAAATGTGACGGGTATGATATACCTACATGCTACAAAACTGGTTGTTTCCAGACTGATGGCTGATATGCCGCACTTCATATTCCAACATGATGGAGCTCCGCCTCATTGGCATAGAGAAGTGCGTCGCCATGTGAACGAGGAACTTCCAAACAGATGGATTGGGCGATTAGCTCAGGATGATCTGGTACTCTTCAGGTGGCCCCCAAGGTCTCCCAACCTTACACTTTGTGACTTTTTTCTTTGGGGATACGCGAAAGATGTGTACGTACCACCTTTGCTGAACTCCAGAATCACATCACTTCTGTGCTGCCGAACATCGACAGGGACATGCTGGAATGTGTATGGGCTGAACTTGACTACCGCATAGATGTGTGTCGTGTAACACGAGGACAGCACATAGAACATTTATAATAATATATAAGAAACTTGAAAATGTGCTTTTTCATACAATGTATCGTTATTTTGAATGTAATACTTTGTGGAATACATTCATCCAAAACCCGATTAATCATTTGTAAGCACCCTGTATTTAAGTTAATCATTTGTTAGATTTGCTTCTTGTATGAAAAATATATCTATGTTATGGTCAAATACAATTTTATTGAGCTCTATTCTTTTTGTTTGGGTGAGTCTACCTGCATTCCATTGAAGAATTCTGATGTTAGATCTTCTATTAATACAATGTTTTGGTTCTTGAGAAGTAGTCCCTGCCCAGAGATCCGAAAGGGGGACTATTTTAACTCCAGCATATTTTACCCGAGTCATATTTCATAAATATTGAAGAGATTTAGAAGTAATAGTAACCGCTGTTTAGAGAGCACCATATTTTTATGTTTTGGCAGTTACATTGCTCTCTCACAAACCCCAGAATGTCTGGAGGACCACACTTGTCATTGGTTTATGGGTCTCACTGACCTGACCGGGAGGATTATCAAAATAAATTCACCGACCATATCCTCTGATTACCAATCAGAGGCTGTATTACATCCATGACAGTTCAGCATGTTAGGGGTTAAGAGTTTATAGAGAAATTAGAGAAATGGAATGGTTGAAAAAATAAAAGACTCCCTAGCCCTCGGGAACCCTAATAGCATCAGGGTCGGAAGAGAACAAGAGATGACCAAGGTAAGGTCAGATAGAAAAGCTACAGTAAGGAGCAAATCACCAGTAAGTGGAAGTAATGCTCTGCTCAGTTTGGGTACCTTGTGGTCGCCATCCACATATCCCCTAGATCAGGCAGCCTCAACTCGATGCACTGTGACATCATATCCTTTAGCCCGATGCCCGATCGTGTGGAAGCGGGCAAAAATGAAGGTCAATGGAGATAGAAAAACAGTCAGTGGTGGAATAACTAAGATTTGCAATATCGGAAGCTTTGAACGTTTATTGAGTGTTGACTGAGTATACAAAGAGAAATAAACATACATTTACCTAGATGCTTAATAGAGCAAATTTAATATACCATTTCATAGCTTATCTGTCACTTATATTACATTTAATACTTCCAACTGAGTTCAATTTTGATTCAGACGTCGAGCTTTTTGTATCCTTTTCCCCCTAATTATCTTTTCAATATTTGGTGTAATTGTCTTTGTAGTACAAAGACGAAGATGAAGACCACTTGAAGACCTGTGAAGCATTAAGATCAGAAGAAACTACAGTTCAAAAGTATTGGAAAGCACGAATGCTAATGGCTTCATTGCCAGATGACAGGCACTAGAAAACAACAACAACAAAGACGAAGACTGCATTTCAAGTTGCTGTCAGATAATTGGCTTCTGTGACCCGGTTTAAAGTGTTTCATTAGCAAAAAGAATTGTTCACAGAGGTAAGTAGAGCCAAACATGCTTAATATGTGAGCTGCTTGTCTGTACAGTCGTGGAAATCTGGACTGAGGAAAGTTTATATAAAAATCGATCAAGTTTCTTTTATGAACAAAGGAATCCTTCATTTTCCGATCATATTGCAGGTCAATAAGTTCTAATTGAAACTCTGTAGGAACGTTCTCGACGTCTACGGTGAAAGGACTGACAAATAATGGAAAATATGTAGATTCCATAGTTTCTAGCTCTTGGAATCGCACTCCAAATTCTCTGTGTAGATCATTTAGTACACTTGCATATTGCTCAAGTGCTGCAAATTCCAAATGTTGAGAAGCTGATGAAAGTTTTGGAAAGTGAGATGTGTTCTTGTTGATTAATTGTTGTTCCCACAATGCAAGTTTGCGTTTGAAGGCCAGTACAGAGTCAGTCAGTTGAGTAATAATTTGTCCCTTGCCCTGGAGAGAACGATTAAGAACATTGAGGTGTCCTGTGAGATCAGCTAGGAATGCCAAATCACAAATCCACTTTGAATCACTAAGTTCGGGAACAGGCATACCTTTTTTTTCTAAGAACAACGCTATTTCTTCCCTGAACTCATAGTACCTTTCCAGTAACGCACCCCGGCTTAACCACCTCACTTCAGAATGATAAGGAAAGTCCCCAAATTCACTATTGCATTCGTCGAGAAACACTTTAAACTGCCGATGATACAGTCCTTTTGACCTAATGAAATTAGTGGTTTTCACAACAACACTCATCACATTCAGTTTAATACCTTTTGCACATAAATTCTCCTGGTGAATTATGCAGTGAACAGATATGTTTTGATTAGTACCAAGTTCCTTTATTTTGTCTCAAACACGGCCTATTAGACCAAGTTTACCACCGATCATAGCAGGAGCTCCATCTGTAGCTATAGATATCAGTTTATTCCATGGAAGTTGAAGTCGATTTAAAGCTTCCTCAACACATCGGAAAATATCTGCACCGGTTGTAGTAGCCGTCATTGGTACTAAATCCAACATTTCTTCTGTGATCTGGAGATTTATATCCACACCTCTCACAAAAAGTACTAGCTGCGCTGTGTCACAAGTATCTTGGCTTTCATCTAACGCCAGAGAATAACAAATAAATGATTTACATCTCTCCACCAAATGCTCTTCAACATTGTTGGCGAGATCTGCAATACGCCGTATAACAGTAGAGGAAGTTAAACTAATGGATTCACATTCTGGTATATGTTCAGGGCAAACTTCATCGGCCATCATACGTAGACAAATTTTAGCAAATTTGCCATCTTTAAATGGTCTAAGTTGCTTAGCAATTTCAAGTGAAACTTTATAGCTAAGATGTACAGCCGATTCACTTATTTTATGGTCCGTATCATTGTCAGTAGCCATAGTGTCTTTGAGTTTCTCTTATCATCATGTCATGTTCCACTCCATTATAGCCGTCGTATTCACTGCTATGAGCAGTGTAATGTCGTAGGTTATACTTTTTAATTGTTTGAACAATCTTGCCACACACTAAACATTTCGCGGCACCCCCTAGATCTATAAAAAGATACTGTTGTTCCCAAACAGAGGAAAAAGTATATGGGGAAGATGGGCGAGGATTAGATGAGGTAGCCACGCTTAGAGATGTTGCCATTTCTGTACTTCATGAACCGCCACTGCACATTAGTTATGCACGTCCATTGCTGGTGCACTCAGATAAACAACTGTAACACAATGCCCGCTTGCACGCACAGATATGCTGACTTTGCCCGCTGCCCATATTTACGTGAGTTGAGGCTGCCTGCCCTAGATGGTAAAAGTAAAATATGCCCTGGGATTGCAGTGCAGTAAATTGGTATGAGAACTTCATCCTGATAATACTTGATATGGTAATTGTTATAACAAGAGCACTGAAGATATGATGGAGTCATCACGAAACTATAGTCTGCGTTATATTTCAAGAACTTGGAGCAAATTCTAAGTTAAGTGAAGCTGTTAGTCTCTAAATAACTTTTTTATTTAAGACTCAAAATTGATTTTGGCACTCTACAAATTATCAGTTTTCCTTTGTAGCAGTAACCAGTGATGACCGTAAATCCCTTTGAGAAATTATACCACTTTTGAACATTTTTTTCCACCCCTTGGTCAGCAGTAAATTGCACAGAGTTTGTTACAGTCACTAGGATACACCCATCTAATGTGACCACAAATTTCCATTTTTCTCCTGCCAGGTGCTTCTCACAGAGCTTTCTGTTGGTGGGATGTTCTGAGATGTGATGTGTCACCAACTTATAAACTCGACCTTTGTGACTTTTCTCCATATTTAAATCTTTGTTTATAATAGTTTTGAGGGATATTTTCAATTTGTTTGCAATGGTCTGTTACATGACTGGATTACTGCCAGAGATGAAGACCTGGACCTTCCTGTATCACCCCTGGATCCTGTGTTGTAGGAGGTTGTGTGTTTGCCTGTTTTCTTCTTTTTGAAATTAATCCCATGCGACCCCTTCCCTTTTTATTCACCACTAAGCTAGTCCCACACTTCTGCACAACAAAATTTTGCTTCTTGCACGCATCAATAATAGCATAATAACTATACTGTGCATGATAAAGAGCAGTAATGTAGCCCTCTCAATATGGTTCAATTTGCTAATGATGACATCAACTCTTTAAAATGTTGCAATCCGTAGAGGCAGTATGCAGGTGGCCGCTACAAGGACCACCTTGGATATTCTGTTTTCCCATTTTTGAAATCTTCATGCATCTCCGAACACTGCTAGCACCCATGCAGACATCTCCATAGGCACAGAGGAAAATTTCAGCAGATTTTCCTTCCTTAACAAAGAATTCAATTACACCATGCTGTCGAAAAGAAACACTGATGTCCACCGTGGCAACATGTAGTGTAAAGTCTGTAGATTAAGATCCTGCAGTTCTTTGATTTTGAATTTTAAAATTGGGTTGCTCACGACTTTCGGTATGACCCTCATAGATAGAGAAATAAGCATTTGTAGCATTAGTGTGTGTAGGAGTAGAGAAAGCCATGTGTATGCATCACATCAAATTGTTTGGTATACTTTTTGGAATGCTAATGCCAAACAAAGCAGTTTAGAAATCAAATTGAAAGTGATCTGACTCACTAAATTAGATGCCTTTATGTCATAGACTTGAATTTACAACTGATCAGTAAATATGTATGTTTCCTTGGTATATAAATGCACATATACCCCGTGCTTCTTCTCAGTGCATGAGCAACAGCAGTAGAATGTAAACTAAAGTAATAAAGCACTTCAAGAATACATTACCTTTTCTTTGGCATGGATGAAAGTCTCTATGAAGAATGAAGTGGACAACTGAGCTGATATATCTGTGAAGTCTTCTCCTTGGCTTAGGAGAGTTTGAGGAATGTAACCACAAACCTGCCACATGAAGCTGTGAAAAAGAATATAAAATCTATTTTAAAGCCACTGAAATAATGCCTGCTAACCTTTCTTTGCAACTATATTATAAATCTTCCTATCTCTACTATACATTTCTCGCCCTTATTTTTGTTGCTGGAAAAGTATGAACTGTAGTAAGTAATCAAGATATGGAAGTATACTGGGTGGAAGGTACTGGTTTGGCCCTACATTAATCAGGGTGAGTGTAACAAATATGTCCAACACAATTATTGTCAATAAAGAACAGTTTTGCCCAAAAAAAATTAGTTGTGTCAAATATTTGGAATACTGTCTTTTTATTTCAATTTGAATGAATTTAGTTATAATTTAATGTTAACGTGACGTCCAATCTCTCTTAGAAATTAAACTCTGTATGACATTTTAACATTAAATTGTGACTAAATTCATTAGAATTAAGGTAGAAATGCATTTCAGCATTGTTCACACAATGTTTGTGTGGCAGTTAGTAAAATAATAAACCATCTATACCCATTTGTCACGGAGCTAGAAGGCTCCAAATATTTGACACTTTTTTTTTTTTTTTTGTGGTGAAACAGCCCTTTATTGACAATAACTGTATTGGATATATTTGTTACACTCATCATGTAAAAACCCTGGTTAATGCATGGTAGAAACACTATCTTGCACCTGTATACAATGAGACATCAATATATCATTTCCATTAGTCATCCTCCATTCTATTGATGTCCTTGGTCTTAAGAATAACCTGATGGCCATGCATAATGATATATCACTGTGTACTGCCTCTCTTCTCTGTCCAGCTCATACATTTCCACACAAATTCACTATAAAGCATATGAGTAATATCTGCAATCACAACTGTTACTTTTGTGATTCCACTGTCTTAAAATAATTTCATAAGTAGATGGAAATAGAACAAGTAATATATACTGAATGAGTATGGGTTCAGGCCAAAGAATTCTAATGAGTGTTACCATCGCCACACTCAGGACCAAACTGAAAGTTGTCACTGTAATTTGTCTCAATTTATACAAAAACCATGTGCAATGCTATTTGAAATTTTACACAAAAATACGGTATTGTGTCTCATGTTTCTTTTTCTTCACTTATTACATACTAACATTTAAGAGAATTTTATCCGAATAGAAAACATTTTGTTTGAAACTGAACTGGCCAGCTTATAAATAAAACTAATACTTTTAAATAAATTAATAATACAAATAGGAAGAATCTTTGATTATACTTCACAAATCATGAAAGCTTGAAACAATATACAGCAGTGTCTCGTAAATCTGAGGTTCATTAAGTATGAGACTCTTGAAGACCCCACTATTTTTACTTTCTCTACTATGTATAATAAGAAGAGGAAGTATTGTATTCCACTCAAAATTCTATGTAGAGATTTCAACAGAAATATATTTTCAGGTGCCCTGAATCCAAAAATAAAAAAAGCTCTTTTAGAAAAAGATTGTGTGTGTGAGCGCGTGTGTGCATGTGCGTGTGTGTAACTTAAAAATGAAAAGTCAGTTAAAAAGCAAAATTTGTATTTAAGTTTAACATCTTTTAAGGGTGTGACACAAAGATTTTGAAGAAAATTCCTCCATCCTAAACTACCCTTTAAATGAAAAATTTTGATTTTATTGAAAATGGTTCTAACGATTTTGATTAAAATCCCTTATGTTTGAGATATTTTTATGACAAATGAACTGTATATTTTGAATTTTCTCGCTATAGCCCATGTAGTCCTGTTTACTCTGGATGACTTTTGCATAACTGATAAACCATAAGAGATAGACCAAATCTTACTACACAAAAACTGTAGATATTGCTAAAACACAAAATTTATTATGCCCAAATAAATATCTTTGTAGAGTGAACCATTTTGGAGATATTCCTTCTATGAGTTTTGGAGAACTTCTATTTCTGTCAAATGGAACATTATTATTCATCTTTTATGTTAGCTGCGCAACGAGAACAGCATTTGAAAGCTTTAAAGGATTTGACTATCAAAGCCTACTGTATTCCCGTATTCCCTTGTACCTACAAGGAAATAATAAGATAATTTCTGCAAATGTTTATCTAAACTAACATGAAGAAGATATAGGAATAAGAGTTTGTAAAAATGGTTGGTACAAGAGTAGAGAAAGTCATGTGAGTGCAACACATCTGATCTTTTTGTTTGTTTTTTTTTTTTTAAATATATAATTTTAGGCCTAATTTTCATTTCACCACCTGTCTCTGCAATACCCAATTAGTTAACATTTGACGTGTTTATTATATACTTTTGTTTAAATGTTGAATGAACTGACTGAAGAGAGACAGGAGGAGGAAGACTTCGACTAAAGATACAAGGGCTGTTCCAGAAGTACCCAATGTAACATAGCAGAAAAATTTTGGGAAAAAAAATGTTTACATAGTCTTTCAGCTTGGTTCACTTTTCCCAGCAGTACTCAATAGCTTGAATACCTATTTATAGTGAGAACCTTTGAGCTCTGCAAAATATCCAACAACTGCAAACTCCAACTCTTCATTGTTGGCAGATCTTTTACCATGAAGCCATTTCAAGTTTGGAAACAGAAAAACACCAGAGGAGGCTAAATCTGGTGAATAGGATGCATGAGGAAGCAATGCAAAATTTAACTTGTTGATTTTGGCAATAGCAATAATGGATGTATGAATAGGTTCATTGCCTTGATGAAACAAAACTTTCTTTTTCGCTAAATGCAGCCATTTTTGCATCCCAAAAAACGGATGCCAAGTCCTTGCCTGCAGATGGAACTGTCTTTGCCTTCTTTGGAGCCCTTTCAATCCAATATTTTGACTGTTCCTTCATCTCATGTTTGAAATGATGGACCCATGGTTCATCCCTGGTTATGAATTGATGCAAAAACTCGGCTTTATTGCAGTGAAACATCGCCAAACACTCGAATTAAATATGCTCACAACACTGCTTTTGTTCCATTGTGGGCAAACGTGGCACCCATCTTGTGTACAGCTTCTCATGTCCATATTTTCAGGTAGTATGCGATGTATAGCACTTTTGGAAATGCCTGCAATGTCTACTAGCTCATGCACTTTCAGTCAAAGGTCATCTAATACCATTTTGTGGATTTTCTTTACAATTTCAGGCATGGTCACCTCATTTGGTCGACAACTGCAATGTTTGTCTTGGCAGCTTGTATGGCCTCACTTAAACTCTGCCACCCAATATTTTACTGTTGTAACCAAGGAGCAGATTCCCCCAGAGTAGAATCTAGTTCAGCTTTAATATTGCTGGACTTAGAGCTTTCAAAAGAAAGTATTGTATCACATAATGATGACCAGTTTTATCCATGTTTACAAATTCATTGAGTGCATTCACTATTGATGACTGCCAAACAAATAATAAACAATGTAGCTTGTCTAACTTAAGCTTTATAAGGTTGGCACTTTCTACCATAGTTATTTGTTTGAAACAACAATCACTGCTATCTATACGTCAGGTCGGGTACTTCTGGCATAGCCCTTGTATGTCACATTCAGAGAGTCGCTGTGTTGGAGAAGGCATTGCCCTATGTGTAACAGCCAGAAGCAGCACCATGTCACTGAAAAGATGGTGTGACATTGCCAAGCAAAAACACAGCAGCTTCCTGAAGACGTCCACAGACTTTAAAAAAATGTATGTATTGTTAGTTAAAACATACACACTTTAAAACCTTACAATAAATAAGCTCACCTTGAGTTTTGGTTTAACTTGGTCTTTCATGATTTTTCCTATGGTATTCCGTAAATCCAGAGTTATCCCATTTCCAAGGTACCCTCATCACCATTATCTTGCATTAGCGAGACTCAATTGCACTTTATTTTAGGGGGTTTAAGCTAAAATATCAGAGATATGTTTAGAATTTGTAAAAATCCCCTAAATTTTCTCCAAAATCTGTGGTACCCTCACTCCCCTTTACCTCAGATTAGCAAGACTTTTGCTGTAGTTTGTTTTGGGGGCTTGAGTTGAAGTATCAGAAATATTTTTAAGAATTTTTAAAATTGCACTACATTTCTTTGGTCAGGTCCAGGAAAAAGGGACTAATGTTGGCTTAGGGTCATCTTGTATTTGGAGAAATGTAATACATACCACTAATCATGAAATTATAGGAATTTAATGCAGTTGAATAAATTCTTAGAAAGCAGTTGAACGAAATGAGTACGCTACGAACATCTGTTGTAGAAAACTGGCTAATAAGAAAGAAAAGTGCTGTAGGGTAAAGATGCCTAATTCCATGATACTTTTTAGTAAGTGTTGCGCAGTGTTCATAAATTGAAAGAGGTTATTTAAAAACCAATTCAGGAACATAGTTTGAACATTTTAGAACATCTTTTATTTGATTGCAAACTGCTAAGTTGTACAACATAGTAAAATAAGTACAGAAATAAATTCTGTGATGTTGGCTCCTAAATGTGTGATTGGATTCCTAAATGTGTGATAGTGGTATCCTAATTCCATGAGTGGTATCCTAATACAGTGATATCAAAACCAACCGAATTAAATATATAAAATCACCACTCATTAACTTTACACTGTTCTCTATTACATTGTTACAGTAGTGCTCACATATTACATTGATATAAAGTACCTAAATGTCAAATTCACAGGAACTTATTTCGTCCAGAAATGTTGCATCACAAAAAAGGAAAACTAAGTCACAGAGGTAAAATAAAACAGAAACAAAACGTGCTGTTGTTGTTTTCTAGTGCCTTGCATCTGGCAATGAAGCCATTAGCATTCGTGCTTTCCAATACTTTTGAACTGTAGTTTCTTCTGATCTTAATGCTTCATAGGTCTTCAAGTGGTCTTTGTTCATTTCTGCTAGATCGTTACACAGGACACATATTGGTGAAGCTGAGATATCTATTCTGTAGAGATGACTTGCTAAGCAGTCGTGATTTGTCAATAGTCGGAAGGCTGCAATTGCTGTTTTCCTTGGTCTTTGCAGATTATATCTGGGTTGGAAAGTAGTGTAATCCATGTTTTACCTTTGGCATTTGTTTCTATTTCTTGTAGGCATGAATGAGAAAATTTTTTAATGATCAAGTGTTTTGAGGAATATGAGAAATTGAATTTAGATTTTTGTTTTATTGCTGTGCCTTTCTTTGCAAGTGAGCCTGCAGTTTCATTCCCCATTACTCCACAGTGTGCTGGAATCCATTGGAGATGAACAGTCTTAACTTTTTGGAGTTGTGTTAACATTCTGTAGCATTCTCTAATTTTTGTTGAGTTCTTTGTAGTATTTGAACATATTCCCTGAATTGCAGCTTTAGAATCCGAAAGAATCACTGCCTGGTTAAATTTATTTATCTGTCAATTGCTAAACCAAATACAGAAAGAGATTAAGTAAAATAATAAGATCCTTTGGGTACAAAAAAAGCATCAGTTCTGCACATAAAGAATACATGTAAACATCATCATAATTTGTGAACACTGACATCTAGTGGTTGCATCTTGTGCGATGTAAAAGTAATCAATTATATGGTCTTCTTCAGCCAGTTTCAATGCTTCTGGAGACAAATGAGAGGCATGAGAATCCATCAACACAAGGAAGTGATCTGATGAAGCTCTGCATCCATTTTACAGAAACATCACCGCTTATCCAACCATTTGGAGAAACTTCTACCATGGCATCATAGTGAGCACCTGTTTTTAATACTGGAAAGTTCTTCACAACTTTGAAGATTATTGGAAGTGGTCCAAATTTCCCAGCTGCATTAGCACAACCGAAGATTGTGGTTGTGCCCTTTTCGGCAAAAATATTCTGTAAATGTATATACCAGTTTTCTAATGTGTAGAACAGTAGAACAGTTAGACCAAATCCGATCTCCTGCATTTCAATAACATATGATGCCAGCTGCTGCTCAATTTCCAAAGGAAGAGCAAAAGACCTGCCCCTTTTTCTAGCTGAAATGCCTGAAGTTTGAGTTGCAGTCGAAGTACTCAGTAACTTTCATTACATTTTCTTTTAGGGTGGTCCAAGGAATTGCATAAAGCTTTGAAGCTTTGTAGATGCTCCAGATTTCCTGTAACACTTTCTTTACAACCAGTTCAAGCATTCTTCCATCATGTGACTTGTGAACCTTCGTTTTCGTTTTTCCATTGTTATCAACGGAACAAAACCTACAATTAAAATATTGGCATTACTGTATATTCTATCATACTAGCACAGTTTCATTCAAAATTAAATTTTTGAAAGCTAAAACTGTGTTTTGACAAGATATGGTTTAATTGCACAACATTTCCCACAATTTTAGCACCATTATTACTACTCAGAATAACATATTTCGTTGTATAAACATTTGACATAGTCTGTATGAATGCGTAACACAACTTACATCAACTGTTTTACCTAATCACATCTTGTGTAGTCCTTGACTGGTAATTCTTGTGTATGCAAGCAGCAATTTTGAAGAAACGACAAAAATAAAACATGAAACACGAAACCTGTTCAAGCTCCGTGTGTGCATAAGAGAACTACAATAACAACATACATTGATTCCCTAAAGGTTTATCTATGTTACCAGCTATTATTAGAGTGATTGCATTAATATTAACCTCACAGTTCAGCAATTCTTTTGCAATGGTCCCAGTGCAGAGAAAATATTAAGAGTTCCACAAACATTCACATCGCAACACATTCTGTGGTTATCTGTTTCCACTCTGGGTGCTGGCATAACTAAATTATAAAAATATACTACTTCCACTATCTGTTGAATACTTCAGGACTCTTAACTTACAGAGCATAATACAGTGATATGTGAAAGAACTTCATATCACGGTATTAGTGATACCAAAGGAATTAGGCATCTTTACCCTACTTGGTTTCATTATATGCAGTAATACATACTTAAAATAGGTATGCTCAAAGATGTTCTTATCCTTGAGGAAATGCATGTTGTCCTGCCAGATCCAATCCTCAAGCTCTTTGCTTAGCTCAAATGTTGGAAATGGCTGGATTTGCCCAGGTACATTGCTTGGGTCTGAGCTAGATGTTGTAGTCGGTGAAGCTGCTGCTGCTGACTCTGCATCACCTGTATCTTCTTTTGCACCACGCTGTTCTCCATCACGACTACACCACTCATAAAACAGCATGTATGCACTGTTTGTCTTCTCAAAACTGAAGTCCATGAACTTATCCGTGACAGAATCATAAGTTTTACTCTAGAAACAGAGTATTTATTTTTTAATTTCCTGCGTCAAATGTTCAATACTGAGTAAGAACTAATAAAACCTATTTGTGACAGAATCTTAGGTTTTAATCTAAAAAGAGAGTATTTACATTTTCATTTCCTGCATTAGAATTTTACAACTGAATACAGTGGAACCCCTATTTTATACTCTCTGAATTTATGTTTTCCTACATTCTACACGATTAATTTGAAGTGCCAACTTAATGTCCATTTAAGAAATATAAATATTTGTCCAATTTTACATTTTCCTCAATTTTGCACAAGAATATTTGTACCCTGAATACCTAACACCTCAATTATATGCAAGATACAGCAATGTCACAATGCAGTTGATAGCACCACCGTTCAGAAGTTGACAGCGCAATTCCACTTGCGTTTCATCTTCATATATACTTGCTACTACATCCCACTCGCAGGAGATTTATACACCACACTGTTTACCAGCTGAGCACTTATTTTGTGCCGTTTTCATTATATCCTTTTGTGGTTTCTTTATGTCAGCAATTCAGTTCATCGGATTCTGTGACCCAGCGTTTAATAATGGCTCTGAATCCAGCTAGAAAGTGGAGGAATGTATTTTCCATCTCTGAGAAAATAGACATTTTTGCACAAGTTGATGCCCACATGGGCATGTGCATTGATTTAGTGTCACATCTTAATTTGCCTGCATCAACATTAAATAACATAGCGAAAAAATGCAGTGACTTTGATAAATGTTTTGCAAGCTGTACCACTCTCTCTAAGGAGACAAAATTGTTAAAAATATTGCCTCTAGGAGAACTAAAAACTTCTCTTTCAAAATGTTTCAAACAAGTTCAAACGCAAAATACTTCCATCGATGGCACGTATTTAAAGAAGAAAGCCCTCTTACACTGCTGCTAAACTTGAGGTTGATAATTTCAAGGCATCTGACAGTTGGATCGATTGCTTTAAGAAACAGCTTAATTTGGTTTACCAATATCCTTTAGGAGACAGTGCTAGTGTAGACTCCAACACTGTTGCCAAATGGAAGAGTGAATTCCCAAAGTTGGTGGAAGACTATCACCTGAAGGACATTTTCAATGCAGATGAAACTGGCTTTTTTTTAATCTGCTACCAAACAAAACCCTGATCTACAAAGGTGAGCCATGTCCGGTGGTACAAAATCCAAGCAGCTTGTGACTGTAATGCTCACTTGCAATGCAGATGGCTCTGATAAATAACCTCCACTGGTCATTTTGAAATATAATAAACCACGGTGCTCTAAGGGAGTTAAAATGCTGCCAACCAAATACAAGGCCAACTCGAACTCTTGGGTCGCAACAGCAATATATGAGGATTAACTGCTTCAACTGGATTGTCAAATGGGTGTTAAAACCAGACAAATGCCCTAAAGAATATCTGAGTAGTGTTCTTTCCTCCAAACTGCACCTACAAGCTACAGCCATTAGACCAGGCAGTGATCACAGCCATTACAGAAAGCAGGTTCTGGCAATTCTTTATTTAAGTGATGAGATCTTTGTTACAGGGTCGTCCATAGCTGACAGCAGATAAAGAACAAGATGGCGTGACAAGGATTTTTTCAATTAAAGTCTGCATTTCAAAACTATTTGGGTTATTCCCATGGCAAAGATTTTCTTTACAACAAGCTTTGATTTTACTTTTTCCTAACGCATATTTATATCTGTGAATATTATGTGGTATTTCTTCTCTGCATAATCACTAGTGGATTATTTGGTATTTTTTCTCTTAATTTTGGATTACCAAGGCATTCTCTGTTTATTGTGAGGCACTCCACCACTATTTGCACATAATTCAATGTCCTCACTATATAACGCCGAGGTCACAGCTCTCTTGTAAGGTTAACTATTTATTCTCCTTGGTTACGAGGGCTAGCAATGATTGTTTTTCCTTTGATTTTCCCTCAATTTACACTTACAATTAATGTCGGTCATGCTCCAAATTACTGTACCAAATATTTTTGGATGCAACAATAAAGTTTACAAAAGAAAACGTAACATTTATATAATAGAAAAGGTGGAGAATGGAGTTCATCCACGTTCCTGGGTGTTAAGACTACTACTACTACTGAAACAGAAAATTGACATATTTCTGGTGGACATAAATTAAAACAATAAATACCACCATGAATCATCTATTTATTATTTATTTATGCCAACAAACTTACTGTTGGTGTTTTTAAACACAAACCGTGTGTGGGCAATGTTTGAGAGGTAGAACTGGAACTTAAAAATTCAATGCCACAGCTGGGATTTGAACCACAGACATTCCACTCACCATGCGGGTGCTCTAACCATTGGCAGGTTGTCACAGTAGCTCAATGGTTAGAGCACCCACCTGGTAAGCAGAAGGTCTGTGGTTCAAATCCCACAATGCCACATTGAATTTTTAAGTTCCAGTTCTACCTCTCAAACATTGCCCACACACGGTTTGTGTGTTTAAAAACACCAATAGTAAGTTTGTTGGCATAAATAAATAATAATTACCACCTGAAGGTTATTTAATCCCAGGACATAGAGTACTTGAAATAGTAAGTCACCATTGGGGTAATTGTCTCTGCTGTGAGACTGCCTTTGTGATTTACTGGGAAAAATACGAACTGGTTTGAGAATTCAATGTCATTCTGGCAGGCTGTCACAGTAGCTCAATGGTTAGAGCACCCGCCTGGTAAGCGGAAGGTCTGTGGTTCAAATCCCAGCTGTGGCATTGAATTTTTAAGTTCCAGTTCTACCTCTCAAATGAATCATCTATTTCTGTTATTCTAATCAAATATCCTGGGCTTACAATTTCTCCTACAAGATGGTAAGCATAGCAGTTGCTTTGATAGATGTGGGGTCTTCTACCAGATGCTCCCAAGCTAAGTCTGAGCATTCCCTCAGATATGCATTATATTTCAGAGGCCTGGCGAAGTATTAGTCCTGCCACAATTCAGAACTGGTTCAACAAAACTGGATTTTCTATCCCAGAAGCATGCAACAATTACATCTTTGCTCTTACAGATCAAGGGAAGCACAAATGGGAATCTATACAATTTACTGGTTGTGGAATTTGATGATTATGTTGCTTGTGATGATCAAGTGAATGTTTCTAAAGTACAGAGCATTGATGAAGTGCTTAATGTTAACCATATGTCAGGCACAGGAGAAGATGAAGTAGATCAAGATATGTGCTATGAGGTAAATGTAGAGAATATTAAATTCCTAGATACTCTACAAGATTTCAAAACACAATAGCATATTTCCAAAAGTTCAGTGTCACTGATGAAATACGCCAAAAAATGGAAAATGAACTGCACAGGCTAAAAGGACAAGAACACACAAAACAGATGCCTTTGACGGGATGGCTTAAAAAGTGAGGATGAACACTGTGATATTAGAACATACATTTAATGTATGCATTTGAACTGTAGTTTAAGGTCAGAATTCATTATATAATTTTTTAAATAAATTTTGTGACAAGGGCATCTCCAAATAAAACTTGGTTATAAAAAGTCATGTTAATAGCTATTACATTATTGCTGCATTCTATTGTTTTTTCCCTGTACGTACTACGGCTGTTGTTGTTGGTGGTGGTGGCAGCAGTGGCAGTGATGATGATGATGATGGTGGTGGTGGTGGTGGTGGTGGTGGTGGTGGTGGTGGTGGTGGTGGTGGTGGTGGTGGTGGTGGTGGTGGTGGTGGTGGTGGTGGTGGTGGTGGTGGTGGTGGTGGTGGTGGTGGTGGTGGTGGTGGTGGTGGTGGTGGTGGTGGTGGTGGTGGTGGTGGTGGTGGTGGTGGTGGTGGTGGTGGTGGTGGTGGTGGTGGTGGTGGTGGTGGTGGTGGTGGTGGTGGTGGTGGTGGTGGTGGTGGTGGTGGTGGTGGTGGTGGTGGTGGTGGTGGTGGTGGTGGTGGTGGTGGTGGTGGTGGTGGTGGTGGTGGTGGTGGTGGTGGTGGTGGTGGTGGTGGTGGTGGTGGTGGTGGTGGTGGTGGTGGTGGTGGTGGTGGTGGTGGTGGTGGTGGTGGTGGTGGTGGTGGTGGTGGTGGTGGTGGTGGTGGTGGTGGTGGTGGTGGTGGTGGTGGTGGTGGTGGTGGTGGTGGTGGTGGTGGTGGTGGTGGTGGTGGTGGTGGTGGTGGTGGTGGTGGTGGTGGTGGTGGTGGTGGTGGTGGTGGTGGTGGTGGTGGTGGTGGTGGTGGTGGTGGTGGTGGTGGTGGTGGTGGTGGTGGTGGTGGTGGTGGTGGTGGTGGTGGTGGTGGTGGTGGTGGTGGTGGTGGTGGTGGTGGTGGTGGTGGTGGTGGTGGTGGTGGTGGTGGTGGTGGTGGTGGTGGTGGTGGTGGTGGTGGTGGTGGTGGTGGTGGTGGTGGTGGTGGTGGTGGTGGTGGTGGTGGTGGTGGTGGTGGTGGTGGTGGTGGTGGTGGTGGTGGTGGTGGTGGTGGTGGTGGTGGTGGTGGTGGTGGTGGTGGTGGTGGTGGTGGTGGTGGTGGTGGTGGTGGTGGTGGTGGTGGTGGTGGTGGTGGTGGTGGTGGTGGTGGTGGTGGTGGTGGTGGTGGTGGTGGTGGTGGTGGTGGTGGTGGTGGTGGTGGTGGTGGTGGTGGTGGTGGTGGTGGTGGTGGTGGTGGTGGTGGTGGTGGTGGTGGTGGTGGTGGTGGTGGTGGTGGTGGTGGTGGTGGTGGTGGTGGTGGTGGTGGTGGTGGTGGTGGTGGTGGTGGTGGTGGTGGTGGTGGTGGTGGTGGTGGTGGTGGTGGTGGTGGTGGTGGTGGTGGTGGTGGTGGTGGTGGTGGTGGTGGTGGTGGTGGTGGTGGTGGTGGTGGTGGTGGTGGTGGTGGTGGTGGTGGTGGTGGTGGTGGTGGTGGTGGTGGTGGTGGTGGTGGTGGTGGTGGTGGTGGTGGTGGTGGTGGTGGTGGTGGTGGTGGTGGTGGTGGTGGTGGTGGTGGTGGTGGTGGTGGTGGTGGTGGTGGTGGTGGTGGTGGTGGTGGTGGTGGTGGTGGTGGTGGTGGTGGTGGTGGTGGTGGTGGTGGTGGTGGTGGTGGTGGTGGTGGTGGTGGTGGTGGTGGTGGTGGTGGTGGTGGTGGTGGTGGTGGTGGTGGTGGTGGTGGTGGTGGTGGTGGTGGTGGTGGTGGTGGTGGTGGTGGTGGTGGTGGTGGTGGTGGTGGTGGTGGTGGTGGTGGTGGTGGTGGTGGTGGTGGTGGTGGTGGTGGTGGTGGTGGTGGTGGTGGTGGTGGTGGTGGTGGTGGTGGTGGTGGTGGTGGTGGTGGTGGTGGTGGTGGTGGTGGTGGTGGTGGTGGTGGTGGTGGTGGTGGTGGTGGTGGTGGTGGTGGTGGTGGTGGTGGTGGTGGTGGTGGTGGTGGTGGTGGTGGTGGTGGTGGTGGTGGTGGTGGTGGTGGTGGTGGTGGTGGTGGTGGTGGTGGTGGTGGTGGTGGTGGTGGTGGTGGTGGTGGTGGTGGTGGTGGTGGTGGTGGTGGTGGTGGTGGTGGTGGTGGTGGTGGTGGTGGTGGTGGTGGTGGTGGTGGTGGTGGTGGTGGTGGTGGTGGTGGTGGTGGTGGTGGTGGTGGTGGTGGTGGTGGTGGTGGTGGTGGTGGTGGTGGTGGTGGTGGTGGTGGTGGTGGTGGTGGTGGTGGTGGTGGTGGTGGTGGTGGTGGTGGTGGTGGTGGTGGTGGTGGTGGTGGTGGTGGTGGTGGTGGTGGTGGTGGTGGTGGTGGTGGTGGTGGTGGTGGTGGTGGTGGTGGTGGTGGTGGTGGTGGTGGTGGTGGTGGTGGTGGTGGTGGTGGTGGTGGTGGTGGTGGTGGTGGTGGTGGTGGTGGTGGTGGTGGTGGTGGTGGTGGTGGGGTACTAGTAGTCTAATGCCCTGTTTCTTGGATATATTCCATTTTCTTTCTTGCTTCCCAGTATAGTTCTGTTAGTGATCCAGAGGTTAACATCTTGACAGCCATACAGTAGGGGAGATGATCTTTGTTCATTATGGAGTTCTTGTCCCAGCACAATACACAATTTGGGCAGCCGAGAATACCAATTTATGAAGGTGCACAGCCAGGTGCCCAAGATTCATCAATACTTTGAGTTTCATACTGCTGCTTCAGTTCTTATTGGAAGTTTCTTTTAATTATAATTTTTGCTGAGTGGTATGGTAAGATTTGATTTGGTTTTTGCAGGTTTTTGGTTCCTTTTTTGGCGAAGAGATTTGCAACTTCATTCCCATATATCTCACAATGGGAAGGTATCCATTGGAGATGGATATTTTTGTTTTGTGTTGTTAATATTTTTATCATCTTTTTATTTCTAACACATTAGAGGAAGAGGGAGACTTATTTGATGCAACAGCTTGAATAGCTGATGGTGTATCTCTTAAAATAATAGCATTATGAAAAGAATTTATTCTATCTATAGGATGTGTTGGTGCTGCCTGTAAAGCCTGGACTTCTCCATCAAAATGGGTTGAATTTTTTCCCACAGCTATATAATAGCTAAGTAATTTTGAGTATATTTTCAGCTCCTTCTCCATCTTCATTATCCAATTTAGAACCTTCAGTGTAGATATGTAGCCATAGCGGTTTGGGATGCAAACTGCTGATTGTTTCCAGAGAAATTTGTTTTAATTTGGAGGGAGTCCTGTTACTTTTAAGTACACGTTCCATCAAGGTTAAGTTATAGTTAATATCTATATCGCCTATTGGTGAAACTGGTACGAGGAGTCTCTCAGGCTTTTGATTTGGATTATGGTGTTCTTGTAATTTATTAGCTTTCTGTATGAAACCCTGTTCAGTTTTAAGGCTTCTCTCTGTTTTGATATTTTTGGCAATAATTGTCTTGAGGTAGTCTTATTAATTTTTTCATATTGAAATTAAAGCTTGCTTATTAATCTGATGGATTATTGGAGGATTTTCAGAAAGTAACTGCATCGTCATTATGGAAGTAGATTTAACACCACCTGTTATCAATTGTACAGAGTTATTCTGAATTTCTTCTAATTTATTAAGGATTTTTTTTATTGGATGTAATCACATTTTAGTTACCATACAGTAGAATAGGTTTAATTGTATGTCTTGTATAATCGCTCCACCTTTAGATCCGCACTTGATGTAAACACAAGCATCAACAACTAACTCGAGATATGCCGAAACCAAAGCACACCATAAAATATAGTACCTTAAATATTAGCGATTATCTGAGAGTTTTCAATATGTATGCTAGCCCTGGTAAACACTACTTGAAGTAACGCAATAGAAGCGCTATTCTTGAAACTCCCAAATAAATATCGTCCTGTTGCAACATAAACACGAGGCATGAGTCCACTTGGCGTTTGTGTCAGTCGCAGTTGATATGAACTCAAGGTTAAGGCGGGGGGATACAAGCTGCGGATCTAAGGCTGGATGGGGTATAGGTATTATTTAGTACTTCCCTAGAGCAACCCCATTTTGTTCCTGTTAATCTCTTTAATATATTGCATCTTTTGTTTACTTTTTCTGTTATATTTTTAACATGATATTCCCAAGATAATTTTCTGTCATCGTATACACCCAAGTATTTAACGTAATCTTGCTGTTGAATGTTTTGACCATTTATTTTGAAGGAGAACTCAGGTACAGTATGTGTTAGGGAAAAGAATCTTATAAGATGTTTCATTGGTGTTAATTTTCATGCAGTTATAATTACACCATTGTTCTAGTGATTGGCATTATTCATTTGTAGAGTGAGTTTATGCTGAGTATTTTGAGGAGCCAAGGTCCAGATGGTTGGATCGTCTGCATAAAGTGTACCATTAATGTTATCATTTTTGTGTAGTTCTATTGGTAAATCGTTAATCATAATGTTAAAAACTGTGGGGCTAATTACTGAGCCTTGAGGAAGTCCCATTTTCATTTGTTTGTATTTAGATGTTACGTTACCACAACAAAAGTTTGACTGATGCAACTATAGATCCAGCTTAACATATTGCCATTAATATTTAATTTCATGCCTTTGTCCATATGTTTTAACTTCCAAACTGACCCAAAGGCATCTTCAAAGTCTATAAATATTGCTGCCATAGTTTTTTTTGTGCATTGAGAGAATCTTTAGTTTCTTGACTAAATTTCAGAGCCTGTTCTGTAGTGGAGTGGCGAGTTTGAAATCCTGCTTAAGCTAATGATACTAGATTATTTTTTTCTAAGTACCATATAAGTCTAGACTGAACCATTCGTTCCACTGTCTTAGAGAATATACTTGTCAGTGAAATCACACAATAGTTAGAAACATTTTCTGGAGGTTTCTTAGGTTTCAAAATTGGAATTATAATGGCTTTTCTTCCATGTGGAGGGGATACCGGTGTTCCATATTTGATTAATAGGGTTTAGGCAAGTAGTTAATGCCCTACGACCTAGATGTTTAAGAAATTCCCCAAAAATGTGGTCAGGACCTGGCTGTTTTTTATTTTGTAATTTGTCTATACATTGCTTTAATTCTTGTATGGTAAAATTTGAATTTAAAATACCATCTTTATTGATGCCTTTGGTAAATAATTTCAATTTTGTAATTTTTCTTCATGTTTATGTTTTTTTGTTTGAATTTTTTTTTTTTCTTGTAAAATGCTTGGTGAAGGCTTCACTGATTTTGTGGTCATCAAATATGGTTTTATTAAATATCTTGATTGGTACTTTTTTGGGTTTTTTCATTATTGTTTAATGTTGAAATAAAATTATGCACTTCTGTACTGCTGTTTCAATAATCCAAAATTTTGCAAAGTTTTAGAAGCATTGCTGTTTGGAATTTATAATGTTCCTTTTCATATGAGCTGCTTTCTTCCTCCAGATTTGAAAGTCTGTTGCTAATTTATTTTGTTCAGCTGTTTTCCTTGCTAAATTTCTATTTTAAGTTCAGTAAGTCTATTGGACCAGAATGGTTTATATTTAAAAAATCTTTCCTCTAGGAATGTGCTTTTTGCCAGCTTTCTAGATTATATTACATGATTTTTTACAATTGTTATCTGGAGTGTTTTCATTAAAGTCAAAAGTTGTATTTGTTAGGTTATCATCTATTTGGTTTTGGAATTTAATCCAATTTGCTTTTTTTGAAATTCCAGGAATGTTTGTTGTACATAAAACTACATGTATTCATAAAACAGCTTTTAACATATGGAAATTCAATTTTACTTTTATCAACTGAAAATGGGTCTGCGTAAGTTTTTTCATAAATGCATTAGTTGAAATTTCAGGACATTAGCTCATGTGTAAGATCATGATTGGAAACAACTGGTTATTAAGTGATACTCATCATTTCTGTTATAGCATTCACCTCAGAATTTTCTGCATGCAATCACATTTCTTTCCCTTGATTTTACACCTGCCTCGATTCTACACCATCTTTAAGTATCCCCGACACAAGTATAAAATAGGGGTTCCACTGTAATAGAACTTTAACAAAAACTGAATTGTTCCAAGATCTCTTCACTACAGTTGACCATTAAAAAAGAAGAAACCTACAACTGATGCTATGTATTTGAAATACACAGTTGTTCTTAAACCACTTTTTTATTTTTTATATACATACACACACAACATTTCTGCAAATGATTTGTGCACATACCATGCCATCTCTTTTCAACACTTTTGTGTGAAGATGACAAAGTCAACTATATATCATTTCTGAAATTTTGAGACCTCTCCCAACATTTCAGTAAATGAATGCACACAGTTTGAAATGAAAGGCATAAATGTCGACCACATTGATCTCCCAGTGAATAAAGGACATCTTTTGCTATGGAAGAGCAAAAAATGAGGGTGTCACTGGTTTCATTGATTGTTAACCTATACTACGCAGACATAAAGGTATCACTTACTGTCATTTCACCTCCAAAGCATTCAGCTGCAATTTGGTTGGGATCAAAGGGCTTCACTTCTGCGTCATTGAAGAGAAACCATTTATCACGGTTTGAAGTTGTGCGATCTCTAATAAAACTATAATAATGCCCTCCATCTGCAGTTCCTGTGTGCACTGTAACTCCTATTAGATCATATTCATAACACTCATTGAAGTCTTCAGATTCTGAATCCTCATATTCTTCCTTGTCATCCCCAGAGGCTTTAGAAGCATCTGATACACCAGAATCTGGTGATACATTATCTTTAGCTTCCCTTGAATGTTCTGACTTTCTTAACTGTGACTTCCTCTTCTCTTCTGCAAATTAAGAAAACTGATGCAGTATATAACAAATATAATAAATATTCGTAACAAACCTTACTTATCTCATGTTATAATTATAAATTCTTTGAGATCTGCAAATATTTATTTAATCATTATATTTCTTAAGAATATTTTATTTGTATTGCTTCACTGTCAACAGCTTCAGTTTTTTTTTTAATATTATATAACTTGCAAAATATGGCATTATACACTCTTTAAATTTCTATCAAAAAAGAAATTAAAATATATTTGTAAAGACACGTCCTCCTCCACCCTCACAGTCAGTCAACTCTGTTCTTCAATAAAGACAATGAAAACAGCAAGCAGGAGTTTATGAATTTTAATACATAATGAAAACACAATATTGAAGAACCTGAATTTGAGTACTATACAAGCAAGTCCTTTAAAGAAAATGAAAAATGAGAAAACAAAAGGAAAACTAACTTCAAAAAACCTTTATTCAAGAACTGCACTTACTACCCTCAACTGCATGGTATCATCTTGATCACTCTGTAATGTGAAAGTCCCAGTTTGAATCTCAGTTACGGTGAGTTAACTGGATAAGGTTCTTTCCAGGGATTTCTCTTATCCTGAAAGATGACTATTGGATAACTCTAAGCTCCTTGGGCCCCTGGGCTCATTTAAGCATCACTTCACTCATGTCATTCATCACTGCTATGACCTAATCGGTGAGAGGACATTAAACTTAAACCTAAAAGACAAATCTTTCCTTTACCCCCTCCTTCAATTATCACTTTTTTCTTCATCTTCTCCTTAACAATTTTTGTCTTTGGAAAAATAAAATATTTTGTTGTTTAACGATGCTGTCAATTGCCAGAATCACATCAGCATCGCCGGTGTGCCGGAGTTTTGTCCCGCAGGAGTTCTTTTACATGCCAGTAAATCTACTGACATGGAGCTGTCGTTTTTAAGCACACTTAAAAACCATCGGCCTGGGCCGGGTTTGAACCCACGACCTTGGGATCGGTAGGCCAGCGTCTAACCAACTGAGTCACCCAGACCGTTTTTGTCTTTGGGTTTAGCTTACTAAGGGTAAACTAAGTTTTCAAGCATTTACCTCATTTCCTTTAATATGGGTGACGAAATATTAAATGGACAGGAGTATATTGAGTCAAATTCTTATTTATTTCATAGGCTTTTTAGTTTATTTTGTAAAATACTGTGAACTTTTGAAACAACCTCAATTTTCCCCAAATTGACTGAAACTTGTTAATTAACTTAGATTTAGATTGAAAAGACCAAAAAAAAAATTATATTTTCCAAATAATCTTAAAACCTTACTACTAATTTTCTCCTTACTACTAATTTTCTTTGTGACATTTAGAGCTACCTAGTAGTAGCATTTCCCATTATTAGGAACTCCTCAATTTTGCCACATGCCACACTTTTAAACGTTTAAAAAACATGAGATACGGGTCATTCCAAGCCAAACCAACCAGTCACTAAACCCGACCATCTTGGATTTTAATAACAATTTCAGGAATTTTAAGCACGAAAATACTTCTAGAAAAAAACTATTGTTCTCTATTTACGAGTAATTAATTATTGAAATTTGGAAATAATGTGTATCTTTAATAATTCCAGTTCTATTAAACCTAGAGAAATATTTCATGTCATTTTAAAGATAATCTCACTGATATGTTACTTGACTATCTTTGGGGAAAAAATTAAATTTAAATTATAACTCATAAAAATAAAAAATAAAAATTAAAAATTTATAGTGTTTTTTTTTTTTTAATTCAAATTTTTATACGAGTTTGCTATTATTTTAAGCTATAAACCCTGACAATTTCACAATGGGACCTCAATGGGATCAGGAGTTAATGACAAAATAACTGGACATTTTATGTTAAAATGTTGCTGTTTTCTAGTGCCTTGCATCTGGCAATGAAGCCATTAGCATTCGTGCTTTCCAATACTTTTGAACTGTAGTTTCTTCTGATCTTAATGCTTCACAGGTCTTCAAGTGGTCTTCATTCATTTCTGCTGGATCGTTACACAGGACACATATTGGTGAGGCTGAGATACCTATTCTGTAGAGATGACTTGCTAAGCAGTCGTGCTTTGTCAATAGTCGGAAGGCTGCAACCGCTGTTTTCCTTGGTCTCTGGGGGATTATATCTGGGTTGGAAAGTAGTGTAATCCATTTTTTATCTTTGGCATTTGTTTCTATTTCTTGTAGGTATGAATGAGAAAATTTTTTAAAGATCAAGCGTTTTATTGCGGAATATGAGAAATTGAATTTAGACTTTTGTTTTATTGTTGTGCCTTTCTTTGCAAGTGAGTCTGCAGCTTCATTCCCCATGACTCCACAGTGTGCTGGAATCCATTGGAGATGAACAGTCTTATTAACTTTTTGGAGTTGTGTTAACATTTTGTAGCATTCTCTAATTTTTGTTGACTTCTTTGTAGTATTTGAACATATTCCCTGAATTGCAGCTTTAGAATCTGAAAGAATTACTGCCTTGTTAAATTTATTTAAGGGAAGATTTAATAATTGTCGGAGAGCAATGTATATAGCCTCTATTTCTCCATCATAATTTGTTGTGTCTCTGCCAACAGAATGATAAAAGGAAAAATGTGAACACGTAACTCCAGCTCCAGTAAGGTTTTCCTTGGAGGATCCATCAGTATATATGTGCAGCCATTCTTCTGTGGGATACCTAGTATTGATTGTTTCCAGAGCTAGAAGTTTTTGTATTTCTTTTGGTGTGTCTGATTTACTTATTTCCTCTATTAATTCCAAATTGAAGGTAGGTTGCAATAATTCCAATGGATTTTCTCTTATAAGTAGATTTTCTCTGGTGTTAGGAATGTTCAATTTGGATTTAATCTGTGTTACCTTTTCTAGGAAACTACTATGAGTTTTAAGGATTGAAGGGGGGAGGTTCTCTTTGTCCATTTAGAGTTTGGCAGTCGTAACATTTTCTCGTGTTGGAGCAATGCTTGTTCTTCTATTTTTGTTGTTATTGATGGGGTCCGTGTTAAGGCAAGCATGGCATCAATAGGTGTGGATTTAACTGCTCCAGTGATTAGGCGAAGAGCCTGATTTTGTATTTGTTCAAGTTTATTGATGTTAGCATTTGCTGCCGTTATTAAAGCTTCAGAACAGTACAAGAGGTTTGGTTTAACATACATTTTGTATGCTGTGTTAAGGACTCTCCTTGAGCAGCCCCATTTAGCACCAGCTAACCTTTTCAGGATTTGCAGTTTCTTTTCAACCTTTTCTGAGATGTTTGTTATATGTTTTTTCCAACTTAGCTTTCTGTCGTAAGTGATGCCTAAGTATTTGGCATCATCAACTGCTTTGAGTGGTTTACCATTATAATTTATGTTAATATTAACTGGTTTGTATTTTAGTGTAAATAATTCATAATTTGTTTTTTCCTCATTGATAGTCATGAGGTTTTTGGAGCTCCATTCATGTACTTTGTTTAGGGCTGTTTCTATTCTGTCTTTAATTTATTTGGGTTTTTTTGGAGAGCCTGAAGTCCAAATGACTACATCGTCAGCAAATAAAGCAATTTTGGTTTCTAAAGTTGTTATTATTGATGGAAGGTCATTTATATATATGTTAAAGAGTGTTGTGCTCAGAACAGCACCTTGTGGAAGTCCTCGGTGTGTTTGTTTGTATTTGGAAATGTAAGTATTATATTTTGTGGCACAAAATCTTTGTGAAATAAACTGAGTTATCCATTTAAGCATGTTACTTTTCACACCTATTGATTGCAACTTCTCAACTAATTTGTTTCTCCAGACTGAGTCATATGCTGATTTAAAATCAATGAATACTGCCAAGGTATCCTCCTTTCTATTGAAAGCTTCCTTGATGTCTTGGCTTAGTAGGAGTACATTTTCACTTGTACTATGATTCTGTCTGAAGTCGGTCTGTGAACTATTAATTAAGTTGTAATATTCCAGGAACCAGTTAAGTCTAGATGCCACCATTCTTTCCATCACTTTTGCAATAACACTGGTCAAAGATATTGGCCTGAAACTATTAATATTGTTTAAGGGTTTGTTTTTCTTTAAAATCGGGATGATAATGGCTTTTTTCCAGTCGGAAGGTACAGTCATTCTACAACACGTGTTATACAGTTTAAGTAGGATTTCTTTTCCTTTCCTGCCAAGGTGTTTAAAAAACTCTGAGTGGATCTTGTCAGGTCCTGGAGATTTTTTGTTCTGTAATTGTTCTATTGCTAAATCCAGTTCTGTTTCGTTAAAATCCTGAATAAAAATATCATTTCGTATACCTTTTGGCTTATTAGTTTCTCTGATAGCTTTTGGATAGCCTTATCTTGTTTTTTATATGCTTGGGGTATTCTTTGTGACTGAGCATAAAACTTGTTAAGGGATTCTGCTATTTCCCTATCTGTAGTTAAGCTTTTGTTATTATGTTTTAATGGTTCAGTTGTATTTTTTGATAATTTTGTTTTATTAAGGAATTTGTATACTTTATTTCCATCTTTCCTATAGTCCATATGTTCTACAAAATTTGTGAAACTGGCCCTCTTTACTGTAATTAATTCTTTCTTAAAAATGGCTGCTTTTCTTCTCCAGTTTTGTACATCTTCTGGACACTTGGTTCTTTCGGCTTTGACTCTTGCTATATTTCTTTTGTGTTTTAACTTAGATAAAGATGGAGACCAAAAGTAGCTATATTTCTTTAACTTTCCTTTGGGGATATGTGTTTTGGCTGCTGTCAATAATATTTCACAAATTTTTTTATTCATTTCTTCTGTTGACTTGAACTCTGATTCTAACAGTATATTACACTTCCCTTCTATCTCATTTTGGAAACTGGACCAATCTGCTTTTTTAAAATTCCAAGAAGTTTTAATTTTTGGTTTGTTACTTTTATTTATTAGACCTCTTATGGAGTTTATGGTGATTCTGTGGCCTGAACCTGGGTCTTCTATTATTTCTCTTTTTGTATTGTCAATTATGTCAGATGACACCATCAGAAGATCAGGATTTGTACCTGAACCATTATAATGAAGGTAAGTGGGTGGATCATTTGGATTAAATATTAATTCCATTGTTGATGAGTTTAATAGGTCTTCTATGACTCTTCCTGCTGAATTTATATCTCTGTAGCTCCACCTAGGGGAGTGTGCATTAAAATCACCTATTAAAATACTTTTGGGTTCTATGGGAATAGAATTTAGATCTAGTGTATTGTCTGGAAAATTGTAGATACTGTAAATTTTATAGTGGTAGTTACTTTTCCATACTTCAATTTTAACTATTTCTGATTTATCTTGTTCTTCCATTGTTTTTTGGATTTGGATAGTAGCTTTCATATTTCTTTTAATTCCTGTAAGAATACCACTTGCTATTTGACGAGCTTTTGGAAGTATATGTGTAGTGTACTGATCCTTTTCAAAGTATATTTCCTGTTCTTCTGATATACTGGCTTCTTGTACTGTGAAGACATCTATATCTTGGTCTTTTAATATTTTCATTAGCTCTTGTTTTTTAGGCTGGGACATGCCTCCTGCATTCCATTGTAGAATTCTTAAAGTATTGGAATTAAATTTGCCTAAAGATGTCCCCACCCGGAGATCCGATTGGGGGACAGTTTTAACTCCGGAATGTTTATCTTTAGGACTCATATTCATGTATGTGGCTTTCATGTAACTGTTTTCTTAACGGGCACCAGTTTTACAATGTGGCAGTTACATCACCCGATTTAAACCCCCATTTTGCAAGGGGGACCACACCTATCGTTGGTCAACGGGTCCATCGGACCTAGCCGGGAGGACTAAATAGGTGGTATTTAGATCCACCGACCTTCCCCTCATGTGCCTCTGAGGGACGCTGTTGTGCTGTGATAGGCCAGCACATATGTAAATGACATTTCCTCCATTTTAGATGAAACAGTTATACTGCTGTGATTCGGTCCCCAGAGCCTCATCTGTTAAAAGCAGGGTGCACCACGGGCAGGATGAGGATGGGAATTGGGTAGGAGAGGCTATAGGAGGCGCATCACTACCCCTTACTATGTTAAAATGTTAATTCTGCACAAAACTAGAAACAATCCAAGGGAGTTTATTTTGTCTTCTTCATAATTTTTAACTAGTTACTTAATGCTTTTCAACTCTAGTACAGTTTTAGAAGTCTGTGCTTGTATAGACTTGTCTAATGCAGGTTGTAACATATTTGATGATTCATTGCCACACATGCCTCAGTGTTGGTGTTGAGTTGGTCTTCACAAATTTGCCATCAGTGATGGTGTGATGATAAAAAGTGCTGTGCTTTGTAGAAGTGTCCCTTTTGCAATGGTAACAGTGAGAATGTGTATGTTCCACGTGCGTGTAATTATACCCATATATATGTACAGTTAATTAACAAAATTAATAGTTCGAGAACATTTTAATTATTTTGCTTAGTAATTTTTTGTTTGTTTAAATCACATTGCATTTTTCTAAGCTCAGATTAAACTAAAAAAGATGACCGAACAGAGTATTTCAACACATAAAATTGTAGTATATTGCTGTAATCCACTAAAAAAATTGGGTCACGATTATCACAGAAAAAATATGGGAACTGTTAACAATAGTATCTTAAGACACATTACCAATGTAAAAAACGTGATAAGATATGTAATGGATGCCGTAAAGCTGTACTTAAATTGCTAGAAATCGTAACAGCTCACAACAATTTAACTTCAGACAGTTCAGAATCTCAGGATATTTGTGAACATCCTACTATCAATCCAGTTTTGACTCCTGAAAAACAAGAAGCATTTGAAGCTATAAATAGAAGCCTGAGTGCTTTTGAAGAAGCACCAATTAAAAAGAAACATGTGACTGAAAAGAAGTACGCTGAAGATAAATTTCAAAAAGTGACACAAGCTGTTCATAAAAAAAAGTTATGGGTTTACCAGGTACCTCATGTTCTAATATCAGCCAAAATTATGATAGTGAAATCACTACACAGTTAAACGAAAAATTCAGTACTATTGAAGACAAAAACCTTAAAATGCAAATCTTAACAATACTTCCAAAAAGTTGAACCTTAAAACAAATAGAAACTGAATCCAGAGTAGCTAAAAAGGCAAAAAGGCTTGTAACAATGTCATCCCCAGATCCAAAACCCAAAATAACATTGGACCCTGCATCATAAGCCTTGGTTAAACAATTTTATGGAAGTGATGAAGTGAGTCGCCAGATGCCAGGTAAAAGGGATTTTGTATCAATAAAATTGAATGGGAAACCTGTACATGTTCAGAAATTTTTAATTTTAAGCACCTTAAGAGAAGCTTATGTATTCTTCAAAGAACATTATCTAGATCAAAATGTTGGGTTCAGTAAATTTTGTGAGCTTCATCCTAAGCATTGTGTCCTTGCTGGATCTATTGGGACACATAATTGTGTATAGTTCACCAAAACATCAAATTAATAATGGCTCAGTGTAAGATACCTGAATTAACAAATGGCAAACCATCAATCAAAACTTACAAAGATTTAATTAACTTAATTTGTGATAATCCAACAGATAAGTGTTACTTCAAAGAATGTGAAGACTGTCCAAATTAGCGATAATGTGAAATCTCGTTTTGAAAACTCTTTTGACCTGAAAAGTATTGAAAACATTATCTTTAAGCAATGGTTGCAAATTGATAATAGATCAGTTCTAGAAACTATTACAAAACCCACTGAAAAATTTCTGGACTATTTATTTGAAAGCTTACCTAAACTATTAAGACATTAATTTGTTGCTATTCAACCTTATTATTTAAGGCACCTTAAAGAAACTCTATCCCAAGGTAAATGCATTGTAATCTGTAATTTTGCAGAAAATTACTCATTTGTGCTACAAGATGCTGTTCAGGGATTCCATTGGAACAATGCACAACCAACATTACATCCCTTTGCTATTTATTACATGTACAAGGAAAGTAACAAGCTGGAGCACTTAAGCTTGGTTGTTATATCGGACTGTATGGCTCATGATACCATCTTTCAAATATCACAAATTTCCAGATATATTAGTTGTGCATAAAAGTGAGATATTGACATCAGTTGACCCTACAACACCAACTGGAAGAGTTTAGACTAAAACTCAGCAAGCAAACAAGAAACTGCTTCTAAAATCAACAAAAAAAGAGATGAAAGGTATGCACAAGATATATTATAGGCCCACTACAGCCTTACACAATATTAGAAGTGTTATATTACTATGTATAAATCCAACTGTTTAGCCTTTAATTATAAATAATAATAATAATAATAATAATAATAATAATAATAATAATAATAATAATAATAATAATAATAATAATAATAATAACAATAATAACAATAATAACAACAATAATAACAACAACAACAACAACAACAATAATAATAATAATAATAATAATAATAATAATAATAATAATAAATAACAATAATAATAAATAACAATAATAATAAATAACAATAATAATAAATAACAATAACAACAATTACTATTATTACTATTATTATTATCATCATCATCAATTTATAAAAAGTGTTGCGGTTGCCAACTTCCCATCACCAAAAGTTGGCAATCACAAATATATATAGGGTGGAAGTGAAATAATCAGCCAGACTGAAGGAGGTGAGAGAGTGGATATAAACACAAAAAATTCCAGTGAGTTTTTTTAATTAAATGCACTGTTAACTAGATAATCACGTTTAAAGGTGAGAGAGTGTGGCAACATGGCACAACCTGTTGATTCAGGTACTCAGCTTCTATCGGCAATTAACTATTCTAATGCTCTATAAAAACTATTTAAGTAATGTATATCTAGGAGTTATTTCTGTGCTGTTATGCTGTGGTCTGCTGGAGTTTAAGTACCCTGACGTTTTGTCCAGAACTGTGGCAGACATCTTCAGTGGCGGAATCGTAGTCTCCTTGGAGAAGCTAACGTGGCGTCTGAGTTACTGTATATATCCCTTGAGTGGCCTCCGCTGATTGGTCCAGGTGGCAAGCAGCAGGAGGGAGGGGGCAGGCTTCACCCAAGGTGTTGTTTCCTTCTGATTGGTTCACTTAAATTTCTCCTGTTTTGTGCCGTTTCTTGCCTTCAATGACAGGATACCACTTGCTGTTAAGTTTCAAAACTTATTTCTTATCGAAATTGTGGGGATGTTTATAAATTTCAATAGCTTCACGTTGCAGCCGGGCATGGTAGTGTATTGTGGATGATAAAATGCTTGTGTCCTGGAATTTAATTGTATGTTTGCCCTCCGCTTCAATGGCATGTTGGGCAACTGAGGACTTATCCGTTTGGCCCAGGCGGCAGCTTCTTTTGTGTTCAGTGAGTCTGGTGGCTAAGCCCATGTCTACTTACTGCATATGTACGCTGAGCACACGCGAGTTGCTTTATGCATTTTATTTACTGAACGGTAGGGACCTAACATGATTTTCATGTTCACAATAAATAGTAAGGTAGTTTATTTCTAACACTTACACATCTGGTGATCACATGCAGTTTTCATATCATTTGTAAGACGTAAGTATGAAACATGGTGCCGAGGCTGGCAGGTAATGAATGGAGATTAGGTTATACCTACATTGGATACTTCATTGGGTATTCCAAAGGTTATGTCACTCTTGTGTGAAACACCTCTTATGTTATTAATACTGTTATTTTGTATTGAATTTAACAATGAGATACTAGTAATTGCTAAACCTTTAGGAAAGCATAATTCTTAATGTGAATTTACGCTCCATTCCATACATTTAAATAAAATCTGTGGAACTGTTTACACGTTTGGCCCGGTAAGTGTGCAATTCACTGTAATATTTGACACACTCGATTTAATGACTAATATGCTTTACGCAAGCACGTACCTACATCTAAAAAAAAGGAATTAATATATGAGTAATATGATGCAGAAGCTTTCGGAAGCACTTTCACTTCCAACAAGTTTTAACAAGAATCTTATAAGTACCAAAGAACTCGAATTAGTGAAATTTGCAACACAAAGTTTCTGACAAGATGCACGTGAGTATGTGTGAAAGATATAAAAATATTTCAAGAAATGTAGGTAAACAAATTTGACACTGGTGTTCGCCCCCACAGTCACGGATTAAGCATTATTTACGTGGTAGCTTTAGAAACAAAAATGGCCATACTTTTAATAACCAACATTTATTAGCAGTAACAAGTATGCAATAACACTGGGATTAATTTGAAATAAGAGTTTAGAGCAAGAATTCAATACCTGTAGTCGGACTTCACATCTTTTGCGGCTTCGACAAAAAAACAATTGCATGTGATTAAGTGAATATTCCACATGATCTACACGGATATGCAAAGAAAATAAATACAGCTGATGCGATGTTGCCAGTTCTAGCAGACATAAGAAAACAACTAATTGTGGGTTTTTGAAATTTAATTTACATAAAAACTGTTGAATCTATTGAAGTACACCAAAGGAAAAAGTTGTCTTTTTTTCAATTCTCTATGAATATAGCCATAAATCAAGAACCTTTAATCAATAATAATTCAGTCAGGTGATGATAAATTTTTTTGATAAAAATATTTTTTCTAGAAAACTATAAACTTTTCAGCCTTTTGGTATTAGACTTTATTGTTAATCACAACAAGAGAAATTTGCTATTAAAGTCTGCCGGATTATTTCACTTCCACGCTGTATATCAAATGGTGACATACAATGTAGTGTATTATGTCTCAACTCCTGATCCCATTGAGGTCCCATTGTGAAATGTTCAGGGTTTATAGCTTGAAACAATAGCAAACTGATATATGAATTTCAATTTTGAAAAAGAACACTATCAGTTCTTTATCATTTTTATTTTTTTTTTGAGTTATAATTTAAATTTAAATTTAATTTTTTTTTCAAAAATAGTCAAGTAACATATCAGATTAAAGCCTGTGAAATTATCTTTAAAATGACATATGAAACATGTATCTAGGTTTAATAGAACTGGAATAAATAAAGATATGATAGAACAGTGCAAAAAAAAATATTGTGATTCCTGAATTTCAATAATTACTTAAAAATAGAAAACAACTAGAAACTTTAGTCAGCTTTGCACCAAGAACTTGCAAAATTACTAAGATAAGTGAAGTTTTTAGTTTCTAATTTGTTCTTACTTTAGAAAACAATTTTTTTCTGGGAGTATTTTCTTGCTTAGACCTTTAGAGAGAATGATTCCTAAAAGTTTCATCAAAATCCAAGAAGGTCAGGTTGAGATTAATTATTTTTTGGTTGGTTTGGCTTGGAATTACCCATACTTATAATCAAAGTACAATCTGACAAGTAAATGTTAAAAATTCTTGCAGTTCTGCTTCCATGGACAAAAGCAAGAAATTTGGTGGCCTCTAGAAAAAAAGTTGTGCATTAAAACTGATATCTATTTCCTGATGCATCTTTTCCACTCTTGGTCCACATCTGCATTTGCTATTGTTACAGTGATGTAATGAAGATATTAGGTGAACAAATATACCACTGTAACCACTGTAATGGTGTATACCAAAGAACTTCCCAAAAATCTCAGTGCACAGATACCCAAAATTTCATCAGTCCTGAAAGTGAGCTTGGAAGTACCATTCAAAAGCTATGTATTCACCTTCTCTGTATTTTAAGCCCATTCCAGCAGCAGCAAGAAGACATTTGTGAAAGGCTTGAGAAATAATGTTCATCAAGTCAGTTTAGAGTAAGGCAAACATTTCTCCCTGGGCTTAATGAAAAGCTTTGGAGAAATTTCTGCTTTAGGTGAGCTTCTAACTGCTCAGAATAGCATAAAAAGGTACACTTTGTCTGATACTACCTTCCTGGTAATGCCCAAAACAGTTGCAAGCAGAGGCCAATAAATCACTGTTTTTATTTTAAAGCATTAATATCTGAGAATTCTATCTGTCTTTCTAATTCAAAATTAACTCTTTTTGAATATTTCAAACAACAAATGAACAAACTTATTCCATGTAATTAACAACTTTACACTACCTACAGTAAGCAAGAATTTTACTTCACTGAAGAATTTTAGTGTTTTTGCTCAGGGATTTCAAGAATGTTTACCTCTATTATCCATGAAGAGATGGAAACATACTCAAGAAATCTGAATATCTCTATCCATCAATTTTGATTTCAACCAGATAACAACTGTTACAAAGCAACAATCATGAAATAAAATTGCAAATAAATTTCCAGTTTTATTGAATCTAACATGGCCATTTCAAAAGAAATGATAAACATACCAAACAGATAAATATCCAGAAGTAATGATAACAGAAAAATAAAATTTCTCCTCAATATAGAAATATGTCAGTTATGCATTGTTGAGTTTTCCTCAAAATAAATACTGCTGGAAAGTTAATATTTCTTTCTCTCTCTAGACTTATACAAACTTTACCTTGATAATGTTGTGGCATTAGATGCTTCTCCACATATCCTGACATGTCCAAGCGAAGTGGAAATGAGAAGTGTGTGTTTACTTTTTCCTTAAGCATTGTCACCATGTTGAATGTATACCTCATTGTGTTAAAGCACAGTATATGAGGAAGCTTCTTAAAGCATGCTCTATAAAATAAAGAGATGGACACCTATAAGATCTTAGTCACTGCATATAAACATTTAGCAATGCAAACTGTTGGTCATACACTTCAGACCAATGAATTTTAACACAAAATGCTGTATAAATTTCAGCGGAAAGCTAATTGTGAAGTTCATACGGCCTGTCATTTGATGATTATAGGCAAAGTGAATTGTATAAGTAAAAGTAATAATATTTGTATCAGTAAGAAGCTACCATTAAGAATTACTACTAAAGCTACAACGTTGCAAGCATAAGATAAACAGACTATATTCGTGTATTAAAAACAACACACATGTACAGTATAAAAATTTCCAGAAATTACACAGACCCAAAAGATCACGTTTCATCTTCCACATACTCCTTCAATGAATAATGTGCCTTATTGAACACATGTTTTACACACTTTTTGAAGAGATTTTGATCTTGCATTTCCCTAAGAGATTATAGCAATTTGTTATATATTTTTATCCCCCTATATTGTGGATCTTTTTGAAGCAGTACCAACCTGTGTATGGGGTATTTTATATTACCTCTACCGGACGGAGACCACCTTCAAATATGCCCGGCTACTTCTAGTGCCCCATCCATAAGTGAAAAATATTGGAGAGCAAGAGGATTAATGACTTCATTATCAGAAATCCAGCATTAGCTAACAACAACAATATTACCCCTACCTCTTGAATTGTAATCATGTTTCATTCTAATCATTGAAAAATCTGTTCCAACTACATATAGTAGACTGTACATGTTGCAGAGTTAGGTACAGATTTTTAATGTTTTAAGGAGTGGTTTGCAAGAAAATCTGTAACTTGAGTAATCATTGTTTATATTATTATTTTTTTTTTTTTTTTTTTTTTTTTTTTTTTTTTTTTTTTTTTTTTTTTTAAATTTGAGAAACTTTGCCACATCCTGTTGCATTTCCCCATATGGTTACGCATATGTAAGTCTTGAGTGAAGAAAACTACAACATATGATCTAGTGTTATTCTAAAACGAGGTTTTAAATTGTAAAATTTCTGCTTTACTTCTTATTTTAAACCCCTCATGTAAACAATGCTTCCAATTTAATGGCATACCGGTACATTACCCTGGTAATGGTTATGGTACTCAATGGTTAGAGTAGCTGTACATACAGCAGAAGCGTGATTCAAGTGCGTTGAATTTTTCAGTTCTGATTCTACCTTTCAAACTTTGCCTTCACATGGCTTGTGTGTATTAGAACAATGAATTATTCATTAATTGACTGACCTTATAAATGGTACTGATTCAAGTTATTTGATTTAAAACCTGGGATTTAAACTACTTACAATTTCAAGTCGCCCTTGGGGTATGTTATCTAAACATGAATTTGAGATTCTTTTGTGGTCTGTCAGGAAAATACAAGTCGGTTTGGGAATTCAATGGTGTAACAGCATGGTTTTCTTTTTTTATATACTAACATCCTCCGTGATGTCATCTCGCATGATGAATGAAATGGGTGAAATGATGCTCAAATGAGTCTGCAGTCCATAGAGCTTAGTTAAGCGATATTTGTCTTCAAAGGATAAGAGAAATCCTCTGAAAAAACTTTATCCAGATAACTCACCCTGAGATTCGAATTTGGGACCTCTTGAACATGAGGCAGACACCCTACCACCGACATGGACAATCAGCAGGTTACCATGGTAGCTGGGTGGTTCAAGTAGCTGATACAGAGTGGAAATTCCGTGGTTCAAATCCTGGCTATGACATTGAATTGAAGTTCTGATTCTACCTTTTAAATGCTTCCAATTGTTTTATGGCTTGATCCAGGCTTGCTTTCAAATTTTCAATATATGAACCACTTAGAATAATTGAGATGCCATCAGCATCAAATGTTGGAGGTCCACTAACAGTGAGTGGAGATCATCTGTATATACTACATAAAATAGTGGACCCAGTAGGGAACCCTGCTGAACCCCAATTTTAATGTATTTCCACCTGTTATGTCTAGGGCCTGCTTCACCCTCAAACACTATTTTCTGTATATGGTATGTTGAATATGATTTGAACCGTTCTAAGTTTATGCATCTTATTCCATACTGGTGGAGTTTACTTATTAGTATTTTGTGGCTGACACAGTACAGCACTTCAGATTTATCACAGATTAAGACAACAGTTACCAAAGCTCCTAGGGCAGAGCTATTTAAAAATGTCTATGCTGAGCACTGTTAAAAATGTTCACATTTTCAAGGTATATTAATGATCGCAAAGGCACTATTTTTCCTAAACCTGAAAAAATAGGAGGTTCAGGGATTGGGCAATAATGTTCTAGTTCACTTTTCCCACCTTTATGAATTGCATGGATTATAACATATTTCATTCTATTTTAGTTAAGAAGTACATAGCTGTATAGTCAAGCAAGAGGCACACATATTTCCTCTTTCACTATTTTAAAAAGTATGAACAGGATTTCATACCATCATTTGACATTTTTGGCTTAGATGTACATATTAATTTTTTTTTAAACTTCAAACACTAAGACTTGTCTAAATTAATTTCAAATGGTATATAGAAGTAATTTTCATTCACTTTTTTCATAGCCTTTGAGTATCTTGAATCATATTTGCTACTTCAGTAAAATAGTTGTTCAACTCTTCTAACCTTTTCTTATTGTTGCTAACTGTTAAGTGGTTACTTGAAATTTTGCTGTATCCAGCTCAGTTTTTATTCCCTTTCAGTTTGTTGTCATTTTATTATCTGAGACTTTTATGTATCTTTCTATTGCCATGTATTTGGCCTTTATTGTACTTCAGTATATTTTACTGTATTTACTACAATACTGATGCAACTTTACACTTTTGGAGGTTTTAGCTCTCTGTGTAACATCCTCTTTTGCTTCCTTGAAACCTGTATACCATTTGTACACCAACTTATATTAAAGTTTGTCTTTTTTTCTCCTTGTTAAACTGTTCCATTTATATCTCACTTTTAACTACAATGGTCATATTGGCAGCCTTTTATTTTTAGAGCATATTGCCGATTGGCAATGGTGCTAACTTGTACACACTTAACACAGGGCTTCTGCACTTTCCTTGGGTTTTATACATTAGATCACACACTCATTCACACTTCCAGACTCTGGAGAGAATAGGAAATAATCTTGGTTAGAGAAAAATTCCTGCACCCCTGCTGGAAATCGAACCTGGAATCTTTCATACAGCACACAGGAGCTCTAATGATTAAGCTATGAAGCCAGCTAAATTAAAGGTTTAGAGTATCTGTTTACACATAATCTTTGGAAAGCAATGATTATATGCAGCAGAAATCCTCTCATACGTCATCTTAAAACGCTTAAGAAATTGTTTAGAAGCTTTAAATTTGTAGCACATAAATTCACCCCTGATTGAACTCCACAAAATGAATATCTGTAGTCAGCTTAATTCCTGGGATGATAAATTTAGCAGAGCTGTCACATGTGATGAAAATGAGATGTATTACTGCAACCCTCACACCTTCACACAGTTGCTTGATACCCATCAGCCTGTAAACATCATTAGTCAGTTCAACCTCAAAAAAATGATATGTCTCTAGTACAATTTTGAGGGTGATTCACTAGGAATTTGCTCCAAATGGATGTTTAATCAATGCAGATCTTTATTCTCAACAACTGGAACAAGTTCATCAAGTTTTGAGGCAGAGGTACCCAGCATTAGTTAATAGGAGCACAGTTCTCTTGCAGTACGACAATGCGAGACCTCACAGATTTCAAACAACAATAGACAAAGTTCAGGAAATAAATGGATCGAATCGAACTGCTACCACATCCTGCACATGGCCCTGATCTTGCACCGTCAGATTACCATCTTTTAGATCCATGCGCTATATCCTACAATGAAAAATTGTCGAAAACACTCAAGCAGTTGAAATAGGTATCAATGAATTCTTAGCATCAAAAGCCACAAGCTGGTAGCATTGTAGGATAGCAAACCTTGGTGAAAGGTGGCTCAGGACTAGTTTCTAATGGTATTTACTTCGAAGGTTAGAACAATTTCCTCTAACATCACATTTAAAATAAAGTTTTGCTTAAAAACAGGCATTACTTATGAGACATCATCTATATGTTGTCACTAGCTAAAATGCTGTGTTGCCCGTGGTTTGACAATTTATCCCTACAACTTTTAGACTTAGGTTGCACTTGCTCATTTAAAAATGATCAAAATAATACATTCAAACACAGAGTTGATTTAAACTCTTTGGGTACACTATAAAGAACAAAAAATAAATAAAACTAGCGAGAAAACACTACCCAAAAGCACTGTTAAAGAACTAGCAGTACTACGGGAAGAAAGGGTACGTGGAGTATAAGTTACATCATTTTGAGTTAAGAGGCAGGGTATCGCTTGAATCACATTTGTATAACTTCAAGGAAGCATTAACTATTATTTTTATAATCATTGTTTGCAAAAACACAAAGCATAACCAACCTAAATTTGATTACCACTCATTCAATAGTTGTATAACCAGAGTTTATAGTAGTGTTATGTGTTAATTTAATTAGGTTCAAATCCTGACTGTGGCATTGAATTTTCACTTCTGATTCTACCTCTACAACATTGCCCACACACACCAACAGTAAATTTGTTGACATAAATAATAATTATGTTAAGTTATATTTAGTCTTTCAAACACCAAGACTGTTGAGGCAATTTTATGTCACTCATAATTAAAAATATTGGACCAATATGTAATAAACTAGGGTGCACTCATTTCACCGTTAGGTCATAGTTCAAACAAATGCAAGTATGCATGTCTTGTATTGCATTGTATTTATTTCGTCATAGAAACATGATACATATGGTGTAGGACACGTCAACTTAATATGAAGAAAAATATTTAAGGATACATAAGACGATTGCAAACGCAGATATATAAGGTTCAATACAAATTTAAAGTACAAAAAAGGAACCTATATATATAAAAGAGTTACAAAAAATAATTGTTTACAAAGGTACCATTTCTCCTACTTTAAGATTTAGGAATTCCTCTACATTGTGAAAGCTATAGTCCAGTAAAAAAACTAAGTAACATCTTTTTGAATTTTTGTTGGGATTCAATACCTCTTATATAATGGGGTAGTTTGTTATATAAATGTAGACCAGCATATGTAAGGCTATAGTCATAGTGTTTAGTTCTATGTGAGTGTACTAAGAAGTTGTTTTTTCCCCTAGTGTGATCTGAATGAACTTCAGCATTTGTTTTGAAGGTATTTAAGTTTTCTTTTGTATAGCTCAGTGTTTTATATAAAAACATACATGGTAAAGGCAGAACTTTATCTTATATATTTAAACGAGCAATTCTTGTATATATATATATATATATATATATACATACATATTTATTCCGCGCAACTTGGAAACGGCTCTAACGATTTCGATCAAATTTTGTATTCAGATAGAGTTTTGCTTTTTAAGCTCATCTATATAGGCGTAATTCCCGAAAAAAATGAAATTTTACATAAAAAATAACATTTTTTTATTCCCACTTCTACAGTGCAATTCTTGTATATATATTCCCGGTATTTCAGAAACGGCTCTAAAGATTTGGTTAAATTTTTGTATACATGTATATTACATTCACAGTGTTTTCTCTACTCATTTTTAGGTAACACATTCACATCTCTTTCTCTACTCAGTCTTCTATAAACAATTTTCCATAAAAAAAAACATGATTTTGTACCAAAAACATTTTATCCCCACTTTTAAAATAAGTCATACCATGTTCTGTATGTTTGAAATCGAAGCGCTATTACATTCACCGTTTTCTCCTCTCACTTTTAGGTACCACATTCACATCTCTTTCACTACTCACTCTTCTGTAAACAATTTTCCATAAAAAGCGTGATTTTGCACTGAAAAACACTTTTATAATAAGTCAAAACATGTTCTGTATGTTTGAAATAGAAGTGCTATTACATACACGCTGTTTTCTCCTCTCACTATTAGGTGATACATTCACATCTCTTTCTCTACTCACTCTTCTACAAATAAGTCATGCAATTTTCTGTAAGTTTTAAATAGAGATGTTGCATATTACATTCACAGTGGTTTCTCTACTCACTTTCAGGTAACAGATTCACATCTCTTTCTCTACTCAGTCTTCTATAAACAACTTTCCATAAAAAAACATGATTTTGCACCAAAAGCATTTTATCCCCACTTTTAAAATAAGTCATACTATGTTCTGTATGTTTGAAACCGAAGCGCTATTACATTCACAGTTTTATCCTCTCACTTTTAGGTAACACATTCACATCTCTTTCACTACTCAGTCTTCTGTAAACAATTTTCCATAAAAAGCGTGATTTTGCACTGAAAAACACTTTTATCCCCACTTTTAAAATAAGTCAAAACATGTTCTGTATGTTTGAAACAGAAGTGTTATTACATTCACGCTGTTTTCTCCTCTCACTATTAGGTGATACATTCACATCTCTTTCTCTACTCACTCTTCTACAAATAAGTCATGCCATTTTCTGTACGTTTGAAATAGAGATGTTGCATATTACATTCACAGCGGTTTCTCTACTCACTTTTAGGTAACACATTCACTTATCTTTCTTCACTCACTCTTCTATAAACAATTTTTCCATAAAAAACGTGATTTTGCACCAAAAAAACACTATTATCCCCACTTTTAAAATAAGTCATAGCATGTTCTGTATGTTTGAAACAGAAGTGCTATTACATTCACACTGTTTTCTCCTCTCACTATTAGGTGATACATTCACACCTCTTTCTCTACTCACTCTTCTACAAATAAGTCATGCAATTTTCTGTATGTTTGAAATAGAGATGCTGCATATTACATTCACAGCGTTTTCTCTACTCACTTTTAAGTAACACATTCACATCTCTTTCTCTACTCACTCTTCTGTAAACAATTTTCCATAAAAAGCGTGATTTTGCACCAAAAAACACTTTTATCCCCACTTTCAAAATTACTCATACCATGTTCTGTATGTTTTAAATAGAATTGCTATTACATTCACACTGTTTTCTGCTTTTCACTATTAGGTAACACGTTCACATCTCTTTCTATTCACTCTTCTACAAAGGAGTCATGCAATTTTCTGTATTTTTGAAATAGAAATGCTCATATTATATTCATACTGTTTCCTCTACTCACTTTTAGATAACACATTCACATCTCTCTCTACTCACTCTTCTACAAATAAGTCATACAATTTCGTGCATGTTTGAAATAGAAATGCTACATATTACATTCATACTGTTTTCTCTACTTGCTTTTGGGTAACACACTCATAACTGTTTCTCTACTTACTCTTCTAGAAATAAGTCGTACAATTTTCTGCATGTTTGATATAGAAATGCTGCATGCTACATTCAGTGTTTACTCTACTCACTTTTAGGTAACACCTTCACATGTCTTTCTCCACTCACTCTTCTACAAACAATTCATATCATCTATACAACTTGAATGTTTGTATATATCTAACTGTTAATCTCAAAAACTGCTTAACCGATCACCCCAAAATTCGGCACGTATATGTATTTTTTTCATGGAGAGTTTTTATGGTAACAATTTTACTACACAATATATTACTTTCAAATGGCTTTCTAATCGCTTTTCTTTTACGTAGCGCATTTATGTATCCTCTGTTTGCCCTTCAACATACAACTCATATAATATTGTAGGATTGAAATATAAATGCAGCGTATTACATTCACATGATTTCCTCTACTAATGCTTCCTTTACGAGACAAAATTAGTCTTCTTTCGCTATTCGCCCTTCAACATATAATTCATACAATTTGCTATATGTTTGAAACAAATACAACGTATTACATTCATACTACTTTCTCTACTCACTTTTGTTTTACGTAACAATTCACATGTTATTCCCTATGGCTTATCAACTTCATACATACCAAGGCCTATACATATCTTATGTTGAAGAGTGATTAAATTCCAAAACAGGTTGACCGATCACCATGAAAAGTGACATATCTAATTTTTTTCATGGCGGAGGTTTTTATGCAATCCATTTTACCACACAATGTATTACCTTCACATGGTTTTCTCTACTCCCTTTTCTTTTACCTAACATGCTACTCCCTCTTTTGCAAACAATCCATACATTTTTCCATACACTTGAAATATAAGTGCAACGTACAACATTCACACGGTTTTTCTACTCATTTTTCTTTAGTAAAACACAATCACATTTCTTTCACTACTCCCGCTTCGACGAACAATTCGTACAATTTTCTATATGTTTGAAACATAAATGTATAGTACATTCACATGGCTTTATCAACCAGCTTTTCTTTCTGTAGTATTTGCTGTTCTTCAACATTGCTTTTGCTTAGTGTCGCTCCGGTGTTTTAATAAAAAATAAAGAAATAATTAAAAATGTAAAGTAATCACAATTGGTGTCAGGATTGCAACGAATAGCACGATATGGAACAGTTGATTAAACAAATGTTAGCCAAGATGGACATAATGGGAAATGAAATGAATTCCGGAATGCAGCAGAGGAAACAAATATGAAAACCGAATTGGAAAAATGTAAACTACGGAATAGAAAATATGGGAACAAAAATGGAAGGCAAATTGAAAATGTAAACTCCGAAACGGAAAAGATGAAGATGGGAATTCCAATATGAAGACAGGTCTATCGAAGAATACTAACGAGCGACTGGCCGGTGTTAAGGAAGCCATGGAAGAACTCGACGGAAGTATGAAGGACCTTGGCCAACGTATTAACATCCTGGAGTCAATCACAGCAGCAAAGAACTGAACTCCATAATGGAACAAATGCTCGACGAAAACCTCAAACTGGGTGGATATCTATGGGGGAGGCCTCCTTTCAGCAGTACACGTTTTACAGCTGAAATGATGGTGTTTATGAAATATTTTTATGTATTTCTTTATCTCTTGTATCTCAGAAATTACTCTTAACAATTGCGATAAGAAGTTTTATTTAGTTAACGTTTTGCCTTTCAGGTTTATCTAAATAAGTATCTTCTCCCACAAAAAACAAGATTTCACAAAAACAGGGGCGAAAAACGCTGAGCGAAGCTCGGTCGCCCAGGTACTATTTTTTAAAATATGCAACTAGTTTTATTGGACACCTCAACCATAATTCTTATTATCTTCTTTTGCTTCTTGAAAACCTTTATGCTGTTTTTAGGGCCATTAAAAATAAAAAGCTATTATATGTGTCAAATTTTGCGCCATGTGGCTAATTACAGATGACAGCATCAAGTAGGCTGTGATGCCTAGTTTAGTGTGTGTAAATGAATAAGGTGATAAAGAGTCCTGTGTTATCAAATTTAGCCTGTGTTAGGTTACAATGCTTAGGTTAGTGTGTATAAGAATGAATAATAGGGTCTTGTGTTATCAAAATTTAGCCTGTGTTAGATTAGGACATCTAGTTAAGTGCATTTATATGAACAGAATGACAGGGTCCTATGTTATTGAAATTTAGCCCTTGTTAGATTATGACAGCTAGGTTAGTGTGTGTATGTGAACAGAACAACATGTCTAGGTTAATGCATATACATATATGAACGCGATGACATACATGAACGAAATTTAGTCCATGTTAGGTTATAATACCTGGGTTAGTATGTGTGTACAAATGGTACAACAGGGTTATCGACATTTAGCCTATGTTAGGTTATGGTGCATCGGCTAGTGTGCATATGAATGGGATGACAGGATACTTCGTTATCAAAATTTAACCCATATTAGTTTACAATGCTTGGCTCAATGTGTGTTTATGAATGGCTTGACAGGGTCCTGTGTTATAGAAATTTAGGCTGTGTTAGTTTAGAATGCCTAGGTTAGTGTATGTACATAAACAGGATGACAGACTCCTATGTTTAAAGCAGGGCCTGGACTTTTAGGTTTTAATTATTTTTTCCCTACTTAATTAACAAAATTCAAGATATATACTCACTTTAAGCTTCTTGAAGCAGAATATGTGAATTTCTTTCAACCTAAAAAAACTTAATTGAGGAGGACACCTAAAATAGCCGAACCACTGTTTTGCTTTCCTTAAATGAAGAATGTTATTTTCCCATTGAAACTCACTGTAAAATCATTTCCATTACTCCTATAAGCAGTAGCACACAGTTCGTGTTACTATTGTTAAATGCAGCCTCTGCAAATATTAAGGCACACTTTTGTTTTGTGCCAGAAGCTATTCTCCAGCTAGGAAGTGCAAGCCTGCCACTAAATGATGCTCAGAATATCAGTGGCAATGTATTCATAAAAGAAATACCTGAAACACTGGGGAGTTGCATATTTATTTAAATTGTAGAATACTCATGGTTTTGAAGATACCAAAATCATAAATTCAGTATTACAGGAAAAATTAACCCTAGAACCTGCTGCATTAGCATCTAAGCTGACATATTCCATTGAAAAAAACTTTTTTCATAAAAGATTGAATTGTGAGATAGTAGGAAATCACTTACACCAGAAAAAATTGATGCATGTAAACTGCAACCTCAAAAAATAATCAACAAAAGAAATAATAAAATCCACTGTTTTTTGTTGGGTTAGCTTTGATAACAGACTTTTGTGAAAAAAATCCATAAATAAATCTCATAAAACTAAGAAAAATGTGAAATTATTCATGCCTATACTGGTCCAAGAAAAAATCTTGTATTAAAAAAAAAAAAAGAAACGAAAAAGAAAAAAAATCTGATGTGTTGCACTCACATGACATTCTCTACTCTTGTACTAAGCATTCTTACAAACTCTTATTCCTGTATCTTCTCTGTGTTAGTTGAGATAAACATTTGTACAAATTATCTTATTGCTTATTTCCTTGTAGGTGCAAGGGGAATATTAGAATCACTTTGTGCAATAGTAAAATCTTTTAAAGCTTTGAGATTCCATTCTCTTTACACACTTAACATATAAAAAAATGAACAACGATGTTCCATTTTACGAAAGTTATAAGTTTGCTGAAACTGACACACAACAAGGAATATCTCCGAAATGGTTCACCCTACAAAAAAAATTTATTTACACATAAATTGTGTATTTTAGCAAGATCTACAAATTTTGTATAGACTGATTTGGTCTATCTCTTAACAGTTTACCAGTTATGCAAAAGTCGTCCAGAGTAAATGCGACTACAGGGGCTATAGCCAGAAAATTCAAGATATAAATTTCATTTGTCATAAAAATATCTCAAACATGACATTTTAATCAAAATCGTTAGAAATCGAACAATTTTCCATGTAAAGGGTAGTTTAGGGTGGGGCTATTTTCTTCAAAATCTGTGTCGCATCCTTGAAAGACATTAAACTTAAATACCAAATTTGCTTTTTAACTGACTTTTCGTTTTTGAGTTATGATGTCCACAGACTGACACACACACACAAACACACACACATTTTTTTCTAAAAATGCTTTTTTTTTTCTGATTCAGGAGGTCTCAAAACATATTTCCAATGAAATCTCGACATCGAATTTTTGGGTGGAATACAATACTTTCCCTACTTACCAGTAGAGAAAAAAGAACCAACAACATACAAATTATTTTAAGCATACAAGAAACCTAAAATGCTTTATTCCACCTAAAAATCCAGGCTGAAGGCAACATTACTCCTGCCATCAACAACTAGGTATTTATAACACCATATCCCAACTCAATTGACAGAGGTATGATAGTTTAGCCAAATTTGTTTCATTTGGTACTCTATAGTGAGTGAGTAGACTTTAAGGGGCTGTTGACAACTAGGTCATTTGGGCCCAAAGTCGAAGCTTAAAACCTGAAAAACTTACAAATTTATTAAGTTAAAATGTAAAAAGAGAAAGTTAAAATATTAAGTAGCTAAAGGCTTAAAAGGTAAAATAGTAGAATGTTAAAATGGCACAAATTACATCTTCAGAGTCTATAACTCTCCTAAAACTAAAATACAAGTTAGACTTGTTTAGAGAACCCAATAGCGCTGACAAACCACAGCACCTTTTCTACAGCTATAGCATCATTGCCTAAAATTGAACATAGTGTAAAACCCAAGACAATAGACTCACTAGCATATCTCGGACAATTAAGATACTCTATAGAAATGTATACAAATAACATTGTCATTACCTGGTGTTGCCCATGGTTTGATGATTTATCCCTACAACATATTTGCTTTTGGTAGCACTTTCCCAATAGCTTTGTTATATATATATATATATATATATATATATATATATATATATATATATTAACACATGCTATGTATAATTTGGGAATACATCTTTTTACAATGCCATTTACTGCTGTAATAGCATTAGGAACTTTGTTTCAGTCAAACTGTATATCTTATCCATCGTGTTGTCTGGGCTCACTGGGCTGACAATTTCTAGTTATTTATATTTGCATGCAGTATAACACCAGTTATCCCTGCTTTGTTTTTTGTGTTTGTATATAAAGTGTTTTTTATGCTATACTAGACATTTCCATTGACATGTTCAATGTTCATGGGCCTCTATGGCTAATTGTGAACCCAATGAGTGCAATCCGATGTAATCTAACTACTTTGGGATTTTGCAGAAATGATCAGCAACACTTTCCTCACTCACTTTAATACAGCTGCTGCACACTCATGCCTCTATAAACCAACTTTCCATCATTAACTGTCACATGCTTTAATAGGGAGTGATATGTAGGGAGTACTGTAACTTTTTGTTCATTGCTTTCTTTGCGCTTCAGTAGTTCTTAGGTTAGCTGCTGTCATACAAATCTGCAATTGCTCTTCTCAGTGTTTATTTCCTATTTTTTTCTCCTGGAAATGTTGATTGCAAAACTTCAGATTGCTACGAGTAGGAATTACAAAAATTAATGTATACATATTTCACTGGACTTGAATATTGGGCTCTTCTTGAGAATAGGTGACTTAGCACTTGCCGGCCAGATTCTAAGTCCGAAGTTACTTACTACGCATGCGCCGACAGTGGTTATCAGAATCCCCACTAGGTTTCGCTGCATGTGCTAGCTGTACCTATCAGACGATTTTCACATCTGCCAACATTGCTTTTTCAACTACACTACTTTTGGTTGCCAACACATTAAACACAAATGCACTCACACGTCGTTGCCGCCACAGACATTCCGCCAGCGCAACTCCATACTATTTTTGTGGAAACTATTCTGTACATTATTTTGCTCACACAGATATATCGCTTGTGCGACTCCATACTATTGTTCTGGAAATTATTGTGTACATTACCGATATTGCCTTGTTACTGGGTCCACGAAACGCTGGCTCGTTCTTCTTTTATGTATTTTATTTCATCTTATTATTATTATATTTCATCTTATTATTATTATATTTCATCTTATTATTATTATATTTCATCTTATTATTATTATATTTCATCTTATTATTATTATATTTCATCTTATTATTATTATATTTCATCTTATTATTATTATATTTCATCTTATTATTATTATATTTCATCTTATTATTATTATATTTCATCTTATTATTATTATATTTCATCTTATTATTATTATATTTCATCTTATTATTATTATATTTCATCTTATTATTATTATATTTCATCTTATTATTATTATATTTCATCTTATTATTATTATATTTCATCTTATTATTATTATATTTCATCTTATTATTATTATATTTCATCTTATTATTATTATATTTCATCTTATTATTATTATATTTCATCTTATTATTATTATATTTCATCTTATTATTATTATATTTCATCTTATTATTATTATATTTCATCTTATTATTATTATGATTATGATTATGATTATGATTATGATTATGATTATGATTATGATTATGATTATGATTATGATTATGATTATGATTATGATTATGATTATGATTATGATTATGATTATGATTATGATTATGATTATGATTATGATTATGATTATGATTATGATTATGATTATGATTATGATTATGATTATGATTATGATTATGATTATGATTATGATTATGATTATGATTATGATTATGATTATGATTATGATTATGATTATGATTATGATTATGATTATGATTATGATTATGATTATGATTATGATTATGATTATGATTATGATTATGATTATGATTATGATTATGATTATGATTATGATTATGATTATTATGATTATTATGATTATTATGATTATTATGATTATTATGATTATTATGATTATTATGATTATTATGATTATTATGATTATTATTATTATTATTATTATTATTATTATTATTATTATTATTATTATTATTATTATTATTATTATTATTATTATTATTATTATTATTATTATTATTATTATTATTATTATTATTATTATTATTATTATTATTATTATTATTATTATTATTATTATTATTATTATTATTATTATTATTATTATTATTATTATTATTATTATTATTATTATTATTATTATTATTATTATTATTATTATTATTATTATTATTATTATTATTATTATTATTATTATTATTATTATTATTATTATTATTATTATTATTATTATTATTATTATTATTATTATTATTATTATTATTATTATTATTATTATTATTATTATTATTATTATTATTATTATTATTATTATTATTATTATTATTATTATTATTATTATTATTATTATTATTATTATTATTATTATTATTATTATTATTATTATTATTATTATTATTATTATTATTATTATTATTATTATTATTATTATTATTATTATTATTATTATTATTATTATTATTATTATTATTATTATTATTATTATTATTATTATTATTATTATTATTTTTTTTTTTTTTTTATTTATTAGCTATAACAAGCATGCCCCATCGCAGTAAGCGATACTACGCGATACTACATGCTATTACATTGATACCTATTACATTTATTATTATTATTATTATTATTATTATTATTATTATTATTATTATTATTATTATTATTATTATTATTATTATTATTATTATTATTATTATTATTATTATTATTATTATTATTATTATTATTATTATTATTATTATTATTATTATTATTATTATTATTATTATTATTATTATTATTATTATTATTATTATTATTATTATTATTATTATTATTATTATTATTATTATTATTATTATTATTATTATTATTATTATTATTATTATTATTATTATTATTATTATTATTATTATTATTATTATTATTATTATTATTATTATTATTATTATTATTATTATTATTATTATTATTATTATTATTATTATTATTATTATTATTATTATTATTATTATTATTATTATTATTATTATTATTATTATTATTATTATTATTATTATTATTATTATATTTCATATTATTTCTATTATTACTATTACTATCACTATCATTATCATTATCATTATCATTATTACTATTATTATTATTACTATTATTATTATTACTATTATTATTACTACTACTATTACTACTATTACTATTATTACTATTACTATCATTATTATCATCATCATCAGCAGCATTATCATCAGCAGCATTATCATCATCATTATCATTATCATCATTATTACTATTATTATTATTATTATTATTATTATTATTATTATTATTATTATTATTATTATTATTATTATTATTATTATTATTATTATTATTATTATTACTATTATTACTATTATTACTATTATTACTATTATTATTATTACTACTATTATTACTACTATTATTACTACTATTAGTACTACTATTAGTACTACTACTACTACTATTATTATTACTACTATTAGTACTACTACTACTATTATTATTACTACTATTAGTACTACTACTATTATTATTACTACTATTATTATTACTACTATTAGTACTACTACTATTAGTACTACTACTATTAGTACTACTACTATTAGTACTACTACTATTAGTACTACTACTATTAGTACTACTACTATTAGTACTACTACACTATCATCATCATCATCCTCATCCTCATCATCATCATCATTATTATTATTACTATTATTATTACTACTACTATTATTATTACTATTATTATTACTACTATCATCGTCGTCATCGCCGCCGCCGCCGCCACCGCCACCGCCACCGCCACCGCCACCGCCACCGCCACCGCCACCGCCACCGCCACCACCACTATTATTATTATTATTACTATTATTATTACTATTATTATTATTATTATTATTATTATTATTATTATTATTATTATTATTATTATTATTATTATTATATATTTTTATTATTTATCGTTCTTTTTTATTTTTTTTATTTTTTTTATTCTATTTTCGAGTGGAGAAAAAATCCATTTACGGAGCCCCATGGGCTGGGATTTTATATTATATAGCATTCGAGTTCTCAGCAGGCCCTCGTCATAAAGAAATTGCATGCATTCCTCCTCATTATAGCACAAAGGCGCTAAAGCTACTATGCTAATGAAGCAAGTCATGGCACTCTCACAACTTGCTTCGAACAAGGTCACTAGCATACTGCCGGGTCCCGCTATAACATTCAAACTTACAATTGGCAACAAATTCATGGGGAAATAGTGCTGTTGGCAGCGCAGAATTAACACTGCAATAACACAGCAACTTCGGCAACTTACGTTAGAATTCGTACACACTGCCGAGTTGGACTTAGCTGAAATTCTGACCAAGTGCTGGCGTCACCCAATCTAAAGAATATCCGAATATTGCATTGCTGCCTGCTCATTTCTTATGATCACTTTCGCCTAACCCATTGCTATTCCCTGCTTATTCACAGAAATTTACTTGCTTTCCTTCCTTAATGTTTTTACATATTCTTGGGCAGATTTCAAGTCTTTATTGAGCATATCAATCACAGTCTATAGTGATGCTAGGATTTTAGCATCATATGGTGCTTGGCATAAACCAAGCAGTTTCATTAATTTTAAATTATTGTGAAGGCTAGATCTTTACCTTAATTTTCCCAAGCTCCAGTAGTACTTAGTATTTTTTATTACTTTCTTTCCCCAATAATATACTGCCAATGATTGGTAAAATAGATGCTTTGCTTTCCATTAGCACTCATGATTTTAAGCAGTGTAGCACATCCACATATCTTAATCATGTTTTATGGTGACATTAGCACACTACATGCACTCAGAAAAAATGTCATTCCTTTAAGAACCTTTTTCAGGCAAAATTTGCATTTGTTTCCACTGGATTTATTGTATCTTTTCTTGAGAGCTTCTATCGCTAACATTAACTGTCAGTGCCATCTCATGTAACTTTTCTCACTTATGATGAAAGCGAGGATGACAATGAACAAGAGAATCTATAGATATAGATAGATGCTTTGCTTTCCATTAGCACTCATGATTTTAAGCAGTGTAGCACATCCACATATCTTAATCATGTTTTATGGTGACATTAGCACACTAAATGCACTCAGAAAAAATGTCATTCCTTTAAGAACCTTTTTCAGGCAAAATTTGCATTTGTTTCCACTGGATTTATTGTATCTTTTCTTGAGAGCTTCTATCGCTAACATTAACTGTCAGTGCCATCTCATGTAACTTTTCTCACTTATGATGAAAGCGAGGATGACAATGAACAAGAGAATCTATAGTTTTTACAATGGATTTCACACCATTGGACCTTGGGATATTTAGCATGACATAGCAAAGGTAAAGGCTTAGATAATAGTGACTTAAAACTCCTATGTTATAGCCAAGAACCAAACCACACTCTCTCAGTATGACACCCACAAACAAAAAACTACTTAGGTATCCTGGTAGCAACTGGGTAAATGGTGATTTTTGTGGATTCAGGGGGCCTCAAAACACATTTTCAGTGAAATCTCAACATCAAATTTTTGGGCTGAATACAATACTTCCCCTACTTACTGTATGGAATAGAGAAAGTAAAAATGCAATAATTTATTCATTACCAAATGTGATCTCTGTGGTTCTGGGACATGGTTAAATATTCATGGTTGCAACCAGATATACGTACAACGGAATGACCCTCCGAGTTCACTATACCTGCTAATTTCTGTCTCCAAACAAGTGTGAGAATATGTGAAGAAGAGTGTGAAAATGACATGATTATGGTGCCAAATTAACTTTTGTTTTAATCACTGCAGTCACTTCTGCTTTCGTCCCGGCAAGACACTAGCTGGGACAGTCATCTCAGTGTATCCACAATGCCGAGCTGCAGGTAAGGGATGCCCAAATCCTGATGTTCCACCGCTTCCACCCAACATATACCAGGCTCAATTTCAGAAACTCAGGGTTGAGAACAGCAGCTCGTTTTTGGAACAGAGGCTTTTATAGAACAAAGAGGACACAGTAAAACTTCCGTGGTGTTTGCGATGTGAGCATATTGACAGGTATCTTCCTTTCTTAGAAGTTTGAAAACAGTGTTGTTATAATCAATTTAATCTAAAAGGTGAGTCACCAGAAGAAACATCAGAAGAAGCATCGCCATCCGCACCATGGAAACCCAGTCATTGTCCAGTTGATAATGGAGGAAAGTTAGCCTCCAAAACGCGTTCCGGAAAATTATAAATGTAAGTGTTGTTTAGTGTTATTAATTGACTAACCTTTTAGATTATATTGACAGGTTCCTTGTTAGATTTTGTTCTTCTTTATTGTCTATGTAAAATGGTACATAGGTAATATGTTTCATTGACAACTGCAGTTTCTGCAATTGATGTCTTTAGTTTTGTAATCTTTCCAGTTTGAGAGTTATGGTGATTTTTATATGATACAATGGGCGGAGTGTATAATGTTGGAGTAAATTACTTGAAACTAACATTAAGAAGTCCATACTACATTCATGGAATACTACGGAAGTAATTTATTTCAAAAGTAAGAGTACAGCAATTTACTATTTTAGTTATTATCACGCTGTCTATCAATATGGTGACCTGGGTTCGATTCCAGGGGACTAAATGTGGGATTTGTAGTGGGCAAAGCAGCATCTGGGCGGGTTTGCTTTGGGTTCTCAATTTTCCCTCACTATTTATTGTATCAACTGCTCCATTATCACCTTTACTTTCATCCATTTCACCATAATTACATATCATCCCCTTTGTCACTCTCAGATATTGAGATAATCACCCCCCCCCCCCCTCTGGATATTCTTCCTAATCCAGAGTTCCTCTGCTCAACAGGCATCTGACCTCAGGCACTTACTTGCAAGTTCTGGAAGGTGTAAGTCCTTCATGAGAGGAGGGTAAACTAGCGAAAGAAGAAAAAAAGGCACTACTACCGAAGTACGAGCATATTACTATGGGAGTATTATTTTGTTTGCGTGATTTACTCTAAGTGATCATCAATAAGGTTATGTGTGATAAAGAAAGGAAGAAAAATATCAGTGTGAGACAGAATATGTGGTCAGACCCCGAAAAGAAAGCATTTATGTAAATATAGTTTATTTTCCATGTTGGTAAGGATTTGTTGAGTACTGAAAGTGTATTACTATTGTCTCATTGTTACGAGTAATATTTGTTTAATAATATCATAAATGTTAAGTAACATGTTCAAATTTAATATGTATAAATATAAGAATCATTTATATTTAATATTAAAAGTGTATGGAGAATAGATAGATATTGCTTCCCTAACATTTGATGCAGTATTTAATGCAATTCTTTTGGAATGGGCTGTGCTATGAGACTTGTTTTCTATCTACAGGGTCGTGGTAACAGATGGAATGCATATATCAATGTTTCTTTATCACAATGTATTTATTTATTAACACTTCGATATTTTACACTCTCAGCACCATATTAAATACTTAAAAACCTTTGCACTTTTGTAATTTGGTAGAATTTACGCTGGATAAAAGTTTGGTAAAAGTTCTATGTTCACATGCTACCAAAACACGTCTTATCACCTTGAACATATAGACGCTACTGAATCGTTTCTTGGCGTCGCTTTGACACGACACTCCGCCATTTTGTCTTCATCCGCCGTATTCATCCGCGCAAATAGTTTTTATTATGAAACACAAACAATTCTAATATTTATACACTTTTAACAAACATTTATATGAACGATTTTCTATTGGGGGTCTAATATTCTGTCTCACATTACAGGAACTATTTAGCATGTAGGATGATTTCATAGAGTGCTACACGGGAAATGGATGTATACGCGTATGAATACAAAAGCATTATGTAAGAAGACGTTAGATTCTAAAGAACAAATTAGAAACTAAAAACTTCACTTATCTTAGTAATGTTGCAAGTTATTTTTTCAAACACTGACTCAAGTTTCGAGTTGACTCCAACTCATTCTTACATTAGAATCTTGTTGCTTCACTGTTAATAGCTTCAATTTCCTTAATTAAAGACGCTAGATTTTTTCTTAACGTCGTAGCATCCAGAGAGCAAAGACATGTTTTGTGACACGTGCAGATGTAGATGCTAAAAGTGATGTAAAACAATAACGAGAAGAAACCATTAAGGAAGTAGTTTCATGTGCAACGAAAGTTAATTAAAGTGTTACGCGTGTAATATTCAACGAGAAAGGTGCAAATAAAAGTGTTATAGAAAAGTTATATTCTGTGTCCGCATTATTTCACCCTGTACCATGACCCGAGATAGTAAAAGAGTCTCAAAGCTCAGCACATTCAACGATTTAATTAAAAAACAGCACCAAGTGAAAGAGATAAATGTTTGTTGATAAAGATAATAAACATCCATTTAAATATAGAGTGCAAAAAACATGATGCAAAAAAATGCCTGGAAAGTTATGACAAACGAGTTTAACACTCATGTATATTTACTTGTGTACCTTGCTCTTAGCCTCAAAAGCACTGTAACAATACAGCGAAACATAATGCCCAGCAGGGATACAGTGAACGTTAATAAGCCCTCCTTAACTATCTGAAATACTCCAATATGAAACATTTGCAGGATGCATAATAATTGCAGTTTCGGTGATACAGCTAAACTCATCTCTGAGTTTTGTACACAACAGGACTATCAATACTGTATTCTCCAGTTTTACAACTCAGATGGAACTTGGGACAGAATATCAAATTTAACAATACTTTATTATATCTCAAACTATTTACCTTTTTTCAGCACGAACTTTTTTCCCACATTGAGAGCATGTATACATGTTGTCGCCCTCAAGTGTATCCTTTACAGTGACTTCATCCAACGACTCGTACAGATTCCTCATGTCTGCTACCTGGCAACGCACTGTGTAAAACTCTTCCAAAGTTCTGCTTACATGCTCACAATCCTGTCAGAAAGAAGAAGTATATGTAAAATTGTAGCCAAGCAATTAAATATACAGATCAAAGCATGTCCTTTTTCTTTGCCATAATACCAACAGCTTGTTAACTGGAAAGACAATCAGTAAATTGAAGAATATTAAAACAATCTTTTCAGCACTTGTTCATTTGTTTTTCTTGGTAATGACCCTGCCAATTGTCAGAATCATATCAGTGCCATCAGTGTGTCAAAATTTTGTCCCATAGTTCTTTTATATGCCAGTAAATCTGGTGACAAGGAGATATTGATTTTATATACACTTAAAAACCATTGATCTGGGCCAGGTTTGAGCCCATGACATTTGGATCAACACCTTACCAACTGAGTCACCCAGACCATCTAAAACCAGTCTGTCCACCAGCTCATGATCCCTGGCAGGAATACAATGAGCCAGTACATCAGTATATAATTTTAGGTACACATTAATATCTGAAGTTGGACTGATCCTTCTGATTGCACTTATATTATGTATATTACACACTATAGTTCTGGATGATCATTTACTGAGAAGTCAGTCTTGTGAGGACAAGATACTAATGCAATCTTTCTACTACTATAGTCGCTCTCACGAATGAAGGCAGTTGCGCAGAAGACAAATATTTAATGACGTCAAAGTCATGTGTTTTCTAGACTATGCCTGTAGTCTGCTTCAAAGCATGTGTGAGAGTACTTGCGTACAGTTTAACAGTGAAATTAAATAATTCTGAGCAATAAGTCCACTTCATTGTGTGACAGTAAGTTTGCTAAGAGTTCAGACGATGGTAGAAGCAAAAAAATGTTGGGTAATTCAGTCAAGCCAGAGAAATGGTGTATAATGTGTACAAATACTTCCTGAGAAAGATGGGAAACAGTTGTAACACAGCACTTCCCTATTACCCCTACCTGTACATTATATATTATTTAGTGCCATTGTTCTTGGTGGCTACTCTAATGATCGTCAATCCCTCTCCCCTTTCTCCTCTCTCCCTCTCATTCCCCCTCTTTCCATTCTAGGAAGTATGTACAACTATATAAGCACTTTAGACTGAGCACTTTACGCAAAAATAACTATAACTTTAGGAAACATTTTGTTCTTCAACTTAAAAATAGTTGCAGTTAATTTTTTTTTTCAATACTACTAGGAGCTAGAGAAATAACTTCTGACATTTCACCTACCAAAGAAACTACATTATTGCTGATGACACCTCCAAAAAGTGTCTTCACTAGCTTTTTCAGTTCTGGTGTCATTTCTTCAAGTTTTGACACAAGATCAATGAAGAACTCTGCCATGTCCTTCTGTTCCCCAGTATTCAATGGCTGATGATCCATTGTGTATACTTTACAGAAACTTCTTGGATTGTATGCCTTTCTTTCACTTTCCTGAAAAATAATAATATAAGGATCATTTGAAAAAGTTTTGGAATGATCCACAGATTGCTGAAGCTTTTTAAAGCAGTTTTTTTTCCAAAACTAGCCATCTTTCACAGAAACATTTGTGCAATAAAAAAGAGATTGCTTAAAAATCACAGTAGGTATAGGTGTTTGATACAGTACAGATGTTTTGTGTTTGTGGAACATGATAAAAATTTAATATTGTGCAGTCATTAAGTGCTTCATAAGGAAGGGTTTGAATGCAACAGAAATTAATATAATGTGACGAACACCATACCAGAGAAATCTGTGCAATCATTTCCACGTAATCTACAGAATTTAAATGCAAGCATGAACATGGCGCATGCAGCCACAACAGAAACAATTGAGGAGTTCAAATGGGAAACCATGACAGTGCGAAATATCACCGTATATGTATTTTTCATGGAGAAAGTTTTTATGGTAACAATTTTACTATACAATATATTACTTTCAAATGGTTTTCTACTTGCTTTTCTTTTACATATCACATGCATATATCCTCTGTTTGCCCTTCAACATACAATTCATACAATTTTCTATGATTGAAATATAAATGCTATGTATCACATTCACACAGTTTCCTCTACTAATTCTTCCTTTAAGAGACACAATCACTCTTCTTTTGCTACTTGCCCTTCAACATACAATTCATACAATTTGCTATATGTAGAAATAACCAATATTACATTTCTCTACTCTGACTCAGGGATCTCCGTCTAGGGGATATGTGAATAGCGACCACAAGGTACCCAAGCTGAGCAGAACATTACTTCCACTTACTGGTGTTTTGCTCCTCACTGTAACTTTTCTGTCTGACCTTACCTTGGTCATCCCTTATTCTCTTCCGACCCCGATGCTACTAGGGTTCCCGAGGGCTAGGGAGTCTTTATTTTTCCAACCTCTCCATTTCTCTAATTTCTCTATAAAATCTTAACCCCTAACATGCTGACCTGTCATGGCATGTAATACGTCCTCTGATTGGTAATCAGAGGATATGGTCTGTGAATTTATTTTGATAATTCTCCCGGTCAGGTTGGTGAGACCCATAAACCAAAGACAGGTGCGGTCCTCCACACATTCTGGGGGTTGTGAGAGAGCGATGTGACCACCAAAACATAAAAATATGGTGCTCTCTAAAAAGCGGTTACTATTACTGCTATTGCTCTCTTCTTCCATCAGTGAAAAATATTGGAGAGCGGGAGGATTAATGACCTCATTGTCAGAAGTCCAGCATTAGCTAACAACATTTCTCTACTCACTTTTATTTTACATAACAATTCACATGTTATTCTCTATTGTTTATCAACTTCATACATACCAATGCCTATACATACTGTATGTTGAAATTCCAAAACTGGTTGACCGATCTACATGAAAATTGGCATATCTATTGTTTTTTTGTTTTTTTTAATGGTGAAGATTTTTATGCAATCCATTTTACCACACAACGTATTACGTTCACATTATTTTCTCTACTCCTTTTTCTTTTACATAATGCACTACTCCCTCTTCTATAAACAATCCATACATTTTTCCATATATTTGAAATATAAGTGCAACATATAACATTCACACAGTTTTTCTACTCATTTTTCTTTTAATAAACACATTTAGATTTCTTTCACCACTCCTTCTTTGACGAACATTTATACAATTTTCTATATGATTGAAACAAAAATGCGTATTATATTCACACGGCTTTATCAACTAGCTTTTCTTCCTGTAGTATTCGTTATTGTTCAACAGTGCCTTTGTTTAGTGTCGTTCCAATGTTTTAATAAAACAAAGAAGTAAATAAAAAGTAAAGCCGTCACAACTAGTGTCAAGAGTACGATCAAAACCACGATATGGAGCAGTTGATGAAACAAATGTTAGCCAAGATGGACATAATAGAAAATGAAACAAATTCCGGAATATGGCAGATGGAAACAAATATTAAAGTCGAATTAAGAAATGTAAACTAGGGAATGGAAAATGTAGAAACAAAATGGAAGCTGAATTGAAACATGTAAACTCTGCAATGGAAAAGATGAAATCAGGAATGTCCAATGTGAAGATGAGCTATAGGAGAATACTAACGAGCAACTGGCCAGGATTAAGGAAACCATGGAAGAACTTGACAGAAAGATGAAGGATCTTGGCCAATGTGTTAACGTCCTGGAAGACTGAGTCGACCGCAGCACCAAAGAACTGAACTACACAGTAGAAGAAATGCTCGACGAAAACCTCAAACTAGGCAGATATCTATGGGGGAGGCCTGCGTTCAACAGTAGACATTTTATGGCTGAAATGATGGTGCTTATAAAATATTTATATGTATTTCTATATGTCTTGTATCTCAAATGACTCTTAACAATAGCGACAAAACTTTTTATTTAGTTAAAGTTTTGCATTTAAAGTTTATCTAAATAGGTATCCTCTCCCAAAAAAAAACTAGATTTCACAATAAAGGGGGCAAAAATGCTGAGTGAAACTTGGTTGCCCAGGTACTGTCTTTCTAAAGTAGTTACTTCAGGTTGCATTGCTCAGAAGAACTTACTTATTTGGACAAATAACTGTGCTGCACAAAACAAAAATAGAGTGATTTTGATGACAATGATTTATCTCATATCAAATAAGTATCCTGATTCAATTGAACCGAAGTTTCTTGTGTCTGGACATAGTTTCATGGCCTGCAACAGAGACTTTTGGTTAATCGAAAAGTGAAAAACATCTGGCTTTACAACAATGGTACCTGATGTTAATGCGTTGATTAATCAAGACCTTCAAATCCTTTATTCCCATGCAAATGAAAGAAGAGGACTTTTTCAACTTTACGGCTCTGTCAGATGAGTTCATCAACACAAAAAGATTGAACATATCCAAACTTTCATTTATTAGCGCAGGGGTGGGAAGCAAGGCACTCTAGGTGTAAATTTGCCATCCCTCTGTCCCCAGTATGCCCTTTCAACAGGCAGGTAGAGCCAGCTAAACTGGTTGTTTCTGGTTATAGTTGTGTGGCAGTGTAAACAGAACAGTGGTGGCTGTATATCCGGCATGAGTAAACAACGAAGGTTTAATCGGGACTGGGAGAACACATACTTTTTGTTTGTTTTCCCTTGCCATAGATGAAACCACAGATATTAAAGATCCATTTACATATGAACTTTTGGTGGCCCAAAGATAAACTGCAACTGGGATTAATTAACCTTCAAAGCAACACATCATTGTGCAGTTCAGGAAAACTTGGTTTGGATTTGTGCATATCACTGCCAAAAAGGATTTTCCTAGCTGCACTTTTTTACAAGCAAGTTACTGGCATGTTTTGTACTACTTATCAATGTGAACAACCGTTTTACATATTCACATTGAACAAGAGACTGCTATGGATAAAAATTTTCAATGTGTTCTATGTTTAAGTTCGTCTAGTTTGCAGCCAGACATTGAAATGCTAATGTTTAAAAAGAAACCAGCAAATCTCTGTAAATGTTTTGTTATTGAGCTAGAGGATATTAATGGTTTTCAAACACCATGTCTGGTTAGATGAAACTCTTGTCACATTGATCCTTGTTCTTCCCCACATTGGAATGTCGCTTTTGGTTGGTTTTCGCTGCATTTTGGAACATTGCTTGTATTCTGTGCTTAAAATTGTTTGCTTCACCAATAACCTAAAACTAGAATTTTGTTACTTAAATGGTAAGGGATTCCAATGCATATTGTGCAGCACTTTGTGATTTTGTGGTTCTGTTTATCAATCTTAGCTATTAGCATATAAATCTTAGCTATTAGCATATACTAATGTGCTCTATTTATGGGAAGGACTTTCAGTTTTATAGTCCATCATAAAAATGTTCCACTTTACTGCAGAACTGGCAGAGATGCATTATGTTTATGGTGCTCCTTGGGGAAATGCGAAAAGGGAACAAGATCTTTATGCTGAGCTTTACCTAAGGAGACATTTGCCTCATCACAGCAAATTTACTGCCATACATAAAAAACTGTGAGGAATAGGAATTTGAATATTAAAAATAGAAGCACTAATAACAGTGAAGTATTGTGTGACTTGAGTTACCCAATGGCTGGTGATGGGATCAAATGATCCTGAAAGCGTTTCCAGTTTTTAAAACATTGTAAGTAAAGGTAAGTGTAAAAAAGTGACTCAAAATGATCAGGAACTTTCCAAAAACAAGCATATCGCTTAGGATTCCAAAGATATGCAAGAACAATGGTTCTAAGAGATTTTTGAACAGGTCCATAATTTTCTGGACACAGGTAGAGCAATTGTACAAGCCATCTTCAGTGACTAGAATTCTGTGCGAACAACAATTACATTCATATCTCACCCTAGTTCAAGCACTGGGGCCAGATGACTTTCCACCCTGATTATGGTTTGTCCAGTCGTTTCTTCATAAATGCATTGACCAACCAAGATTTCCTACAACCATACTGTGGACAGACGAGAGGGCTTTTACATGAGTGGGCATGTTTAACACACATAACAATCACATTTGGGCACAGCATAACCCTAGAGCTATTACGGTTATAAATTACCAACACCGGTTTGCAGTGAATATTAGGCTGGCATTGTGAATGACACACTCATAGGGCTCTAATTACTACCTCCGTGTTTGATGGGTTTGCATTTACCTACAGTTTTTACAACATACTTTGCCAGAAATTTTGGAATATGTTCCTTTAGAATATGCCAGTTAATGTGGCTCTAAGGTGATGGGACACCTCCACATTATTCCAACGATGAAAGGGTTTTACTAAGTGTAACATCCTGATCGCTGGATCAGAAGAGCACTAATATCATCACCAGCGCATTCACCAGATCTAACACTCTTTAGAGTTTTTCCTTTGGCGGACATCCTCAGACTCTTGTGTACAAGAGTGCCAGTTAATAGGAGCTAATGGGCATGATCTTCCTAGCATCTTATGCCATTCATGATATGCCAGGCACTTTTTAAAGAACTCAACAATCATTACTAAGATGTTATCAACAATGTTCCTAAGTACAAGGTCGGCATTTTGAACACCTTTTATGAACACTTATACACTTGTTCAATCCTTGTTTTGTTTTTATTTTAACTATATTTGAAGCCTTCATAGAGGAAATTAAATTAACAATGGTAATATTTGCATATGTTATCAACAATAACATGTATTGTAGATCTGTTAGAAGGTTTGACCTACTTCAGAACACATGGATTTAGTACCATATAATTAAACCAAGAGTTACAAGAGTCTTTGTACTGTATTGCTTAAGGTTGAAGATATGCTGCTACTCTTATTACAAAATTGCAAAATTTGAATTCTGTCAAATATATGGGTTTAAAATTATCCAACAACTTGCCAAGTGAGTTAAAAGACATACCCTCTGTAACTAAGTTTAAGGCAGAACCACATAAACTCTTTAAAAAGTCAGTTTCACTGGTAAATGAATATGTAGAATATTTGAGAGGTAGAACTGGAACTTAAAAATTCAATGCCACAACTGGGATTTGAACCACAGACCTTCCACTTACCGGGCCAACAGTAAGTTTGTTGGCATAAATAAATAATGTAGAATATTATTCAGGAAGGGTGTAAACTTCAGTTGTGTGTACCTACTAAACTAATCTATTTTATTAAAATTCCTGAAGTGTAATACTCGTCAGTGTCTGTATAAGGATTCCATTTAACTCAATTGGGGTATATGATTGTATACCCACAGACAAAAAAAATTAGTCATGTATGGGGTGCCAAATGTGTGTAATTCCTACATGGCACAGTGCCTTGCTTACACCATTTGCGACACAGTTGTGTACTGGTAGTGACAAGATGTTAGAAGTTCTAAAGCTTAATATTACTAACCCATATGATCAATCAAGGCACTGTCCCGAGCAGGACTAGGTCAAATTTGGCACCCAGACATGACTCATTTTTGTTTTGTCCATGAAGGTACATTTGTCTTAATGCTTTTAGGTGTAAATGGTGATTTGTATAACTTATTGTAATCTTCATATTGTAAATACGCTATAGACAAATTGTAAATATTGTCTGATACTCTCTTAAATATTTTGATGATGCCTATAATTCTGTATTAATTCCTATGGCTAATAAACTAAACTCTCCCAACACCTTGTAGTAAAAATGCATAGAAAGCTGTTCAGCTGTTCAAACCTAACGACATGTTTCAAAAACGTTTAATGCCCTCTAGGTCTATAACAAGATGTGTACGAACAAACATTCCAAATCAGAAAATATTTCATTACAAACCCTTAATTATGCCTTAAAATTATTTGGTGTTATTCTGACTCACCCTATATAGAGAATAGCAGGGGAAAAACAAACTTAGAATAGGTGATGTAATTAAAGAAATAAAATTTGTCAAATGGAAGGAAAAGAAGGCAAATACGTCATAAGAAAAATAAACTGAGAAGTAAGATATTAGAAATAGGAATAGAGCTAGATGTCACAAAAAATCATGGCAAAAAAGTGTTAGCATTATTAGAATATTTGGTTGTGAGAGAAAACTCATGGGATGCAAGTGGGATTAGGTGGCAAACAAGTGACAGAAGGATGGTTTGATGACCAAAGTAGAAAAGCAAAATGGAAGGTATATAAATATTTGATGAGATAGAGAGGAACAGAAAGGGAGGGCAGGAGAAACTAGTTGGTTAGTAAATGGGGCGGGGGGTGGTTTACAAACAACCCATAAAGAATAAAAGAATGAAATGCTAGGAAAGATTAATACATAAATTAAATGAGCCAAAGAAAAGTAAGAACTGTAGGAAACTATGAGAAATAGTAAGGCGAACAAGCAGAAACGGAACAACGAAAAATAAGATCACACCAGTGGAATGGCTGGAATATTTCAGGGCACTGATAGGAAAAGATAGACAAGGCTAGAGTAGTATAAATAGGGTGGGAAAATGAGAAACTAGATGGCAGATTCACAAAAAGTGAGGTGTGCCAACAGTTAAAAATGGGAAGGTAGTACGATTGGATGGTATACCAAGGAAATTTTGAAAGGAATATGGAGAAAAGATAAAAGGGCTAGAAATCTTGACAAAGATGTTGAATAAAGTAAAGAAAAGCAAGAGATCCCAGTACAGTGGAAAATGAGTATAGTAGTACCTACAAATAAAGGAAAGTGAGCAGGAAACAAAATGGAAAATCATAGTGGCATAAGTCTAGTATCCATACTAGGCAAAATCTATACAGGAATGATAGTTGATAGTTGAGAGACTTGAATGAGGAACATGTAAAATTGTCAGAATTTCAAGCAGGAGTAGGAAAGGTAAACAAACATATTCGTAATAAAGTCATTGGTGAATAAATATCTAAGAAAGAAAAAAAAGTTGGAGTGTACATGTTTGTTGCAGGTCTTCAAAAAGCTTTTGATACAACAAATAATGAACAAGCAATGAAATTCAGAATGAAAGGGACAAGTGAGAAATTCACTGGTGAAGTGCAGAAAATATACGAAGACAAAGTTTTGCAAGAGGATAGGAGAAGAGATAATGGAAGCAACAGAACAAACGATAGGTTTAAGACAAGGGTGTACAGTTAGTTCCACTGTATTTAATTTTTTTATAGATGATATAATTGAAAGAATACGTAAAATCAATTGTCACTACCCATTCATAGCAAATACATGTATGTAGCTCAGTTCCACAAACATAGCCACATACAACAGTGTTGGTGCTCTTAGATCCATCGGTGTAGATCAAACTTCAGTCATTGTAACCTGACAAAAACTCTAAAAAATAAGTGTGGATATTAGACATAAGCATTGTAGAATTACAGTACACCGTCATCCCAAAATCTATGTGGAATGTTGCATGTCAACAGATGTATACATTTTAGTTTCTAATGCAATATCTGGCTCGTCTCGTTAGCACGGTGGTAACAGTAGACCTAGGTTCGATTACTGCTAATGGTGTGGGGATTTTCTCCCACAGAGAGACCTTGTCCAGGGTGCATTCAACCTCATAACATCCCTGAGAGGCCAGCTGAGAAGTACCAGCCCCTGATTGTAAAGACTGCGTAACCAACTAGGAGGGACCAGGGCACTGACCACATCCCACCTCCAGTACTGAATCCAACCCATGACGCCTGTGGTGAGCAGAGGTCGGTTAAAAATTATTTTATTGTTTAACGACACTGTCAACTGCCAGGATCATATCAGCATCGCCAGTGTGCCGGAATTTTGTCCCGCAGGAGTTCTTTTACATGCCAGTAAATCTACTGACATGGAGCTGTCGTTTTTAAGCACACTTAAAAACCATCAGTCTGGGCCGGATATGAACCCGCAACCTTGGGATCAGTAGGCCAGCATCTAACCAACTCAGCCACCCAGACTGACGAGCAGAGCAGAAGTGGGGGATGCAGAAACTGGGCAGTAGGCCTTGACTCAGAAAGGACTGTTACGATGCAGGGTTGGTTAATTAGTTAGTACAACATCCAGGGACTGCTTCAAGCTTGAAGTATATCAAGGTTGTGGCACATCACTAGAAAATTATGGTGACAAGGATCTCCTGGTTGCGGAGTGGTGACCTATCTTGACCAACTGGAAGAGCTGTCGTATAGATTGTATTTTGACAATTTACTTCATTTCACCTTCTGTCTGACTAGCACCTAAGAAATATTCAGGCCAAAGGTACAATAAGAGCCAACAGAATTTGTAAAGACCGTAATCTACAGCAGAGGGATGAACTGGATAAGAAACCTAGAGGGTCATTTGGCTTCAGATCAGTGGCTTCATGGAATGACAACAGCATGGCAAAAGTGACAACAGCATGGTAAAAGTGACAACAAATTTTATTACCAACAATCCAATTTGGCTAGTAATTTAGCTATTCACAGCAGCAGAAAACTCAAGCAGCAATTCAAAAAACAAGAGTCATATACCACTACAAGTTTGTGGGAGGAATTGATAGAATTGACCAAAATATTTCACTTTTAACGAATATCCATAACGGGTAAAAAATGGTATCTCCCCATTATTACACATTTTGTTAATGTAACTGAGAAGATCTAAACAGAGGATGGTGGTAAATAGGATCATGTGGTCATGTCAATGCAATTTTGGAATCAAACTGCCGTGTTGCTGCACAAGGAGGAAGACCATTTAAAACTGCCAAAATTGATTCTAGATATGACAAGCTGAAACATTATGATCATGTTTAAAGAAGATACTACTTTACCTTTGTCAGCACCAGAAAAAGTCTACAACACAGTGCATTAAATGTAGTATGCCACTTCAGGTTTCTTTTTAATAGTCCTATAGACAACCAAGTCCTTCCAGAAGGATGGACTATTTTTCTAAAACTATACAAATGAAAAGAGTGTAACTACTTCATACATGATTGAATTTTTATGAGTCATTTATTTACTTATTTACATTACCTTCACTTTTGAAGTGTTGGAAAATGAAGATGAGTGTAAATAAGTAAATAACTGACTCATAAATATTCAAACATGAAGAATGCTTCACTGTTAATACTGCTCCGATTTGTAATCTTCACATGATACATGCTATTTTATTATAATGAAACTTTTAATTATAGTTTTGATTAATACACAAACCAAAAATAATTCAGCCATTTCTGTATTACATTATGTAAATGTATGCTCATTTTAATTGTAATGGTCTACTTTATCTTGACCAGCAATTATTGGACATTTTTCATACTTATCTTACAAAGTTTCGACCAGCACAAGTCCTAAGACAAGTTTCTGAAGCAATTACTTACAAGCAGGTATGCAAACATTCTCTGTAGTTCTCTAAGAGTGTGCTCATGTTTGCTATTGCCATCACATTTGGCACGGAGAATTGAGAGACGAGCCTGTGGCATCATGTAAAGATGTTGCATGCAGGAAGCCATGTAACATGTTGCACCAAGGTTTGTGAGACCCACATAGCCACAGTCTGAGCGACCATCCTCATGAGGCCAATAATCCCAAGGATATGGTGAACTAGCACCTGTAATGAATTAAAATTCTGTAACCTGCTATTACAAAAAAAACTAAAATTATCAGTTGTCATACCAACAAGCTGCATACCTGGTTTATGCTGAGCTAGCAGTTTCTCATGAAGAAGGCGATAATTATCTGGAGCACCTTTAACCATTTCCACAAGAAGATCATATGCTGAAGAACGAGAAAGCTGAGATTTGCATTTTGGTATGTAACGCTTTCGAGGATTTGGAAGTGCAAATAAGAAATCAAAAACCTGAAAAATTATACCAAAAATTAGGATGTCACACACATCTTGCATAATTTGCAGGAAAACAGAAGTATCAAATATTCCAAAGACTGTAAGCAATTTAAACATTCCAAAAATTATGGAAACTTTATTTTAAGTCTAGATGTTTTACACATTAACTTTTGCACATTTTTTGCAATTCTGCCTGTATTTTTGCTTTTATTTGTAAAATGTAATAGCATGTGACAAAAGATTTACCAATGAAAGAAGTTATTCATCACCTGATTTATTTTTATGTTTTAGGGCAGCACCATCAATGAATTACTGCTTGCAAGTGGTAATATAATGAAAATATCTGAGAACACCCAAACAATAGGCCGTAATGATCTATACTTAAGGGCGTTCAACTACTTCATCATCAGCACCCTTATAAAACAAAGCATAGCAAAAGGCAGAGGTAAATACTAATACCAAATAAAAATCACAGCCAAAATCACAAATATAAATAAATGTAACAAACTAATATGGCAGTAGCCAGAATTAAAACAAATTTACAGAAAACCCAAAGGGTATGAAAGCTTGACATGTAAATTCTTAGTTGGAGGTTTACCATCAATAAAAATTTAAAAACTCTTTTGACTGCATGATTATCATCTACCAGGACCTCTGCAAGACTGACCAGTAGTTTCAGTATGTCCAAAGGTGTGCCAGGGAAACACTCTAGCAACACATGATGGAACCAACTAGAGTTTGCCATGCTGTTGACAAAGATAGGGCCCCCCTTAAAAAGATAACCACGCATAAAATTGCAGTGGCCCATGTACAGCTGAACGAAGACCATCTTAGGGCTGGATCACACGAGGCTATTTTTGCTGCAATGCAGCACAATGACCTCAGCTACTTTCATACTGCTTAATGTGAACACGCTTGCAACCCATAAAGTAGCATACTGCAGCGTTGCAGCATGCAGGTTAGGACTGCAGCACATGCAATAAAAACTGCTGCATGTGAATATCCATTTCATGGCTGCAGCAGTCTAGCAGCATATATCTCTTCTGTTAAAACTATTGCAGCAGTTGTGCCGCAGCATTTCCTGGTACACCTGTGTAGCAGCAATGGCGTTACAGCGGAGTCGCAAAGAAGTAATTCAATTGAATTAATTGAAAGTAGGGAGTGGTGCAGAATATGAAAAGTTCAGATTACCACAATTTGCACATTTGGTTATGTATCAATTATTTGTAATTCATTATTTAAAAATTCATCTATTGAATAAAAACAACCATTTATACAATATTTTTGAAGTTCCTTCTTTAAAACTTTATGCTTTTGGATGTCTTTTATATATATGTATGTATTTTCTGCGAATGGGTATTACCCGGTGGCAGAGTTAAATGTACAAATTAAGGTTACAAACAAAGTGCACAAACAATAGTAATACAATCATAATACAATAAAGAACAATAATAAAAATATAAGATGAAATGCACTAAATACTAATTAACACTCATTAATTAATTATAACCAAATTAAATTTAGCATTAGTACTCACCATCAGTTCAATAAATGTCAAAAATACACTTGCGTAATCTTTATAGTAAATTACACAGCATTTACTTGATTTACAATATTTTTCGAAAATTTCTTCACAGATAAAGGACAGCCCTGAAAGACTGCTACAGGTAATTCATTCCATTCCTCAATGGTTCTATTAACAAAGGAGAACTTTCCTACGTCGGTTCTGTGCCTTCTACCTTTAATTTTACACAAATGATCCTTTCTTCTGTAATATGTAGGGTTGTCCAATCTTTTACTAATACCCACCCATGCATTTGAACCACGATATGCTTGAAATAATGCGCATAACCTCTGCCTCTTACGCCGGACTTTTAGAGGCTCCCATTCAGTCTCCTCCCCCTTTTTAGGCCCAAAAGATTTACCTCGTTTTATAAATTTTATAGCCCTTCTCTGTATTCTTTCTAGCGAATCAATTTGACTAAGTCTATATGGGTCCCAACATACTGCTCCATATTCCATAATTGGCCGCACCAAAGATTTGTAGGCAATTTCCCTGGACCTTCCGCTCTCCTTTTTCAGTACCCTCATTAAGAAATGTAACGCTTTCCACGCTTTCCTGGATGTAGAATTTACCTGGTCGTCCCACCCAGCGTTACTCGCCAGGTACACTCCCAAATACTTGCAGCTATCTACCTGCAGAATTTTTTCTCCGGCCATGTGATAGTTATGAACAATTTCCCTCTTAGATCTTCTAAATGCAATGGACTTACTTTTCTTAGCATTAATCGTCATCTTATTTGTAGCAGCCCAATTACTAATTTCATTTAAATCACCCTGAAGCAGAGACTCATCTATGGCATTCCGAATTTTATTATAGATAATGCAATCGTCTGCAAACAGTTTTATCTGACATTTAATATTTACACTTATATCATTAACAAAAATAAGAAAAAGTAGCGGACCCAGTACTGAGCCTTGGGGTACTCCCGAACTCACTGTGCCTCTCTCGGAGATTTCTTTACCTACTTTTACCTGCTGTGTTCTCCCATCCAAAAACGCTTTGACCCATAAAACCACTCGTTTGTCTATTCCTGTGCCAGCTAGTTTCCCAATAAGTAAATTATGCGGCACTACATCAAATGCTTTAGAAAAGTCTATTACCACTGCATCAGTTCTTCCTCCTGCGTCCACTTCATCTGCTAAGTCTTGAAATAAGGACGTTAATTGACTTTCGCACGAGTACCCAGGTCGAAACCCATGTTGCACTTCCTTGAACCATTTTTTGTTTTCTAACTCCTCCCTTATATATTCTGCTATTAAATGCTCCATCAACTTACACACTATTGACGTTAAACTAACTGGTCGATAATTATTTATTTCTGTTTTATTACCCCCTTTATAAATAGGAACTACAATGGCGGTTTTCCAGTCTTCTGGTAAGTCACAGTTATTGATTGACATGTTAAACAAAAACATTAGATAGGGAATCACAGCTTCTCCCCCAATCTTCAATATTTCAGTAGGTATGTTATCGGGCCCCCTCGACTTTCGATTCTGCAACATCTTGATCCTTTTAATGAATGAATATTTATTGAGTTTACACAGGGGTCTCCGTCTAGGGGATATGTGAATGGCGACCACAAGGTACCCAAGTTGAGCAGAACATTACTTCCACTTACTGGTGTTTTGCTCCTCACTGTAACTTTTCTGTCTGACCTTACCTTGGTCAACTCTTGTTCTCTTCCTACTCCGAAGCTAATTGGGTTCCTGAGGGCTAGGGAGTCTTCATTTTTCCAACCTCTCCATTTCTCTATAAAATCTTAACCCCTAACATGCTGACCTGTCATGGCATGTAATACGTCCTCTGATTGGTAATCAGAGGATATGGTCTGTGAATTTATTTTGATAATCCTCCCGGTCAGGTCAGTGAGACCCGTAAACCAACGACAGGTGTGGTCCTCCAGACATTCTGGGGGTTGTGAGAGAGCGATGTGACCGCCAAAACATAAAAATATGGTGCTCTCTAAAAAGCGGTTACTATTACTGCTATTGCTCTCTTCAATATCATCAGTGAAAAATATTGGAGAGCAAGAGGATTAATGACTTCATTGTCAGAAATCCAGCATTAGCTAACAACAACAACAAAAAAAAAAAAGATGCAACAGCAGAAATATCCATCACATTGAAATGATTGAGGTGGACATTAAAAAGAAGATTCACACCACAGATTATGATTCACACCTTGTACCCCCAATACAGTAAAGAGCGCACCGAAATGAAAACCAAAAACCTGGAGGTGGTTCAGCTCAGCTACACAAGACAAAATGGGAATATTCTGAATTAATGGCATTTATGTACTCATCACAAAATCAACAGAAACCCTAGAAGTTTGCAGAGAATATAAATAATCAGTAGAGGTTTAACAATGAGAAAATTCACCATTTTTGTTATTGGACTGTATTTTTAAAAAATGTTCAAATGTGCAGTTTTTGTTCTTAACAGTTTGTTTTATAAATTCAATCCTTAAGTGAAAATACTCTTGAGAGCACTAGTGCTCAATATTCTTTGCTATTGGATATATAATGTGAACTTCAAGAACGCATCATTATTGTTGAATGTTATTCTTATCAATAGTGTCTTATTTTACAGTTAGAAACAACCGAGTCTGTGATGCAGGAAACCTGACACACTTGTCTAGATGAAAATTATGCCTGTCAAGATATACAAACAGAAGTTCAACCCCTAGCTGCCATCATTTACCATTCAAGGAAGCACAGGAGCAGGAGTTAAGATGGAGAAAAATGAGAGAAAGAAGCTATAGAAAAATACCTTTCGGTAATGGCAAGAGGAGAAGAAAAAGATGACCTAAGCATATTTTGTCAGTTTGTTGCCAGTGAATTACGCAACCTTAAAGTTGCCCCTGAGCTTCAGACTGAATTAAAACATTTAATTCAAAAATCAATCATAGAAATTACTTCCAAATATGTGGATAAACTTTCAACTGCTCTACCTGCAATCTGTGTGCAATTAAGTGAAGGTGATAAATATCCGAATACCTAACCAATTAAAAACTAAGACTAATGCCCAACCTTTGCCTGTTTGTTTGTTTGTTTCTTTCTTTTTTTTTTCTTTTCTTTTTTCTTTCCCCTGTCTTTCAGAATTAATTTTATGTACTAGTACATGAGAAAACAATTGAAACAATAAACACAGTGTCTTTCAGTAACTGCATATTGTACTCAATCATAATTTTCATTACAAATATTTTTACTTGTATGCTGGATAGTACACCTACCTTCATATATTCAGCCTTTAAAGCATCAATGATCAGACAAACCTGGGTTACAATCACTGAAATACTCTTTGCAAGTATTCGAAAAAGGTACATCAGAGATTTGTAACTGTCACCTAGAAATAAATGTTTGTTTACCCTATGGGGACTAAATGTAATTGAAAACAAAAACAAACACACCACACACACAAATCACTAATTGTCATTGTAGTCGCATATACCCGTGTAATATTATTTAAATAAATTCTAAGCCGTACATGCTGCCAGATATCTCAGAGTTACTGCAAGTCGTTTTATTGGTGGAATGGCTTTCCACATTATTGTACTCTGCTCATGAATCATGGGTTCTATGTTTTCAAGCAAATAATCAAATGCCGGTGCTGCCATTCTAGAAAATGTAGATATAGAGATTCATCTTGTTCAAGCAACTCTCTGATCAAGTGTTGCATCAAACTATGATAATCCCGTCTTTTAAGCTTGTCTTTCACCCAATATTTTTGTTTTTTACTCTGTTCTTGGCATCTTCGCGTGCCTTTGGAAATCAAAATAACTGCCAAGCGAGCAGAATCATTGAACAATCAAAGAAATATGATGCCATAACCTCCATCTTGAAACTGGATGCAGCAGCAACCAAGTAACTGAGTTCAAAGCAGTGTTGCACATGTGAACTCCAATGCAAAATTTTAGTGCAGCAAAACAATATTAGCCGCAACGCAGCCCAAATTTCAGCGTGCTTTCTGCTACTTTCTGCTTATGTGTGAATCAAGCTCACAACTCTTGCTGATGTTGCATGAAAGTTGCGCTGCTAAAGTAGCCATGTCTAACTGTACCTCTATTGTGACAAGTTACAAGAGAGGAGACTACCCAGTTTATTGGAATTTCCTTCACTACTCTAAGCTTATTTCCATGGATACACTACCACTCATTAATTTTAATACACCCAATAATTGACATTTAGTTTTCTGTAGATAAGGTCTAATACCATGGTTACGGTTAAGTACAACAATCGTAAACATGTCAAGATTTTGTGTTTGTGTTCATCTAGATACAAGATTTCCAAAAACAATGTTGTGTACATAAACATTTACCTAACTTATGTGTTTATCAATTTGACAACTGAAGCCACATTTAGTGCACCTGTGCTGTTCCCTGTAGTGTTATGATATCCGGAGTGAGCTTCAAGCATTGCTAAGATACATAACATTTGGTTCCTGCATTTCAGTTCCTTAGTGATAGTTGAAGTGTGCACATCGCTAGTGTAGCTCCACAAGTGCAGATATCCATACAAAAACGTGCTACAATTGTAGTACTTCGACAAGCAGGTTTATCAGTTTGCCAAATTGTGAAACAATTTAGTGTATCTATAGGAGGAATGCAATACACCCTTCACTGCCAGAAGACAACAGGTAGCAATAAGGACATACCATGACCAGGACAACCTTGTAAAACAACTAAAAGTGACAAATTTATCAGAATCACCAGTAAGAGAAATAGATTCAAAACAGCACCCCAAATTCATGCAGAATTGGTAAATATGAACAAGAGAAAAATATCTGTTGCAATAGTAAAAAGACTGATTGAAGCTGGCTTGAAAGGATGTGTCACAGCAAGAAAACCTCTTCTATGGCCATAGAAATAAATAAAATCAATAAAAAGAGGAGACTTCAATGGACTAGGAAACATCATAATTAGGCATCTGAAGAGTGGACAAAGGTGTTATTCACTGATGAATCAAAGTTCCAGATTTTTGGAACCAGAAGGAGAATATTTGTTTGCCAATCTGTAGGAGAAAGGGTAGCCCAGCAGTGTGCTCTACCTACAGTTAAATACGATGGAGGTTCTATTATGGTTTGGGGATGTTTTGCTGGAGATAGAGTTGGAGACATTGTGAAAATAGAAGGATGTATGGATCAGAAGTACTACCACTGCATACTTCAGCATCATATAATACCAAGTGGATTGCGCTTAATAGGGAAAGGGTTCACCTTACAAGATAATGACTTAAAACACCCGTCAGAATTCTGTAGGAACTACATTGCATCAAAGGAAAAATAGAAAGTACTGAAAGATATAGTATGGCCATCCCAAAGCCCCAATTGTAATCCCATTGAAATGGTCTGGGATGAAGTGGACAGACGTATCAGAGAAGTTAATATATCCAGCAAGGAACATCTCTGGAATATTGTTAAGGATGTGTGGAATATATACATTCAAAATACCTATGGAAACTGATTGACCGCATGCCTCAAGTTTGTGAGGCAGTCATTAAATCCAAAGAAGGATACTTTGATGAAAATAAAATATAATGATTGTGATTGTATTATATATGTGTTAGTTAATATAATTATATTTTTTGAGAAATAAAGTTTAATTTGTGTTTAAATCTGAAATACCAGGGTGTATTGAAATTAATGAGCGGTAGTGTAGCTGTCCACACTTCGCACCAGCATAATAGCACCAAACTTTGCACTTCAAGCCTAGTTCCAAAGCAAGACAGCATATTGTAATACTGGGTTCTGTGGTTGCCGCCTTTATTGGCAAATGCACTATTTCGTTTCCTGGCAAGCCAAAGTGACCAGAAATTTATGCACATACCACGTTAATGCCAGGATTGTAAAAAACATGTGGAGCATCCTGAAAATGCTGCACAATAGAATGCTAGTTGCACAGTTCACAAAAGCTCTGAATTGCACTAATGGAATCCCTCAAAATCAAGATGCCACCCAATTTCTGATGGTGCACAGATACAATGGTTTGGTGTATAGCATGCAGCTCTACACTATAAATGGAAGTGCTACTATGAAAACCAAAGGTATGTGGTTTGGTTCCATAAACATAGGCGTATCCAATACTATTGTGCTCTTATATCCATTGGTGTAGATCAACTTTTGGTCACTGTAACCTGACAAAAATTCTAAAAAATGAGTGTGAATACTAGACATACGCATTGCAAACTTCCAGTATACAGTCATCCCAAGATCTATGCAGGGCGTGGCACATAACCAAGAAGGGTACTGCCTCTCCCCCTTTAGAAGCATGCTATGCATTTCAATAACATACTTCCTAAGAAGCTCCCAGAGAAGAAAACCTGCTGGCCTTAGGCTGTGGATGCAGTTTTTATGTTTGTCCAGCACAGTGTTGCAAAAGGAAACAAACTTTGGGTGTGTAGGGACATATTTAAGCCCATAGACATATATAGTTTTCTAATAGTACCTCATGCAGATATTGCAGAGAAGAGTTCTGCCAATGCGGCATAAAGGCTCACAACTGTGCTAGCTAGAAAAGCTTCTATTAAATAGCTAATGACTCGATTATGGACTGTGTCTAAAGTTTTCAGCACAGATGTTCATGCTACCAAATAAATAATACACCTACAATCTAGTTTGGATCAAATCAGTGCACAATAAAGTCACAGCAAAACTTTCCTATCTGCTCCCCACAGTTTGCCTCTTAGTAGTCACGAGATATTCAGAGAATGATCACATCATGCTAAGCTAAGCTTCCTGTCGAAAGTCAACCCCAGGAAACTCATCTCATCTCTGAAAGTAATTTTGCACCAAATCAAAGCAAAGGTTGTGGAGATCAATAAAGATGAACATTGCCCATCAAAGTGCATCCAAAATATTTCTCAGAAGAGGATCTTCAAGGAGGTGCTCATGGAGTTATTCTTCCTTTTCATGTTCTAGGAGTGCAATTATTGCTGTCTTTCAAGAAGTCGGTTCTATTATGGCTAGTCTTGAACTTTATCAGTGAGGCTTGTAAATTACAGGTTTGCTTATCTTACTTGTTGAAATCAATGGTTATGGTTACTTAAATGAAGTGTTGTTTAAGTATCCAATTTGGCAGATGCTGACACACACTTAGGCGTTGATGTTGAGGGCTTTGGATTTCATGTAGCTACGAGAATCTTTTCTGCTATTGTAGTCCCATTTATATCGCTGGGTGTCATTGCGATTTCCTGCCTTGGTAAGCTTAGCTGTGCTGAGCTATAGGTACTGGACTTGACAGAGGTTGGGCAGATATGCTGGAGTTTCCAGACTTCTGAGTACACCTCACTAACTCAGATTTCCTGGGTCACCCTTTCCTTCATAAAATGGGGGCATTCTTGCAAACTTGATGAATGTTCACCACTGCAGCTAACACAGTTGGGATTGAAGCACATACACCAATGCATAAGCCATCTCCAGAGTGAACACAGGTAGCTTCAAAAGGTTACTGCATGTCCAAAGAGCTGACACTTAAAATGTCTGAACAGTTAGGCATGAATGACCTCACTTCGATAGATTCATATCCTGCCTTAAAGACTGGTTCACAACCACCAGCAATGGTAACGATAACTAGAATGAGAAAGCTGAAATATATGTATTCAAATGAGTGTTCACAACCAACAGGAAGCTTTCCCAGGCCCCAGGAATTGGAAAGAAGACTTGGCCAAGTTTTAAGTTTTGTTTTCCATTACCAGGCACGGCATGTTAGATTTGTCTTGTGTGGATATTCTGCTGTGCAAATTATTCAAGACGGCCATGCCACAAAACAGGTGCTAGAGTTCTCTCTAGTCACAAGCTAGAAAAAATATCACTGATCAGTTACAAGCAAATGAATTCTAATGCACAATATTGACCTCCACTTTCTATTGATACGCTGATTGATAATGTAATCTTACCATTCTTCGTGCCGGGCTATTGTGAACCAAAATATTGAGTGATGCCTATTTCCTGTTGCCATTGTCATTGTGGTTACCGTTACCAGGTTGCTGTGAATCAATCTTAATCTTTTGCGGGAGATCTGCCCATTCAAAGGTCAGGAACAGTGTATGAGTTGGCTTTAATTCACCTCCTTCTTTGTATTCAACCCAATAAGCACAGGTAGCACTTTGTTGTTCAAGATTTTCTCCTCATTGATCATTCCGTTCAATGCACGAGTGTTTATCACACCATGCGAGGAGTTCAATGCCTTGTACTGGATAGCTGGATAATATACTTGCTTTGCATATTCTTGCTGCCTGGTCTGCTGAATGCACTTCAACCAGGAGCCTGTCATTACGAGATCTCATGCATGACTTTACTGGACCAGAGTACAGATCTAGCAGTGGAGGTGACCAGATGCACAGAGAAGGAAGCTCCAGTGGCCGAGGGGGGAAAAGGAGTTAAGCAACATGGCAGCTAAAGAGCAGATAAACAAAACAGCTTTACAAAGAGATAAAGGACTGGCAGAGAGATTCAGACATGAGTGGATGAAATAGGATAGGGGAAACAAAAAATGGATATGTTAAAACTGAAAATTCAAAACTTGAAAAGAAAACTGGAAAGAAAGGACGACAAAAGCAGAAAATACAACCTAGTGATTTTAGGAGTTGAAGAAAAACATGAAGTGGGAGTATTTCAGGATTTAAAAAAATCTACTAGGGAACAGATTGGAAATACATTTGAGAGAATATGAGATTTGCAACGCATTCAGAATCTGCAAAACACCAGGAAAAAGAAATATTCTTGTGAAGTTTGCAAACATGCAAATGGCTATAGAAATTCTAAAACAGGCAAAATTTGAGAGGATCATCTATTTGCATCTACAAGGACTTGACGTGTGCACAAGGGGCCCACATGAAGCTAATTAATCAGCAAAGACAAGCAAGAAATGAAGGCAAGAGGACACACATTAAAAACTTCAAGCTATACACAGCTGACCAGGCAGAAGACAGGAAAAATGGACTAATTGACAGGCAGAGGCAGTATCAGCAATCATTGCACCAAGAAATGATCAAGCATCAGCAAGAAATACCACAGAACAGACGACTACTAAGCATTTTGCAACACGTGTGGTTCCAGTAAAAGTAACAAGTTTGTCATGGTCAAGTGTAAACAAAATGCAAGGTGGGGATATGGTGGGATGCAGAGTGCAAAAGAAACAGGGGAAAGAGTCAAGGTGGGGGATGACGATAAAGGATAGTCGGGAGGAAGCAAAGAAAAGTGTGAATTCAAGAATAGCTGCAGAAAAAATGACAAATGAAACAGCTAAGGGATCAATGAGGGTGGGGGGGGAGGTAGAACTAATCGAGAGAGAAGAAAGGGATATTTTGTTGAGAGTAACAAGGTTAAGAAAATGGTTGCGTAATCCATAAATGAGGAAGCAGAGGGTTTTTATACATGGTGAAAGTGAGGTTATAGTGAAGTAGTATAACTGGAATAATGAAAATTAGTGAAGTGTACAATGTAAACCGATTAATAAAAGTTACAAGAGTGAAGCTGATAAGAAAATTGAGAAAGAGGGAAAGTGATTTGGGTTGGGAGATGAAATAAAGTAGAAATAAAAATTAGCAAGATAAGATTAGTGTAAAGATAGGACAAATTAAACATGTGCAATATGTATGTAAAAGGTAATTATACTGAAGAGGTACCCTAATAGTAAAGGGGCCAGGGTCCAGCTAAGGGGCAGCCCAAGGTGTGTAAAATTTGGTACTCAATAAACCCTTCATTTATTTATATTTGACCAGTTATCTAGGCCCTTTTAGATGATAAATGGGCTCACCAATATAAACCCTTTACCTTCCTCAGTTCTAGAAATAACTAAGTAGCAAGGACCACAATAATCAACTAGTTCCTTTACTTTACAATGCTGCTGCTTCTTCTTCTTTTTCTTTTTTTTTCCCAAGGTGTTTTAATTCTCTGCAACTACAAATGTCTCTGATGGCATGATCACACTCTGGGCACCACTCTAGCTTAGGTGTGTCCTGGCCTGAACCTTGCTCATCCTGGGGTCTCACTTCCCAGTGTATAGGGAGAGGAACCCAGTTGCCTTAGGGCTGCATCAGCTCACGCAACGTCCCTCCCCAGGATTGACCTTTATCAGTGCATAGGAACACAGGAGTCATTCCACGTCAAATCGCATAAAAATTGATGTTAATATCTCAGATTTTTGTCTCTCTGTCTCTCTGTGTCTCTTGTCTCTCTCTGTCTGTTGCCTTAGGGCTGCATCAGCTCACGCAACGTCCCTCCCCAGGATTGACCTTTATCAGTGCATAGGAACACAGGAGTCATTCCACGTCAAATCGCATAAAAATTGATGTTAATATCTCAGATTTTTGTCTCTGTCTGTCTGTGTGTCTGTCTGTGTGTCTGTCTCTGTCTGTGTGTCTGTCTCTGTCTGTGTGTCTGTCTCTGTCTCTGTCTCTGTCTCTGTGTCTGTGTCTGTGTCTGTGTCTGTGTCTGTGTCTGTGTCTGTGTCTGTGTCTGTGTCTGTGTCTGTGTCTGTGTCTGTGTCTGTGTCTGTGTCTGTGTCTGTGTCTGTGTCTGTGTCTGTGTCTGTGTCTGTGTCTGTGTCTGTGTCTGTGTCTGTGTCTGTGTCTGTGTCTGTGTCTGTGTCTGTGTCTGTGTGTGTGTGTGTGTGTGTGTGTGTGTGTGTGTGGGTGGGTGGGTGGGTGCGTGCGTGCGTGCGTGCGTGCGTGTGTGTGTTTTGGAGCAAAATACATTTGACCCGTGTTTCTTCGTTTTATAAACAAAATTTATTTTGGCAGACATTAATTTTTGAAATGTTCCAAAAATTGTGCGCTCCTCACCCTTCGATCAATCATACCCCCAACTGTAATCAAGCAAATTACTTGATCTTTGGTTTAAATTAAAGATAAATTGCAGTATTTTGTGAGGTATTTATTAGAAAATTAATTATTATTAATATTATATTTTATATGATTAAAGTTTTAAAGTTAGATAATAAAACAAACTCGACCATTTAAAAACCTGAAAAAAAAAATACACTGAAGTTTATTCAATATTCTCAGAAAAATCAGAATGGAGTCTCTAATAGTTCAGTTGTAATTAACTTACAAATCCGTGCAGCGGACTCGTCTGGCAGTGGTGACGGCTACTGTAACCTTGCACAATTGTTCACTGCTTGAGGTTCCATGAATGTTACAACAGTACAGTAAGCAGAACACTGCTAGCTGACACTATTATATGTACACTATTAGCATCTTCAAACTGTTTTTAAAATATGCAAACTGATGTTTACATACAACACAAAACTTTAAATTTCTACTCATCTACCTCCTTCTTTGAAAGAAAATTGTTTCACTAAAGCTTCAGTTTTTGACAAAGGAATGAAGGAGTGTAATTTTAAAGCATAGCTGGACCCATCGTTCTTGGCTTCTGACCTTGAATGGAAGTGTTGCTCAGGACCCAGGAGTGCCAACCCCTTACCTACTGCAGTAGGCACCTGAGGCTAAACTTCAGAAGGTACCACATATACTCATAACAAATGTGTACGAGGCCACCTAAATATTAAAGATATTGCAACAGTTCTTTTTATACAACCTATCTTCAGGGTATCTTGGTTTAGATAAAACAGGGCAAGGATTTTTCAAATTACTATACTGTTTTGGCAAAGCATGATATTTATTATATGTGATAAATTACATAACAAAGAACTCGCCATCTGATTAGCATTAAATTTTGAATATGCATGGAGGTGGTACACAATATGTCTAATCATGAACAAGGCTGGAACTAAGAACTTTTCTGAATTATTCATTTTCTCTATACATAGATACAATCTAAATGGTGACAAAACAATTTTGATTATACTTCTGACATATGAAGTGATGATACCACTGTAGGCAATATATTTTCTTACATTCAATAATATAAATTATGCTTTAATACTCCATTAGATTTAGATTATAGTTTTAAAATATTTAAATATAATGGCAATAAACAAATAAACATAGATAACATTTCTCAATTAATACAATACAAATAAATATTAATCACCCTCAAACAATGATCAACTATTATAGGAAAGATATTTTTCTTCATAAATCACATTTCACTATCATATATTTTTACTACAATTGCCTCTTACTTGTTTTTATAATTGGGTCCCAAACTTTTTGTTTGGTAAGGTATTTAAGATCAAATATAACAATAATTATGACTCCTCTCAGTTTACATTGTGAAATATTATCTTTCTTATTAATGTACAATTTGGTATTTTAAAGAGTCTGCAAGTTTATCCTCTTGGATCATTATTTTTATGTTTGTGTATAGTTTTATATGCAAATGCTACAGTGGTGTCCATATTTCAATGTGTCTTCATTTAATTTAAATGATGGCTTACGGTGATAATCCCTTAACTTCTTTCATTCTTTATTCATATCAAGTTTTTTCCATTGGTCAATACCATTACTTTCTTTCCTAAGCATTTAAAAATATCGGCTTTCACTTCTTTTTTTGTTTTACATCGTAATTCCTGATGTATGTACTACTAATATTAATGGCCTTAAAATGTTTCCACAATGTACGTCGTTCATTTTGTGTTGATAGCATCTATTCATGGATTAATATAACATATAACATATACTGGTATTTATTATAACTGCTTCACCCATAAATATTCATTTCACTGTATATTAACCTTTATCCATTTATAATCCATGAATATAATATCACAACGTAGATTATCCGTTACACATTTGCAATCGACGAATGACATATCCCCATAGCGAAGATTTCTTTCATTTCATTTTTTATGTAGTATAATAATTCTTCTAATTCATTTTTGACCATTCAAGTACTCAAAACACTTTATATTATAATTGCATATAAATCTTCTCAAGCGAAAACCATCATCATTTATCTTGCTCAATAATAATCGATATGGGAGAAATGTTACAAATTTCATACACGGTGTATTACAGGTATCAATTCTATCAATCTTCCTAAAAGTGTTAATATTTCTGATATTATCATAGATCCTTTGCTTTTACTTTCATCAGGAATTAATTTATTACTATTTATTTTAGATCTCTATTATGCTTTAGGTATTTGTATGATAAAACTGTTAAAATCAATTCATATATGGAAAAGGAATCATGTATGCAAATTTTGCATGGTTACCATGTAAATGTATAACAACATTTTTCTAATATTTGATCCGAATCTAGAATTTCTTGATTTTAAATTATATTTTCTTTGAATTTTGCAACTAGCACCAAATATATGTAAATTTAAGTATTGTGATGACTCTGGAGAACGTATTATACAAACTTTTTAAAAATTACATGTAACTATGTGTTAGGATTTTTTCCATACTTCCTTATAGAGTGTGTTCGTAGATTGGCTGGACCACCCTGCGGTGGCACTGGACCGGGCAAGGACTGGTGCACCCTCTGCCAGTGTTACATGTAAACAACCGGCAAGTCATGGACATGGGATACTAACTACTGTACTAATTTACATTAGGCTTACCTATGTCACAACAAATGTTAAAATTGATGACCCTCTGCCAGTGTTACATGTAAACAACCAGCAACTCATGGACATGGGATACTAACTACTGTACTAATTTACATTAGGCTTACCTATGTCACAACAAATGTTAAAATTGATGACTTTCAACGCAAACACATTCCCTACACCTCCAAAAACAATTCTAGTTTACTTGCAAAAGTTCATGTTGATTATCTGTAATTCTCTCACGTGTCGTCCAATTCTTGTAACGTATGCAGATTTGATGTGAACATTTTATTCTTTAATGTACATCATAAATATCATAAACAAAAATCATATGGAGATAGCTCAAGGAACGAGGTGGCCACAATCCTAATTATTCTGTCACCTCCCCAGTACCTGCATAGAATTCACAGCAGTGTACACTGTAGCTGAATCCTGCTGAAACCAGCCATACAATCTTTGATTGTTAGCTAGTGAAAAAAAATAGTTGAAATAAAATGTACATAAACGTGTAAATAACTGCTGTGATATAAAATATAGGACCAATAATTCTGTGCACATTCACTACACACTAAAACCCAACATTTGCAGTGCAGTGAAGAACTTCATGAATAATATGGGGATTTTCGATAAATCAGAATTGTTTTCCGAGATGTAGCAAATGTGTTAGCAATGGAGGTCATCAATTTCAACATCTGTTGTGATGCAGGTAAGCCTAAAGTAAGTTGGTACAGTAGTTAGTGCTCCGTACAAATGATTTGCCTGTCATTTACGTGTACTTCTGGGGGAGCACGTACCTATGTTCACCCAGTCTGGTGCCACCTTTGGGCAGTCCAGCTGATCTATGAGCATACTGTAGTTTCAGGATTATGAGTGCTGTGCCCCTTGTCTCTCACTTTTATGCTTCTGTTTGTGATGCATGATGCGTACCAAATGGTGTGACCTTGTCTGGCTTTGTTTGTCATACATTTGTGTGTGCATAGGGATTTTCTCTATATGTTACATCATTTTCATTATTCATGCCCATATAATTTAGATTATTGTCATTCTGAACAATTTCAACATCATTCTATTTGTGATGCAATCACAACTGTTTTTCTATTGCAAATTTTCTTATTACCTTTGTACTTTTTTAATTATTATTTTTAATTCATTCTTCATTGACTTCAGCTTGTACTGATTTCATTTCACCTATGGTTTCTTGTGATTGCATCACAATCACCAGTACACCAAATTTAGCAGTTACAATTTGTTTCACAATATCACTATTGACATTTTCTTTCCTAAAGGTTTTTATCTCTTGATTCAGAGTTCTTTTTATTTCTGTTTGCTTTATTTATTATTCTGATCTAATTTAATTTGTTTATTTCTCTGACTCACACTATTTTCATTTCCTAAACTAGCCCTGCATTCTGTTGTCCCATCTTTGCATCTAATTATTTCTTACACTAACATGATTTTATTTCCCTCATTTGTATTTCTAAATCACTCATTGTATTTCCTATAGCTTCTATTTTATTTTCTAGGATGCCTTTTGTCTCACTTATTTCCCTACGGACGTCCTCAAACTATTCTCCATCATCTCCATATCCTCTTACATTTTTTGGTCTTTTCTAACTTTTCCCTACTCTTGCTTTATTTCTTGTTCAATGTTCAATCCTAAACTCTGCTCTATTTCTTCTCTACTCTAATTTCCTATTCAATTTTTAATCTTGGACTCCATTCTAAGCTACTTATTTTTTTATCCTAAGCTAACTAAATATTTTCTACCTTTTTCTAAGTTAGCTACGTCTTCTTTTATACTCTTGTTTCATTTCTTGTCCTAAATTAGCCATCATTTCCATCATTTTTTGCATTTCTTTCATTGGGACTTCCTCCTATCCTCCATCTGAAATCTATGCTCCACACTCCCATTTCTACTTCTACTACTTGAGATATCTGCAATGTTTCTCCTATTGTACCTACTTCCATCACTACTCTTGCATTTTCTTTGCTTATCTTTGATACTACTTTCCTTCTCAATAACATAAATTGGAAAAATCATTTCTCCTACATTTGTCTTCTATACTTGCAGTTCCGATGATAACATCTTGGGGCCCTTGTATCATAACACTCTCACTGTAATGATGTAATCCTTGAGATGTGATACAAAGGGTTATCCTGGGATGGCAGCATATGAGATGTTCACAGATAATGAAAAAATTATTCAAGTTTTACCTTGCCCTTTTTTATTTATTAATATATATTATTTTATCTATGAGTTTGAGCACCACATTATGCCTCATAAGTGATGGTTCTTTTTATGCAAACTATCTTCTGGACATTTTGATTTACACATAAAATAGAGCAAGGAATTTTCAAACTACTATACAGTTGTATTGAATCTGGTTTTTTCAGTCATTTTATTTACACTCACCTTCACATATAAAATGTTGGAAAAAATTGGAGCATTTTCGGGATCATTTGATCTCATGTTCAGGAGACTGAAATTGTCTTCCTCCACATCTCTGTTGCTATGGTCCTGTTGCCATCTGGTGTTAGGGGCATAAAGTTTTAACACTTCGTTCAATGCCGGGATTTCAAAATGTACTATTCTATTATGAGTTTTGATGATGCATATTTTTTCCCAAATGTACAGTTCTACTGGTGAAGTAAGTGATTTTAACAATTTTATGTTACAGCCAATGACTCAATCACCTACCCAAAAATTATGTGACACAGCAGACTTTTCTGTTTGTTTCAGTTTTATGTATCTCTGGTTTTCCTTTAGCCTGATTTCCAAATTTCTTTTAGTTTTTCTTATGTAGCTTTTTCCACAGCCCTCGCAGTTGATCTGGTAAATTCCAGATTTTAAAGTTATGGGAACTAAATTTTTAAGTGGCTTGTTTAGCAGGTTCTTCAGACTGAATTTGTTTTGAGGTGATAGTTTTATGTTTAATTTTTTGAAGATGCATTTAAACTTCCTAAAAGCCCAGGGATGGTAGATGAATTTTCTATATGTCCACTTTGTGTTCGTCAGCAGTGTTGATGTAGTAGTTTGTGAAATTACCTTGAGTTTTTCTTTTCTTTTTAACATGTTCCTTATCATGATCGAGTTAAATCCATTTAGCACTGCTATTTCTTGTATGTGTTGTTGCTCTTTCAAAAACCCACCTTTACTCAATGGGATATTGTATAAACAGTGAATCAAATTTCTGAAGGCTGCTAGTTGGTGTGAGACTGGATTGCATCCATTTTTCTTTATACAATTGTCTACGTGTGTGGGTTGTTTTCTATGTATTCCAAATTCTACGCCATGTAGATTTCTAGTAATTTTGAGGTCCAGAAAGGATAATGTGCTGTTTTCTTCTACTTCTATCGTGAACTGAATATGGTTGTACTGCAGATACAGTAGTCTCAGGGAATCTTCTTTAAGTTCCTGGAAATGATGGCAACAACATTGACATATCTATGCCAAAATTTGTATGTTTGTGCGAAGGCAGAAGCAGCAAGTGCAGTCTTATGTTTGTTCAGTCTGCACTATCAAGTTAAGATTAAACCTCATGGCAATAGCCTTAACAATTTAAACTCAACAATAAATCTGAAAACTGATTGCAAAACACCTTTTTTTAATTATTATTTATTTATGCCAACAAACTTACTGTTGGTGTTTTTAAACACACAAGCCGTGTGTGGGCAATGTTTGAGAGGTAGAACTGGAACTTAAAAACTCAATGCCACAGCTGGGATTTGAACCACAGACCCTCCGCTTACTAGGTGGGTGCTCTAACCATTAAGCTACTGTGACAACCTGCCAGAATGACATTGAATTCTCAAACCAGTTTGTATTTTTCCCGGTAAACCACAGAGGCAGTCTCACATCAGAGACTGGGAAAAATACGAACTGGTTTGAGAATTCAATGTCATTCTGGCAGGTTGTCACAGTAGCTTAATGGTTAGAGCACCCACCTAGTAAGTGGAGGGTCTGTGGTTCAAATCCCAGCTGTGGCATTGAGTTTTTAAGTTCCAGTTCTACCTCTCAAACCTTTTTTCAAACTTAATTATAAAAGAAAATGAAGTGATAGTTGCAAATTTATGCAGATTATATATTTGTAATAACTTGTTCACTCTAATTAGATTAATTTACTACTTACTATTGTTAGTTACCACATATATTGTTCAATCTTGTATACACAAACCTAATCTTGGTCAATCTATACAAATATTTTGAATATTTACATTTTAAACCCAACAAAAATTCTGGGTTATGACTCCTCAAAATTATACTTAACCACATTATCAACTCCAAGCATATCAAGCTGAGTATACACATTTCAAACATGACAATTAAATCATGCAATGCCAGCTAAGATAAGAGTCTGTCATGAATGAAGGGCAGTTGTGCAGCAGCAAGAACTCTGTGATGACATAGTCAAGTGCTTCCTCGCCAGTCAGTGTCAATGTGTTTTATAGGATATTGTGCAAATTTGCTTACTGTGTGACAATGAAATTTGCTAATTCTGAGCTATAAATTAACTTCATTGTCCAGAAACTTTGAGACTCAGGTTCTGAAGGAAAATCCTGTAATGATGGACAATGCATTTATGTTTAACAACAAAATGTGTTGCTCCTGCTCATGCGAAACTTGTGATCACTCCCCTAACCCCATCCCCTCCCTTAAAACTGCCTGTGACAACTGTCATTCACTACCTTTGTTTCTGATGGAGACTGTACTTAATCCTATTAAATGAGGCCCTTAGAATAGCAAAGGCATATGCGCCAAAAGTTAGTTTTGAGAAAAATGTGATTAAAGTTTTACTATGCAGTACATATTAAAATCATCTATAGAGAGATTAAAAATTATGCAGATGTGAATCTAATGCATTAATACCATTAATTAGGAATTTAAAATGTTATTTGGCAGATATTTAAGATTTCTGAAGGTTAATTTCATCAACAATATAATTTAGATAACGCATGCTTTCATGCGCATTATAACCAAAACGTTTACTTGTAAAGTTAGCATTTTGCAAGCAATACTTTTACTAATATTTGGTAAATATTTGTTCTAATACTAATAAGCAATACTTCTAAAGTGAATATAAAGAAGTAAGTTAACAAAAAGTATGTTTAGATCACCGAAGATGATTAAGCACAGGTCCAAGTTGTGCTGTGCCGTGAGGGACCAGAGTATGTTAGTAATGTAAAGTATCGTCATCCACTGTGTCCTCTTCTTCTACCTCTGGTGTGTGCCTTTACTACACGTTTGGTTTTTAAACTTACGCATTCTTCACCTGTATTTCTCTTCTTCTCGGCCACATGCATTTTCCATTGGTTTCTCTGCGCATAGCATTTTCTGGGACGACTTACATGATGAGAAATAGAATCACTGTCTGTGTCACTCATAGTGCTTAATAAAAGTAAATCACTACCCTAAATGCACTAAAGGTTTGTTCAATGGTATTGTAGTAAACAACACAACTCTAAAACTATAATGCTAAACAGAAGTTAAACCGAGAGCTGCAAGCCACTAAAACATGTTACAGCTTTCTTTAAAAGCAGCAGACTGAACTAAAGGAATACCCCGTACAGGCAAAAGTATTTATAATACCGCAAAAATGTTTGAAACGTTAAGGAATAAACGTTTATGAGGTGTAAAGGCCTGAAGATAAACAATACCCTCTCTTAAGTGATTTATTGGTACATTTTGTTAAAGAGCGACTGTCACAGCATAGGTCGGCTCCGGCCAGCAGGTTGGCTCATACGCCCCTACTATTCTCGAGATTCAGCTGGAGCACATAAGGTCTAACACCATTCACACTTAACAGGTATTAAAGAGTAGGTTTCATACTATATGTTGCAAGAAAAACAAAAAATTCGTACTTGGCGCTTATGCCCTTGCTGTTCTAAGCACCTCAAATGTGGATTTAGTTAAGTTATGGTTATATTTCTATAGCTTCCCAGAATCATATTTTAGTATTTAACTTCTCTCTTCCTGAAGGTTTTACTGGACTACATCTAATTTCACATTACATAACCGTCATTGACATCTGGAATTAACATTTTATGTTGTATTGTTTTCTCTGATATTAACGTTTAGAGAATTCTGCTGAACTGATCTTTTTGCTGCTTACCTGTGAAAGAAATTCCTGCCCGTCTTTACTTGTTTTAAAAGGTGGATTATGTTTCATAACATTTGACATAAGATTTAATAATCCAATTAGTCCATCATCATCTACAGTATTATGCCTTGTTTCAAGATACTCTCTCGCCAGAAGACATTGTGCTAATTTCTTTGCTAAGCCATCTATGTCAATTACACAACTTTGTGGATCCTCTATGCTTTCTGTAAAGATGAATATTTTTTCAGAATAATGATTTTCAAAAGCTAGTACACAATAAAGCATAAAGCTTCACAAATTCTGCACTGTAATTCAATATTTATGTTCATTCAAAATTTTAAATTGGTGAGCTTGCTGCATGAACTTTGTACCTTTCACAAGATCCTCTGGTAGACTATCCACCAGACGACATAATAACCAGAAATAGTCTCTACATGCTGGACCATATGGTTCCTTTCCATCTTCAGATGGATGATTTAATGCCTGAAACATAACCATGTTTGTTAAGATTTTTAGTGTGTGATTTCTTTTACATTTTAATAGCAATAAATATTAAAAATCAAAGCTCATTAACCAAATGTAGAACTTATACACATGAAAAACTACTGGGTGATTAGCATAGAGTAGAATAGGTTTTGCAGCTCTCAGCCGGCTGGTGGTGCTGCTTTCTATGTGCACAGAACAGGTGACAGCATGTTTGCAGTAAATATACTATGATTTATTGCTTAAATTATTTCTAACAAAGAAACAAAAAGTAAACTCTTAAAAATAACAGTTCTCACATTCGTTAAGCAGGAGAGTTGTGAAACCTGTTCAGCTCTATTCTGATCACCTAGTATAAGGAAGATCTTAATACTCACAAGATTTTGCCACCATCCATAATGTATATTAAATAAATTCTTACTAATGTGAGGAGTAACTTCATACGCAGACTAAAGCTGAAAAGGTGTAATCAGACTGAAAAACTCAATGCCATAGCTAGATGGAATTTGTACCACAAACTACTGTTCACTGTGCTGCTACTCTAACCAACTGAGCTTACATGGCAACAAGCTGGTACAACGTATTTCTCAACTGATTATACCTTTACAACTTTAGCCAAACACAGCCTGTGTGAAAGAACAATTACTACTGATCTGACCTAACAGTGGTAATCTATGAAGTCCAGGATGAAGTTCTTATGAGATTTTAAGTAGCCATTAGGGTAGATTATCTCAAAAGTACACCTTGCGGTTTACAAGGAAATATGTGAGTCAGTTGAGGAATTTGATGATGTGCTGGCAAGTTTTAATGTTAGCTCAGTTGGATAGATCAGTGGCATGATAGGCTAAAGATCCATGGTTCAAATCTCAACTATGGCATTGAATTTTTCAGTGTTATTTTAACATTACAGCTGCACACATTCTTTAAGTCGCTTCTGCACACTAGATCTTAATGCTAGTGAAAAGCTCTAGCAACTGGTAGTCTGAAGATGTCCATTATACAGGAAAATTCACAAGCTACATGAAAAATGACCCTTAAAGAACATATATGATTGGTTTCCTTAGTGGACCTATCACATGTTTCTAATATTAGTCTAAATATGATACTGGAACAGTTTGATTTTTGTGCCCTGAGGGAGGTCAAATAGATGTGACAGCTGAAAACTTGGAGCAACAATATTATACTCAATGATAGCCCATGAAGCCATAAAAGGCCATCCACAATGGAAAAGTTTCAAATTTTTAATAACATCCATTATAATTTATTTTTCAAAACAGTTCATAAACAGTTAATTAAAGACAGAAGCACTACAAAACAGTTTAGTTTTCTTCATGCTGAATTTGGAATGAGTGACACTATCTTGACACAAACTTCACTGAGTTTTTGAAATGTTTCTGAGGGCATTGTCCTCATCAATAGTAGTTAAACGACTGAAGTATGTTGTTCCTCTCCTGGCTAGGCTGGATTCTGCCGCCATCTGCTCATAGAGTGATGAAGCTAACAAACCACTTGTTGGCAGATATTCAAAATTTACAATATTATCTGAATTCTTGACAACAAATTATTTTCTTCAAATACATACGTAAGCAACTGTTTTAAATTTCTAGCAGCAGGTCAGTCTTTTCCTGCCCTAAGAGCATTCAGCACTTATAATTAATGAGCAATGGGAGTAGTTTTCTTCCTGCTGAATTTGGAATGAATGACACTATCTTGACACAAACTTCACTGAGTTTTTAAAACTGGAATGTTTTTGAGGGCATTGTCCTCATCAATAGTAGTTAAATGACTGAAGTATGTTATTCCTCTCCTGGTTACATGGTGAAATTTAAACTTCAAGTAGTAAATTTCACAGAGAAAAGCCAAGTGAAACACACAAGAAGAGAGTTTGGCGTAGAACCCAAATTAGTCCGTAATTGTAGGGAACAGACATAAAAACTGAAAAGTGCAAAATCGACCTGTCGATTGTTTCATGGCCCAAAACATGGCAAATATCCCAACATTGACCAAGAACTGTTAGATTATGTTCTGGAACTAAAAAAAAATTATGGCACTGCAGTAATGCTCGATATTTTACAGTTGAAAGCAAGGGAAGCAACAAAAAAGCATAGTATTTCACATGTGAAATTCAAGGCTAGCCAGGGGTGGGTCACTCGATTTATGCAGAGGAAGGGACTTAGTTTATAAAGATGAACAACACTAGTCCAGCGTCTCACACATGGCTGCATAGAAAAAGTGATCCAGTTTCACTGCTTCATAATCCAGTTGAGGTGTGAACATGAATTTCTACTATCACAAATAGGGAATGCAGATCAGACATCAGTATTTATTACACCCCATGAAATACCACAGTATATCTATAGGGTGCTTTTATTGTCTTAACGCAATGGGTGCAGAAAAACTTTGGTGCACAGCAATGCTAGCAATACTAACAGATGGAAGAAAGCTGCCACCCCTTGTTATTTTTATGAGAAAATTTGTGCCAAAGTGTGATATTCTGCCTGATATAATTGTAATAAATTATAATAAAATACACATGTTACAACTGAACACAGTTTCGGTGATAATTCCTGGAGGGTTAACATCAGTACTGCAACCTATAGACCATCAATTAACAAACCATTTACAGGTATCCAGGACTTATTGTATGGGGATTGGATGGCATCTGGTGAACTGCCTCTTGCGAAGATGGCAGCAAATGAGAAATCATCACAAAGAGCTTCAAGAAAACCAGCATTCAAATGCAACAGATGGCTCCAAGAACCATATAACATGGGTTGCCTAGTGATGACAATTTAGATACCTATCAGATGAAAGTAGTACGGAATAAACAGGTTTATTGCCCACACACAGCTTGTGTGTTTAAAACCATCATTAAGTTGGTTGGCATAAAACAATTACAATCTAAAGATTATTTAATTAAACCCAAGACATAAAGTACTTATGAGTGTAAGTCGCCCTTGGGGTACTTATCTCTAATGAGAGGTTCCCTTGTGGTCCACCAGGAAAATATGAATCGGTTGGGGAATTTAATGTCATACTGGCAAGTTGCCATGGTAGCTCAGTGGTCAGAGCAGCCATACTTGAAGCGGAAGATCTGTGGTTCAAATCCCAGCTATGGTATTGAATTTTTCAGTCTAACTTCTACCTCTCAAACATTGCTCACATACAGCTTGTGTGTTTAAAACTATCATTAAGTTGGTCGGCATAAAATAACAATTACCATCTAAAGGTTATTTTTATTTAGGTACATAATACAGGGGGCTTATAACAAAGAACTGTACATATTATGCCATTGGTTAAATACTCATTCGGTAGACACACACAATTATTTGATAGCCACATTTGATAGTTTGTACATCCAACAGTCAACATGTGAGTACCACAACGAAAGGTGCAGTGTGTGCTATGGCACTTAAAATCAGTAACATATGTTCAGTGATGTGCAAGAAAAAAATGAAACATGGACCCTCCCACACGTAAATACATTTATCAGTGGGGCAGAACTCTTAGAGAAACGGGAAGTTTCATTTTCAAATGCTGGAAAACAACCCAAAAAGTATGTGAATAAAGAGGCTGTGCAACATGTGCACAAAGTTTAAGAGGTAGAACTGGAACTTAAAAATTCAATGCCACAACTGGGATTTGAACCACAGACCTTCCGCTTGCCGGGCGGACGCTCTACCACTGAGCTATTGTGACAAACTGCCAGAATGGCATCAAATTCTCAAGTTAGTTCGTATTTTTTCCTGGTAAACCACAAAGGCAGTCTCACATCAGAGACAATTACCCCAATGGTGACTTACTATTGCAAGCACTTTATATCCCAGGATTAAATAACCTTCACATGGTAATTATTATTTATTTATGCCAACAAACTTACTGTTGGTGTTTTTAAACACACAAGCCGTGTGTGTGTGTGCCCACACACGGCTTGTGTGTTTAAAAACACCAACAGTAAGTTTGTTGGCATAAATAAATAATAATTACCATGTGAAGGTTATTTAATCCTGGGATATAAAGTGCTTGCAATAGTAAGTCACCATTGGGGTAATTGTCTCTGATGTGAGACTGCCTTTGTGGTTTACCAGGAAAAAATACGAACTAACTTGAGAATTTGATGCCATTCTGGCAGTTTGTCACAATAGCTCAGTGGTAGAGCGTCCGCCCGGCAAGCGGAAGGTCTGTGGTTCAAATCCCAGTTGTACTTTGCCCACACACGGCTTGTGTGTTTAAAAACACCAACAGTAAGTTTGTTGGCATAAATAAATAATGTGCACAAAGTATTTGCTGAAGTCCACGTAAATACATTTGACAAGCTAATAAGTAACTAGCAGTCCCTCATTTGGCAGTTTAAGACATTGTGCACAAACGTCTCCACAAACTCCCAACTTTTGCATCACATTAAGCCATAGGATCACCACAGACAATATGATTTTGCTGCTAAAATGTTCAACCATACAGGCCAAAATGGCTGGCTATCTCAATGCAATGCTGTTCAGTGATGAATCTACCTTTCACATCTGTGAAACAGTTAACAGACATAACTGTCGTGTATGGGGAGGTGAGAATCCACAACAATGATTAAGTATAAAGGGATGCATCAAAAGTTACTGTGTGATTGGGATTACATAAACATGGTGTGAGCAGTCATATTTTAATGGGGCTTACAGTGACAAGGCCCATTTATCTCTAAATGTTGCAGAACTATGCAGTTCCACAGATTCCTCCCAACATAATTTTTCAGCAGGATGGTGCCTCACCCCCCAATTCCATAGGAGTGTTAGTGCATTTCTCCATGAGATTTTTCCTGAGCATTGGATTGGAAGGGGTGGTCCCACTGCCTGGCCTCCTCATTCTCCCAATCTGACTCCACTGGACTTCAGTGCATGGGGGTTTATCAAGAACATTGTTTACAAAACAAAAGCTAGAGATCTGGTAGATTTTGAGGCAGCGGATCTACGTTGCAGTAGAGGCCACAACACTGGACATACTAATGACCATGTGGCAAGAAATGGAGCATTCTTTTGACATCTATCGAGATACAAATGGTGCCCACATTGAACTGTACAGAAATGCATAAAAATGTTTGAGCTATTGTGTACAATGTTGGGAAAATAAAATTAGAAACCTTAACAGGTACTGAAATGTAAACAAATGTTTTAGTATACCTCTAGCCCAAAAACCTTGTATATGACTAAGCTTAATGAACACTCCATTAATCATATTTATCATTGCTCCGTGGGGGTGGGGGTGGGGGTGGCAGCAGTAGCAGAAGAAGTGGGATTTTTTGACGAGCAACAGCTATGGTCATTAGCATCCAAACGAAGCTAAAAAGGAAGGTACTACACCTGAAGTCTAAAACATTTCAACACTTAAGGTCACCAAAAGAGTGCCAGTAACTGTGAAAGTAGAGCTAAAATATTGACCAACACCCACAACGGACATACATAAAACTGATAGCATATCATCGGCCAAACGATCAATTAAAAACAAAAGTTAAAATCACCAACTCAAACGTGGCTGCCCATACCACTAAGATGGATAACCGCTCTACTGCTCTGACAGTGTCAGCACCTCAGGAAGGGTAGCTGGCAGATTCACATAACTGAGCTAAAAGCTGGCACCTAATTAAAACATGCCACACTGTCAAAAGCTCTCGACAATGAGAATAGAGCAGTGCAGCATCTTAAGATAAAAGGTGACCATGGCTAAAATGGCAGTGGCAGATATGTAATCTTGCTAAAATCACTTCCTCACAGTGACAGGCACATGAGGAAGTCCTTCAGGTGACAGGGAGAGGCTTCACCTCCCTAAGTTTGTTACCCTGAACAACATACCAGTCACCACTCCACCATGAGAGGGGGGCTTGGCGTAAAACGGTACTAAAATCACCAGAAGGAACCTAAAAGGTAAGACATCTGGGTGCTAAAACTGCTGCTTCGGCAGCAGTATCGGCAGCCTTATTTCCTGGCAGGCCTGCGTGCACAGGCACCCACACAAAGGAGATGCAAATCCAAGCACTGATGAATGTGTGGAGGCAGTCCTGGATATGCTGTACCAGTGGATTGTAATTATAGTGTTCGTAGGCTCTGGAGAACACTCAATGAATCTGAGCAGACAGCCCAGCCTTATAAGGCTTGCTGATGAATATATAAAAGAGCTTGGTATATACCAAAATGCTCTGATGTAAAAGTCGAGAACTGCAGTAAAAGACAAAAGCTAAACTCTGGAGACCTTGAATAAAAGTATAGCCTACTCCTGAGCGTCCTTAGAGCCATCAGTGTATATAAAATTGTGCGGTCTGCACTGCACCTGAATATCTAAAAAGGCAGAATGAAGAAATGAATCTTTCATCGACAACTTTGGCATGGATAGCAAACCCAGAGTGATGTGAGTGTTCGAATGGAAGAACCATGGGGGAAATTGTGTTTCACCCTTTGGAAAGGTAAATCGACATCCAAAAGCTGAAGCACTGAACGAAATCGAACACCAGGAGGGAGTAGGGCTAGGGAGCTCAATGAGTATTGGTGGTCCAAGGTATCATTAAAAAACAAACTAAAAGGTGGGTGTTCTGCCAGACTAGAAAGTTGGCAAGCGTAACTGCAGAGAACATCTCATCGACAGCGGAGGTTCAGCAGCTTCCCCACACAGGCTGAGAACTGGGCTTGTTGGAAAGGCACCAATACTCAAATCAGATACTATGGTGATGAAGAGATGTTTTAAAATCGACGGCCAAGCTGACGAATACACAATACAACCGTAGTCACGTTTTAGTCAGACCAAAGAACAATATAACCTTAAAAGAACAGTCCAATCGGCTCCCCAGAATGTGCCACTGAAAACACGCAAAACACTAAGAGAACTTTGAAAGGTAGAACTGGAACTTAAAAATTCAATGCCACAACTGGGATTTGAACCACAGACCTTCTGCTTACCGGGCGGATGCTCTACCACTGAGCTATTGTGACAAACTGCCAGAATGGCATTAAATTCTCAAACCAGTTCGTATTTCTCCTGGTAAACCACAAAGGCAGTCTCACATCAGAGACAAATTACCCCAATGGTGACTTACTATTGTAAGTACTTTATATCCCAGGATTAAATAACCTTCAGATGGTAATTATTATTTATTTATGCCAACAAACTTACTGTTGGTGTTTTTAAACACACAAGCCGTGTGTGGGCAAAGTTTGAAAGGTAGAACTGGAACTTAAAAATTCAATGCCACAACTGGGATTTGAACCACAGACCTTCCGCTTACCGGGCAGTTTGTCACAATAGCTCAGTGGTAGAGCATCCGCCCGGTAAGCGGAAGGTCTGTGGTTCAAATCCCAGTTGTGGCATTGAATTTTTAAGTTCCAGTTCTACCTTTCAAACTTTGCCCACACACGGCTTGTGTGTTTAAAAACACCAACAGTAAGCTTGTTGGCATAAATAAATAATAATTACTAAGAGAACTATTATTTATTTATGCCAACAAACTTAATGTTGGTGTTTTTAAACACACAAGCCATGTGTGGGCAATGTTTGAGAGGTAGAACTGGAACTTAAAAATTCAATGGCACATCTGGGATTTGAATTTTTAAGTTCCAGTTCTACCTCTCAAATCACTAAGAGAATGTTCACACCTTGCCTCCAAGTACAAAATATTATTAGACCGACTAAGTTTTTGGTCAAAAATCGATCCCAAAAATGCTGTCTCCTCTACGAAAGGAAGCGCATCTGGGCCGAGACGTAGAGAAGGTGGGGGAAAAACACCTTCCGGTGCCAGAACTTAATGCAGACAGTTTTCTTGGCAGAGAACTTACAGCCATATTGAACACTAAGTGAACAGGCGGTCAGCACACAATTGGAGCTGGCATTGTAAGAGAGAAGTCCACTGAGAACTGCAGTAAATAGCAAAGTCATCTACAAATAACAAAGAGGAAACATCTGACGAGACGCACTCCACAGGGATTGATTGCAACAGTAAAGAGTGTGACACTGAGTGCTGAGTCCTGCGGTATTCCATTCTCTTGAGGAAAAACACGAGATGAAATTGAGCCCACCCCTACCCAAAAGACCCTATCCCATATAAACTCCGGAATAAAAAGGGGTAGCTGACCATGAATGCCCTGTTTATGGAGGGTACGAAGAATACTGTACCTCCAGCAAGTGTCATATGCCTTCTCTAAGTCGAAAAATACAGCAACCGTTTGGCTCTTCCTCAGAAAACTGTTCATGTGCATGGATAAAGAGACCAAGTGGTTGTCCATTGAACGCAAGCGACGAAAACTGCACTGAACACTGGACAGCAGATTTGAAATTCAAGCCACCATGTCAATTGCCCATTTACCATGCGTTCCATCACTTTACAAATGGAACTGATAAAGGAGTTCAGGCAATAACTGGATGGTAGATGGCGAAACTTACCAAGTTTTAAAATCAGAACTATAGTGGCCTCGCACCAAGCGGATGGCAATGTTGCAGTGCACCAGATATGGTTATACACGTCTTAAGAGGAAGAGTTTACCAGCTGCAGACAGGTGTTGAAACATTAAGACGTGGACACCATCTGGCCCAGGAGTGGAGGGCTTGGAGGAGGCCAGAGACTGCTCCAACTTCTGCCTGGTGAAAAAGGTGTTATAACACTCCCAGTTAGAAGTAAAAGAAAGTTTATGTAACTCAAAAGCATGCTTGATGCATAGAAAATCTGTGTGGTAATGCGATAGGCCTGACACATCTGCAAAAGCAGTGCCCAGAGTGTCAGCCACAGCTCTAGGGCAAACAATGGTAGTGTTAAATAAGGAAAATTGAAGCTATTAACAGTGAAGCCACAAGATTTTAAAGTAAGAACAAATTAGAAACTAAAAACTTCACTTATCTTCGTAATGTTGGATGTTCTCCTTGAACAAGCTAACCCTGGGTTTCAAGATGTCTCCAACTTATTCTCAAAGCTTAAAATGAGTTGGAGACAACTTGAAACCCAGGGTTAGTTTGTTCAAGGAGAACATGCAACATTACTAAGATAAGTGAAGTTTTTAGTTTCTAATGTGTTCTTACTTTAGAATGGTAGTGTTATTGATCCTGAGATCAGGTATGGTAAATGGCGAAGCTTTGCCTGCTTTATCCCAAACGACAGACGAAGGTGTATTTTTATTAAATGACACACAAAATGGAGCCAGGATGTCCTCTTACTGGCCTGTATGATGCGACGAGCCCTGGTGCACGATTGCTTGAATGCAATCAGATTATCTAGCATAAGGTGGTGCCTCCTAGCGCTGCCCACTGCACATTGACGGCTGCTTGGCATTCCTCAGTCCTGGACATTCCTCACTTACAGGTCTCACCTCCAAATATAGATACACCCAAGTGCATCAGTGTATGAGTGCATCAGGTCATTCAATGGCACCTGCCCGGGACTGCACTTTATCAGCATATACAAACACATCATGACAACCAGGGGCTGGGAATTATGCATTAACCAGCCACCCTCTGCAACTCCCCATCCACCGGCCTGTGCAATGGTATTCATCAGACTATGTTCAGGGAGGTACCTGGTAGCACGTCAAACACATTTGTAGACCAAAGTTGATTGGGTATTTGGCATGGACTCTCTCACCGCTTAGAGGAACTCAAATGAGGTGCTTAGAATAGCAAGGGCGTAAGCGCCAAAGTACAAATTTTTTGTTTTTCTTGCAACATACAGTATGAAGCCTACTCTTTAATGCCTGTTAAGTGTGAATGGTTGATACGCCCTGGATATGAATGAATTCCCCATTTGAATACAGCATGGTGTTAGACCTTACGTGCTTCAGCCGAACCTCAAGAATAGCAAAGGCGTATGAGCCAACCTGCCGGCCAGAACCAGCCGCTTTGCTGTGACAGTCACTCTTTAACAGAATGTACCAATAAATCACTTAAGAGAGGGTACTGTTTATTTTCAGGCCTTTACCCCTCATAAATAGTCATTCCTTAACCTGTCAAACATTTTTGCAGTTTTGTAAATAGTTTTTGCCTAGATGTACTACTGACTGTACGGGGCATTTCTTTGGTTCAGTCTGTTGCTTTTAAAAAAAGCTGTAACATGTTTTAGTGGCTTGCAGCTCTCTGTTTAACTTCTGCTTAGCATTATGTTTCTAGAGGTGTTGTTTACTAACAATACCATTGAACAAACCTTTAGTGCATTTAGCATAGTGATTTACCCTTATTAAGCACTATGAGTGACACAGTGATTCTATTTCTCATCACGCAAATTTCCACAGAAAACACTGCGTGCAGAAAAACCAATGGAAAATGCATATGGCCAACAGGAAGAGAAATACAGGTGAAGAACACATAAGTTAAAAAATCAAACATGTAGCAAAGGCACACAACAGAGATAGAAGAAGAGGCAACAGCGGATGACGATACTTTACATTACTAACATACTCTGGTTCCTCACAGCACGGTATAACTTGGACCAGCGCTTAAATATCTTCGGTGATCTAGCCATACTTTCTGTTAACTTCTTTATATTCACTTTAGAAGTATTGTTTGTTAGTATTAGAACAAATATTTACCAATATTAGTTAAAGTATTGCTTGCTAAATGCTAACTTTACAAGTAAGTGTTTAGGTTATAACGTGCATGAAAGCATACGTTATTTGAATTATATTGTTGATGAAATTAACCTTCTGAAATCTTAAACACGTGCCAAATAGCATTTTACATTCCTAATTAACAGTGTTAATGCATTAGATTCACATCTGAGCAATTTTTAATCTCTCTAAAGATGATTTTAATATGTACAGCATAGTAAAACTTTAATCGCATTTTTCTCAAAACTAGCTTTTGGCGCATAGGCCCTTGCTATTCTAAGGGCCTCAAATGAGGGTGTGGTTTAGAATCCTGGAAGCACCAATCCTGTACCTACCATAGTAGGCCCCCGGGGAACACCATGTTTCGGTGCAGTAACGGGAAGCCCAAGATCACACTACCAACATGGCTGTGTAATATACAGCAGCATAGCATGCATGGAAATATAAGATCACATCAACTGTTTTATTTCTGTGTATAATTCTTTTTAAAATAAATCTCAGTTTCATTTTTTTATGGTACATACCTCTTTGATATATTTATCACAATTTACTGGCTTTATAAGATAATTATTGCAAAAAATCCCCGCCCCTTGAGCTTTTGCCTTAAAACTTTTTTACAAAAAAAGGGAGGGGAGAATCATTCAAGTAAATATAGTAATCAGAATCAGACAAAAATAGGTTAAGCCTTTGTGTATTATTGCCCTGTCCTAGGACCACTGATGTGTTGTCCTTGTCAACTTTGAACTTTACTACAGGTTTCCTGTTAAGGCTCTTGATTACCCTCTTGTAGTTATAATAGCATTTTTGGAATTCATGAGTGTTATGTCAAGTCACTCATTTTTTACTTAAGTTGGTCACTAACTTTGAGGTTATAAGATCCATTTCTATGTCAGTGATGTAGTCTTCTAAATTATTGGAATAACTGATTCAAGTTTTACAGTCTTTCTGCAGTAACTTCATTTCTTCTGCAGTACAGATCTGTTGGGAAAAACTAATCACATCAACAGTGCCTTTATTGGTTGAATGTTTTGGTTTCCAAATATTGCTGGGTCTGGGACATTCAATTTTGTATTTTTATCTATCACAGATTTATTTAATTTTTCATGAGGTGCAATTCAAAGTTTTGTCAAATGGGGGCTCCAGACATTTAATTAACAATAAATGTAGGTTATGTAATTCCAAATCTATGTTATTAATGGTAGTATAATGCTTGGCAATTTTCAAATTCATGATGTTCTCAGCTAGCTTTTGAATTCTGTTGTTACCATTGTCTTTAACCATTTTGCAGACAAGGTCAGCATCATTCCAAGCCTCAAACACAACTTTAAAAATTGTCTTGCTAATGCACATCTTCTGTTTGTGTTTAATTTCAAATACCTTTTTAACCCTTAACTGGCGTTGCGGAGTCCCTGGGACTCTGGCAAAAATAAATGATTTAATAACGTCAGTGTTTTTCCACCAGATGGTGTGTGCTATTCAGTACCTTTCCACGGTAGGGAGAACTGTTATGCGCTCAGTCGCCAACTGTCTGTCAACAATGCCAGTATGCAAAGAGTGAACCTGAGAGTCTGTTGGACTCCGCGACGCGCTTAGTGTAACACTTCTGACACCGCGACTATGTCCGCGAATCCTAAAAGAATTGAACTTACGGATCCTACCTTTGATGAAACTGTTCAAAGATGGATTGAGGAATGTGACTCAGAGTTTTCAAGCCAAGATAGATCCAAATCAAGACCAGTGACTTCCACACTGTACAGCTTTACAAGTAATAAAACATTGATTTCCAGAGTGCCAAAGAAAAACAAAGCTGTTATACTGATTTCATCGATGCATCATTCCAAAGACGATGTTGATGGTCTGCCTGAGATTAATGCATTTTATAATAACACAAAATCTGGAGTAGATGCTGTAGATGAAAAAATCAGTAAATATTCATCCAGTAGAAGAACACAACGCTGGCCTATGGCTCTGTTTTACAGACTCATGGATATGTCTTCAATAAATGCATACATCATCCATCAGTCATGTGTCAACTCAGAAAAGCTACAAAGAATAAATTTTTTGAAATTATTGGCCGAACAACTGTATGAACCGCTTCTTCAGGAAAGAGCTCAGAAAACAAACTTATCAAGAGAGCTAAAAAGCGCCATCTTCAGAATTTTGAAGATAGCGCCTGCGACACCAGCTGATGCACAAGACGAACTTCCTAGAAATCAGAGGAAATATTGTTCTACATGTAACCCAAAATTGAAGAGAAAGATTGCTTATTTATGTGTTCAATGCAGAAGACCAATTTGTATGCAGTGTTCTAAAAAAATCTGTGTTGAATGTACTGAAAATGTAGAGTCCTAAACATTGTGTTGTTTTTTCTTGAAGCATTGTCAGTTTTTTATTATTGTATTTTAGAAGTTCATGTTTTTTTATTTTTTGTATTTTAGACGGTACCAAACATATTTTCGGTAAGAAAAGAGCTCATTTATCAGTTTTTGTTTCTCAATATAAAAATCAAAGAAACACAGTTAATTTTTGTTCCAAAAAATTGGTTTCATATTCTTTTTGTGTTTGGTTTGTATTTCATTCTGTTATAAATAAAAGTTTGTTTATTTACATGCTTTTAGTTAATTATACATCCAAAAATAAATAAATGTATATGTAACATTGGAATAACAACAACTTTTATTTCGGAGTCCCAGGGACTCCGCAACGCATTGAATGTAAAAATTTCTGGCCACGCCGGTTAAGGGTTAAATCCTCTTTAGGCCAACAAATTCTGTGTTACAATCAAGGAAAATGCATCTTAATTCATTTGAGTTAAAAGCACATGCTTTTGTCATCACACTGCTTCCAAAGAAGCAACATTAGTGAAACCATAAAATTGTTAAAACCAAGAGGTAGAACCGGAACTTAAAAATTCAATGCCACAACCGGGATTTGAACCACAGACCTTCCGCTTGCCGGGCGGATGCTCTAACCACTGAGCTATTGTGACAAACTGCCAGAATGGCATTAAATTCTCAAGCCAGTTCGTATTTCTCCTGGTAAACCACAAAGGCAGTCTCACATCAGAAACAATTACCCCAATGGTGACTTACTATTGTAAGTACTTTATATCCCAGGATTAAATAACCTTCACATGGTAATTATTATTTATTTATGCCAACAAACTTACTGTTGGTGTTTTTAAACACACAAGCCGTGTGTGGGCAAAGTTTAAGAGGTAGAACCGGAACTTAAACTTTGCCCACACACGGCTTGTGTGTTTAAAAACACCAACAGTAAGTTTGTTGGCATAAATAAATAAATAATAATTACCATGTGAAGGTTATTTAATCCTGGGATATAAAGTACTTACAATAGTAAGTCACCATTGGGGTAATTGTTTCTGATGTGAGACTGCCTTTGTGGTTTACCAGGAGAAATACGAACTGGCTTGAGAATTTAATGCCATTCTGGCAGTTTGTCACAATAGCTCAGTGGTTAGTCAAATCCCGGTTGTGGCATTGAATTTTTAAGTTCCGGTTCTACCTCTTAAACTTTGCCCACACACGGCTTGTGTGTTTAAAAACACCAACAGTAAGTTTGTTGGCATAAATAAATAATTGTTAAAATCAGTTTCCTCATTGCTAGAATTATCTATTTGGGAGAAAATATTTTGTCAAGAAAGCAGACAATATTGTAAATTCTGAACTACCACCGAGTAGTTTTTCAGAGCTTTGTCACTCTACCAGTAGACAGCAGTAGTATATAACCCAGCATAGAAAGGAGGAAGAGGAAAGAAATAGCAGCATGCTTCAGTCATCCAACTGCTGATGATGAGGATGAATGCCCTCAAAAATGTTTCAGTTTTAAAACCTGAAGGTTTATATAAAAATAGTGAGACTCATTCCAAATTCAATGGTTTATAAACATAGGATATTTCTATTATTGTTTAAAATTGTGCCCAAATTCTATAACTTAGTATTTTTCAGTATATAAACTATTATCCCAGTCATTGTCAGAATTATAAATAGAAGTAAATTCCAAGCTAAGAAGCTCTGGTGTGCAGCAAGTTTCCTATACATAAGTTTTTTCCAAGGCTGTGCTACATATCTTCAATGGCAGTATGGGTTTGCTCTGTGAAGGTTCAATTCTGTAAGGAATATAAGGTGGTGTTCATACCAGGAGAGTCACCTAAAACTTACACTGCAAATGTCTCTGAAACAAAATATGAACTGAAAACTAACTTTCACTTACATGAGGGCAAGAGAGGGGCTCATTAAAGCACAGTTTTACCCTGTATTTACGTTCCCATCTTTTGTAACACTTTTGTTGGTCCTCTCAGATTTCATGTTTTCACAATGTATTCCAAACAGCCCCAATTCAATGCTGTTTGATGCATATTCTTTAGCCTGATGCCCGTACAGCTCCAAGTAGGCAAAATGGAAGGTCAACACAGGTGGAAGGAAAGGCAGTGGTGGCACAGTTGTACGATTTGCAATATCAGAAGGCTTGCGCTTTTACTGACAGTATTGACTGTACACAAGATGAAATAAAAATAATATTTCATATTACACTCAACTGAGCACTTAATAGAGCAAACTAAATTCCATTTTGTAGTTCCTCTGCCATTTATATACTGGCACTGCAGTAAATATTTATAATTGCATTCAATTATAATCCACATTTCAAGCTTTATGTACTCTTTTTGCTCTAATTATTATCTTTGCAATATTTGAAGTAATTGTCTTTGTTGTACAATGCCAAAGACTACATTTTAAATTGTCCTGAGTAAATCAAAACATGCTTAATATATGAGCAGTCTGTCTGTGTAGTCATGGACATTTGGACTGAGGAAATTTTAGTAAAAATTATTCAAGCTTCACTTACGAAGGAAAGACTTCATTTCCCAATCATATTGCAGGACAATAAGTTCCAACTGAATCTCATTTTCATTAGTTATAGTGTCTTTGAACTTCTCTAACATATGGTACTTCACTTCTTTATAAGCATTAAATTCACCGCTATGAGTGATTTAGTGTTGCTGTAAGTTACATTTTTAATTATTTGAAAAACCTTGTCATACCCTAAACATTTCACTGCACCACCTATGTTTATAAACACATACCATTCTTCACAAAGAGAAAAAGTATATGGGGATGATGGGCAAGGTATAGATGAGAAGTTGGCATTCCTATAATTCACAAGCAGACACTGCACACCAGTTACATGTATCCGCCACTGCTGCTGCCCATTTTTTGAGTTGAGGCTGCCTGATGTATTCAATACGTTTCTGAAATTTTATATTTTCCGCCATTTATATCATACTATGCAGTTCAAAAAGGGAAAAAATTAAAGTAAAATGGCCAATTAGAAATGCTTAACCTTCAGCATGAAACTTCCATGTTCCCACACAGCCAGGCATGTGATGATGCAATCTGCAGTGCACTGTTGTTGATCATTCCTTGAGAAAGTACATTGCAGCACTGACATGAGATCATTAAGTAATTCTGCATTCATCATGCCACAGTTGTTTTGTTTCAGATATACCGACTTTACTGCTGCAGTTACATTACATTTAATTTAGTTTTTCTTGTTGATTCATTACATTTATCTTTTAAGTTTTTTCTTTTACATATTCGTTATCCAAGTCGAGTGGTGTATTCTATAAAAATAGTTTATGTTGAAAATCATAGTGGTCCATATCATCTACTTTAATGAGCCTCTTCTTTGCCTTCACGCTGTGAAAGTTTTTCCATTCATACATTTGTTTCACTGATATTTTGGGATGTAAATTTTAGACGACTCATCTTGTATATGTTCTGGGCTTACTCCAATAAAATCTATTTGACAGCTTCTTCTGTTCCATCCAGCATTTCCAGTTTGGGCATTAAGATACTCTACCACTTCAAAAAGCAACAAAAGTAAACATTCAAACAAGCACTCTGGTTTGTATTCCTAACCTAAGCTTAGTCAACTTTTATAGGGTCTTCAGATTAATTTATCCATTCCTGCCAGTTGGTTGTCTGAGCATATCAGTACTTTGAAGCGAGTTTCGCCAGTGCCTCTAGCACAGGATTAGGAAAAATGAGTGGAAGGGGTGGATGTCAACAGTTTCTAGGTCACAAATAACACAAAGTAATTAGAGACTCACACTTCACTATAATAAGTTGAGTTAAAAGTTTCTAGGTCACCTTAGTGAAATGATATTTGTATTGTAACTTTCCAGTATCTACATTTGAAACGTCTTTCCCTTGCATCTCCTAAACAGCACATATGCTCATAGCTAACTCAAATTATTGGAGGGTTTTGTAGTGTAAGGTATGTCAGTTTTATGCTGCAACTTTTCCATTACAAAAAAGCTTGTTCATATTCTTTATAGCAGTAAATGGAAACCGATCAGCACAGAATACGTAAAGAAAACAACACAAAGAAAATTGTAGAAAATAATAAATTAGATCAACACTCAAATAAGTCAATAAATTATGTGTAAAACTGAGAATCCTAGTGCACTAATGATCATTGATGTCAAAAAAATGGTTCCACATGTCTACCATTCATCTCCTAGATTTCCATGTATGCTTCATAAGGCTGACAGCATGTCTGTAGTTATGGAGGGAATTTCATTTAGAATAACCTCTTTTAAATGTTCCCTGCTTTCAGGGCACCTAACAAAAACCTGATCCTTCAGATAACCCCAGGTTTAAACCTAACGATCTTGGGGGCCATATGGAATTGCTGGTTACCCTGAAAGTAAATGTATTGAAGGATGGATGCATTAATATCACAGCGTAAAATATTGTGATTTTATTTATTAAAATTTACTTTTGTAGCTAATTTCTCTCGCCTTCCCTGGAAGTATCTCTCAAATAATTCAATGGTAGAATAAGCTGTATGAGCAGTAGCACCATGCTACTAGAGCAACCATTCACATTCATCCAGTTATTCAATGAAAGATGTCAAAATTTCTTGCTAATAAACCTTCAGTATTTAATCTCCCATTGAAGAAAATTGGTCTTACTACTCTGACGAGACAGCGCAGCACAGACTTCAACCTTTTGAGACTGTGAGGTAACTTCCACATACTCGCTGAGTGTTCTGACCCCCATATTCAGCAGTTTTGACTGTTTACATGGTCATTAATTCAAACCAGCATTATCTGACATGAACACATTTCGTTCCTTAACTGCTATGGTTCTCAGCGTCCCATTCTATATTGAATGTGATGGACCACTTAATTTTGCTCAGAAGCCTCTTTATTAGGCTTGAGATTCTTTTATGTGCTGTAAACCGATGGTATGGGACCACCTCACCTTCTCTTTTGTAAGAAAACATGCTAAGGATTTTCACAGCTGAAAAAAATTCATCATCCTCCACCAGATTTGAATCTGCAAGCTTGGGAACAAATTTTGTACGGGTAGAGATGGATTCATTTCCGTTCTGTTCTATGATAGGACTCAAAGGCACTGAAGTTTCTCTACTGAGCTGAGTAAGTGATATTCATGGCCATTCAGTGAAAAGTGTGTCATCCTGTACAAAGTTTCATGTGTAATCAACAAATATAACAAATAGTAAACACAACAATCTTTCAACAACTTACATCAAATACAAACATAAGCGAAGCTTAGTCTCTAAATATTTGTTGTATTTGTATTGCTCCATTGTTAATAGCTTCAGTTTTTCATTGAATTTCATGTGTAAGTTTATAATGCAAATTTTCCCCATTTTTTTTCAGGTAACTAATCCAGTAGCAAAATAAAGGTTGATGCACCTGTCCAAAGCAAAATAACAGTACTGTAATGAAAACTTCAAAACAATTGGAGCATTATAGAAATGCATGAAAATTTAACATCAGATTAGCAATCTTAGCATCCGTGTAATCTTTTAATCTTTTTATCATGTTTTGTCTAAGGACTTCGTGAAATACTGAGCAACAATGGAGAAAATCATTCACACAGCAGCCAATACCATAACGAGAAACTTCGACTCAAATCCTTCCAGTTTAGAAATAGCACTCAACCATGCAAAGTGATCGGTGATTACTTCCATCTCGCATGCAAAGAACACACAAAATGCCCAAGAGAAAAACAGTCCTACACTACCGCAGTACCTCACCTTGATTACACAGTCAGAAAGACGAGGAATCCGGGGTTCAATGTTGCACTCCCCTTTGAGACAAGGGACTTGTTAAGCTAATAATTAATAATTACGTAATTCATTTAAACCAGCTCATAGTAAAGACTGAATAAATGTGAAGACCCACTATAATTTTTCCTATGTTTACCTCTAACTTCTGTGGCCTCATTCCCTCTGCAATAACTAGATGCTCCATAAGGTGACCCAGCATATGAGCTGTAACATTCATGCCGGAAGATGGATTAGTAGAAGAGGAGGAGCCAAGGCACAAACGGTACAATGCTGTACACACTTCTCGACGAACGGCAGGTTCTGGATCTTCCAGGACTAATCTTTGCAGCCAAGTCGTAAAATGTGGTGCAGCAAATAGGGCTTGTCGTACTTGGTCCCCTGAGTGGACCCACGATACTAGTAGTGCCATTGCATAGTGCACAACCTTTAACAAAAATACATTCAACAATAAGCATTTCACACAATATACATAAGGCCTGTAAGCTCATGCATTTGCATATTTTTATTTTAGGGCTATGCTTATAAGGAATTACTAAATATGTGGTTTGTTGAATTTATGGTGCATAGGTTTATAGATTTTAAGCGCATAATATTCTTACAATTTTTATATCTTTATAGCATACTTTTAACATTTTTCAATATTATTTTGTATTGATTTATAGCAATAAATAACAGCCTATCACCATACAGTTTTTGTGTGATACTTAAAGATCCTTGTTTGTGCTGCCATTAATGCAGGCTTCTAATTACAACTATCAGGTTATTAATTCAATCAACTCTGTACTCTAGTATTAAGAGCTGAATTTGGGACCAGTTTGCAAATGTGTCCCAAACTCGACTCCAAAAGCTTAAGTACTTAAGTTTGCCTTCACTGTTACAAAGCTTCTAATAAATTAATTCAATTAACTCTACTGATTGTGTATCAATTACCAGAAAATCTTGCTATTATATCTTAGAATTTTTCCTGTTTACTATAAGCCATTACACCCTTAAATGTTTGACTTACCTAAGTGAATCACTGAACATTTTGAAAAGGCTAAATGCAGTCAAGAGTTCTGTATCTCATAGTACAGAACAAAAGTGAATAATGTAATAAAATTTGTTATTTTTGTTTTATGCTAACCAGCTTACTGCTGGTATTTTTAAACACACAAGTTGTGTGTGATCATTATTATCATTATTATCATTAGATAATAAGAGGTGGAATCAGGGTTGAAAAATTCAATGTCATAGTCGGGATTTGAACCATGGATCTTCTGTTTCATGTGGAGCTGCTCTAACCACTAAACTACCATGGCCAATTTGCCAGTATGACATTAAATTCCCCAAATGATTGTACTTTTCCCAGTAGACCACAAGGGAATCTCACATCAGAGATAAATACCCCAAGGGTGACTTGCAATCATAAGTACTTTATGTCCTGGGTTTAAGTAACCTTTAGATGGTAATTGTTATTTTAATGTCATACTGACAAGTGGCCATAACAGCTTAGTGGTTACACCAGTCGTGCGTGAAGCAGAAGTTCCGTAGTTCAAATCCTGGCTATAGCATTGAATTTTTCAGTCCTAATTCCACCTCTTAATGTAATAAAAGTTATGAATCAACATTTTCTGGAGACATCCTGAAAGAAAGTCTCCTATTACATTAAATAACTTCCCTCTCATTCTCTGTAGAAAAGAACCCTTTCAGTATTGAAGTCAATTTTTTCTGACATTCACTTATAAATCAGTTAACTGCAAAGTAAAATACAGCTAAGAGAAAACTAACTTTGGGCAAATCATCTGTAGAGCTATATATTTCACCAGTTTGAGTAAATTAATTTGTTTCAGCATGGTTTATACAGAGCTTCCCCTGACCCCCCCCCCTCCGGCCCTTTAATGCTTGACCGACCATTTACAGCCCCTTAAATTCAAGGACACAGATTTTTCATGTAAATGTAACTACAATAACCACACACCTTCATCACAGTTGATACTGGAAATGATGTCTTGTGCGGTGACATCTCTCTCACACCTTTTAAGAAAATTTGCATTAACACTCATTATTTCTTCATAGCCATGAGCCTTGTTTCATCCCTACCAAAAATTGAACTCGGGGCCAATATTGCAATCATTAACATCCAAAGCCCAATTGTAGAAATGTAACTATTGACATTACGGTGAGGTTGATTCCTGTACTAGTAATCTTATAGGAGGGTTTTAATTTTAAAAGTTAAGTAGCATTGCAAACTGAGGTTTACAAAATGAACGATTCCTGTGGAAGCCTTCTCATTGATTTCTTGATACTTCACTCCAACTTTTCTGGGGTAGTTGAGTTTTTCCTCCGTAAGAACACAGTGAATTACTTTCAATTTCTTACCAAAAATTGATCCTGTTTCTATAAATCAGTTCACAGTAGTATGAATCATTTGTCTGTGAGGTACACAACAAGGAATCTGCCTATAAATTGCTGTTTTGCTTCTCTACTGCAGTATGTCATATAGGAGTCATACATGAAGTTTGTGTGCTAAATTATACGGACCTTTTGGCATTATAACTGCACTAACACATTATGGAGTGTTGCGCCACTTAAGCTTGGAGGTTTTCAAATATATTTTTTCATGGCAGGATTCCCTTACACTAGCGGTCGGCAAGTATCAGACTATGAGGTAGGAGCGGGAAAAGGCTGATGGCACAGTGTGTGTGAGAAGACACCAGCCCCGTGGACATACAGCAGCAGTAAGCACATGTAGTGCCATGGCAGCTCACATTGTGGTTCATTGTGTCTATGCATTTATGCACACGTTGAAATGCATTTATGGGTTATGGCTGACATAGCAGAGTGCAGTAGTGGAAGGCTGTCAACAGCTGGTGCATTTATATTTGTGTAGGAAACTTTATACCTGTTTACAGAGTAATAGGTATATGGCAAAATGTTTAATCTGTCATAAGGTATTAATATATGTTAAATTTTAACTTACACTGCCATTATTCATCCTGTCATACGAACAAATATGACAACTATGAGAGAGAGGATCGGGAGAAGTTGGTACACAGTTAAAAGTGGCAATGGCCAACGAAACAGAGGAACACGATGCCAGTGAAGGTGCTCTACGCTAAGTTACCGAGTTTCATTGGATATTGCAAAGAGGAGATGCCCCTTTACAGATAGTGAATTTAACAAATATGTTTGCATTATGACAGCAGAGCAACTCTTTCCCAGCAAAGTTCAAGAATGTGAATCTGTTAGTTTGTCACCCAGAACAGTCATACGCTGGATCCAAATATGGTAGACGATACTCATGATCAACTACTAGTGCCTTTGTGACAATTCATCACATATTCATTACCTATTGATGATAGTACAGACATATGGATACAGTTCAACTGGCTATATTCATCAGAGGGGTTGATAAAAGCCTTAATTTGAGGGAAGAGCTTTGGATCTTATTCCAATGAGAGGTACAACAAAGGGATCTGATATTTTTACATGCCTTCAGCAGACTATTAAGTGTTTTGCACTACCATGGGGCAGTCTTGTGTCCGTAACAACCAATGGCACAGCATGTATGGTGGGTCAGAAGCAGGGATTGGTAGGTCTATTGAAAAACAAAATGAAAGAAATGAATATACTGCATGAAATAATTCCTATCCATTGTAAAATTCACCAGGAGAATCCTTGTGCTAAACGTACACTTGATGATGTCATGCATGTAGTTGTGAGGACCACAATCAATCAGATCATAAAGCTTGGCTCATCAGAAATTTTAAATCTTTTCTTGAAGAATACGATAATCAATATGGTGATCTACCATATCACTGTGATGTACGATCACTCAGTTGAGGAAAGGTACTGGGTGCTTCTTTGAACTCAAAGATGAAATTACAGTATTCAATGGATATGCAACAAACTATGACAGGACACATGAATCACTTGAATATATCACTTCAAGGTAAAGGTCAGCCAATCAGCAAAATGTGTGGAAAATTGAATGCCTTCAGAGATAAACTGGGATTATGGCAATGTCAGTTAAGCAGCCGAAACACAGCACGCTTTCCAAAACTGCACACAGTTCGCAGGCACTCCACAATGGACTTTAGTCATTATGTATATATGCTAGTTGAATTGGGCCAACAATTTAAAACCATATTTTAGAACATTGCAACTCTCGAACCAGATTTGGGTCATTCCAAGCCAAGCCAAGCCAAACCAACCAGTCACTCAACGTGACCATCTTGGATTTTAATGAAAATTTCCGGAATTGTTCTCCCTAAAGTTCTAAGCAAGAAAATACTTCTACAAAAAACCTGATGTGTTGCACTCACATGACTTTCTCTACTCTTGTACTAACCATTCTTATAAACCCTTATTCCTATATCTTCTTTGAGTTAAGATAAACATTTGTACAAATTATTTTATTGCTTATTTCCTTGTTGGTGCAAGGGGAATATTAGAATACAATAGGCTTTGAGCGATAGTCAAATCTTTTAGAGCTTTGAGATTCATTTCTCTTTGCACACTTAACATATAAAAAAATGAACAACGATGTACCATTTCACGAAAGTTTTGTTTTCCAAAACTCCCACACATAACAAGGAATATCTCCGAAATGGTTCACCCTACAAGAAAATTTATTGGGACATAAATTGTGTATTTTAGCAAGATCTACATTTTTTGTATAGTATGATTTGGTCTATCTCTAACGGCTTACCAATTATGCAAAAGTTGTCAAGAGTAAATACGACTACAGGGGCTATAACCAGAAAATTCAAGATATACATTTCATTTGTCATAAAAATATCTCAAACATATGACATTTTAATCAAAATTGTTAGAGCCATTTTAAGAAAATCAAAATTTTCAAAACATTTTCCATGTAAAGGGTAGTTTAGGGTGGGGATATTTTCTTCAAAATCTTCGTGTCGCATCCATGAAATACATTAAACTTGAACACCAACTTTGGTTTTTAACTGAATTTTCGTTTTTGAGTTATGCTGTCCACAGACACACCGACAGACACACACACGGACCTTTTTCTAAAAATGCTTTCTTTGGATTCAGGGGGTCTCAAAACATATTACCGGTGAAATCTCAACATCAAATTTTTGGGTGGAATACAATACTTCCCCTACTTACCAGTAGAGAAAGTAAAAAAATATTGTTTTCTATCTACAGGTAATTAATTATTGAAATTTGGAAATAACGATAAGCTTTTTTTGCACTGTTCCATTATATCTTTAATAATTCCAGTTCTATTAAACCTAGAGAAATATTTCATATGTAATTTTAAAGATAATTTCACAGGCTTTAATCTAATATGTTACTTGACTATTTTTGGAAAAGAAATTAAATTAAAATTTAAATTATAACTCAAAAAAATAAAAAACATTTAAATTGATAGTGTTTTTTTTTTAATTAAAATTTTTATATGAGTTTGCTATTATTTAAAGCTATAAACTCTGACAATTTTGCAATGGGACCTCAATGGGATCAGGAGTTAATGACAAATAACTGAACATTTTATGTTAAAATGTTAATTCTGCACAAAACTAGAAACAATCCAAGGGAGTTTATTTTGTCTTCTTCATAATTTTAAACTAATTACTTAATGCTTTTCAACTCTAGTACAGTTTTAGAAGTCTGTGGTTATATAGACTTGTCTAATGCAGGTTGTAATATGTTTGATGATTCATTGCCACACATGCCTCAGTGTTGGTGTTGAGTTAGTCTTCACAAATTTGTCATCAGTGATGGTATGATGATCAGAAGTGCTGTGCTTTGTAGCAGTGTCTCTTTTGCAATGGTAAAAGTGAGAATGTGTGTGTTCCATGCACGTGTAATTACACCCATATATGTACGTACTGTTAATTTACAAAATTAATAGTTGAGAACATTTTAATTATTTTGCTTAGTAATTTATTGTTTGTTTAAATCACAGTGCATTTTTCTAAGCTCAGATTAAACTAAAAAAGATGACTGAACAGAGTACTTCAACACATAAAATTGTGGTATACTGCTATAACCCACAAGAAAAATTGGGTCACGATTATCACAGAAAAAATTTGTGAACTGTTAACAATAATATCTACGACACATTACCAATGTAAAAAACGGTGATAAGATATGTGACAGATGCCGTAAAACTGTACTTAAATTGCAAGAAATTGTAACAGTTCACAACAACTTAAGTTCAGACAGTTCAGAATCTCAGGATATTTGTGAACATCCTACTATCAATCCAGTTTTGACTCCTGAAAAACAAGAAGCACTTGAAGCTATAAACAGGGCTTCTGCGCTACTGGCTTTTAAATTCATGCAATTACAAAAGTGCAAACACTGCTGCTGCTCAGTGGAGGGTATGCCCGACCCTCCCCTCATCTCCTCTTACAAGCAGCTGTGCTGAGAAAAGAGAAATCCTACTCTGTGGTATGATGTCTCGCAGCGAGTATTCTACCAACCACTGCCTTACACCACCACCTATGGTGCTTTATATGATGTTCCTTACTCTGCAATGCAATTTCTATTGCAGAAGACTATGCCTTAAAGCATGAAGGAAGATGTTAGCACTCATCCTGCTCTCTGGAAAATAATAGTGCAAATGAAGTGCGGGTAGTGATAAAAAATGCTTTACAAGGTATTGACACAAAGTCACACTGGCCAAATTTGTAAAAAAATATCAGGAAACAGGAAGATGAATATTGTGTGTTAGAAGGAGAATTCAATGTCACTACCTTTCTGGTTCTTATAGATTTTGAAGACTCAGCATCCAATTCTAAATGAAGTATTGCAACACTGTTGATGGTTTTCCACTGTGTGTGTGCCACATGGCATGAATTCAGCATACTGAATACCTCTCCCACCAGTAAAAAGTTACTTGAGAGATAAGCCATCCCACCCCATCCCACTAACTAAACATCACTGAACAAACTGTACAACGTGAGCACTTCAATCTCCATGGAATAAAAAAGTCAACAGTGATCCCCTTCTACAATATAACATATATTAGAGACTATACTTAGGAACTAACTTAGGAACAATATAAATGCGGATTGGCTCATACATTCCTATTATGCATTTTTCCATTCCTATTTAACATATGGCATTCTTTTCTGGAGAAATTTTGTAGGAGCAAAGTACTTTTCAAATGGCAGAAAAAGGGACTCAGAAGTATGCTAGGGCTGCCTACATTAGAATCATGCATCATACAAAGAACATTTTAAACGATTGAAAAGCATGATAGTATCAGGGGCATATCTATTTACCATAAAGATGTTTATCAAAGAAAACGTAGAGTACTATACAATAAGGGAAGCCATTCATAGTCACAATACTCATATAAATCAAACAATTCATATACCATATTCTAGACTTAAGAAAACCCATAATAGTCTAAAGTAAGAACAAATTAGAAACTAAAAACTTCACTCATCTTAGTATGATTTGCTGCTGACCCTGGGTTTCAAGCTGTGTGCAGCTCATTCTCAAAGCCATATAAACAGTTTGTATAGCTTTGAGAATGAGCTGGACACAGCTTGAAACCCAGGGTCAGCAGCAAATCATACTAAGATAAGTGAAGTTTTTAGTTTCTAATTTGTTCTTATTTTAGAATCTTGTTGCTTCACTGTTAATAGCTTCAATTTTTCCTTATTTAACCCATAATAGTTTTAAACACCTTGGATTAAAACTATATAACAAATTACCAACACACTTAAGTTCACTTCCTATGAATACATTTAAATCTCTTTGGATAAATGGTTAAAAGACAAGGTTTTGTATTCAGTTGAGTATTTTGAGGTTGTCAAAGAAATCAATATATTGTAAATATTGTGAGTGTATGTTGAGTGTAAAAATTGTTAAGATCACTGTGTAAATTTACAGTAAAGTAGCAATACTGCAAATTGTGCAAATAATTTTATAAAGTTTGAACATTGTAATATGATGACAAACTATCTGTATGCTTGAGGAGACCTATTGCTTGGTTGTAAAACAGCTTAATGGTCAATAAACTCTATTCTATCCTATTCTTAAACTTCACTTATCTTTGTATTTGTTTCAAGTTCTTGAAATTAAATGCAAACTAGTTTCATCGTGCAGATTTTATACTTAGAAAAATAGATAAATTTAAATATCAAAAGGCTGTTAAAGAAGTTTTCTCAAGAAAATAAAAGATGATTCTAATTTTAAAAAAGTTTACTTACCATACTTGGGCTAATAAAAAATTTTCAATTTTTGAAGAACATAACTTTCGTTCCTCAAGATAAATATAACAATTTAATTTAAAATGTGAGTTAATTAATAACACTGAACAACACTTACAAAGTATTTTTCCGGGACACGTTTCGAAGGTTAACTTTCCTCCATTATCAACTGGACAACAACTAATGGATAATGGAGGAAAGTTAACCTTCGAAACGCGTCCCGGAAAAATATTTTGTAAGTGTTGTTCAGTGTTATTAATTAACTCACCTTTTAAATTAAATTAATTACAACAACACTGTTATCAAACTTCTATGAAAGGAAGATAAATATAACAAATTTGCTAAATTGTTCTAAAAGGGATAAAATTCCACATTATAAAAAATCAGGCATTTCTCAATTTAGTTGTTTGGATTGTGACAGGGTTTACACTGGTAAAACTGAACATCATTTGGAAATCAGAATAAAGGAACATTTTAGAAATATTAAATATAAACAGACTGATAAGTCAGCTGTGGTACATCATTTTTGGCCATTCAATCATAAAATAAATTCAGAGGTTAAATTATGTTGTTGTTAGCTAATGCTGGATTTCTGACAATGAAGTCATTAATCCTCTTGCTCTCCAATATTTTTCACTGATGATATTGAAGAGAGCAACAGCAGTAATAGTAACCGCTTTTTAGAGAACACCATATTTTTATGTTTTGGCGGTCACATCGCTCTCTCACAACCCCCAGAATGTCTGGAGGACCACACCTGTCGTTGGTTTACGGGTCTCACCAACCTGACCGGGAGAATTATCAACATAAATTCACTGAGCACATCCTCTGATCACCAATCACAGGACGTATTACATGCCACGACAGGTCAGCATGTTAGGGGTTAAGATTTTATAGAGAAATGGAGAGGTTGGAAAAATAAAGACTCCCTAGCCCTCGGGAACCCTAATAGCATCGGGGTCGGAAGAGAACAAGAGATGACCAAGGTACGGTCAGATAGAAAAGTTACAGTGAGGAGCAAAACCCAGTAAGTGGAAGTAATGTTCTGCTCAGCTTGGGTACCTTGTGGTCGCTATTCACATATCCCCTAGACGGAGACCCCGGAGTCAACTAAAGAAATGTGGACTATAGTAAATAAAAATGTCAAATCAACTAATAATGAAACAAGGAATATTAAACTAAATGTAAATGGGCATCACATTGAGAATCCTAATGACATCTGTAACCTGTTTAACCAGTATTTTGTAAATATGGGTGGAATTCCTAATATTGTAAATAATACAGGGGAAAATTGCAAAAATGCAGATAGAGTCAAAGTATTAGAAAACATTGGTCTCTTCAATACACACGAAACAGAAGTAGATAGTATAATAAGGCAATTCAAAAACAACAGTACAGCTGGTTGGAATGATATTTATTAAAACAATAAAATTTTATGTATAACTGAAGCAGCTTTGTGGTATGCACATCTGAAGTAACAAATGTCCTAAAAGCAGAGACCTAAAGTTTGCAATGTTAAATGCACTAAAAGTGCCTCGTAAATACACAGCTGCACCCTGCGCAAACAATCAAGCTATTTCAATGAAACAAAACTAGCACAAAACTCAATATATACAGTACATATGCACGTCATCAGCTGCATTAACAAATCGCTGAAATGGCACTACTCCGCTTCACTGCAGCGAAAAGTCAACCTTCCTCCGTCGAACGCATCCAATACAAGTTTAAGTTTTCTGAAAGAAACAGCAGTACAGTAGTCCCATTGGATGTGTGGCCCGTGCGCCAGCAAAACAAAGCACAGTGTGAAACAAAGCATACCATATGCGTGGTCTGTGAGTCATGAAGATAAAGCACATTTGCAACCCTTCCTTGTGCGCGTTTCATAACCCGGGTAGCAGGCTAAGCTTCTCTCTTTGCTGAAACACACACACACACCCTCCTGCCTGGAGCCGAAGTGAGAAGCTTTTCAGTGTTATATCTCAGAGCTAAAACATGGCATCAACAAGCAGCGCCACAAAAAGGTTAGCGAGTGGTGGAAGTGTAAGGGCTTCTGAAATTACGCAAGATAATGTGAAGGACTTCTTGCTGTGTGACAGCGATTTGGATATTGATAGCGAATTTTCTGAATTTGAGAGGGGTGTTGAGGATATAGGTATGAGTAGCAGTGAGGAAGAACATGACTAACTTCCTTTAGGTGTTCATGAAGAGTCAACGTTGTGGAGTGCTGAAAATAACTGCAACACAAATAGGCACATCTTCACGAGGTTAAATTATTAAAACAATTAAATGAACCCACAGATTTAATAGTTTCAGAAAAGACATTTGCTCTCACAAAGATATTCATTTTGAAAAACAAGGACCACATAATGAATTTTGAAGTACTGCCAACTGATGCTGTTACCAAGCTTGTTTTGCTTTCAGTGGTTGATAATACATAAAAATATTAAGTAATTTAGCATCTGTAACGATGGCAACCAGTATAAACAAGAGTAGCATTAAGGATGTGATAAAATGTATCATGAAACTTGTTTGCATTTGATTTCAAGAACTTGCAAATACTAAATAAAGCTTATAGTCTCTAATATTTGTTATATTTGCAGAACTGTATTTCTTCACTGTTAACAGCTTCAATTTCTCATTGAATGATCGATCCTCTTTACTACTATCCAGTGATGTAGGCTTACTTGAGTTTTTATAGTCACAGTTGAACACATTTTGCAGTTTTAAAGAAACTACCTGGGTGACCTAGCTTCGCTTGTCATTTTTCCCCCCCTTTTTGTGAAATCTTGTTTTTTGGGAGAACATACTCATTGAGATAAACTTGAAAAGCAAAATGTTAAGTAAATAAAAATTTCTGTCTCAATTGTTAACTCATTTCCGAGATACAAGAGATATAGAGATACAGATAAATATTTCATAAGCACCACCATTTCAGCCATAAAATGTAATACATTGTATTTCTATTTCAAACATATAGACGGGATGAGCTGTAACACAAACTAATATAGCTAGGTCAACTTTCTTACTGTATTCTGGTAGCCCTGGAAGAGGACTTTAAAATGCTACTTCATTTAAAATAAGAACAAATTAGAAACTAAAAGCTTCACTTATCTTAGTAATATTGCAAGATAAGTGAAGCTTTTAGTTTCTAATTTGTTCTTATTTTAGATTCTGTTGCTTTACTGTTAATGGCTTCACTATTTCCTTAACTACTTTGTTGAAATTAGTCCATTAGAAGAGAACAAAAAGTCAAAATAAGGTTCAATTGCTCTGTAGAAGCGGGAATAAAAAATGTTATTTTTTATGTAAAATCATGTTTATTCAGGAATGACACCTATATAGCTAAACTTAGAAAGCAAAACCTTATTTGAATACAAAATTTGATCGAAATCGTTCTGAGTCGTTTCCAAGATGCACAGAATATATTTACACGCGCACGCGCGCGCGCACGCACGCACGCCCACACACCCACACACCCCCACCCCCCACCCCCACCCCACACCCCCACCCCCACCCCCACCCCCACACCCACACCCACACCCACACACACACACACACACATATACAAGTATTGCTTGTTTAAATATATACAATGAACATTCAGGCCCTAAAAGTAACATAGGGATACAACATAGTACTGTAGCATTTATGAAGTGCATTACCTGTGCTCTGCCCCAGAAACCAGTCTTATAATGGTTTGGATCCCTTGGTAAAGAAGCTTCATGAAGAATGCTAGTCAGTCTTGGCATTACTCTATCTATGTCCATCATCTGCAGCATAGCCTAAAACAACAATCAAATAATTCCTTCATAAACAATGCTTATCTTTTAACAAGAGCATTTTTAATGTTCTATAATGCTAAACTTACTTCATTTAGCTTTGGAATCACAAGTTTATCTGAACTCCCTTTTCTGAATCTTCTTGCTCTCTTATTCCTCAAGTTCTCAGGCATTTCATGCAGAAAGTCACTGTCTTCTGAGACCCCCAACTGACAAAGGAGCTTTAACAGACAGGCTAAACAATCCTGTTGCCACTCACTGCCATCTCCTCCTGAACGTTGTAATACACCTATAAACACAATTAGCTGTCTATAAAAACCAATTAAGCAAAAAACATTTGGTCTCAAAAAACTGAACTATTCAAATAAGCAAAATGATCTGTGGATCATACAAATCCATATGGATCTCATGTCTGTTATATTCTTGTTGATTTGCTCATGAATGAAAGTGTACACTTTGCTGCTTTTAGAGTTTCTCTTTAATTCAGCACACATCTTATTCAGGATTTGTTCCCTCAATGTGATATTTAGTCTGTTTTTTACAAGTAAAGCTTGGTAGTTTCTTATAATTATTTTTACAATATACTTATACTTATTTTTACAAGTGAAAGCTACACTCAGTTATGAAATTACATAATAGCAGCAGGGAATCAGGATTTACCTACATTAATAATTCATACATCCTTTATGGAACCTCCTGTGCTTATGATAATGATTTTAAAGCTGGTGTAACTTCAACTAATAGTAGCAATTCAAGTATGCACATATTTTATTCTTTTTTCAATAATTTATTTGGGTGTTATCATTTTATTTTGAAGCAGTTATAATAATTACTATTCACTGTTTATAGAAAACCTGACAATTTGTGTCTTGACAGATTTGTTAACCATTTTTATTCCTTAATACCAATTATCACATTTCCTTATTTATTATCAATTATGGTTTTATATTTCAATTTGCACATATTAAAATAACCAAAATTTAAGAACTACATGGCCAACCTTAACACAAAGTGTGAATGAACAGAATTTTTTTCTGTAAACACAGATAAATAATAACCAAGAATAGCTGTTGATGAATTGCCAAAGAGGTTAAACATATATATAAATGATGTTCAAGAAGGAAGTCATTGCACCTCAGTATACCAGACGAACAGTTCTAATCATTCAGCAAATATACCATATTTTCAATATTTCAATTCGCCAGTGTGCTTTTTAAAATAGATACTCTAACAGTCATAATGATATAATCAAATTATAAAAATAAAATGGAATATCAATAAACAAAGCACCAAAATTTAAAATGAAGTAACTTATTCCATTACATTTCCTGCACCATTACTGAGCTAAATACCAGATACCTCATTGCTCCAACACAAATCTTATCAAAACCGATGACGCAGCACTATAGTAACGACATGATTTGTATGCAAGGTGCAAACTGATACTTCAAAAATGTGCTGCAGTTTTAAATTGTTGTTAGCTAATGCTGGATTTCTGACAATGAAGTCATTAATCCTCTTGCTCTCCAATATTTTTCACTGATGGATGGGGCATTAGAAGTGGCCGGGCATATTTGAAGGTGGTCTCGATCCATTTCCTCTTGCAGATCACGTAGAGGACAGAGTGGTGAGGAATATATCCCAATTCTGTTTAAATGTTTTGCCAGACAATCATGTCCTGTAATCAACCTGAAGGTTGCAACTGCTGTTTTTCGAGGATACTCAGGAATTACTGTTTGAATGTTTGGTAGTTCCCATCTTTTATTCTTTGATTTTTCATAGTAATATTTTGCAATAATTTTTTTGAATTCAGAGTTGACTAATCTTTTAGCTGCATAAAATGGTAAATTAACTATTGATTTCTGCACATTGCCGGTACCCTTTTTTGCAAGAAAATCAGCTTTCTCATTACCACTCAGTCCACAGTGAGCTGGTATCCATTGGAAGACTAAGTGTTTTTGAAGTGCTGTTAGATGGGTAAGGATTTTCCAACATTCTATAATTGTTTGGTTTTTTGGTGACAACTTGGAAGTAATTGCTATAATTGCTGCCCTGGAATCTGAGAGAATAACTGCTTGCTGAAAATGTGAAATTCTGTACAAAAGATTTTGTAGGGCCATTCGAATTGCTTCAATTTCTCCATCAAAGTTTGTAGTTCCATAACTTAAAGATTTGTAACAGGAAAAGAGGTGACATGTGACTCCAGCACCTGCTCCATCTTGGTTTGATATAAATGATCCATCAGTATAAATATGGAGCCATTCGTGTTCTGGAAATCTAGTATGGATTGTCTCTAATGCCAATAATTTTAGAACACTAGTTGGAGTATCACTTTTCTTAACTTCTTCTGTCAGGTGTAAATAATATGTGATGTCTAATGTTTGTGTCGGATTGACTTTAGATATGAAGTTTTCCTTTGAATTAGGAAGGTATACATTCTTCTTGATGTCTTGAATTTTGGAAAGAAAGCTCTCCTGAGTCTTTAGTGTAGGTGTAAAATTTCTCTTGTGCCATGTATTGAATGGGAGTCTGATCAACTTTTCGTGTTGAATAAGAGCCGCTTTTTCTATTTCATATTCAATGGGGCATTGGTTGGTTAGTATTTCCATAGCTGCTATTGGTGTGGTTTTGATAGCACCTGTAATTAATCTCAGACTTTGGTTTTGAAAGATTTGAATCTTTTGTGTTTGCTGTTACAAGAACTTTGCTGCAGTAAGTAAATACCATTTTAAATTGAAGTTTGCATAAAAGCTTCATGTATACACAGAACAATAATACAGTATCATATGTTTAAGATGAGAGTGAAACAGAATTTCAGGGATATATGTAGTTACATTCAAAAGAATGTTCATAGAATGATACCCATCCTGACATGCTGGTGTTCATAAAAGAAACCAAATAACACACGCCCACACCCGCACCCCTGCACCCACACCCGCTCCCACCCCCACTCCCACACCCAACCACCCACACACACACCACTTCATAAACGTTCCACTCATTATTATTTATTTATGCCAACAAACTCACTGCTGGTGTTTATAAACACAAAAGCCGTGTGTGGGCAATGTTGAAGAGGTTGAATCAGAAACTGAAAAATTCAATGCCATAGCCGGGATTTGAACCACGGATCTTCCGCTTGTTGAGCAGCTGCTTTAACCACTAAGCTACCATGGCCAACTTGCCAGTACGACATTAAATTCCCCACTTACAATTGTAAGTCGCCCTTGGGGTATTAATCCCTGATGTGAGATTCCCTTGTGGTTAACCGGGAGAAAGTACGAATCAGCTGGGGAATTTAATGTCGTACTGGCAAGTTGGCCATGGTAGCTTAGTGGTTAAAGCAGCCGCTTGATAAGCGGAAGATCTGTGGTTCAAATCCCGGGTATGGCATTGAATTTTTCAGTTTCTGGTTCCATTCATATTTATATGGTTCCATTCATATTTATAAAGTATGTTTATTATTTTCTTCTTAATGTATTAAATGTATATAAATAAATGCATAATATCCTAAGTACATAATATTCTTTATGCATATATGGAAAAACAACCTTCTCTGTAAACCCAACTGTTTCAAAATTTTGTAATTAACCTCTTCAGGGATATGGACGTTATATCACGTCCATTTAAAATGACGGACGAGCGATATGGACGTGTATACACGTCCTGTGCGTTTGTGCATTTAACCCTTATTTATCCACTATCTAACTCAACTTATTTTAATTTTCCCCCATTATGAAATATTTAATTAAATTCTATATGCTTTACTGGCTTACCTTTATATGTTCCTTCTGCAGTGATATGCCTCAAAACAGGGATAAACACACAAGGGCACATCTCCACATTCGCCACAGATCATCCCAGTTTCCTTACGGATTCCCTTCTTGCGGCACACGAAACACCTTCGAGATGGGCGGGACTTCTTTGCTGTTGACGGTATCCTTTTAGGATAATGTTTTCCTTGAAGTCTGAGGGGTGCAGGGGTTTTGGATTTTCTACCCCCAGTATGAAGAGGCCTCTCAACCTGGTATTGTTCAATTAGGCTGCGAGCTATTGATAGTCGAAAGTCCAGGTAGGTCATTGTCTTGTGTGGGTTTAGAGCTCTCCAAATTACCAAACAATTGTATATGGTTATATCCAGCTGGTGCAAAAATACCTTTTTATACCATTTCACTGTTTTTCGTAAAGAGGGATATGCTTGCAATACCTGATCTACTAGATCGACACCGCCCATGTGCATATTGTATTCCTGGATAATATCAGGCTTGAAAATGCACATTTTGGTACAGGCATCTGTTTTTCCAGTGTCAATCATCAAAATCTTAGAGCTGCAATTGGATAATGCCGTAACTACCCTCCTGTCCTGCCAGGCAAGGTAGGTCAAAGGTGGGAGCTGACGCACCTCCATTTCCCCTCTCCTTAGAGCCTTCGTATTCACATCTCGTGGCAAACCAATACGATTTGAACGTACTGTTCCAATTGCATTAGTCTTTCTTTTGTGTAAGGCCATGAATAATTTAGGAGAGCTGTACCAGTTATCTAAGTACACAGTCCTACCCTGATCAAGCACAGGTTCCATTAGGTGCATTACTATGGAGCCAGATAAGCCCAAATCTTTGTCTCCAGTATTGTCAGTCCCTTGACCAGTGTAAATGCAGCTATTGTAAAGATATCCCGTTTTACTTTCACAAACATCAAAACTCTTTATGCCAAATCTAGCCCTTTTTGTTTTGATGTATTGCTTCCAACCTAAGCGGCCCTTCCAAAGCATTAGGCTTTCATCAACAGTGACCTTTTCACCAGGCACATAATTTTCTTTAAAGTTTGAAATAATATAATCGAAAACAGGCCTAATTTTGTGGAGTTTGTCATTTACATTCTCTGTGCAGGTGAAATGAAGGAACCGCAAAATTGACGTAAATCTGTTATTTGACATGCATTTTACAAAAAAAGGAGTAGCTAGCATGTCATCTGTTGACCAATACATGTATAATGCAGGTTTACGAATAACACCCATAAGTATAATTAGACCAATTAGCCTGTAAATCTCATTGAGTGTTACTTCTGTCCACCTTTGAATTCTGCTCTTAGGCCCTAATTTACCTTTAGAGAGCAGGTCTTCCTTCACCTTACTCGCATATACATTTGTTTCTGAAACAATGAGAGACACTAAGTCGGTAGTAAAAAATTTTGTAAAAATGTCAATTGGTTGGCTGTCAGAAGTCAGCTGAGCCTGGGATTGAACACCAGACCCTGTGCTCGTGAAGATGTGCCTGTTTGTATTGGAATTGTTTTCAGCACTCCACAATGCTGACTCTTCACGAACACCTGAAGGAAGTTGGTCACGTTCTTCCTCACTGCTACTTGTACCTATATCCTCCACACCCCCCTCAAATTCGGAAAATTCGCCATCGATATCCAAATCGCTGTCACACAGCAAGAAGTCCTCCACATTATCGTGTGTAATTTCAGAAGCCCTTACACTTCCACCATTCTCTAACCTTTGTGCAACACTGCTTGTTGATGTCATGTTTTAGCTCTGAGATGTAACACTCAAAAGCTTCTCACTTCAGCTACAAGCAGGAAAGTATACGTATGCATTTCAAGAAAGAAACGGAGCCTGTAAGCTATATCCAAGTTACGAAACACGTGTAAGGAAAAATTGCAAACCTGCTTTATTATGATGACTCACAGACCACGCATACACTAGTGCTTTATTTCACACTACGCTTTGTTTTGCTGATGCAAGGGCCACACATACAATGGGTCAACTACTGCTTCTTTCACAGAACTTATATTAGGCGCGTTCGACAAAGCAAAGTTAACTTTTCACCACAGTGAAACAAATTGTGCCATTTCAACGATTTGTAAATGCAACTCAACATTGCTGATGATGTACATGTATACTGCATATAATGAGTTTTATACCAGTTTTTGTTTCATTAAAATAACTTAAAATTTACGCAAAATACAGCTGTGTATTTAGGAAGCACTTATAGCGCATTTAACAATTTAAATGCCCTGCGCTGGATATTGGGTATCCGTTCTCGGGCTGCAGAGCTTTTAAATGGCTGTCGCTCAAGAGGTTAAGGTACTTCGTAACTAAAAAATTAACCACTCCACATAACCGAGGATAGTACAAAAAAAGTATTTTTTGTAGGTACGTGTTGTTTCACATTTTTCAAAAAAGAAAACAAAGAAATGCAAAAGGCTGTCAGTCCACCGGAAAAAAAGGTCAGTGTAGGAAGTGTTAAAAGCAAAGTAAGACTAAATATCCAGCACATTTGAGACATCAGGCTACTACAACAGAAGTTATGGGCAGCTAGTGGAAAAGTGGTACTGCAAATTTTTATTTTTCCATTGTTTCAAGTGTATACAGGTGTCCCCCCCCCAAAAAAAAATGCAGACAATGCTTAGTTCAGTTTGCCATCCTGCACAACACAGTAAGCATTGTCAATGTTTTCTTTTCTTTTTTTTCCTTTTTTTTTTTTTCCCCTTTCCTTTTTTCCATTTTTTTTTTTTTTTTGGGGGGGGGGGGGGACACCTTGTAATGTGTAATAATTATGATGTATATGGAGTGATACCGTAGAGAATCCATATGGAGACAGTTGCTGCAAAATCTGAACTTTTCCTGCTCAAGCACCGGCATTCAAGTTACAGCCAAATGTTTTAAATATACTTTATGCTAATAAAAGTGCTGAGGCTTTCATGGCCAGCATTATCAACTATAAGTAGTAATTATTATTTATTTATGCCAACAAACTTACTGGTTTGAGAATTTAATGCCATTCTGGCAGTTTGTCACAATAGCTCAGAGTTAGAGCGTCCGTCCGGTAAGCGGAAGGTCTGTGGTTCAAATCCCAGTTGTGGCATTGAATTTTTAAGTTCCAGTTCTACCTCTCAAACTTATGTTAAGTAGGTTTTCCGGGCTTGTGGGCCGTGGTCGAGTTGGATTGCCTTCCTCCGACGTTTCGCTGTAAACTGCGTCCAGCATCTTCAGGGTCAACCTCTGTTATTTTGGTCTAACTTAGCGGCTGCACATAAACTGAAGTTCAGTGCAAACTTTCATATTACTCATCATTTTTGTTTCTTATTAGTGTCCTTGGTAACATAAATTTTCACGATCGCTTGTTCTCATGAATACCAACATGAGATTATCGCTAACAAGTCTTTTCTTAATAAATTGATCTCAAATTATATTTTCAAATGCCGGCAAATGGGACGTCTCTGATCCTGGTATAAAAGAGAAAGCTTCCCTTGTCTCGGGTTTTCTTCTCCCTCTTAGTAGAGCCGGGAGCCAAGTTTTGCTTATCTGCTGTCTCTCTTCTTTTCGATTGTAGGAGTTTTTATGCATAAAAATCTCTATCGCCTCCCAAGTCAATCGAGCCTGGTAGTGGCTTGTCCTTGAGAGTACCTCCGTGTCTTTGTAATTCATGTCGTGGCCGAACAATAGTGTTCTGCCACCGCTGACTTGTCCGTCTGTTCCAACCGGCTATGTCTTTCATGTTCTTTTAGTCGAGTGCTGATACTCCGCATGGTGGTGCCTATATATATATATATATATATATATATATATATACTTGTCCACAGCTACATGGTATTTTGTAAACACCGGCTGTGCAGTGTGGATGTCTTTTATCCTTAACGGAGTTAAATAAATCTTTCACTTTCTTTGTTGGCCTATAAATAGTCCTAATGTTGTACTGTTGCAGCAGTCTTCCTATTCGGTCTGTTACCTTATGGATGTATGGTAAACAGATGGTACTCAGGGTTTGCTTCCTCCGGTCTTTTTGGACTGTCGGGTACCTCGGATGGAGAGCTCTTGTAATTTCCTTGTGTGTATAACCGTTGCTGATGAGGGCCTTGTTTAGATGTCGGATTTCTTTATTCAGCTTTTGTCGCTCACAAATCTTCTTGGCCCGTTCGGAAAGGGTTTTGATTATACCCAATTTTTGTCTTGGATGATGGTTTGAGGTTTTATGGAGGTACCTATCAGTATGAGTAGGTTAGCGATAAACTGTGTGACCCAGACGTGAATCAGCTTCTCTTGTCACTAGGACATCCAGGAAAGGAAGGCTGTTGTCTGTTTCCTTTTCCATGGTGAACTGTATGGCACGGTTTTGGCTATTTAGATGATGAAAAAAGGCTTCTAGTTTTTCCTCCCCGTGGCTCCAGATAATGAAGGTGTCGTCCACATACCTAAGCCAGGTTTTTGGTTTATATGTAGCGCTTCTTAGCGCTTCTTCCTCAAACTTCTCCATGAAAAAATTGGCAACTACCAGGCTTAAAGGGCTGCCCATGGCAACGCCGTCTATCTGTTCATAGAAAGTGTTGTTCCACTGGAAGTAGCTTGTGGTTAGGCAGTGACGAAAAAGACTGGTGATGTCGGGCGGAAAAAGTTCGGCAATGTGTTGTAGTGCCTCTGTAATTGGAACCTTGGTGAATAAAGAAATGACATCGAAACTGACAAGGCGGTCCTCTGCCCCCAGTTGTATGGTCTTCAGTTTCTCTACGAAGTACCTGGAGTTTTTTATGAAGGATGGGGTGTTACCAATGTGTTCCTGCAATAGAGTAGCCAGATACTTGGAAATGCTATATGTGGGTGATCCAACAGTACTAGCGATAGGTCATAGTGGAACGTCTTTGTGGATTTTCGGCAGTCCATAGAGCCTTGGCGGTAAAGCTTCGCTCTTGCAGGTTTGATTGACTCAGGAAGCGATAGAGATTTTTATGCATAAAAACTCCTACAATCGAAAAGAAGAGAGACAGCAGATAAGCAAAACTTGGCTCCCGGCTCTAATAAGGGGGAGAAGAAAACCCGAGACAAGGGAAGCTTTCTCTTTTATACCAGGATCAGAGACGTCCCATTTGCCGGCATTTGAAAATATAATTTGAGATCAATTTATTAAGAAAAGATTTGTTAGCGATAATCTCATGTTGGTATTCATGAGAACAAGCGATCGTGAAAATTTATGTTACCAAGGACACTAATAAGAAACAAAAATGATCAGTAATATGAAAGTTTGCAGTGAACTTTAGTTTATGTGCAGCCGCTAAGTTAGACCAAAATAACAGAGGTTGACCCTGAAGATGCTGGACACAGTTTTCAGCGAAACGTCGGAGGAAGGCAATCCAACTCGACCACGGCCCACAAGCCTGGAAAACCTACTTAACATACTTTATGCTGTCTGAGTGCTATTACTGGATCATGCAGTGGAAAGAACAGTGATGAATATGACAGACATAAGCATCTTAGTCTTCTTGAGGACCATGATATTAATTTTTTTTTCTTTCCTTTGGTTCATTTTTATAGCTCCCTTGAACTGCTACTGTAATATCAGGATCTTTGACTAAAACATCTGATGGCGTTTTTACTCTTTTAAATTTTAGGTTACATCATGTACTTAGGTTTTCATCATTTTTAACTTATTTTCATATGCACATTCACTCTCACATCCACACTTGCAGACACTGTGGAGGTAAGGGAATAATCCTAACTAAAGAAAAAATTCCTACCGGGAATTAAACCTGGAACCTAAGCTTACTGATTACTCCACCACAGAGCAAGACTTTCATGGGTTTAATAAAACTTAATATTGTTACATATGACTGATAATGCTGTTGATAAAATCACTCTCCCTGAGGTAGTCTAGAGAACAATAGAGCCAATAAGAACCTAATGCACATCAAGGAGACGTATGGTGTAGCAGAAAAAAAACTGAAAAGCTTATAGACACAAGAAAATTACACAGGATGGAAGTGAAATAATCCATCACTTTAACAGTGAATTGCTCTTATTGTGAATAACAAGAAAGTCTAAAACCAAAAAGCTGAAAAGTTTACAATTTTCTAGAAAAAAAATACTTTGATCTGAAGAATTTATCATCACCTGGCTGAATTATTATTGATAGAAGGTTTTTAATTTATGGTTATATTAATAGAAAGTTAGTGTATTTCCAATGGTTTTTGTGCAAATTAAAATTAAGAAAACCACAAGTTGTTGCCTTCTTATTCTGTTAGAACTGGCAACATCGCATCAGCTGTCGGTCTGGGTAGCTCAGTTGGTTAGGCGCTGGCCTACAGATTTACTGACATATGAAAGAACTCCTGTGGGATGAAATCCCGGCACACTGGTGATGCTGATGTGATCCTGGCAATTGACAGTGTCATTAAACAAGAAAATAATTATTAATTGCATCAGCTGTGTTTACTTTCTTCCCATATCAGTGTATATGATGCAGAATGTTTATTTAATTCCATGCAATTTTTTTTTTCTCTTTTTTCCTCCAGAGACACAAAAGATGTGAAGCCTGACTACAGGAATGGAATACTCCATTTCAGTGGGTGCCGACTGAAATAGGCACTTCCGGTTCAACATCGTTCTGTCAAGGTCACCGTGGTGAAACATACATTTCGAGCGCTGCATGCAACCTTTACTTTCAAATTCACACGCTAGATGACACTGCGTACTTCCTGCGACAAACATTAAAAAGGTGCCAACACAATTGTTATACATCTCTGTATTGCATTCTAAATAATTTTACAAAATAACACACATTTAGTAAAACAAATTGGTGTATTTATGTCAGTTTCTACTTATAAAGGCCTTTGCGTAATATTATATTGGATAACTTGCACAGTATTTTAGTCAATATATGATGTGAATAAAACAGTACAGTTGGCTACCTGTATCTTATTTAATACGAAATTTGAAAGCTGTGATCGTTGTGGTTAACGTTCAGTGAAATCGTAACGACAGCAGAGCGAAAGTAAATCTCGTAAACCTTCAAATAATATTCTTGTATTTGTAAAACCCGCAAGATTTGAAAGACATGCAAGAGCATATGAGCAGTAAGAAGAAAGTAAATCTGTTGTCACAAGGCCATTGGTAAGTACCTATAATGTATTTATTTAATAAACCATGACATAACCTGATTTGTAATGTACCTGCATTAGTTATTCATTTATTTTCAATATAGACCTGACTAATATTACTTTTTGCAAATCAACTGTAGTTTGAATCTAGTCTGCTTATGTATGATAATAATAATAAACAGTTTGTAACTAGATAGTTCGTTAATACTAGTGAACAACAAAGGTGTATTTGGAGTAAGTTCACTTTTTGCATTCTCTGACTTTCAGAACTGTATACATTGGTAACTGGACCACTGCAGTGCTCAACACCTCCAGAAGTGCATCTTCAGGACTATGGTACAGATTTCCTTCATGTATCATGTGAATTAAGTTACTTTTAATACATTTTCCATTTTACTGTCTCATAACCCAATGGCAGACTCATTGCTACATCTTTCGTAAATTATCTTTTCTTCAATTTTGTCACTGAGAGCTTACTTACACAATCTGAATATTGTTGGTACAGCATTAAGAAATGGACTAGGATCACATGCTAAAGTTAAGCTTCTTTACTAGCTGTACAAAATAATACTGTCATTTTATCAAGGAAGTCATTTAAATTTACAAACTTCAGTAAAGAATGATGTGATAAAATCTCCAGTGAAATAAAGAAGTTTATGGTAAACAGGTGAAACTAGCATTTTGCGTTTACAGAATTAGAGGAGTTTAGATTTGCTGAGTAATGAACATAAAGTAGTTGCTGAGGATGAGGGAACAATCTATTAAAAATAATTGGATATTTTGTATTTAGTGATGGGGTATAATGTAGCATATTGACCAAAATTCTTCAAATAGATTTTCCCACACTTTTAATACTATTGTACTGTTTTATTGTACAAATATTAAGAATACATCTTCAGGAATAATAATTGACACACTTAATATGTAATTTATTTCTGTAAATGTCTTTGACTTGCATTTTATTGAGACAAGGTGCAGAAAGTCAAGCAGTGAAATTAAATTATCTGCAGGTACTTCACGCAAGGCATCACGGGAACCTTCCTCTACGCTGCATCCCTTCCCTCTCCTGTCCAGAGGTTGCCAACATCAGCACTTCACAAAGAACACACGCCATTTCCTGCATGTTGCTCACATCGTTCCTGTGTTTCATATGTTGGCAATACCACTTTCCCCACCTTCCCATACCTGACTCAACTCCCCTCTACATGCCATCACTATAGGTTGTGTTGCTTTCTAACGAGGTAGGGAAAAAGGTTATTTGCATGTTTTTTTAGAGTTTTAGGAGGCAATATAATGATCTTAAAACAATAATAATATACTGATGTTATTTATCAAGGCACCCAACATTCCCTAATGTAAGTATGTGTGATGAAAATTGGGTATTGGTCAATATACTACATTATCCATGATGGGCCAACCGAATGTTTTGCACCATCAATTGTTAAGCAGTAGTATCCTGTAAAAACCAAATGTTTTCGTTTGGTTGAGTCATGTGTATAAATATGTTAAAGTATAATTGAAGCCGTGAAAGCAGTTTTCTTTCAACAGTCATACAGTTGACGGTACAATTGTATTTCATTCTGTGTTACATTAAAATTATATTTGCAGCACAGACGTAAACACAAAGTTTTCGCATGGTCCCGAAACTTAATTTTAGCTGTACAACTGTAATTGATAAGTAACCATAGACCTTAAATATGCCTGTTTCACAATTATGAATTGCTGGATTTATTCAGAATGTTTGTCATCGTACTGCGATAGGTTATGTTCATTTAAATGTAAATATACTTTTTGAAATTGCATTAGGTGAAGTATAATAGGTGTTTGACAATTTGTTTTGGTCCAAACCATTTAGTAGTATGGGGTTTAATTACAACAATGCTATTTTACTCTTAGGGATGTATACAGGAAAAAGTTTAGTTTTTCTTTATGGACACACTTTAAGTGATATAGTTTTTAGCATCCCATTCTATATTAGGCATGACAAACTGCTTAATTTTTCTCAGAGGCTTCTTAATTAAGTTCGAGTTCTTTTTTGTACTGCAAATCTACAACACAGGACCAGCACATGTTTCCTTCTGAAGGACACCATGCTACAGATGTTTACATCGCTGCCCATCAGGCTCAAATACCCAGGACACATACACATGCCATCACAACACAATGAATTAACAATCACAAGTCACATTAATAGTTGAGAAACAAATCTGCGCAGTATCATGCAGGCTTAGAAAGTTCAGAAATTTGCGCTGGATTTTAATACGTTTTGAACTGATCACTTTTGTGAAAAGAATACGATTCACTCCGACATTCCAACTCCAACCAGCAAACAAGATAGGAAAAGATATAAGATGTGTCAGTAGAACTATAGAATACACACTAGGAGTAGGAAATTGAACCAAACTAAATTTCCAATGGGAGGGACTTGATAATGTTTTGAAATGAACTATATGAAACACTGATGAATTACTTGCACTGTTTCCTGTTGTTTGTTTCAGGGAAACCTAATTAGTTTCGGCAGCACCTACTTTGGACAGTGTTATACGTATTGCTTGATTACTGACACAGTCTCATGTACTACTTTTAAATGTTTTGTTAAATTATGAATGCCACATGAGACAATCTCAAATTTCATATCTTTCTCTTAATACATTCTTTTGTGAACTTGTGCAGAAAGTAATGTACATATATATTAAAGAGTAATTGCTTTCCAGAATCTTATTAAACATAAGCGTTAATATGACTTGTTTGTTTTCTGTTTGAAACAGGTAGTGCTGTTTTTTTGTACATAGTTGTTGGTATAATTATCTTCATTTAGAATTTACATGTATCTGTTTAGTTTTTCACTTCTTGGTCACTAAGGTTATCTTTCACAGTTTTTTTAACATGATTACTAATTCACTGTGTACAAGAAAATTGCATTACAGATAACCTTGTGGTATCCTTTCCTGCTTTCCTCTGCCATTAACTCAACGTGTAGTTATAATTGCTATAGCCATTATTTGAAATTCTTGAAGGAAAGGGAATAAAAATGTATTGAATAATCTCAACAATTTAAGATCTGACACTCTCCATCTAGTTACTAAAGTTATGATTAATTGAAGACAACTATTACTTGTAGGGGGAAAAATGATAAGTTTAGAAGTGGGTTCTTCTTGCCAAACTTCTTTCGAAGTCGCATCTCGCACACTCATGAACAGTTTACGGCACATTTCCAATATTCACATATTAGCGTAATATGCGATACATCAGCTACGTGGATAAGAATCGTTTACCGCATATGGCTTCCACGTAGTTCTTGTAACGCGTATTAAGCTAATATGTGACATTTTGAAATGTGCAGTGAACTATTCATGAGTGCGCGAGTTGATTTCCAAAGAAATTCGGCATTTAATTCTGGCGTGGAATACGGACGAAGGAGGGGTGGGGAGAAGCGGAAGTAGCGCTGCTCGGTCGATATAGAGGCATACTGCATTATCGACGGAATCATTAGTTCGTACCGGCCCTGTGGTGAAACATAGCGACATCAGCGCCATTTGTGACATCATCCTCTAACACAGAGTCGATCATCTGGTATAATTTGTGCTCCATTTAAACGCTTATTTCAAATTAATCCCAATGTTATTGCATTCCTGTTACTGATAATGAATGTTAAGGATCAAAATTATGGCCATTTATTTTTTCTAAAGCTACCATGTAAATATGGTTAGTCCGTGATTGTGAATTCATTGGGCACAAACACCAGTGTCAAATTTGTTTACCTACATTTCTTGAAATATTTTGATATCTTTTACACATATGCATGCGCACAAATCTTCTCAAAAATTTTGTGTTGCAAATTTCACTAACTCGAGTTCTTTGGCACTCATAAGGTTCTTGTTAAAACTTCGAGTAATTGTTGGCAAAAGCACTTCCAAAAACTTCTGCATCTTGTTATACAAATTCTGTTTTTTAGACTGGCAATTAGATGTAGGTACGTGCTTGCATGAAGCACAATAGTCCAGTTTCAAAATGGCTATATTAAAAATTAAAGAGAATTGTACACTTACCAGTTGGCCAAACGTTTAAACAACTGCACATGAATTTTGTTTAAGCATATTGCAGTGGAGTATAAATTCACATTACTAATTATGCTTCCCTAAAGAGTTAGCAATCACTAGTATCACATTGTTAAATTTAATACAGAATAACGGTATTAATAACGCAAGGGGTGTTTCATGCAAAAGTGACAACCTTTGGAATGCTCAATGCACATTTGCCATAAATATCAAATGCAGGTAACCTAACCTCCATACTTGCAGAGTCATTAGCTGTCAACCTCTGCACCAACGCTTCATACATATGTCTTGCAGACGATATTGAAACTATGTGTTCACCGCATCTGTCAGTGTTAGAAACAAACTATCTCACTAATTATTATTTATTTATGCCAACAAACTTACTGTTGGTGTTTTTAAACACACAAGCCGTGTGTGGGCAAAGTTTGAGAGGTAGAACTGGAACTTAAAAATTCAATGCCACAACTGGGATTTGAACCACAGACCTTCCGCTTACCGGGTGGATGCTCTAACCACTGAGCTATTGTGAAAAACTGCCAGAATGGCATTAAATTCTCAAACCAGGAGAAATACGAACTGGTTTGAGAATTTAATGCCATTCTGGCAGTTTTTCACAATAGCTCAGTGGTTAGAGCATCCGCCCGGTAAGCGGAAGGTCTGTGGTTCAAATCCCAGTTGTGGCATTGAATTTTTAAGTTCCAGTTCTACCCCTCAAACTATCTCACTATTTATTGTGAAAAGAATATCGTGTTAGGGACCTGCCATTCAGTAAATAAACTGATTAAGGCAACTCGCTTCTGCTCAGTGTAAATTCGCAGTAGTAGATTTAAACTTAGCTTGTATTTGTTTCATTTCAAGTGAAATTAGGTATTCCTGACTAATTCAACATATTCAAAGTTTCTTTTCTTATGTGTCTATCATATTTGTGACTTCTTAATGGATGTAATACTTCAACCAGTGTCTAGTTAGAAAATAATTTTGCAGGGCATTTAAAAAAAGAATGTGATTCTAAGCGAGGTCATTATCTTATCATGGCATACAGAACAGGCCAGATACGTACCAAACGTACCAAATAAAATGTTTTTAATTACAGGGAAATATAGAATATGAGGAAATGTTTTCATACGGGGCAGTCAGCAATCACCTCACTATTTCATGTAATTTTCTGGTGTCTGGTGCACTGCAACAACACTTCTGAATTGATACCTGACCAACATTACTAATGGTTTTTATAGACTGTTAAAATAGTTTATTGATCTGCTGGTAGAAGCTGATAACTCAATAAAGTTGTGCCACATTACCACACACTCTCACCTTTAAACACGATTATGTGTTTAACAGTATATTTAATTTAAAAAGGTATTGGTATTTTTTGTCAGTTTACATCCACTCTCTGACCTCCTTCAAGTCTGATGGATTATTTCACTTCCACGCCTTATACTGAAAATAAAACGAACACATATCTAGCCAAAGATATCTAGAGGCAAACTTTAATTTCACACTCTTGCCACTGCTAAATAGCTCAGTGGAAGAGTTGTACCCATTATTGTGGAAGTGAGTATTTTAAGTTTATAAGACTTGAAGCTTTCATGGCAAGCGTTATTAATCAAGACTTCACGGGTGATCAGCCATGTCAAGTTTATGAATGTCAAGCTTTTGGCCATTGTAAACTCCATGGCCGTCTTCAGGATAAAAAGACTATACTCAGTTCTCCATATATACTAAGACTTGGTGGTTGTGGTTTGTGTTGCCCTAGCCAATGAGCGTGTGACGATTGGTGATAGGGCCAGCTGTCATGTGGTATGTTTGCCATCGGCTGCAGTGTTTTCCTGAGGGTCCAAATTTTGTATATACAGAGAACTGAGTATAGTCTTTTTATCCACTGTATGATGGAGTAGGACACTCCGACGACACGGCGAGACCAGGACAAACGGCAGACAACGGTAGACAAAGTAGAAATCGAGCACAATAGCATTCATACTAAGCATGTGTAAAAATCACTGACCATTAGCTGATTCTAACGACTTGCAGGTACATACCTGTGCAACACAAGACATAAGCCTAAATAGTGCACGAAAAAAATCTTTTGTACTCTAACACTAACATTAGCTTATTTCATAACGACTTGCAGGTTTCACCAGTGCATCGCTAGATATAAGCTCAAATATTGCACAAATAACTTCAGTTACACTAACTCTAACATTAGCAGATATCATAACGACTTGCAGGTAAACACCTGTGCAACCCTAGACGTAAGCATTGCACAAATTACACCATGCTACGCTAACACTAACATTAGCACGTACCATAACGACTAACAGGCCTATGCCTGTGCAACCTTAATCATAAGTAAGCACAAATTGCGTCTCATATTAACACCAAGTTAACAACGCATGTAACCCTCTTGGTCCTGTCCAGGTTTCATGGGCATTACCAAAAAGCAACATCTGACTCGCTCGCATGTACTTCATGCCAGCTTAAAGCTTTCAATTACTAACCGGGGTGCTATGCGGGACCCGACTAAGGCACGATGATGCACGAAAACATTAGCATTGTACGAACTAACACGTGGAGGGATTTTTAGTGAGTAACCCTCCCCCTTCAGGGCGCAGGGACCCTCACACTGTTGGCCTCAGCATGTCGGCCTCCGCCTGTAATGGGTTTTTCCCCTCCACGGTAAAAAAAAAATCTTTTTATCCTGAAGATGGCCATGGAGTTTACAATGGCCTAAAGCTCAACATTCACAAACTTGACACAGCTGATCACCCGTGAAGCCTTGTTTATTTTATGTTTATTTGAACTAATTACAATGTTTAGGAATTTCATATATAAATTAACTAATTCCAACATTGGACCATTCATCTGGTAATCAAGTACTTGCAATAGTGAGTTGCCTTAAGATTATGGTAATCTTATAGATTCAGTTTCCATTAGTCATATTGAAGTACATAATATGCAAATCATAAAAGAGAGGTTCAATGTACTGACACATATCACAGTAGGTAACGGAAGAGAGTCAAAATGAGATGCTGGAGGTCCATGATTCAAATTCTAGTCATAGTACTGAAGTTTTCAAATTGGTATAACTTTCCATTTTCAGCCTACAAGAAGAAGTGAGACTGCCTCTGTGGTTGAGTGGCCAGTGTTCTGGCTTCTCAGCCCAGATGTTCTGGATTTGATTCCTGGCTGCGATTGGGAATTTTTCTTCTTTCTTTACCTGATTAGCCTCCCCTAATGTAGGACTTACAAGCCTGTGCCTATACCCTGGCAACTGTTAGTTTACACTTGACAGCTAGCAACTGAGTTGGTACACTCGCAGAATAACAGATGAAAAGCACCATCCTTAAAACTTCCTGAGCCAATCTCAGGGCATCGGTTGGGTCGGGTTGGACGGGTTGGGTCGGTCAGTCGCAAAGTGAAAACAGGAGAGGGAGACGCTCTGTTGCCAGATATCACTGCTTCCAGCCACGTGCTTCAGTTTGTGAGTTCTATCACATGCGTCTAGTTGTTCTTCGCAAGTTATCATATTTGTTATTTTTATTGTTACTGTTGACAGTGTTGGTGTTTGTATTTATTCTTTATTTTATATAATATTTGTATAAATTATTCATATTATGTACACAAAATTTAATGTGCAAGATGGAGCCTCAGAAGATACGCCATTCACCAAGTAATTCACAAAGTGAAAATCCTGTAGGTCGAGGTCCGCCACTGAGTAGTCAAGCACTGGAGTTGAAGAACGAAGGAATTTTATAAAAAAGATTGGATTGGATTGATGGAGTTTAGGGGCCCGTCGACAACTAGGTTTATAAGAAAAAAAAAGAGAAGGAATACGTGGGTGTCCATGGGTATCCCTCTATTCCTGCCGATAGAGCAGACTGCAAAAACACTTGGATTAAGCAGAACTGTAATCAGCAAGGGAGTAGTGCTTCAAGAGATAGAAGACAAGGTTGCTGGACCGTCTGGAATGCAGCAGGTATTATTGTCAACTCCAGGGAACAAAAGAAACCGCATTCATCTGGTCACAGAGCTTGATGCGTTCGAAATAGACACCATTCGAAGGCATATTTATGCCTACTATGGTAGAAAGGAGAACCCAACCATATGAAAATAATTTGTGTCACTGAGGAATGCAGAGCTTTTTACCAGGGCCAAAACATTGCAGAAAGCGGTGTTGAGAAACATTGGCTTCCAATATAAACAGGTAAACATATCAAAAGTGCTGCTGGTACAGACACACATAGTAGTGGCACAAAATGTGTTTCTGCATAAAATCCTATCAAAATTGTGTGGCTGGACGAACATGGGTAAATGTCAGAGACACCGTGACACAATACCTGCATTTACCTTCAATTATTAGTAATAACTAAGTAGTTTATTGTCCTTCTATGTTCCTAGCTTACGCGCATTATGTGGTTTTGTGGCATGATAGACAGTTATGTGGTCTGCTACTGTGTATTAGCAACTTTGATAACATAGCAAGCACAGAATAGCCAACTTGATGCAAATCCATGCAAACTTACAGCGGCCGGGGTATAGGGTCAGACGTCTATCGGTGAACACAGGAACCTATGGACCAGACAGAGTGAAGACCTGGAAGCAGGTGGTCTGCCAAGCACCAGGTACGACAGCGAGGAAGAGGATGATGTGAAATGCAGGCAAAATCGATGATTGGAAAGGTGATATTGGAACAACTGATGGAATGAGTGGCAAGGAAAACTGGAGAACCTGGAGAAAACCTGCCCGATGCCGCTTCAGAGAATTTTTCTTTAACCAAAATAATTCTCTTTCTCACACATAGTCTGGAAGTATGAATGTGAGAGTGAATGTGAGTGTGTTTAATGTTAAAAATGATAGAAACTAATGTTAAGAAACCTTACAGTGCAGCAGTTGTTTCTCAAGTCAAGTCCCTGATGAGGCCAAAGAAGTTAAAGGGGCTATACAAATGAAAAATTAAGAAAGAAGGAAGGAGAAGGAAGGTGAAGGAGAAGGAAGGTGAAGGAGAAGGAAGAAGAGGAAGAAGAAGAAGAAGAAGAAGAAGAAGAAGAAGAAGAAGAAGAAGAAGAAGAAGAAGAAGAAGAAGAAGAAGAAGAAGAAGAAGAAGAAGAACGAAGAAGTAGTAGTAGTAATGGAAGTAGAAGTAGTGAATTGGCTGCCCTTTTAGCTCAAGGTGTGGAGTGCCTTCCTGCTGTGTGAGAGGTCCTGGGTTTGATTCCCAGCTGGGGAGGAGGAATTGGTCTTAACCCTTCCCAGGCGAAATGTGCACATATTTGCAATGCATGGTTACGTGTGAGCTTCGCACAAATTCTTGTTATACGTTCGCGTAAGCTATCGTAGCTGGCCTTTACTTTACGTAAATGGTCAACAGATGTCATCAGATGAATGTAAGTGCGCTTCTGTGCTTAGGTTTGTATTTTGTTAGTTGCTACAGAATAATACGTTCTGAGTGGGTAATTTTTTATGTTGTTTCATTATATGGCACATAAGAGACTGTATGAGGATGAAATAAGGGTTTGTATAGAATCTGTGCTCAATGAAACAGATGAAAGTGACTTTAGTGCGTGGGAAAGTGATGAAAACGAAAGCCCTGCAAGTGCGCGCAACAGTGACCTATGTAGCAGCAGTGACGAGTCCAAGTGCATGAACACACCGCCACCACCAGTGACAGCTTGTTCAACAATATGGACTTCCGTGACAGATCACGATGTGGGATCGCCAAAGGACATTCCCATTTATAATGTGAACAAGGAACCAGTGCTCCCTTCCACCTTTCATGCCGAAACTCCATCGGTGGAATATTTTTATTTATTTTTCGATGACGAACTTCTGGAAAGAATTTGTGCTAAAACTTACACTCGCGGAGATCAAAGAAAAGTGCAACATACTCCACCACAAAAAAGATCTTGTTTTTCTGCTTGGTCCCACCCTTCAATAGCAGACATAAAAGCATTTTTGGGGGTAATTAACAATATAGGGTTGCATCCAAAGCCTGATATAAAAAGCTACTTTTCTAAGCTTTGGATAGAAAAAATGCAGTTCTCTGGTGACATGTTTTCCAGGGATGACTTCTTGCTGCTGTTCTGGAATTTGTTTTTCAGTGATGAAGATCCCCAAGCAAGAAAAAAGGAAAAGGTGTACCCCATCAAACCTGTACTTGACAAGACCAACTCCAACTGCCAGTTGCACTATTCACCTGATAAACATATATCGGTGGATGAAAGTACCATATCATTCAAGGGTAAAGTATCTTTCAAAGTTTACAATCCCATGAAGCCTGTGAAGTTTGGATTGAAGGTGTATGTATTATCCGACAGCACAAATGGTTACATATACTCCTTCAAGACCATTCACCATATCCTTATAGATTGCCCACAATACAGCAGATATAGACAGCAAGCCGGCATTTCCAGTCTTCATCATGCAATCAATACACCGAATATGATCAGCAAGACTCTACAGTTTATGATGAACATAAAACTTTCTAATTTACTGTAAATGTCAACATAATGTAATATATGTATAATTGTAAATTAATATCCACAATGTATTACTATGTATGGTCGTGATAAGACAGCACTGTCAAAACGACCTTAAATAAATATTTATGAAAAATATTTCATTTCTTCATATCAGTTTATGAGGAGAATAGTGAAATAGTATAGGAAAATTTTTTTCTGGCTGGCTTCTGGAGGTATTGAATGTTAATTCATACATTTCGTACAACATGGTCCAGAAACAAAATGGAAAAAAACCCATACAACATATGAAGTTCAGAAGGTGCCTGGTAGAAGCCCTGATTTATGAGAGAATGCTGGCACAAGGACAAGTGTGTTCTCCTGGGTGAGAAGACCATCATTTGGACCTCCAGAGCAAAAACTGGGTGGACTTTTCCATTCCATGAATAGAAAAGAAACGGGGTCCAAAGGAAGATGTGTGTCTTGCGAAAGGTGTTAGGAAAGAAACCATATATTTTTGTGAAACATGTGATCTGAAATCCTATTTAAATCCAGGTAACTGCTTTGGAGCATACCATACACAAAAAGACTTCAGTGTCACCCAATAAGATGTCTAGGAAGTGATGATGCAGTCTGCCCTGCAGATATGGCAAAGTTTCAGTTGTTTTGGTGCATATGCCACTTCTTATGTAAATAAGTAGCCTCAAAAGAAAATACCTCTAATAAAAAGCAATGTTATGACTTAATGAAGATTTATGTGCTTGGTTATACATTTTCAACGATTTAGTACACAAAATGGTTTCATATGTGCCTTATTTTGAATATTTATGTTTTAAAATACTTGAGAAAACTAGGAAAATAATTGCACCCAGGGAGGGTTGAAAAGTAAATAAAACAGTTAAGTACTTATTATGCACTTAAAATAGCATCCTGACAGAGTTATTAAGTGAACACCTACACATTGCTGAAAGACCATTCACAAAAGGGCCTTTCGCACCAAAAGTGAAACAATACTTCCAACTAAAATATACCCGTTCCCTGCACCTTTAAACTTAAACAAAGCACAGATATTCCTCCCAGGAGAACTGAGGAGCATTTTCTTTCAAAACTAAATAGATGCACAAAATGTGTTTCTGAGAAAAGTGCTTTTATTTCTACTTATTAGTGATACTGATAGGTTATGGCTGCAATAATTCACTCTCCTTTCTAAAATGCTCAACACATAGGAAAACAAACCATTAGCTCAGCTTAACTAACAAAATTTTGAGGTTCAAAAACTCAAGTATTTTAAAAAACCACTAGATTTTATTCTATTTTTTATATGAGTGTAAAATAAGCATGCTGATTATGAGGTTTTGTTGTTCATTGTCAAGGATGAACTATTTTTACTTGTTAGCTTGATAATGGAATAACTTTATTATGGGCATAGAATTATTAAATGATTAGCAGACAAGTTGACCAATGTTTGATGTTTTCATGCCTTGTTTATTGTTTTAACCCTTTGCGAGCGAAAACCCATATATGGGCGACCTGTCCGGACCCTGACGAGCGAAAACCCATATATGGGTATGGAGTCATAGAGCTATTGTGATCGAGCCGCTCACTCAAATAATTCATATATACTGCCAATAGATGGCAGGAAATGTTCTTTCAGATGTTTGTGATCAGTTCATCACCGATTTTCCATATTTCATAATTTCTGTCGTAGTTTTCAGTAGTGTAGGAATAAACAGTGCGGTGATTGCATCCAGTAAGCGAGAGTTTTTTTTCGTTTTTTGACAGAATGGCGGGAAAGAAAGGGTTGACGGAGCAAGAAATTGTAGAATTGTTGAACAAAAGTGATAGTAAGTTATAGAATTTTGTGCTCAGTGATGATGAGAGTGATATATGCGAGAATTCATGTGTAAGTGCAAGTGAGAACGAGAGTGACATAAGTGATGCTGCAGACAGCTGTACTCCTAGCTGGAAGAGGTGAGTAATTTTGACCCTGGCCCTACATCTAGTATCCCAGTGCACAATATCCAGCAGGGACCAATACTTCCTTCTCATGTTGATGAGAATACGCTTCCAGCAGAATTTTTCGACCTATTTTTTGATGACGAAGTTATCGAAAGAATTACTGAGGAGACGTATTCAGGGAAACAAAACAAACAGGCGACATCACCAACGAAAAAAGCCAGAATTGCTTCTTGGAATCTCCCAGAAATTGCCAATATAAAAGCACTGAGATAGTATTATCTCAATAGTATTGAGATAAACAAGTCGCTATGAAAATCATATACACATTTTAGATACCCTGCCCTAGCTAGGTGTAACTGCGCATTTCTATCAAAACTTTTATAATTTGTTATCATCATTACCGTTATTATTACAAATGGAAGTATTAAATATCATAATGTGACACTAACACTATTTAGTTCCTGAAGCACTGCTGGTTTATTTGTGAACACCTATATGTACGAACTATGCTGTACAAAATGGAGAAGTGCTACTTATGCCGTTTTTGTAGCAACATTTTTACGCGGATTAACAAAACTTCACTCCTGGAGGACAATTATGATCCAATTCAACAAAAAGCAAGGTATACTATGTGTTTTAGTACATTTGAGCATTTTTATATAGTTTTAACTGTATTTAATAGAGTTTCATACTTAAGCAAAACCGCCTTCCGCTCAGAGCCATAAAACACGTCCGCTCGGTAAGGGTTAACTTCATGCCTTATCATATGAGCAATATTTGTAATTTCGGATTACAATTCTTTGTTATTTATAATATTGTTAATATTATATGGTACTTTTTTATTTATTTTCACTTTTATAATATATAATGTACTGTACAACCACTATATTAATATTTATGCAGATTAGTTAAGTAATCCCTAGTGCAAAAGATCTTCGCAGGCCAAGGCTTACCACCCAGTCGCTGTGTCCCCTACCTCTGCCCACTACAGGTGTCATGATTGCAGTGCAGAACAGGAGGGTGAAACATGGTCAGCACCCTGAGCCCTCCCAGCCACCTATGTGGCCTTCGCAACCTGGGGTTGCTACTTCTTTATCAAGTAGCTCCTCAATAGGGCAGTGTACCCTGTGGCAGATCGCCCAGCAGGGAAAAATCCCCATGCTGGTGCCGGGCATTGAACCCAGGTCCTCCACACTAGAGGTACAAACTTGGAAAGTAAGCACATAAAATTCACAATAATAATATTTATTATATTTATACACCAAACTTACTGAACAAAGAAATCACAATTTTATACTCATAACAATATGAATAAATAAGGTTTAAGTTTTAAAAGTCTCTCCTAGCACATTCTTATAAAATATTTTTGGCAATTGAGTGCCAGAAATGAGCTAGAATTCCAAGAACCACAACAATAAGATAGCAATCAATGCCAACATTACATTTCATAGAATTAATGGTTCTATATGCTGTGTCCGGATATAACAAATGCATCTATCAACTTTTGCTTTTAGTGGGCAAGTGCATCTATGGAGTGTTGAAAAGACTGCTAATATTTCTTACCTTCTAAAACAGGGATGTGTCGCAAAATCTGATTTTACAGAGCTATATACATTACCACTTCTCTAGTCCATATTCAAATGTGATTTAGATGTGGTCAAGGAAGCATTACTGCACATATTCAAGACAAATAAAAATGAATCTTTCCTAATACATATTGATTCTAAATCCATTATACAAGCTCTACATCTTTTTAGCAAATAAATTAACCTAACAAATTCATAAATTATCTACATTTATAATGAAACAAGGGAGGAATTAACTCCAATATGGATACCCTCAAATTAGAGTACTCCAGGCAATGAACATACAGACTGCAGCAAAGGAAACTCTTAGACTCGCAATACTTGAATAGATACCTTTACCTCACAAAGATGCTATAAAATATGTATCCAAAGAATTAAACAATTCTGGCAAACAACATGGGCAAAATTACCTCCTAGCAAACTACAGAAAACTAAACAGAACTTCAGACCACAAGATCCAGTGCAGAAATTGAGACGAAAAGACCAAGTTATCATCACCAGGCATTGGATTGGACACTCTAAGTCAACACACTCCCACGTACTAAATGAAACAGCCCATTCTCAATGCAACATCTACCACATTGCCACGCCTCATACTTTCAGTATCCACAGTATTAGCACTAGCAAGAAGAATGCAATTTACTAGCCCTCCAAAGCCCTCAAAAATATATCACACAGTAAAATACTACTTAAAAATAATAAACCTGTATAGGTAATGAAATATAATGTAACATATCCCCTTACTGAAATAAACGAAATTGTGTTGTACTAATGTTAAACTGCTTTTATTCATGTAAATACCATTAACGTATCATATCACTACCATATTGTAAACTATAGTGAATACAATAAATAAACAACATGAAGAGTGGTGAATAGGCTGCCCCTTAGCTCAGTCAGTAGTGCACTTGCCTGCTGTGCGAGGGGTCCTGGGTTAGACTCCCAGCTGGGAGGATAGGAATTATCCTATAGTCAAGATTATTTCCTATCCTCCCTAGAGTCTGGAAGTATGAATATGTATGGGTGCATGCATGTGTGTGTACGTGAGTGTGATCTAATGTATAAAACCCAATGAAATCAAATGACAATTATACACAAGCTAATAGCACTGCCAGTAGGTAATATGTTCCAAAGCTAAGGTCACTGATATGACCATTCTAGTTGAAGGCAGAGTAAAATGGAAAGATAAAAGTAAATAAATAGATAAATGGGGTGAACACAAACAAGTTCTATATCTGTATTCATGCCATTCTATAAATTACCCACAAATGGCATTAAAATAATTAACATTCTCTCCTAGTCCAGGAAGCTCCAAGCATTAACTGTTATAGAGAAAATAAAATTCAGGCTGCTTCATACCTGACATAAAAATGTCAAACAGATGTCTAAGACCACCATGCTGTATGAACAACTGACTCCAGCTAGCTGCTGAATCCTTGCTGTCTTCTCCAGTGCCACCTTCTCCAGTACCCTGAAATTCAATATTCTTTATATCAGAAACCATGAGACTTTAAATATTAAGTAAAAATTGAAAAGCAAACCTGGAGAGTAAAAAGAGTGACTCATAAAAAGACTCAAACCATAAGACTTACTCACAAATGTCATTATGAGGACAGAAATGTTACACTAGATGGGCTTTAGTAGAAATAGGATCAATGTGAAAATAAGCTGATGAAATTTTAATTGATACACCAGTTCCACATATCTATAATCGGTTTACTGTAAAGATAAAGTAGATGTAAGCAGAAGCACGTGGCGGAAATGAACCTCATTGGCTGGTGCGTTTTAATACTCCTGTATTGTTCCACAATATAGTTCCAAAGCCTATTTAACTTCTTGCTTTACTTACATTCAATAAACCATTTAAATTGTTGTTATAATATAGAATATAACGATCTAATGTAATATATTGCAATAATACACTATATATCTTATCGCCAATTGCAAAACATTCAGTTCTCAAATTTTGAATACCAGTCATCTGGTATGCCAGTTGCCTCAGTGCCATCTTGGCATGCAAAATGGAAGCAAGATCAGTAGAAGTGTTTTTTTTTAACATATGCAAGGAAAATCTTTAAGGAACAGTGAAAAGGTTATTATATTGAATATATTCAATAAGTTTTCAATGAAGTATCCTGCCGTGGCTATAAAGATTTGGTAAAGTGTGATAATGGACAATGTCTCTTACCATCCAGTAAGGGTGGAGTGCATTCCAAACAATGCATGGAAAAAAACTGAAGTGCTATCTTAGCTGAGATCTAAGAATCCTTACAATGTGATACATGTGATTACTGCAATAACAATGGCTCTCATATGTTCAATAATGCAATGGTTTATGAAACAACAAAGAGAGCAGTTGAATTCAGGCTATCTGAACAAGGTAAATTGGGCAGTGGCAACATTAGTATTGTTATTTACATGCGCATGTGCAGATACTATGTTAACCAATAGCGTACTAGAGGTGGAGCTCAGTGTGGAGCACAGAGAAATACAGTATTTTATTCTAACAGCAAATAGATTATAGTAACGTTTAATTGTAGCTTGTTCATTATCATAGCAATCTATCAGGAACATCTATCTCTTGCTGCTGTATCACATGTATAATAGATGTATGCACTTTCAGGAGAGCTTATTAAAGGTTGTTTGATTACATTAGCAGTTCAAAATACAGGTGTGGTTTGGTTACTACTATCTTGATTGTATAGCTCAGAACACCAAACAGCATGGCTTACTTTACAACAAAAACTATTAGTTTATTTTTCTTGTAAAACAAATAGATTAACATCTTAATTATCCACTTACTGCTGACTTATTTTTCTTCACAATAATGGGAACTGGTCTGCTCAAGGATTCAACAATGTAAAGTGAATACATCAACTTTTGTGGACTAGCAGGATCCAACAACTGCTGTAGTGAGGTGGTTTCTGCATTTTCCAACTGCTGAAATCCTTGCAGCAATATTGGACTTGTTGGAAGTAAGGTGAGGATGTCCCAAACTCTTCTCGAGAGCACCTGAGCTTTTGTATGTGGTATATGATGCTGAAATTCAATATGTAAGTATTATTTACTCACCAATTTGCATAAAAATATTAATATTAGTTCCAGTAAGGCAAATTTATGCACGTATTTCCAATATTACTTACACCCCCTTTGAGTGGAGTTTTCATTGAGCTGAGTGTATGCATTAGTCGAAAAAGCTGTTCAAAATATTGTGGTTGCAGAAGTAATATTGTGGGTAGACTTTCTCTAGGTGGTGGTGGAAGTACTGACGGTGAATCCAATGAATCTCGTTTCTTCTGTTGGCGTGATGCTCCCATAGATATGAATACCAACTGCAAAAATTAAATTAAATTTCTTAGGAATGATGAATGTGAATAGAAATTGCACTGCTATCAAAAGAAAAATCATAATGTCCAGTTTTCTACAGCAGTTATTAGGAAATTGCTTTCACAACCTGAACAAAATCACTATCTGCTTGGAGCAAACATTTTTAATCCATTCTGTATGCATATAAGTTTACACAAATAACTAAATCAAAATATAACTATTTTTACTGTAGTTTTGCATGCATTTACAACTAATATTCCTATATAATTATTATTTAATGGAATGTCCTTTCAATAACACATATTATACATTTAGGAATTGTGTCCTCTGGATTTTCATGGTTATGGATTTTAATGTAATGACTTCAACTCTAGGAAGCAAGATTTATACATCTTGGCATTATATTGTATGTTACAACATACAAGATGGTGGCAAGTGGTGTAACACTAGGAGCATGCAACTTATATATAATAAATAAGATGCAGCATGTGAAAATAGGGCTAAATTGAATCATAATGGTAAAGGAACGTGTGTGAATATGGGGATCAAGCCATTTTAGAGAAACAAACAAGTAACTTGTCTAAAGATGAACTGGTGGTCGGAAGCGTACATGAAAGGGAAATGGCAGCATCACTATATACAACCATCAATATCTTGAACAAAGACATGAGAGAGGCGCAGAAGGCAATCATAAGGCTTTGAAGTGAGAATAATGCTTTGAAGATAGAGAAGGATGTTACTCGCAAAAACAATGCCAAAACTGGTGCACTAAGAAAAGAAAAGAAATCTGTAGAAAAAGAAATTACTGAGGGAAGGAGTCAAATGGAATTTTGCAATTGAAGATAGTAAGTACAGTTAATGATGGATACACCGAAGTGTTGCAAAAACACAAGATATTTGAATCCAACCCAAAACAATCAAGTGCAACATATAAAATATAGCAGCAATAGGCTAGAGGTAAAACAGTGATTTCGTTAACAACATTGTTTGACTTAGACATATGAGGACTAGCTTATAATTGGTATGAACCTTACCTCACAGACTAAAAGCAAACAGAGATTCTAGAGCACTTAGATCTAATTTGGTATACAAACCTTAAGCTATTAACAATGAAGCAAATTAAATCCACCATATAACAAATAATACAGATATTGCTGGCTTCACTTATCTTAAGTATGTGGTGTAAGTTGTTGTTCTCTATATTATTTGTTATATTGCTGGACTTAGATTTAGTGTACTTGATATAACTTATGGAGTACCGCAAGGCTTTAGTTTAGGCCCATTCCTATTTAACTTATATAAATGATTTAACAAATAATATTCCTGCTCTTAATACTGTACTATTTGTACATGACACTAATTTACTAATACAGAAAACAGTGATGAAATGTTAAACAATTCACTAAGTCAGGCTAGTTAAGACTTAGCACATGGGCAGATAACAACCTGATTTTAAATGCAGTGGAATCCTGATAACTTGACCTAACGTGGACTGAGAGAGTGTCAAGTTATCAAAATATCTAGTTTTATGGAATAAGGGGTCTGCTATTCACAACTCATAACATAATACTACAAATTACATAAATACATATTCTAACACAATATAGGAAACAGAGAAGTATAACATATCCTGAAACTTATTACTTATTAGTATGTTACCATTTGTCCCTCTCTTTAATGTATCTGATTTAATTTCTATTGTTATGTTAACTTGTAGCCTCTTCTTTTTTTAAATTTTCATTGACACAAACAACTGCACACAACACTAACAGTAAGACTGAAATCTTGGAAGCTGCACTGTAACCAGAACTATGTAACTGAAAGTTTAGTTTACCATATACAAGGGTATTTTTAGATGAAGTGAATGACTTTGTTAGGAGCGGTGGCGGTGGCGGTGGCGGTGGCGGTGGCGGTGGCGGTGGCGGTGGCGGTGGCGGTGGCGGTGGCGGTGGCAGTGGCAGTGGCAGTGGCAGTGGCAGTGGTGGTGGTGGTCGTTGTAGTAATAGTAGTACTGGTGGTGATGGTGCTTTAGGGCGCACAACTGTTGGGGTTATTAGCGCCCGTACAAAGCAAGAAACATGAAAAGTGTAGGTAGTTGAGCTAGTGTCTAAATGTTACAAGAATCAAAAGGTCACCAAAACAGTGCCAACAATTGTAAAACTAGAGCTAAAAGTAACCCTCATGTAGCTATAGGAGAAATAAAATGCACATACAATCAAACGACCAACAGAAACAAAAGACAAAATCAGCAGTTTAAACACAACCTCCCATGCCACAGAGACGAGTAAATTGAGGAGACACTACTGCACTGGGAGTATATGCCAGGACCTCGGCCAGGGTAGCCAGCAGTCCCAGGGACACACGAAATTGAGATAAAAACTGGCACTGAATGAAAATATGGCGCACTGTCAAAGGCTCATTACAATGAGCACAAAGCGGCGCCGGATCAGAAGATCAAACGTGACCATGACTAAAATGGCAGTGCCGATACGAAGTCTAGCCAAAATCACTTCCTCGCGCCTACAAGCGTGTGAGAAAATCCTCCAGGTGACAGGGAAGGGCTTCACCTCCAGACGTTTGTTCCCCTGAAGAGCACTCCATTTATCACTCCACCGCGACAGGATAACACGACATAAAATGGCATGAAAATTGTCAAAGGGAACACAAGAGCTATAACACATGGGACCTAAAACTGCTGCCTAAGCAGCAGCATCGGCAGCCTCATTCCCTGGAAGACCTACGTGTCCAGGCACCCACACAAAATACACGCTAATGCCAGCACCAGCAAGTGAGTGTAGGCTGTCCTGGATACGCTGCATGAGCGGATGGTAACTGTACACCATCCATAGGCTCTGCAAAGCACTCAGGGAGTCGGAACAAATAACCCAATGTCATAAGGTTTGCTGATGAATATATAAAAGAGCTTGGTAAATACCAAAACGCTCAGCTGAAAAAATTGAGCACTGCGCTAAAAGACAAAGGCTAAAACTCTGCCGATCATGAATAAAAGCACATTCTACTCTGTGATTATCCTTAGAGTCATCAGTGTATATAAAATTCGTGTCTCTGTAAACAATCATGCAAGTGTGACCAAACTTTGAACCTCCCTCTATCCAGTGACATGTACAATATGTTTCTATCTTTGATAGTTTTTCTGTAATACAAAATTGAAATCTGCTCTCTCATTTTTAAACACGCTGTATTATGTCCTTCATTTTCATTGTTATATTCTGCTCTTATATTTATGAACTTAGGAAAAAGAGAGATTTGTTAATTTATTGCTATACATTGTATAATTTAACTGTTGACATATCCTATATCAAGGTACTTTGTACAGAATTGATTTAAAGGCTTAAATGAATAAATAAAGAGTGCCACCACAGCTAAAATTATGAAAAACACCTTAGTCCTCTAGCTTATGGCCTTAGGGGAATGAAGGGGAGAGGACAGAAAGATTCCAGTTGTGTAATAAGAACTTTGTAAACATCCTCACAAATGTTCTTTTGCTACAGGTGTTGTCAACTTTCATCCAATGTTATTCACGCTTTGTTTACTCACTGCTAGGGAAATAATTAGAAACTGGTTGAGGGACGTGATGAGGAAGCTAGGAACAACTGTATAAAATTTCCACTCAGTCAAGCAAATGTAAGAGCTGCTGTTTAATTCAGTTTTTTCAAAAAGAAAAATAAGGTACAACACTCAAAGGACTTCACATACAGCTTCAAGACTTAAGTGTAAGTGGTGAAAAGAGTGTTCTAATGTTCCTTGGAGAACATCGCAAGACAAAATCTGCACACACATAATGAATTTGGATGATTTTGATAGGTGCATTTGGAGAATTATACATGACTTTTACATCGTTGAGAAGCATGTTGCTACTAGAAATAAATTGCTGGCTGTTTTTTGGGAAAAAATAAATTTTCCATGAAGATGTAGTTTGCTTTGGAAAGTAATTTTAGAGCTGGGCTTTAAATAAAGAAAATGTCAGAACAAAAAAGAAAAAAAAAGTGATTGCAGAACATGCACACATGACTTGGAGGCACAATTATCTGATTAAAATAAAGCATTTGCAATAAAGTGGGAGAAGTACCTTCTACACATACTGATGAAAGTCAGGTAGGTAGTAATATCACATTGACAAGTATCATTGTTATAAGCAATATATATTGCATGCACTAAATAACATTTAAATTTTGCTATTCTGAGCAACTTCTTTGCTTTAATCTAGCATGAATGCATATTCGTAAGTTGGCACTATTGTAAGTGCACCTGCACTCCTCCATGGCCTTGGCTGCGGCTAGAGGACGCAGCGACCGGGCAATGCTGGTAGCCTCTGCACAGGGGAGACACCCTAGGGACTATATTATCATCATCATCATCATCATCATCATCATCATCATCATCATCATCATCATCATCATCATCATCATCATCATCATCATCATCATCATCATCATCATCATCATCATCATCATCATCATCACCATCATCATCATCATCATCATCATCATCATCATCATCATCATCATTATTATTATTATTATTATTATTATAACCAGAAGCACGAGTTCAGCTTCAGATATCACTGTTTAGCTGGAACTGTTTACTGAAGTAGTGGCTCACTGCATTTCTGCCAGGGACCATGACCTGATGGACAGACAGTACCACACTTATTTGAAACAATATCAAATGCAAGATTATCCCCATTTTCCATAACGTAATGCTAAAATTTAGAGTTGTGCCATTTTCCAGAACGTAATTTTAAATTTAGTTAGTTTAGATCGTATCTCCATTTTACTAAATATTTTGTAATTATCAGCTTCACTCACTACGACACAACAGCAGCAGCAACAGCATCTACAATAACAATGATAATGGATGTGATTTCCTATCCAGACAAGGTATAACAGGTTGTTATAAATATTATGATTGAAGTTGATGGGGAAGTGCACATGGTGGGTGGAGAAGGCCAGCATGGAGATGAGCACAGGAACGCACATCTGTTACTTACTGCACAACCATTAACTTGTTTTACAACATTACAGCGGGCAGGAAATCTTGCAATCTGAAAAGGAATCTTCTTGCCAATGGGAATTCTTATAATCTCTCTAAGTGTACTGAAAAATCACAATTTTACAATGTTGTTGTTGTTAGCTAATGCTGGATTTCTGACAATGAAGTCATTAATCCTCTTGCTCTCCAATATTTTTCACTGATGGATGGGGCACTAGAAATGGCCGGGCATATTTGAAGGTGGTCTCGATCCATTTCCTCTTGCAGATCACATAGAGGACAGAGTGGTGAAGAATATATCTCAATTCTGTTTAAATGTTTTGCCAGACAATCATGTCCTGTAATCAACCTGAAGATTGCAACTGCTGTTTTTCGAGGATACTCAGGAATCACTGTTTGAATGTTTGGTAGTTCCCATCTTTTATTCTTTGATTTTTCATAGTAATATTTTGCAATAACTTTTTTGAATTCAGAGTTGACTAATCTTTTAGCTGCATAAAATGGTAAATTAACTATAGATTTTTGTACACCGCTGGTACCCTTTTTTGCAAGAAAATCAGCTTTCTCATTACCACTCAGTCCACAGTGAGCCGGTATCCATTGGAAGACTAGGTGTTTTTGAAGTGCTGTTAGATGGCTAAGCATCTTCCAACATTCTATAATAGTTTGGTTTTTTGGTGACAACTTGGAAGTAATTGCTATAATTGCTGCCCTGGAATCTGAGAAAATAACTGCTTGCTGAAAATGTGAAATTCTGTACAAAAGATTTTGTAGGGCCATTCGAATTGTACTCAGGGGTCTCCGTCTAGGGGATATGTGAATGACAACCACAAGGTACCCAAGCTGAGCAGAACATTACTTCCACTTCCTGGTGTTTTGCTCCTCACTGTAACTTTCCTATCTGACCTTACCTTGGTCATCTCTTGTTCTCTTCCAACCCCGATGCTATTAGGGTTCCTGAGGGCTAGGGAGTCTATTTTTCTAACCTCTCCATTTCTCTAATTTTTCTATAAAGCCTTAACCCCTAACATGCTGACCTGTCATGGCATGTAATACGTCTTCTGATTGGTAATCAGAGGATATGGTCGGTGAATTTATTTTGATAATTCTCCCGGTCAGGTCGGTGAGACCCGTAAACCAACGACAGGTGTGGTCCCCCAGACATTCTGGGGGTTGTGAGAGAGCGATGTGACCGCCAAAACATAAAAATATGGTGCTCTCTAAAAAACGGTTACTATTACTGCTATTGCTCTCTTTTTTTTTAATTTTACAATGTAAAATGAATGCTAATGGCTTCATTGCCAGATGCAAGGCACTAGAAAACAACAATGTAAAATGAAACGCACAAAACATCTGGGTGATACACCATACTGTTCACAGCAAAGTTCCATATTTTCCATGTGCTTCTCCACTGCTGATACCCTTCACATACCTGCACAATTTGAAAGTTACTTTTCCTGTTAATCATAAAATGTATATTGTGAATGCAATATGATCTTGGTTTTCAAAAGCAAAATTTTAGAAAGAAAGAAAAGGTAACAAGAACTTAAACTTGTGTTCAGATAAATATGATAGTTCAGACATTGCAGTCTTGGTGTAAGAGTTTACAACCATTAAGGGGCAACAAGCTTCCTTTTAAAACCCAACCATCCCAAATTTAAAAGCATGCCACCCTTAAAATTCCTTCATTAAATATTATCTGCAGTTAAACCCTATTGGGGATAGGTATGCAGCAAAATACTTCAGGTTGAACCTCAGCCTGCCAGCAGCTCATGGCCATGGTGTAAGAGTGGTGGAATGAAAAAGGGTATATGAGAAAGAGGAAACTTATTGATACCATGGTTAACCTACTTCTCATTATCACATAGTTTTAAAAGTATTCAGTATGAGAAAGATTAAAATTAAACAAATGTATATGTTAATAAACAACTTAATCAGTAGGTTTTGCCTAAAAGAAAGCACTAAAGAAAATGAGACGATTTGAAGAAAACTTAAATATTTTTTGCCATTTATTTCCAAGCATGTTCTTACTGTTTTAGTTACATGATAGCTGCATTGTTAGATTGACAGTAGTCTCTGCCAATGTTACACCATGCCTCATATTGAAAACAGTAGGGCACATATTCCCCATATTCCTCAAGATAACACATGAGAGAGCTTCTACATACCCTCTCTAGCCCCATTTTGATAATTCTCTGCTGACTCTACTGCAAATAGCATGGGTTTGAAATACTTGTGCAAAAACAGAAACCTGTCAAATGTGAGGTGTTCTCCATCAGATGGATTTTGAATGCAATGGAAACTCAACAAGTGTTGGTATTTATGGGAACATATTCTGACACAGCTATGGACCTCAGTTATAGTATAAAAGGCACAACTGGCTGGGTGAAGAGATTACCTAACGGTACACCACTCTCACCCAATGTAAACACCAGAAGTGTTACCTTATTTCTTTGGAAGTTTGGAAACTGTGTTATCAAGAGACAATGGGACTGTTCTGGAACCTTCTTTTAACCCACCCCCAGAAGATTCTAGACCTCTCTTAAAAAGTCCAATGGTATATGCAACTGTGCTTGCAATAAAGTCAATTAGTGACATGTGAGTTGTTCTTGGTGCAATTTAAAGTCCTGGTTGTACAATGCATTTTCCAACTGAGGTTGTGATAGTAGTGATGTAGAGCAAGTACTGCTACTGACAGAGGTGTCTTGTGTTAGATTCCCCAGTGAGTGAAGTAGAAGGAAGAAAAGACTGCTTCACACATATTTCATCACCCCATTGCACTGCAAAGAAAAGTGAAGTGACAGGGAAAAATTAATTAGATCACATTCGTTGAGTGTCAGTAAGGAGTTAAATGAAGTGACAGTGAAAAATACAGTCACAAAACGCAATGACAAAGTCTAATGAAGTGATGTCATGGATTCTGTTGTTGCACAGTCAATATTCAAGATGAATGTAGTTCTCCTGAAAGAATCTGATAGAAAGTTGTTAATAATCCACGAACAGCCTGAATGATTTTTCACTTGTTTCTACATCTGAAGAAACATCTTGGTAGGCAATTCATTGACAAGAGAAAAGGTAATAGTCTTGACATGGTTCAAATGAAGGTGGCAAATCCTGACAGAGGGATACAGAAACTTGTACACAATTTGAAATTATGCTGGAAAGTAATGTATGCATTAGAAGAATAGAATATTTATTTGTACTGAACCTGTACAAAATACAATATTTTTATACATTTATTGCCAAATCCTAAAAAACTATTTACAAACTAGTACAAAATGAATCTGATGTCTTTAATTATTACTAAGGGCTACTTTACAATTGGCAACCAGGCCCTTTGGTTTTCAGTTAGCCCTTACTCTCTTCCCTAACAGCTACTTTCTTGTTACTCTTACCTGTTGGTTTTCTTGCTCCGTATCTTTGCTTTTTTTTACTTTCCTTAACCACTTTTCCTTAATTTTCTTTGTAAATTTCCTCATATCTTAAATTTTTTTTCTGCCCTTAACTGTTAATATTCTTACAGCAGCCATTTCCTTGCTTATTTTGTCCCACTTATCCAAAATGTACTGTCTCCACTTCTCTAACTCTTTGCATTCTGCCAAGTAATATATCTTATTCTCCATCTCTCCACATGACACATGTTCCTGAATCATTTCTCTTAACCCTCTAAGGAACGCTTTTAATTTTATAAATATGTTTGTCCCTTGTGGGCTGCTATACCATTCATCCAAATGCATTGAAAATTGGCAGATCTAAATGTCGTTTTTCATACAGGTTTTTAGCTATCCATTTTACTATGAAACGCATTACATTCCCATAGTTTTCTCTACTCGCTTTGCTTTTATGTAACACATTCACATAGTCTTCTCTAGTTGCCCTTCGACATACAATTCATACAATTTTCTATGACTGAAATAGACATGCAACGTATTACATTCACACGGTTTTCTCCACTGTTCTTTGATGTAACACATTCACATGCTTTTCTCTAGTCACTCAACATATAATTCACACAATTTTCAATACGACTGACATAGAAATGTAATGTAGTTCATGCCCACCTCTGTAGTGTGTCTGCCTCACGTCCAAGAGGTCACGAGCTCGAATCTCACTTGGGGTGAGTTATCTGGATAAGGTTTTTCCCCGAGATTTTCCCTTATCCTGAGAAGACACATGTCGGATAACTTAAAGCTCTATGGACTAGGGTTCATTTGAGCATCATTACACCCATTTTACTCATTCACCGTCTGATATGACACTACCTTGAAGGGTGTTGACCAAAAAAAAAAGTATTTCATTCACACGATTTTGTTAACTCATTTTCCTTTTACATAATATGTTCACATGTATTTCTCTTCTACAAGCAATTCTATATTTTCTATGTTGTTGAAATAGAAATGTAACACATATTCACAGATTTTCTCTACTCACTTTTCTTTTGCATAACACATTCACATGTTCTTCTCCACTGGCCCTTTAAAAACAATTCACACAATTTTCTATGACAGAATAGAAATGCAGCATATTACATTTTTACTGTCTTCTCTACTCACTTTTCTTTAACAAAGCACAACCTTTCTTCCTCTACTCTCACTTCTACATGCAATTCCTGTAATTTTCTGATGTTTGAAATAGAAATGCAATGTATTACATTTACACAGTTCTCTATACTCAACCTTCTTCCTGTGGTATTTGTGCTTGTTCAACAGTGCTTTGCATAGTGTGCTTTTTATTTATTTAATTTATTTTTTATACCTTATAATACCCTGAGAACTTTTAATTAAATATTTGTTTAAGTGTGCTAAAGTAATATTTTTTAAATGTCTCCAAAGAAACACAAGGCTATTGGGCAAGTGCAATCTAACTCCGGAAGTTTTAGGGATTAAATTATGGTCAATACCTGGTATTTCAGCTAGTTCAATATAAACTTAAGAGACCTTTTATTTCCGAAACTCCCCAAGATCTCTTGTTTTTCAATATCTTTTATCCTATTTCTCACTATATTCACAGAACTTAGTACCATTATTTATCTCTAATTTCCAAATATACCCCAATCCTATATTCTCTCACTCTCTTCCTATATCTACCCACCAGCCATTCTTATCATATCTTCTGTTGATTCACACATATTTTCAATTTATCTTAATCTTCTGTTTTAAGATACCTATAAAACCAATATTTCAACATTCTTTCTATAATTATTCCCTTTCTCCCCGTTCTTCCTAAAAGTTCTTTGTAAAATAAACTGTACATTTGATCCTTTCCCTCTCCCCCTCTGTTTTTTTTTTTTTTTGGCCTAATTCTGTAACCCCTGACCCCCCCCCCCCCTTCCCCCTAGCACAGCAGCCCATTGGAGGCCAAGGCTTCTGTAATCCCCCGTATTTCTAGAGCATACAACATTTTTTATTCATGCATCCTTTCCATTCACTTGGTAGATATTTCTAATTTGTAATTACCTAATCCACACGAGCATTTCTCTGTTAACAGTATTGAATGCTTTTTCAAAATCTGCAAAAAACATAATAGCCCTTCCTTGTATCCATTTTAAATACTTGTTAATCATGGTCTGGATTACCAAAGTATCATCTATCATTGGCTTGTCTTTCCTAAAATCTGCTTGAAACTTAAGACAACTTTCCTTCCATTTCTGTCCACTCTTGTAATCCATCTGCCATTATTCCTGCGTTTATTTTCCCTAGGACAGACAATATACTTATTCCCCTGTAGTTATTTGATTTATCTGTTCCATGTTTTCCCTTACATATCAGTACTACCATACTTATTTCCAGCTTTCAGATATATTTTTGCTATCCTTGATTTTATTTAGCAATTTTGTCACAATTTTCAGACCTCCTTCACTTTTAACATTTCTTATCTATTGCCTAACTTCTGTCCATTTGTACATCTAGTTTTTCATTTTTTGTTCTCCCTTGATCCTAGCCTTATTGTTTTCTCCTCCTCAATCAATTTCCCAAAATGCCTTACCCATTCTTTTGGTGGAATCTGGTTTCCTATTTTTCCCCTTTTGCTTGTCCTTATTAACTCCCATATTTTCTTACTATTTTGTTCCGCTATACTCTCTTATACCAATTTCCTCTTTTTCTCTTATAAGCATTTATGTCCCCATTTGTTAGTCAGAAAGTCTTGCCTATCTTCTGTTATTCTCCATTTATTCAATCCTCTAAGCACCTCTCTTCTTGCTAATGCACTCCTCATCAAACCATCCATTATTTTTTGGTTTCCCCTTCTGGTTTTACTTCCACTCTCACAGCTGCTCTTATTACTATTAATTCCATAAACTCTAATGCTTTTTCTAAATTCCCTTCCTTGATGGCAGCCTATATTACACATTCCAGAACTTTACCTACTCTTGAATTTGCCTTGCCTAAATGTCACCCTTTGCTCCTTTCTGCATTTAAAGATTCTAATAATTCTAATTGTATTACATCACCTTGTACCACTTCCCCTTGTTCTTTTCCCCCAATTTCCACAATAACTGGAACTGACAACAGTTGGCTATCTGATTTATTATTCTAAAATTTGCAATTGTTTCCACTATTTCAGCACTACAAATCATATAAGCTTTAACACTTTATCTGTTTGTGTTAGGAAATGTAAATTCTCCTTCACTAGCTTCTTTTATTATACATTATACATATTAATGTATCTGCTTCACAGAATTAAAGCAATTTTCTTCCTTCCTTATTACACATTTTATCTCGTCTTGTTTATCTGATTACCCTCCCCTTAGGTAGGACTTACAAGCCAGTGCCTACGGTCAGATGCCTGTTGGGGAGCAGAGGAACCTATAGAATGGACAGAGTGAAGACCTAGAAGTGAGTGGTCAGTCAAGCACCAGGTATGATAGTGAGGAAGAAGATATGATTTGCAGGCGAAATGGATGATTTGAAAGGTGATGGAGCAACTGGTGGAATGAGTGGCAGGGGAAACCGGAGAATCCACAGAAAACCCACACAGATGTCACTTTGTCCACCATAAATACCACATTCAGGTCCCTGGGATCAAACCCGAGCTGCCTAGGTGGTATGCCAATGGTCTAACCGCTCGCCAGCCGACTAGGTGGTAGCGCACAGTCTAACCGCTCGACCACAGTGCCGCCCACATGCCATAAAACTTGACTTTCTTCGTCTTCAGTTAGTTTATAGTTATTTCTCTATATTTTTTAACAAATATATCTATCCCTCCCAAAGCAATACCTTTATCATATTTCTTACTTGCATGTTTCTTTGTAAATCTAAAGTCTTTATCTCTATTGTCTCCTTTCCTTTCATCTAGATGTCCACCACTCCTATAATGTCTATGGAGCACCCTTTGTATTTCCCACTGACATTACCTTACTTTTTAAACCTTCTACATTCCAGAACATCACTTTTAACTTCAATCCCTATCTGGAGTATCATCTGGAGTATAGATTTATGTTTACCCATTTTCTTTTAATATCTTGTTTCTCTAGGACTCACCTCCCTAATTTGTGTCGCACTGCACTCTTCCACTTGACCTCTTCTTTCCGACAAATATTCCTTTAAATTCCTCAATATTCCCCCCTTATGATCTGATCCGATTTTTCCTCACTGACACCTAACACGTATTTTGTTGCTCTCGCCGCCTCCAATCCCCCTCTCTTCTTTCTTCTTTCTCATCCCTCCAGCCTGATACTGTTGTTACCACCGTCTTCCACTCTTCATCCCTCTGCTCCTTGAAGTTCCACTTCTACCACATTACCAGCTGCCTCTCCTTCCCTTCCAATGTCCATAGTAGACCCACTCGTTTGAGTTCTTTGGTTTCGACCCACCGACATTGCACTTTGACAAACAGATTAGCTCCTTCACTCTACTTGCAGAACTTCACTTTTGCTAAACACTGATGTTTATACTTTCCTGGACATTCATTTCTCCTGACATTTAGACTCCATTTCTCTCCTTCCAAGTGTAATTGAAGTCCTTCCTTTTTCCTTCTAATCTGGCTTCTTTTATTTTTATGATTAATGCTTTTCTTGAATTTTGTTCCTTCTCACCGTCTCAATGAACATTTTTGTGCCTTTTAATTTTTTTGCATTTCTCAGTATCTGCCATCTCATATCAATTGTCGACACTTTTATTAATCTTGGCCTAGATTTTTCTTTTCTGCCAAATTTGAATGCATCCACAATTTCCCATCCGTGTAGTGTAATTTCAAGCCACTTCTGTGATTTTCCCTACTATTTCTCCAAGATTTTTATCTCTGTCTTCCACTATTTCCAACTTCATCACATTTATGTTGCTACCTTTCTCCATTTCACAATTTCTCCTTAATATATCCATTCTCCTTCTGCATTCTTCAAATTCTTGGTCCTTCTCTTTCAGTGTTTTCACTGCATCTTTTAACTGCTCAGTATTATTGTCCATTTTTGTAACTAGCTTTTTCTGCATTGCCTTAAGCTCTGATAACTCAGTTGTTATACTTCTCAACATTAGTAGAATTTGATCCATTTCCACCCTCCAATTATTAGTAAGACACCCACACTAATATAATCCAAATTTCTGTAGTTACCATTTGTGTACCTTTTTTGCTCGCCATTTTTATCCTCCTGAAGCTCCCTATTCTTATGCAGTAAACTTGCAAATCCAGTCCCATCTTTGTACATTCTCCTGAGGTACACCACTATTATTTGTTTTCTTTTGCAATGTTATTGTCTCTTGTAGATTCAGCTTTTACCTATACAGGACTTAGGCAAACTATTTGCCTTAATAGGAGCTGTGTCAGCATTTAACCAATCCACATGAAATGTCAAGATGGCCACCTTCTTACACCATCTGTTGATTATTAATACCTTTTGAGTCAATGTATATTTAACAAACTTGATCTCTATTTTGTTATACTCTTCATGAATCAGTAATTATTTGTAAAGAAAGTTTTATCAAGCAAAATACGAAGCCCCCGTATCTTTACTTTCAGATCGTGTCTTACAGCTGTGCTAGTAAATTAGTTATGACTTCACTACGTTCAAATCCTTTGGCCAAGAGTTCAAAAATAAATGAACCCTTGGTGTTATTCATCAATAAGTATTAGTTATACCCAGACGTATTGTTTGACTACTACTACTCTGAAATTATCTGTTTCTATGCATATATATCACATACCTGCAGATCTTTAAAGCCCATTTCCTGCAATGACTTTTCATCAAATTCTGTTGTGAGTTCTTGGCCTTGTGTAATCAATCTGATAGGTCCTTCTGTAAGCAATGAGCCAAGAACAGGTGTGCTACCAGAAGTAGTAGGACCATTCTTTTCATTGGAGCTTTTAGCATGTTGTGACTCCCACCACTTGGCCACCTCTGCTCTTAGGTCGGCCACATAATCACTGCTAAGTAATTCAAGAGTGACCTTCTCTCCCATATTGGCAGGTTGGATCACAACTCTTAATGGAAGGCAGCCTCGCTCACCAATCATTAGCTGTACATGACTACCTACACCTTGGCCTTCTAGTGCCCACCTTCGTAAGTGATATGCATACCTGTGAGAGTGAAAAACAAACATTGTATAAGAGCAATGATTTCCACAACACTTATGGCATACTTGAGCATGATATACAATTTTATAAGATTTTATTCTCAACAGTAATTACAAAAATATGTCTGACACTGAACATTCTTTACAGCACACAAAAAATATACATTTTGCAATAAAACTAGCAAAAACCTGTCATATTTAATAAATATGAGGGATATATTAATTTTACATGAAGCGTTAATTTCCTAATGCTGTATGACTTGAGCTTTACTATAAATATGAATGATGAAGTATGTCCCCCTGTTGTAGCCATTTTTTTCTGCAAGCAGTAGAGAAAGGCATATGCAACAAACTATAAGCTGAATCTTTTTAATGGAGGTCATATCAATGATCATTACCACCTTTATTTGAAGGTCTGAAAGAACTATTTACAGCCTACATTACTTTTGAACTGTGTATATCTGTGGCTTCTGTCTTAATAGAGAGACTGCAAAAAGAAAATATGTTTTTCAACAATGAAAATAATATTACAGTACTGAAACAATTTGTTAACTTATGGAAAATATGGCAGCAGCACAATTTGGAGTTGAAGTTATGAGAGTTTGTGATATACTGTACTTGCATTGTTTACACATTTTCCTTTTTTTTTTAAATCGGAGCAATTTTTTTTTTTTGGTGTGTGTGTATGGGGAACATTAATATACATCAAGGGAAAAATAACAAAGCATCAACTCCCTACAATATGTCACTGGATTCTTTCTTGATGAAGATCTATCATTAGACATTGTGGAAAGGAGTTTTGACACGACAGGAATCTCAAATGCCCTCAAAGGATCCGACCGACCGACCGACCGACCGACCGACCGACCGACCGACCGACCGACCGACCGACCGACCGACCGACCGACCGACCGACCGACCGACCGACCGACCGACCGACCGACCGACCGACCGACCGACCGACCGACCGACCGACCGACCGACCGACCGACCGACCGACCGACCGACCGACCGACCGACCGACCGACCGACCGACCGACCGACCGACCGACCGACCGACCGACCGACCGACCGACCGACCGACCGACCGACCGACCGACCGACCGACCGACCGACCGACCGACCGACCGACCGACCGACCGACCGACCGACCGACCGACCGACCGACCGACCGACCGACCGACCGACCGACCGACCGACCGACCGACCGACCGACCGACCGACCGACCGACCGACCGACCGACCGACCGACCGACCGACCGACCGACCGACCGACCGACCGACCGACCGACCGACCGACCGACCGACCGACCGACCGACCGACCGACCGACCGACCGACCGACCGACCGACCGACCGACCGACCGACCGACCGACCGACCGACCGACCGACCGACCGACCGACCGACCGACCGACCGACCGACCGACCGACCGACCGACCGACCGACCGACCGACCGACCGACCGACCGACCGACCGACCGACCGACCGACCGACCGACCGACCGACCGACCGACCGACCGACCGACCGACCGACCGACCGACCGACCGACCGACCGACCGACCGACCGACCGACCGACCGACCGACCGACCGACCGACCGACCGACCGACCGACCGACCGACCGACCGACCGACCGACCGACCGACCGACCGACCGACCGACCGACCGACCGACCGACCGACCGACCGACCGACCGACCGACCGACCGACCGACCGACCGACCGACCGACCGACCGACCGACCGACCGACCGACCGACCGACCGACCGACCGACCGACCGACCGACCGACCGACCGACCGACCGACCGACCGACCGACCGACCGACCGACCGACCGACCGACCGACCGACCGACCGACCGACCGACCGACCGACCGACCGACCGACCGACCGACCGACCGACCGACCGACCGACCGACCGACCGACCGACCGACCGACCGACCGACCGACCGACCGACCGACCGACCGACCGACCGACCGACCGACCGACCGACCGACCGACCGACCGACCGACCGACCGACCGACCGACCGACCGACCGACCGACCGACCGACCGACCGACCGACCGACCGACCGACCGACCGACCGACCGACCGACCGACCGACCGACCGACCGACCGACCGACCGACCGACCGACCGACCGACCGACCGACCGACCGACCGACCGACCGACCGACCGACCGACCGACCGACCGACCGACCGACCGACCGACCGACCGACCGACCGACCGACCGACCGACCGACCGACCGACCGACCGACCGACCGACCGACCGACCGACCGACCGACCGACCGACCGACCGACCGACCGACCGACCGACCGACCGACCGACCGACCGACCGACCGACCGACCGACCGACCGACCGACCGACCGACCGACCGACCGACCGACCGACCGACCGACCGACCGACCGACCGACCGACCGACCGACTCAACTCAGGTGACCTTGTGATGTTTGACCTTAGTAACTATTAAGTAATATAGTTCCGTTGTGCACCTGCACGTGCTTCAGTTCTAAAAGATACAAGCTGCTGTAGTTGCTCTAGTTGAGTCTTGCTTATCTTGTATTGAAGAGAAGGAAAAAACTGTGATGTGTGCACCCAATTTACAGTGAGAGGCATTTGATAGTAATTTTGACACATGAATTCTAGAGTCCATGAAGATGGAGACAAATTTTTAAAATTATTTTTAAATGTCAGCTTCTTCATTTGATGAACTTTCTTTTCAAAGTATTACACAATTTTGAATGCAAACACGATGGATATAAGTACAATTTTGAAGATAAATTATTTATTAATGGATTTCAATATGCTCATTTTGAAGACACTGTGAACATTAACAGATCTCACAACCGATATAGGGATGCACTCTAAGATAGGCACAGGTAAATTTCAGGGACAAAATATGAACAAAAAGAAGCTATGAAATATGTACTTGCCTATTATCTTTGTTTTGGCTACAAGCTGTATCACACTCACTGATTAATCTCTTTGTATCCATCATTGCAATTGCAGACACACTTGGAGAGGCAGAACGCAAAATAAATACACTGATAATATGAAGTATTCCACTTCCTCCCCTATTATCCCAGTGAGTTGAGTGTCCACACACGTTCTAGATAATACATGTTCTAGTACCTCAATTCTGCTCTCCAATACAACAAGCATTTACGCTTGCTTTACTTTTATGACCTTGACTACATGCTGAGCATGTGTGCAATTTCATTAGATGCTTGAATAAGCTAAGCTGTGTACATATTATGTGCTTAAAATATGCAATAAAATAAACACTCCTGTGCCCCCAGTGATAGTGAACCTCCATATATGGTAGGGAGGAAGGGGAGGAGAATCAAGAGGCCTGAGTTCCCCACAATGTGTGAATGGATTCTTTATTTACTTATTTCAGTAGACTTTATGGAAAAGTGTTTTAAAACAGGAATCTCAAATGCCCTTGACCATTCAGAAACTGTCTAACGTTGTTTGGCAATGAAGCCATTAACACTCTTGTTCTTCAATATTTCTCTGTAGTGGAACCACCAAGTAGAACTTCATAGGTTTCCAGATATCTTCAGTCATTTCTTCTTCGTTGTTGCACAGAGGACAATTTGGATTTGTTTACATTCCTATTTTGTGTAAGTGTGGCCAAATAATGATATTCCGTAAGTAATCTAAATTTAGCTACTGCAGTTTTTCGAGCGATTTCTGGAATAACTTCTGGTTTTTTAATTAGAATGTTCCATTTTTTATCTTTTGCTTTGTTACATAGTGTTCGAATTTGCTTGATTTTATATTTATTTTTAATTAGCCTTTTAATAGATGTAAAAGGTAAGCTTTTATTTGTATTGTGAACTAAATTTGAACCTTTTTGGCAAGAAAATAAGCAGTTTCATTTCCACAATTCTGCCATGTGTAGGTATCCACTGTAATTGAATTCCTTGCTGTAGTTTTTGGAGTTGTTGGATCATTTTGTGACACTCTTTAATTTACATTCATACCACTTTACATGAATTTATTGAATATAGTGCTGCTTTAGAATCAGAAAGTATGACAGCATTTTGAAATTTATCTGTTCTATAGTATCCTGATGGTTGGTAAAATGAGAATAAAGCACACGTAATTCCTCATCCTGAATAGTTATCAATAGTAGATTCATCTGTGTAAATATTCTTCTGGTGGGTACCTATTGTTCACAGCTTCTAATGCTAGTGCTTTTACTACAAGTTTAGAAATTTCAGATTTTATAACTGGTTCTACTAAATTTAGTGAAAATTAATTGGTTCTAGAGTTAGAGGGTTTTCTCTGATTAAAATGTTTTCTTAGGAAGATTCAAATCTGTTTTTAATTCCATAACTTTGAGCAGGAAATTTGTTTGTTTTTTCAATGTTGTTGGTTGTAACTATCTTTTTTCCCCATTTTGTTGTTGTTAACCATAGAATTTTGTCATGGTGTATTAGTGCCTGCTCCTCTAAAGTTAGACATATCAGAGGGTTCTGGGTTAAGGCTTGCATTGCCATGATTGGAGTTGATTTTTGCTGCACCTGTTATTAGTCGAAGGGCCTGATTTTGGCATACTTCTAGACAATTTAAGCTAGAATTATTTGCTGTAATTATTACCTCTGCATTATAGAGGGGTACTGGCTTGATGAATGTTTTGTACATGGTGTTCAGAGTCTGCAGATTACTATGCAACTTAACTACAGGTATTCTCTAACACTAAAATTTTGTTCGTTGACTTGGATACTAATACTACAATATTATTTACCCAAGATAATTCTGAATCAGAAATTGTTCCTAAATATTTTGTTTTGTATGTTTGTCTTAGGTTTGTTTTCTTGAACTGAAAATTTAGTTTAGGGATTTTGTGTTTTTGGCTAAATATTTGGAAAGTTATTTTATCAATACTTATTTTCACCAAATTGCGGTCAGTCCACTTTTCTAATAGGATCAGAGCCTTTTCCATTAAGGCTTTGGATTTGACTATTTGTGGGGAAGATGTCCACATGATTATGTTGTCTGCAAAAAAGAGCTGCCTTTAATTCTGTGCTTGATACAGCAGGGGAAAATCATTGATGAAGATGTTAAACAAGGTTGTACTCAATGCTGCACCTTGTGAGAGGCCCATTTTTATTTGTCGGAATTTGGATGTAGTCATATTTTGTAGCACAGAAATGCTGAGAAAGGAAGTGGGTAATACAGTTTAACATGTTATTTTGAATGCCTAGTTTTGTGAGTTTTTTGAATTCATACCTCCATACTGAATCATATGCTTTTTCAAAATCAAAGAAGACTGATAGCAAATCCTGAATTTTGTTGAAAGATTCTTTCACATCTTAGGATAGTAGAACTGTATTTTCTTTTGTAGATAGTTGTCTGAATCCTGTTTGTGTTGCTGTTAGTATTTTATTACTTTCTAAGAACCAATTTAACCTCGTTGAAATCATACGCTCTTTTTGCACTTGTTAAGAAAATTGGTCTGTAATTATTTATATTGTCGGGTGATCTGCCTTTTTTAAAATAGGGATAATTATTGCTTTTCTCCACTCCGTAGGTACAGTAGAGGTCCATGGTAGGTTAAATAATTTCAATAGTGCATTTCTTCCCTTTTGTCCAAGATGTTTCAGAAATTCAACATGTATTTTATCTGGTCCAGGATGATCTATGTCTGTTTTAATGATCAACTCGGGTAATCATGCAAATGTGCTTTGACTATCACACCAGCAGCAATGAGAATGTGAAAAATAAAGGGAGTGTACACAAACTTAGAATTGCATTTTCACTCCTTGCATAATTTATGCATCTCTATTTTAGAACCCAATACTTCAAAAAGTGCATACACATGCAAGTAAATGCAGCAACACATAGTGGTTGTTAAGGGATATTATACTGTAATTATGAATATCATGGGATGTGTAGTTATCAAGCCTGATGAACAGAAAAGCATTGGGTGGGAAGCTTGTATGATCTCTTTCTAAGTCAATGTGACAGTAGGGAGAGATCACATGCTAGTTGGGGAGAAAAGACAGTTGAACGCCTCAAACCTGTCTGCTGCCAGTGCTCTAAGTGCAAGATCAAAATGCTAGCGAAAGAAGGTGACGGAATTTCGATTTTCTCCTCTGATTAGATTCTTAATACTAAACTGGCAAAAGTTATGTAACTGAAGACAAAATAACATAACATCAACTAAAACCAACACTCTTGTATATCTGACAAGTCCATGCTCCTCTCTGCTGCCAAAGCAAGTACCTAAATAATGTATATATTCAAGATGTTCTCGGGCTTCGAGCCAGGTGTAGTGATGAAGAGCCATCGACGTTTCGGGAGTGTACATCTCTCCCATCATCAGGATGATGAATGACTAGCACGAGTGAAAGGACCAGTATATGTTCTGTCCGCTAGTACGTACCGAGTAGAAAACACCCAGTCTAATGTGGAGGTGATTCAACGCTCCATTGGAATCTGTGTTTTCTGAGCCAGTTGATTTCCAACTTTAAGGCTGATTTCCAGGAGATACTAAACTGCAATCCAGCGTCCCAGTTCAGTATGCTCTTCTCGGAGGAGATGGACAGAGCCTCCTTAACCCTCCATTCCCAGAAACCGCTACATTTTGCCACAATGGTCGTTTCTTTGAAGTTAGCTCTGTGGTCTTTTTCAAAGCAGTGCTCTGCCACCCTGACTTGTCAGGCTGCATTAAGCGTATGGACCGTTTGTGCTCCTTGACTCTGGTGGAAATGGTCCTGCCGGTTTGCCCTATGTACGGCGTCCCGCATTGAACCGGGACGTTGGATTGCAGTTTAATCCCTTTTGGAAACCAGCCTTAAAGGTGGAAATCCACCGGCTCAGAAAACACAGAAACACAGACTTCAACGGAGCGTTGAACCACCTCCACATTAGACTGGGCGTTTTCTACTCGGTACGTACTAGCGGACAGAACATATACTGGTCCTTTCACTCTTGCTAGTCATTCATCATCCTGATGATGGGAGAGATGTACACTCCCGAAACGTCGATGGCTCTTCATCACTACACCTGGCTCGAAGCCCGAGAACATCTTGAATATGTTCGTCGCCAGGAAAGCTTCAAATCATATTCTAAATAATGTAGTTCAGTAATTTGAACAGGAATACTAGAATCTGAGTTACACTTTTTATGTTACAATACAGCAACTAAAGGAAAGAAAAAAATTACTGTAGGTTGCTTGCAGTTCAGAAAATTTTGACAACCCTATGAAAAGAAAGCATAAAATCAGACTTCAAATCTCTGGTTATGACCCTCTTTACGTGGCTTCAATAAAAGAAATACGAGGGCAACGCTCAAAATGTTTTAAAAAAATTAAACAAGTATTAGTTTTAAAACATGGAAATGATTTTATTGTTTTCTGAAATATTCCACTTTAACATCAATATATTTTTACATTTAATGAAACCAGTCCTAAAAGCAATGCTGCTACTCTTCCTGAGGCACTTCAGAAGCCAGGTTTTTATAATGTTCCAGTGCAACATCTGATGACCAAAAAGTGATTCCACACAGCTTATCTTTAATTTTTGGAAACAAGAAAAAGTCACTAAGTGCTAATTCAGGATTATATGGTGGAGGTCAATGCTGACCTTTAGGGCATCCAGATACTCAGTTGTTAGTTTTGCTATATGTCACAATGCTTTACCATGATACAAAATTAGATTTACATTTGGGCGGTTTTCATGAGATTTTTAAAAAATTTGCAGTAAACAGACATTTGTATACCAATAGGCAGTAACAGTATATCTAACTTCTAATGTTATAGTTGCAATATGACCTGTTTTATAAAAAGATCTAGCAACCACCTTCTTACCAGCATGCAAATTGATCATATGCTTAGGTTTTGTTCCAAAGACCCAGTGAGCCAAGTGACTTTCCTTTTCACTTAACATGGAACCTTTCGAACAAGTCACTATAACTGAAGGTTGGTTATGTTGACACGACACCCCAATTACTTCTGAAAATTAAGACATGTTTCAGGAACCTTCGTTCCCATCTTCAGCTTTCAACTGACTAAACGATCTAGTGGTGTGTTGTCTGGTACACTATTGATGGTGGAGGTCACTGGCAGTATTGATATGAACTTTCTAAGATAATTTACTGGCAGGAAATCAAAACTCATAATTCAGTCCTTGTTTTTAGCGATGTAAAAGTTTTCCCAAACTGAAAACTCAGTTGGGTGTCATGCTGTCTTGAGAAGGTTGGCTTCCTGGAAAATGTCATAGAGTTGTTCCAAAAACGTGCTGCTACAGCTGATTTTTTTACTCTGAACTTTATGCAACAGATGTGTTCTTTTAATCTAGATTAATCAGGACAAGATAACTACATCAATTAGTTGGGAATATAGGTTCCTATAACATGTCCTAATTTTCAAAAGTAAGTGAGGTATAGTGTAAACATAATCTTCAATTATTATAATAAATCCAAGATTCATCGCCAGTAACAGATTTCCAAACGAATTTGAAGTGTGCCACCTTGGAATCTTTTCCCAGATTTTCTGTATCAATCAATGCATTGTTGTTTATGATCGGAAGTCACTTTATGTGGAGCTCATTGACAACAAAGTTTTCTCACACCTAATTGTTGATGTAAAATGTTTTGGATTTGACTCATACCAATGCCTAATGTCAACTGAATAAATTCATAAGAAATTCTGTTGATCTCCAACCATTGCTTGAATAGCGGCAATATTTTCTACAGTAACAGCAGTTTTTGGGTGTCCTTCATGAAACTCATCACTAAGAAAAAACAATCTCTTAAATTGGCTATACCAATTACAAATTATTGCCTTAGATAGGGCTTCTTTTCAAATGCATTTCTAAGCTGATCTCCACATTGCTTAGGATTGTAAAACATCATAGCCTGGAAATGTTCTCTAGTCCAACTCATTTTTGGGTGAACAGAAAATCTTTAAATGATAATTAACAAACTAGAGAAAATCAAGCAAATTATGCAGCAATCAACTCACAAAACATTGGAAAGTAGTTTTCAAATGTTTAAATTGCATTTGTTTTTAGGAACATGGTATTTGTACTGCCCTCATTAAAAAGTTTCCTAATCAGTGGAGGTTTTTCTGTGCCAACAAGCACATACTTAACAGAGGATTAAACTCTGGATCTTTCCCACTAAAGTTGTAGTGAATGAAAGGTAGATGGGGAAAAGTAATATCGAGGTTTGATCCTCTAAAACTGTACTGGAAACTGTAGTTCTTCCTTGAGCAATGGGAAGGTATCACCCAGATTCATTTGCAAAATTCGGTTCATAAGCAGCTCCTTCCCTCACTCCCCCTCCTCTCCTCTCTTTCAATTGGAAAAGAGTTGAACCTCTACACAGACTACAAAGCAAACATGCTGCTGTTAGGAGAAAAATATTAACATCCACATTTCCTTGGATATGGAAAACTATCTTTCCATACCACTCTTAAAGCTAATGACAATACTGGTAATGTGAATTTATATTTAAAGCCTTCATCACTGTCTTTACATACATGGAACTGTAAAACTCTGTACCTCAGCTGTTTGCTCTTTTGTGAACTAGTCTTGCTCATGAATTTGTTATTGTATACAGTCATTATAACAAAAAATGGTAAAGCGAAATCTCTTTCTGTAGGTATAGCACTAACAATTTCCCATTAGATCAACTCTGAAAGTGTATTAGCAAATGCAAATGCAACCAGAGGTACAAATTATCAGGACAAAGGAAATAAAGAACAATAAGTAACCATTAATGCATCCATGTTGTGGGTATTTAAAGTATAAGTGAATTGCAAAACAACTACTTATGTCATTTATTTTTATGTAAATGTAATTTACTTTTATGTATGTACTCCAGTTATCTTAAATATAATTAATTAGTCATAAGATAGTAATGCTTTTGCTGAAGCTGTAAAGCAAAGTTTAAAGTGACAAGTCTGCAGGATGTATAATAAATACTACGTTCATAGGGAGGAAGAGTACCTAAAGAAACAGGGTAAGCTTGTAAAAAGGAGGACCTTGAGAAAACCTATTGGTATAGTACCATGGGGGAGATACCTTATCAGTTGGAAAGTTTAGAAGAAAAATCTGGAGTCAACATAGTGAAGCAGAGAGACTTAGTGAAAAAGTGGCAAATAACTTAGAAAATGGAAAATGGAAATGTGGAAAAGGTACCAAACAAATTAATGATAATTTTGAATAAAAATAAAGGGTTTGCTACATTGTCTTAAGGGTTTGCTACATCGTCCAGTTGCAGATGTACTGTTGGGTGGGAACTTTTCTCTTGGATTTGTTTAACTGCATGAACTAAATTTCCTTGCTTAATTGCATTATTTTATATTGTGCAATTTCGAATTTTGCTTAAACTGATATTAAAATACATTTGTACAGTTTTAAGGGCATTTTTTTAACCTTATAGGACATTTTTTGAGACTTTTAAGTCATTATTGCATTTTTTAGTACTTTATAGGGCATCAAAATCCTAGCACTACTCATAAGTTATTCATTAATACTCCCATAATTTAAAATCTTTTCAAGCCTTCAGATTTTGTATAATAATTTTTTACATTTTCTAATATTTCTTTAATACAGCAAGCAGACTATATTCATTCTGTAATTAATTTTGTTTATTATTAAATCTGACCTAATATAAAGGTTTGCCATGTGAAACAGAATAACTTACATGTGTTTGAAATGAATACATAAAAATGTTAACAAAAAAACAACAAAAAGAAAAACATTTTTGTTAGTATATGGTACACTTAACATGATTATTTAATTTATATTTTAGTACTTTCAAATTTAAATGTTATGGTTACCATACAAATGATTTCGGCATATTGCCATAGAGTATTTTATTGTGGTTAGGACAATGTCGTCCTGTAGCTGTTTAGGGAGCTTATATTGTTGTCTCCATTGCACAAATGATTTGGTATTGTGCCCCTTGCTCCGAAGAATAAGCCTGTGACCACCATGTTGCTGATATTATATGAGGCACTGAAGAATGGAATTGTGGGCTCATATATTTTCTTCTTTTCACGATCCACTTCTGCTGGCTGGTCTAAGGATATCTCAAACCTCACTGTGGGATCTAAGATCTCAGCTGTCCCTTTCTTCCTGTCGATAGCAATGACATCAATTCGACGGTTACTGCCACAGTCAGCCACACAGTGTACTTCTTCGTGGACTTCTAATCCTGTGCTTCGCAAAGCATTGGCAAGCAGAGTTCTTATGGAGTTGTTGTTGTTAGCTAATGCTGGATTTCTGACAATGAAGTCATTAATCCTCTTGCTCTCCAATATTTTTTACTGATGATATTGAAGAGAGCAATAGCAGTAATAGTAACCGCTTTTTAGAGAGCACCATATTTTTATGTTTTGGCAGTCACATCGCTCTCTCACAACCCCCAGAATGTCTGGAGGACCACACCTGTCGTTGGTTTACGGGTCTCCATTTCTCTAATTTCTCTATAAAATCTTAACCCCTAACATGCTGACTAACATGCTGACCTGTCATGGCATGTAATACGTCCTCTGATTGGTAATCAGAGGATATGGTCGGTGAATTTATTTTGATAACTCTCCCGGTTCTTATGGAGTTGTGACGCTTTATTCGCAGCAACTCTCCCTGAGGACAATTCCCGAGTATATGTGGTAAGGTTTCTATCTCACTGCAGTGTCTGCAGTGGCTTGTACCCGTGGAGCGTCCCGGAAGTGAACATACTGGAACCACAATAGCTGTCATCTTCAACATGTCACGCCATTCTGAGCTGGATAATCCATTACGTTTCAAAATCCAAGTGTTGGCAGCAGGAACTTCGCCAAAGAGTGTCACTCCTCTTCCTTTCTGTGGGTATGCACACCAGGCTACAAACTCCTGGCATCTTAGTTTCTCCCTAAGTTGTTTAACGGAGTTATGGAGGACTCCTCTGGTATATGCAACTCTGTGAGGCATCTAGTTCTTATGGCTGCAAAATTGTGAACAACGTTTACATGTTCATCGTCTAGATTTTCAAGTTTGGTGTTAATATTTAGTTGTTGGAGATAAGCTCCCAAGTCGCACGTATTATTGATAATCCCTTAAACTTTGTGCTGGTGTACAGCATACTGTTTGGGGTGTCATTTGGTAGTTGGATTTCCTTTACAGCACTTTTGATCATTTTATCTGCTTTCTGGAGCCATACCTTTGGAATTTTCTCTATTGGAACTGACTGGAAAGGATAGATCAAAGTGGGCCCAATAAACTGATTTATAACTAAGTTTTTGACTAGGCTGGAGCAAGTGAGTAGAAGTAAGCTTTTCAAGATTTAATTTTAATTTTTCTAGAACCTGTGTTTCATTAAATACTATTGTGTCCCTAAATGTTGCACCAAGGTATTTAATCTGTCTGCCCCAATGCTCATAATTGATCCAGCAGTGGTAATCAGTTCCTCCTGTAGAAGCTTTCCATTTTTAATTATAATAGCATTGGATTTCATTGTGTTGACGTTCAGTCCAATTTCTTGAAGGTGATGGATAGCACTAGTCACAAGGGCAGATGCTGCTTGCTCGTCTTTTCCTATGATCACAAGATCGTCAGCAAAACATAGGGCTGTAAGTGGTTCAGTATCAGGAGTTAGCTGAAAGCCATATTTCCCTGAAACATTTCTAACCGTCAACTCATTCAGGATGTGGTTAATGCCCCAGTTGAAGAGCAGTGGTGATATGGGATCTCCCTGCATCATTCCTTGCTTAAAGTGGATTTTATCTGTATTTCCACCGTCGGTATGTATTTGAGTAGAATTTCCTGTCAGCATGTTAATTAGAAGTTTCTTGATTTATTCAGGCAAAGCAGACTTTTCAATGATAGCAGTGAGGTGAGCATGTCCAATGCTATCAAAAGCTTTGCTAACATCAAGAAACACAATAGATGCTGATGTTTTCTTACTTTTAGCTGTTCCCAGGATTCCATCAATAATATTGAGGTTAATGAAAGTGCCAGGCATCATGACGAACCCTCGTTGGTATTGATTTAGGTTAATGTATTCTCGCACTATTTTGTCCAAACATTTTGCAATTACCCTCCTTACTATTTGTTTTTCACATTCATATATACAGTTTATTCAGAAAGTCGCTACACTCAAACTATCAAAAATGTCTTCTAGGGTATACAAGTTAATGAGTTCGCAAGCCGTCCATTAGAGATTTATGCAACCCTAGAGAATAGATTTGTGCTATGCTTAGGTCAGTGTAGCTGTTGCTTTGCTCCAAGTGAGACCTTAAATTGCAGTTGGAGACAATGGATTTTTACAATGCAGAACATGTCGCTATGCTGGAAGCATATTTAGAGTTCAACTCTTATGAACGATATCTGGAGAGATGTCGACATCTATTTCCCAATGATTCGGCGCTAAGTGCCATTTATTAACTTGTACACCTATTTCGTGATACAGACTCTATGAATCAGAGACAAAGTGGAAGACCCAAGGAAGCCAAACAAGATTTTATTTATCATGTTGAGGAGCAAATTTACACAGCCACAAAAATTGGCAAGATCTTTGCCATAACAAATTGGAGCATCAATTGGATACACACATAAAGCTCTAAACCTAGTGAAACTGCATCCATATGGTGTCAAAGTCAGCTAGTACTTTTAGAGGCCTGGATTAAAGAGTTGAGTTGATTTGGTTTAAGGGCGCTCAACTTCTAGGTCATCAACGCCCTTAAAAGATTCATGGCAATAGCCAGATATAAATTTCACTCAAAAAATAAAAATACTAGCAACAAGAAAAATATACAAAGGTAAAAAGCAGTGGCAATAGCCAGATATGAAACAAGGTGATAAATATGACCAAAAGTAGAAACAGATAATTAAAAAATTTTTAAATCCTCAAATTGATATTGCACTGCGCTAAAAAATTAAAAACTCCATCAACCGCTGTTTTGTCGTCCGCTAGGACCTCTGCAAGTCTGGCAGGCAGTTGCAGAGAATCTCGAAGGTGCGCTAGAGAGCAACACTCTAGCAGCACGTGGCGAACTGACAAAAGGTTGTCACACAGCGGACATACAGGCGCAGGGTCCCTTTTAAATAGGTAACCATGCGAAAAATTGCAGTGCCCTATTCTTAATCGAGCCAAACTAACCTCCTCGCGACGAGATGTGCGACAGGAAGTTACCCAGTTTATCGGAAGTTCCTTCACTTCTCTAAGCTTATTACCGCGGAGAGCTGACCACTCGTCGTGCCAGGACGACAGCACCGCTCTCCACACTTCAAGCCTAAAGTCTTCCGAAGTAACACGTGAGATGGTAATACTGGGTTCTGTAGTTGCCGCCTTTGCTGCTAAATCTGCCATTTCATTCCCCGGCAAACCTACGTGACCAGGAATCCATACACACACCACGTCAACACCAGAAGCGCGTAAAACATGGAGGGCATCCTGGATACGTTGTACAATAGGGTGGGGGTTGTACAACTGACAAAGGCTCTGCAGTGCACTAAGGGAATCGCTCAAAATCAGGCAGTCACCTAATTTACGACGGCAAACATACAAAACGGCTCGATAAATTGCATAAAGCTCTGCTGTAAAAATGGAGGTGCTATTTGGAAAATCGAATGTATATGGTTCGATTCCATCAACATAAGCACATCCAACACCGTTGGAGCCCTTTGACCCATCGGTGTAAATATATCGACGGTCAGTGTAGCCTGACAAAAATTCTAAGAAACACGTGCGGATACTTGAAATAGGCATCGTGGACTTCTGGTGTACGGTCATCCCAAGATCTACATGGGGCGTGCCAGACAGCCAAGGGGGGTAGTCTCTCGCCCTTGCCGAACATCACAGGCAGTTCCACTCGAAGCTTCACTAGGAGCTCTTGGAAACGGAACCTCGCAGGCTTAGGACTAAGGGTGCTATTTCTATATCGTTCTCTTAGCCTGGTGGTGAAAAAAGAAGCGAACGTTGGGTGCTTAGGCATACATCTAAGCGCACAACCATAATTTGCCAAGAGAATCTCACGCCGATATTGCAGAGGAGGTTCTGCGGACTCGGCGTAAAGGCTCACCACTGGGCTTGTTGGAAAAGCTCCTGTTGCAATGCGGATGCCCCTATTATGGATCACGTCTAATCTTCTCAGCACAGATGGTCGTGCTGACGAATAAACAATACACCCATAGTCTAGCTTGGATCGGACCAATGCCCGATATATTCGCAACAAAATTGTCCGATCCGCTCCCCACGATTTGCCATTCAGTACTCGCATAATATTTAGGGAACGGTCACATTTCGCTCTTAGCTGTGCAATATGCGACGACCAACTAAGCTTCCTGTCCAAGATCAAACCCAGGAAGCGCGTCTCTTCTGCGAAGGGAAGTGAATCTGGACCAAATCGGAGCGAAGGTGGTAATCGTCTCCTACGGCGCCAGAAATTAACGCAGGTTGACTTCTCAGTTGAGAAACGGAAGCCGTTTTTCACGCTCCATTCTCTAAGGTTGTCCAAACATTGCTGCAGGCGCCGTTGTAAGAACGCCGTGCGCTGAGAAGTGCAATAGACAGCGAAGTCGTCTACGAATAGGCATGACGAAACTCCAGGTGGAACACATTTCCAGATGGAGTTAATTGCTATAGCAAAGAGCGTGACACTTAGCACCGAACCCTGAGGTACTCCCTCCTCCTGAACAAAAGAATTAGAAAAAACCGAGCCGACCCTTACTCGGAAAAAGCGGTCCTTCATAAACTCCTGAATGAAAAGTGGTAGGCGTCCACGTATGTTCCAGGCTTGCAGGGAACGTAGAATCCCTGCTCGCCAGCACGTATCATAAGCCTTCTCAAGATCGAAAAATATGCCTACGGTTTGACAGTTCTTCATAAAGCCGTCCATTATCTGTGTCGATATTGACACAAGATGGTCAACAGTTGAACGGCGTCGTCGAAAACCACACTGCATGTTAGTCAGTAGGTTACGACTTTCTAACCACCATACCAATCGTCCATTGATCATGCGTTCCATCACCTTGCAAACGCAACTGGTGAGGGAAATAGGACGATAGCTGGAGGGAAGATGACGGTCCTTCCCAGCCTTCAAGATGGCAATAACGGTGGCCTCCCGCCAATTTTCTGGGAGTATATTGTCAACCCAAACACGATTATAGACCTGGAGCAGGAATGCCTTACCTTCAGGAGAGAGCTGTTGTAACATTTGTAGATGAATACCGTCCGGTCCTGGTGCTGAACATCGCGAAGATTTCAGGGAATGCTCCAGCTCCGCCATGGTGAAAAGGCGATTGTAATCTTCTACGTTTCTAGAACGAAACGTGAAGCCTTGAGATTCCATCTGAGTTTTAAATGGAAGGAACTCAGGGGAGTAGTTTTCCGAGCTAGACACTTGTGCGAAAGCACTGCCAAAGGTATTGGCCACTTCAAATGAATCAACAACAGCTCCTGTGGCTGTTTTTAGTCCCGCTATTGGTATTTGGGTCGTTTTAGGTGCAACACGCCTTAATCTATCCCACACAACCGAAGAAGGTGTGTGTCGGTTAAACGAAGCTACAAATTTGCTCCATGATGACCTTTTGCTATCCTTAATGACTTGTCTGGACCTGGCGCGCATTTTCTTGTATTCGATCAGGTTTTCCAAAGTAGGGTGACGTTGGAAAACCCTAAGTGCACACCTTCGAGCACGAAAGGCATTCCGGCATTCTTCCGTCCACCAGGGGAAGGGAAGTCGACGGGGGTGTGTAGTCGACCGCGGAATCGATTGTTCAGCAGCAGAGAGAATCGTCTCCGTGAGATGCTGCGCCAAATTATTCACTGAGTCGTGCTCGTTGTAAGTAAAGGCAGCCAACTGGGTGTAGAGGTTCCAGTTGGCATGGTCCAAACGCCATCTGGGCATACGTGTGGAATACGTATGTTGCGCCAAGAGACTAATAAGACATGGGAAGTGGTCACTAGAGTGTAAATCAGAGATGACATTCCATTGTAAGGAGACTGCCAACTGAGGTGAACAAACTGCAAGGTCAAGGTGTGAGAAGCTGTTATGAGAGTCAGAAATGAATGTAGGCTCTCCAGTGTTGAGGAGAGCTAGGTTGTGACTCGCCAAGAAATCGGAAATGAGTGTACCTCTCGCACAAGCACGACTTGAACCCCAAAGTGGGTGGTGCACATTGAAGTCTCCCACCAACAGAAACGGTGTTGGCAACTGGGAAACTAGATCGTCTAAATCAATGTGCGAGAAGTCACGGGACGGAAGCAAATATATATTACAGATGGTGAAATGGATGTCTGGCAGTACAGTCCTTATTGCAACTGATTGGATATCAGACTGTATTGGTACAGGTTGCATACATATGTCATCTCTCACAAGTATCATAGCGCCACCATGTGCCGGAACACCCTCTTCTGGTGTAACATCACACCGTACTGGGGTGTATCGCCTTAGATGGAAAGCGTCTTGAGGACGCAGCTTAGTGTCTTGCAAACATGCAACCAGAGGTTCGTTTTCTTTGAGCAAAAGCTCAAGTTCTGGTCTTTGAGTTCGAATTCCACGTATGTTCCATTGTAGGATAGTCATATTGCATTGTGTATGGGATAGGTAATTCCAAGGTAACTCTTCATTACTTTGGAGTAGGCGGTTGTCGAACTAATTTCGCCCTTTTCTTCTCTCTTGGGCTTATAGTTTTGTCAGACGCTTTTTCGCGCCTCTTTTCCGCTGGGGGTCTTCCAGTGTGGGCAGATTCTAGTTCCATGTCCTCTGCCGAGGACGTGCGTTTTCCCATAGCAAACTTGGGTTCGAGTGTCTCGAACCGGTTGCTAATGGGGACTGGCGAAGATGAAAGACGCCGGTCTGAGTCCACCCCTGAAGATTCCCCAGAAGAGGATCTTCGAGGAGATCTCCTTGGATTCTTATATCCCTTTGATGTACTGGGATGAGCCTTATCTTCCTTGAGGAAATCGTTCTTTGTGTAGTTCTTCTTAAACTTTATCGGCGAGGCATTGTAAATAACAGGTTTGCTAGTCTTGTGTGTCGAGTTTGGCATTTTCGTTGGTGATCGAACAGTTGAATTTTTTTCACCAACAGATTTTGTACACGTTTATACAGATGTGCGCGCTGATGTTGAAGGCTTTGGTATAGAGCTACGGGCAACAAGTGTTTTTTCAGAAATTGTTGCCCCATTGAAATCGCTGCTCTGAGTTGCGATCTCTCTGCTCACTACCGCTTTAGCTGCAACTGAGCTATAGGTTCCGGATCTGGGAACAGAGGGTTGGCGTAGACGCAAGAGCTTCCGGGCTTCTGAGAAGGGCACCTTCTCTTTAACCCGTATCTCTTGGATCGCTCTTTCCTCTACAAAGCGGGGGCAGTCTCAGGAACTAGATGGATGTTCACCTCTGCAGTTCACACATGTAGGAGCTGTAGTACTTGCACCATCGTGGGATTCATCTCCACATTGAGGGCATGTAGCTAGTCCCTTACAAAGCTCACTTGTATGTCCAAAGCGCTGGCACTTAAAACACCTGAGTGGGTTCGGGATGAACGGCCTAACTTCAATGGATTCATACCCTGCCTTAATCCTTTGCGGGAGATCTACACGATCGAAGGTCAGGAACAGGGTATTAGTTGACTTTAACTCACCACCTTCTTTACGTTGAACCCGGTAAACGTGTATGACGCCTTGCTCCGTCAGATTCTCTTGAATCTCCTCATTGGATAATCCTTCCAATGCACGGGTGTTTATCACACCGCGCGAGGAGTTCAAGGTTCTGTGCATCTCGACGCGTACTGGATAACTTGCTAGCATGTTCGCTTTCAATATCTTAGCTGCCTGGGTAGCTGAATGTGCTTCAACCAGGAGCGTGCCATTTCGAGATCTAGTGCATGACTTGACTGGACCAGCAATGTTATCTAAACCCTTTTGTATAGTAAATGGGCTCACCGATAAAAATTTCTTATCTCCCTCAGTTCGAGATATAACTAAGTAGCGAGGACCACTCGACTCTGCTACTTCCTTTACACTTACTTTAATTGGTTTTGTTTTATTATGAGTTTTCGTACTCATGGCGCATTAATCCTCCACCATTGCAAATGTCTCCGATGGCATGCTCACATCCTGGGCGCCACCCCGGCTTAGGTGAGAGTCCTGGCCTGGACCTTGCTCACCCTAGAGTCTCACCTCCCAATGTATAGACAGAGGGACCCAATCGCCTTCAGGAGTGCATCAGCTCATGCAATGGCCCCTCCCCGGGACTGACCTTTATCAGCGGATACGCACACAGATCCTGCATGATAACCAGGGGCTGGGACTTACGTGATTACCCAGTCACCCCTTGCATCACCCCATCCTCCAACCCGCGCGTAGGTTATCCATCAGACTGTGTACAGGGAGGTATCAGGAGGGAGGTCAAACACAAAAGTGGACCAAAGTTGATCGGGCGTTTGGCATGTGCTCTCTCACCTCTTGGAGGAACCCAATCGAGAGTATGGCTTGGGGCTCCGGGTACGCCAAACCCGTACCTACCGTAGTAGGAGCCCCTGGGGGAGTTTGATTTCGGAGTCCTCTTCTCCTAGATGAGTCGTCAACCAAGACTAACGAGCCTCATCTACCCGTTTGGAATGTTCTTTGCTTCCCCTCACCTCTTGCCTACCAGTAATCAAAATGACACTTAGTAGGCCGTCTGGCTCAGGTACTGAGCCCCTCCGCCACGACAAGGCGACACTCCTTCAGAGGGGCTGGATTAAAGAAATATATCATTACCACTAGTGGTTCTATTCTTTTATATGCAACAATGTAACCACTCTGGATATGACTTTTTTTATGGATGACGCTTTCACTTAAATGACCACATTAACACAACAATTTGGGTTACCTAAGGGAAAAATCTGATGTGTTGCACTCTCTACCCTTGTACTAACCACTCTTACAAACTTGTTATTTCTGTATCTTCATGTTAGTTGAGATAAACATTTACAGAAATTATTTTGTGTATTTCCTTGGAGGTGCAAGGAGAATATGGGAATACAGTAGGCTTTGAACGATAGTCAAATTTTTTAAAGCTTTGCACAGTGAATATATAAAAAATTAATAACAATGTTCCATTTGACAAAAGTATGTTCTCCAAAACTCACACAAATAACAAGCAATATCTTTAAAATGGTTCACTCTACAAAAACATTTATTCAGACCTAAATTGTGTTTTAGCAAGATCTACATTTTTTGTACAGCACGATTTGGTCTATCGCTTATGGTTTAACAGTTGTGCAAAAGTCATCCAGAGTAAATAGGACTATGTATCTCAAACATATGGCATTTTAATCAAAATTGTTCGAGCCATTTCAAGAAAATCAAAATTTTCCATGTAAATGGTAGTTTAGGGGGAGGAATTTTCTTCAAAATCTTCGTGTAGCATCCTTGAAAGATATTAAACTTAAATACCAACTTGGTTTTTAACTTTACTATATGTAGTAGAGAAAGCAAAAGTGTACACTGGCAACCCACACTCAACACAAAAAGTTAAAGGCACAATTTCTAATTTTATTGCCAAAATAACTCCAACAACACTAATAAAAGGGTTTAGAATACACATGGTCACCTGAAATTGTGTTTTCAAGAAAACGATGGTCATTTTCAGCATTTCCTGTGCACTAGTACTTCTCAAAAGTCATGCACGCATAATGATTACCTATTATGTCAGTGTACTTATTGTCCTCAAGAGATTGCAAAATTCTTAAAAATGGGATTAAAAATTGGTTTAATGTTTGTAAAGACCTGTACAACAAATATGCATATCCATTAAGTATGTTTAGTTATATTTGAAAACAAAAATTAATAAACCTCTGAGACTGGGGGCTTTATGAACACCCTGTATAACTGACGAGTGCTTTCTCAAAACTCAATGCACAAAATGTTTTTGAGAAAAATTTTTTTTTTTTAACTTGTTAGCTATACAGATTAGCTACCACTGCAAATTTGGTTCATTCTCCTACCTAAAAATGTTAAAAACATACAGCATAGTTCAAACTATGGCAGATGCAAAATTAAATGGCGGCTGATAGTTGAGCATTACTATTCTATAGGGTTATCAAGAAATCGCTCTGCAGCTCTTGTGCGACCAAGATTCCTCTAGAGATGGAAATTCCATTGGTCCACAACCGTATGGTTATAACGTTCTGCAAAATAAAAAATCTGATACATTCTCGTATGTAATTCATGAAAAGTAATGCAGATAAACAGCAGTACCAACATTATCTCGAGCGGCAGGCATTGGCACAGTGCAGAGGAACTTGTTGATAAGCCTTTATTTCCTATTTTTCAAAAGCTGATATATACTAAAAAGAAATAGTTTTTATTTATTTATGAATTCTCTTTAACTGCTGTGCTTCTCAGCGTCCCATTCTATACTGGAGGTGAAAGACCACTTAATTTTGCTCAGAGGCCTCTATCAGGTTTGAGGTTCTTTTACGTGCTATAAATCTATGACAAAGGACGACATGGAGCTTTTACAAAAATCTATATATGCTACAAAGAAATTGAGTTTCTATTTATGGATGCCCTTTATCTGCTATGCACCTCAGCATCTCATTTATATTGGACATGAAAGACCATTTAATTTTGCTCAGAGGCCTCTATCAGGTTTGAGGTTCTTTTACGTGCTATAAATCTATGACAAAGGACGACATGGAGCTTTTACAAAAATCTATATATGCTACAAAGAAATTGAGTTTCTATTTATGGATGCCCTTTATCTGCTATGCACCTCAGCATCTCATTTATATTGGACATGAAAGACCATTTAATTTTGCTCAGAGGCCTCTTTGTTACACTTGGGGTTCTTTTATGTGCCATAAACCTATGACACAAGATCACAAGCTTTATTTCCCTTTCGAAGAAAGTCATGCTAATGATTTTTATGCCCAAACAAATCCATCACCCTCTGCCAGGTCTGAACTCGTAACCTCGGGATCCAGAGGCTAGCATGTTACCCCTAGACCATGGAGGACGACCCGATATATGAGGTGCTTCGGGCCAGATAATGGTAGCTACACCCTGTGCAAAATTGAAATTCTTATATTTTTCATATGAACTAGGGAATGGCTAGCCACAGGTGGAGTAGTGTTTGAAAAAACTGAGAGACGGCAGCATAGGATCAATTGCTATATACTGCACCAAGAAATAAAGTGCCATTTTTGTGCTATAGTATGGTAAGCCGCAGGCAAAATGGCAGCTTACAATGGAAACAGTGTGAGTTGTTCCGATGAAATAATGTGTTGTGGAACCAATATACAAGCCGATTGTTCAGAAAGTGAATCCTCGTGGGATGACAGTGTTGCAGATGTGAAATTTATCAGCCAAACCCATGTGATCTCTCATCCTCATCAGAGGTAAGCATCAATAATATGTAATTACGTGGCATGCCGTATTACAGCATGTGACGTTTTGGCTTATCATGACAATGCAGTACGGTCAGTATTCGCAAATAGTATTACTGTTTAATGGAACCATGAGCTATGCAACAATTCCTAATACACTATTTATCTGGAAACCACTTCAAGAATGATTGTAATACTTATGATGGACATCACTAAATGCATGCTGTAGGCATTATTGTGGTTTTATTTAACTATTATTGCAATATTGTTCAGTTTTGTAGGTTCATATTGTTAGTATCTTTTGCATCTTTTTTCTTCTGCACGGAGGAAGACTTAACTCACTTTGTCAGAGAGGCAGCCATCCCTCCTGCTAAGGATGGGGAGCATCCATGGTGGCAGCGGACACCTGAGTCAAGCATAAGGGCTAAAAGAAAATGCCAACGTAATTTGGTATGTACCTAATTAAAACTACCTCAATCAGAATCTAATAATAATATAAAATAAATTATGATTATTTTAATTAATAATCATTTAAATTATTATATAGATAGCCAGCGCATAAATATTTTATTAATGTAAGACTTAAAGCTTTCGCTGCGAGCGTTATTAATCAAGGCTTCACAGGTGATCAGCCGTGTGAGATTTAAAAACACTGAGCTTTCGGCCATTGTAGACTCTAAGAACTTCATCAGAATTAAAAGAACGACTGCTCCGCTCCCCATATATAAATACTATTGTTAGGTGGGAGGGGGTTGCGCTGCCCTGGCCAATGAGCGGATGATGATTTGTGACTGGGCCTGCTGTTTCAGGCTATGTTTGTCACCGGCCGCAGTGTTTTCTCGAGGGTCCGTACTTCGTCCGGAATCACTGTAGTTGCTGTTGTGGATGTGTTTGATGGCACAGAGTTCAAGGAATTCCTCACTCGTAACAATATACATATTGCCCTTATCACAGAAACTCTCCTTAAAGACAACCATAGATTTAACATCCCGGTATACACGACTCACCGAACAGATAGAGATAGGCGTGGGGGTGGCACCACGGTCATTATTAAACACGATATACAACATGACCTGACCCCTCCCCCCACGCAACTCCAAAATTTGGAAACCACCAGCGTTCTAATTACACTCGATAACAACAAAGTGCTCATAGCGGCGGCCTATGCCCCTCCCGGTACTTTAATCACATCCGATATAATGGACCTAACACAGCAGCACACTTAATTGCGGGTGATCTCAATGCTAAACACCAAATTTGGGGATGCAACAAGACAAACAAAGAGAGAAGAGCATTATTACACCTCGAAAACAACTCAGACTTCTTAATCCACACTCCTGAGGAACATACTTACGTACCCTATTGCAGTACACACAGATCTGATGTGCTAGATCTAGCCCTGTCCAAAAACTTAACACACAGAACACATCTTAAAGCCATGAATGAGCTGTCATCTGACCATCTGCCCCTCATAATCACCCTAGAGGGCAATGCAGCTCTAGTCCCGCCAATTAAATGCCCAAATTATAACAGAACAAACTGGGCAAAATTTGCAGATACTGTAAGCAAAAACTTGCCCACTGCTCCACTAAACACTAACAAAAGCACTAACGAAATAGTCATCCAATTGGAAAAGGCCATCAAAATAGCAACAGCAGCCTCTGTGCCAATGAGCCAGCCCAGGCAACATCAAACCAAACTGCCACAAGACATAAGCTCTCTAACAGCCGAAAGAAACAAGAGCCAGATGCAAATGGCAAAAAATGCGGCATTTAACAGACCTCGAGTACGTTAAATACCTAAATAACCTAGTAAGCGACAGGATCTCAAATCACGTCTCGAGGCAATGGCAGAACACACTGGAGAATCTCAATTATGAACGAGGCTCCGTGTGGAAAGTAGCTCGCTGCCTAACACGCGATAAAGTACAAATCCCTCCACTCCATAATAACCGGACCATAGCCACCACCGATCAAGAAAAAGCGAATGTGCTCGCGGACGCTCTACAAGAAACATTAACAACAAACATCACTCCCTCTTGTCCACAATTCACCGCCGAAACCGAGGAAGAAACGCACGAATATAAAGACCAAATAACTCACAATAAAATCAGAAAAACATGTCCCAGTGAAATCAAATGGCTCATTAAACATCTACCGAAACGAAAGGTCCCTGGGCCAGACAGCATTCCGACGGTAGCCTTAACTAACCTACCCGAAGATGCTATGGAACTACTCTCCAAAATCGTCAACTATGTGCTAGAGAAAGGGTACTACCCTGACAGATGGAAGTCAGCAATCATCGTACACTTTCCCAAGAAGGGCAAGGATCTCTCAAACCCACAGAACTACAGACCAATTAGTCTACCAAGCATTCTGGGAAAACTACTTCAAAAAGTAATAATAAAATGCCTAAACGCACAGTTAATCAAACAGAATATAACTATAGCCGAACAATTCAGATTCCGCACACGCCACTCCACAACCCTGCAACTTCTGAGAGCCACAGAACACATCACGCATGGGTTTAACTTCCGAAAATCGACAGGCGCACTCCTACTTGATGTAGAACGCACTTTCGACAGAGTTTGGTACGCGGGCCTGCTCAAGAAACTGAAAACACTTAATATACATGACTCACTAATAAAACTAATCGCCAACTACCTCCACAATCGGACATTCCAATCCAGAGTAAATAATCATCTCTCCTCCCCCTGCCCTATAAAAGCGGGAGTCCCACAAGGAAGTATATTGGGGCCGAATATCTTTAATATAACAATGAACGATATCCCGAAAACACAAAACGAACTTATTCATTTACGCAGATGACACAGCAATTGTAGCGCAATCGGGAAAAACCGAGTTCATTCACAGGAGATTACAAAACTCCCTTAAGGAGCTACAGGATTGGTTCACCAAATGGTGAATTAAGGTGAATGCCAAGAAAATGCAGGCTATCATATTCACCAAAAGAATCAACCATAGACTAGGTAAACACCAGCTTCCACCACTCACCATATTTGGAGAGAATATTGACTGGAAAAGCACAGTCACTTGGTTAGGGCTTCAAATGGACCAGGGACTCACTTGGAAGCAGCATATATTCCAAATAAGGGGAAAAGCGAACGCCCAATTAGGCAAACTCTATCCCCTTATAAACATGAACTCGCAACTAAAACTCAAAATGGGACTAACATTATACAAGGCGCTTATCCGCCCTATACTTACATACGCTGCTCCGGTCTGGGGTTATGCCACAAAAACACACATTATGCGCCTACAAAGACTGCAAAACAAAATTCTACGACTGGTAGCAAAAGTGCCTTACACTGCGCCAGCGGACTTATTACACGATGAATTAAAAATGCACACAATAGAGCAATTCATTAAAAAGCTCTCACACGACACGTATAAACACCTGCATAAACATCACAAGCCGTTAGTAACGAACCTAGGCAAATATACAATGGAAATTTATAAACATGCTAGGCCACTAGCGCTTTTCGACAGAAATCTAACTCCAAATAACACGGAAGTACAGGAATTCTTTAACAATCTACTACACGACTGAATCAGACATTGACACAGGACCGTTTCCTTCTCTCGTTCCCTTCTCTCTCATACAACTAAACCTTCCTTTTCCCTATTTCAGACCACAGCCCGCCACAAAGCCCAACAAGCCCTCAACGACTGCTGATGCAGACTGGGATAACTAGGGCCTCCCACTAGTGTCCTACGTGCGCGTTGAAAGCGGGCCACCGTATGATGGAGTAGGACACTCCGACGACCAGGCGAATCTAGGATTAACGCAGACACGACAAGACTTGCCGGTCTCAGGCAGACGAAGTAGAACTCCAGCGCAATACCGTACATCAAGCACGTATATAATTACTAACCAATAGCTGATACCAACGACTTGCAGGTACATACCTGTGCAACACTAGATACAAACTTAAATATTGCATGAATAACATATCTTTTCGTGCGCTAACACTAACATTAGCCCATATCATAACGACTTGCAAGACTATACCTGTGCAACACTAGATGTAAGCTTAAAGAATGCACGAATAATACATCTTTTCACATAGAGAATCATCTACACTAGCATGTAACACAACGACTTGCAGGGCTATCCCTGTGCAACAATACAATAACCTATGTAAAGCTAATAATGTAGTCACGACTAACGGGCCTACGCCTGTGCAACTTTAATCATAAGTAAGCACAAAAAGCGTCTTCATATTAACACAATGCATGTAATCCTCTTGGTCCTGTCCAGGTTTCATGGGCATTACCAAAAAGCAACATCTGACTCGCTCGCATGTACTACATGCCAGCTTAAAGCTTTCAATTACTAACCAGAGTGCTATGCGGGACCCGACCAACGCACGATGATGCACGATAAAATTAGCATTGCACGAACTAACACCTCCCCCTTCAGGGCACAGGGACCCTCACACTGTTGGCCTCAGCATGTCGGCCTTCGCCTGTAACGGGCTTTTCCTCACCACGGAAAAAAAAAAAAAAAAATTGGCTATTGTCCAAGTAGGGCTTTGTTAGGGCTTATCATTATTCTAGCCCTGAACACATATGCTTATTAACCTTTTTGCATGAGTGTGAAATTAGCATGTTGATTATGAGGTTTTGTTGTTTATTATCAAAGGTAAACTATTTTTACTTGTTAGCTGCTTTGTGGAATACCCTTTTTAAGGACAGAATAATTATTAAACGCTTAACAGGCACGTTGAACAATGTTTATGTTTCAATGCTTTCTATAGCGTTTCAAATTCATTCACTTTTATTTTTAATATTTGATACAATATTTTGCCAGTCTTAGCATAAGAGGAATATTTGTAATTTCTGATTACACAATTATTTGTTATTTACTATATTGTTAATATTATATATTAATTCCTTATCTATTTTCACCTTTTCATAATACATAACGTATTATAAAACCACCATATTAATGTTTATACAGATTAGTTGGTAGATATAAACTTAGAAAGTCACTACATTCACAATATTTATTTTAATACTTTAATACTTTAATTAATATTTTTATACTTTAATACTTTTATTACTTACTTTAATACTTTATTTATTTTAATACTTTAATATTGAATACATTACAAAGAAATCACTATTTTATATTCATAACATAATAAATATGTATGGTTCAAGCTTTAACTAGTATAGCACATCCTTATAAAATATTTCTGTATTTTCTAAAATTTCGAGACACCCAGCTAGACTTTTAACATCCTTCTTTTCTTTGTTCACTTGATTTTGGGAACAGTTTGTGGTCGCAGCAGGACTTTGCTGCAGGACTTGCTGCACATTGGGTAAATGTATCAAATGTGGGTAAATTTTCCACTCTTCTCCAAAAAAGCAATAAGCATGAACTCACAACAATAATCTTGTTCTGACTAGAGCAATTCCCTTCCTTTGTTTTTGTGATTCCTGTTTGTTTGTAGTGTTTAACGCCCACTTTTACTATATACGGCACCGCAGGCACTGACGCTGATACATGAAATGAAGATGGAGCACCGGGGAATGAGATGATGGGGGAAACCAGAGAACCCAGAGAAAACCCGCCCCAGCACCGCTTCATCCACCACAAATCCCACATGTGATTGCTTGGGATCAAACCTAGGCCACTTTGGTGAGAAGCGAATGGTCTAGCCACTCAGCTACGGTGCAGCCGCTGCGATTCCTGCCTCCTGCACATTGAATGGCTGATAAAGTTTCACAATGCAAGCAGCTGTCTGTTGCCCATAGCATCTGCAGAATGAGATGTCTGAATTAACAAGGAGCCCATCAATATGCTCACATCACATACACCTTGAAAGTTTTAGTGTCAACTTGGTGCTGTAAGAAACTCATGTGCCAAAAACGACCTGCTGTTTACAATCTGAAGCACCCAAAATCAAACCTCAAATATGTCAGATCGAAGCAGTTGAACATCACAAGTTGGATATCCCTTACCTACAGTTCAGCATTGTGGATGCACAGAGACGACCATGCCGGCTAGTGTCTTGTAGGCACAAAGGCAAAGCAGAAGTGACTGGTGTTGACACAGTGATTAAAACACAAATTCGTTTGGCACCATGCACAACAAATAATCATGTCTTTTACACACTCTTCTTCACATATTCGCACATTTGTTTGGAGACCGAATTTAGCATGTACATGAACTCAGAGGGTTGCCCGATGTATATCTAGTTGCAAAACATGAACATTTAACCATGTCCCAGAATCGCAGAGATGACATTTGGTAATGAATGACTGGATATTTTAAATTTTGAGAAACCTCAACATGAATGTTCTCATTAAATATCAAAATTGCAGCTAGATGGCGATGAAGAGATTTCCACTGGCAGAAGGAAACTTATCCAAAGCTTGAAGTTTCCCCGTGGTTCTGGGAGGAATCTGCAGTAGTTCATTTTTTCCCACCTTTTTTCCCCATTTCCTTGCCTTTATAATTATATTTTTGGCCCTAAACTTCTGCCTTAAAACTTTAGGCCCAAAACTGCCAGTATTCTCCTGCAGTACAGGAAATAATTCAGGAAAAATAGACTCACTGATACTAATAGTAAACATAATAGTGTACGAATCGTTATAGCGGTACCAGTTTTATTTTATGGCAGTGAATCTTTGGCTGTTAAAACAGAAAGAATATAAAAGAATACAGGCTACAGAAATGAAATTTCTGAGAGCATTATTAGGATATAAAAGGTTAGATAAAATAAGAAACATAGAAATACGAAAAAAATTAAAATATATTTGCAATATAATACAAAATGATAGAATATAGGACAAATTGGGAAACACAATACAGAGAATGGACAGCTCAAGGATTCCAAAAAGGATACTATATTGTAGACCAACAGGAAGAAGAGATTCAGGAAGATCCAGACTACGATGGATTGAGGGCAGAACAGGCCGAACGACCTAATTCCTGTAAGACAGAAGAAGTGTATGAATGGGTCAGTGCACTAATAAATTGTGCAACAGTTTCTGCTTGTTTCTCCCCAATAAAAGATAACGTCCTTTTTGCTCTCAAAACTGCTTTGATCTGTATTATAAACATAGGAAGGGGGATGCTTTGACAATCACTCTCTTGCTGTTTCCAAAAACCTTTCTGCTACTTTGTCTTTCTCTTCTTTTATGAATACTTGTGAAATTAATTTTGTTATCTTCCCATTTTTAATTTTATGGGATTTTTTTGAAGCGAGAGACCCAAACAGAGGTTGCTCTAAAATTTACTCTTCCAAATAAACAGTTTTTTGAAATTTCCATGGCCCAGAGCTTTAAATCTTCGTTGGCTATGTTTTCCTTCGCTCTTTTTGCTGCTACAAAGCATGCAAATATTTTGCCATACATATATTTTTATGCTCAATAGGAGTTAAAAGCACAGTTTCCAATTGTTTCTCCCACGTATATAGTAGCTTTGCTGATTTCACCAAATGAAATCTGCTACACACATTGGTCAATGAACGATGTTTCTTTTCACCTTCTTTTAACCACAAAGATACAATGTTACTTTTATACTCAAAGCTAATATTCTCTTTCTCTTTTCTTGCAGATTGCAAACATAACTAGAACTAATGGATTTCATTGGACACCGGTTGTATTGTTAAAGTCACTAGATTCCAGCACAGGATTTAAATCTGGTTCCCTTATACCACTTGTGCTTGGAGTGCAAATGCTACATGCTGATTGTGAGAATGAAGATTAACTGTCGCAACTGTCACTACTTCATTTTTCTTCTACTATGTTTACATCCAGAGTTGTTTCTGGAAACGCCAAGGCCAGTAGGATTTCCTTCTAACAAATAATTAATATGTTGGCTAATTGTAATTTCTTCCGATCTTATTATTCCCAAAGAAAAGTCACATTCTTTAAAATGACGTAACACTAACTCTAAGACATTAACAGGATTCATGTTTCAAATCTTTAAAGAAATACAAGGCAACTGAACCCATGCTAATATCACATACATATATCCATGGCAAGCAGAGCACGCAAACTCTTCTTACCTGTTATGCATGCCCTGGAGACAACTGCTGTCCATCAGGTTGCCCAGTCCCTTCTCTACAGTGCTATGTTATGTTTCCTATATGTTCCAAGATATTCACAACTCATTTTCAGGTGCTTCAGGTTGAAAACAGCAGCTCATTTTTGGAACATGAGCCTGTTATGGCACAAAGATGACACAGTAAAACTTCTGAGGTGTTTGCGATGTGAGCATACCGATAGGCTCCTTGCAAGAATAAATACACCACTAACAACAGAGCTTACAGAAATTAATGTGAAATCCAAGATCCACACAGTGAGTTAGCAATTAATGTCAACGATGCAGCAGGGTAACAAACCTTGCAGAAATGTGCAGGAATTCCAAGAACTATCCAAGTGAGAAAGCAGTCAATACCAGGGGACTTCATGTGTAGGAATTATATGATTTAAGGTTACAGTTAGGAACCTTGGCATAGCCTCACTTCAGTTTTCCTGTACTGTCATTCTAGTTCTCAAAATTGTCCCGTCATTGCCAATCATTTCTGCTGTAATATTTGCAAAGATATTAGGTTTTTGTCTTGTTCCCACACACTATTTTCTTGCTTCCAGTCTCGGAGTTTGATAGTTCCTCCTGAATCCTTGGAAATGTTCTCAGAATTCTGCACCATTGTATTTGTTACTTGCATAGGTGTGTTGCCACTTTGAAATGTCATGCAATTTATTTGTGCATTTCTTCTATGCCTGTTAGAGGTCTGAAATGGTGAGAATCGATTGTTTTTCATCCTATTAGTTTGTGGCATGATGTTCCAGTAGCGCATTGTCACAATAGAAGTTTGGATATTTCTGCGAGGTATTTGTGTCTCCCTTCCCATCCAGGAATTTTATTCTAAAAATGTATGGGGTTTCGGCTTTGGCTGTTCTGCACTATATCATGGTTGCCCACATGACTGTTTCTATCTTCATTGTGGCTTTAGGGCGTTCAACAGCTGTAGTCATTAGCGGCTATCTTCATTATTTGGTTAGTATCATACTTAGGTGGGCACACCTGATTACTTGTGCATTGCCTTTCATTTGAAATGCAATTAGTAATTTAATCACATCTGAAAAATCTAGAGATTTTGCTACCATCAAATTGTTCTTAATATTTTCTGGAAAATGTTGGATTACTGTGCACATAATTTCTTATGCTCATAGGTGGATCAGACACTTGTGCTTTATTTTACATGCATGAAATAATTTGCCATGGTTAACCTGCCTTCAAGATTGTATTTGCCTGAGGCTAGTGCGATTCTGATTTGATCTTGAACAGATTGTCTCCAGTAGCATATAAGGAACAAATTTCCTAAATGTGCTACAGGTTTCATCACCTAATGGTGTCATATGTAACCATTAGACTGCCCATTTTCTAAGTCGCCTTCAGATTACATATACCTTCAGTGTGCATACTACCATTTTTATTTTAAAATATTCCTCAATCTCTCTAACGAATTGCTTCAGTGTTCTCCTGCACATCATCAAAAGTTGGGAGTTACTTTCTCTGACATTAGATGTTTGGAGTAGACGGCACTGCTTGCTGAGAATTGTGCGTGTGGTGTGTGGTTTATGTTTGTGTTTTCAGGATACATTTCATAACTCTGTGGCAACTCGTAATTGCTATACAATCCTGTTCATTATTGACTAAATCCTCAAAGTCACTGTTCACGCGATGACTCACAATTGCTATACATAATCCTGCTCATTACTGACTACATCCTCATAGTCATTGTTCACATTCTTATGCACATTTTTGAGCACATGGCGAACATGAAGTGTGACAATCTCCTGTAATTTCTTTGATTTCTCACTAGACTGATTTACTTTTGTGATCTCTTTTAACTGTTTATCAATTTCTTCAATTTTGCTTTGCTTACTTGCACATTTAGGAACCAAGTCTTGTGCACATATTTTAGTTCTGATATATGAGCATTCAGTAACTACTGCCATTTCCATAATATCAGCTATTTTCTCATAACTGGATTTTAACTTCTCAATTTCATGTTTTAGTTATACTAATTGTGGTAGTTTTCTCTAATTTGAATGATTTCATTCTTAAACATACGAGGGGTGTTCAATAAAGACTGGCACTAATATTCATACAACAATGTATTGTAAAAAATCACTCATACAGACTGTTGCCCCCCTCAGAATACTTCTCCCTCAATACAATGTACTTGTCCCACCTCTTTTGCCACTCCTGGAAAACATGCAGGAAGCCATTCTTTGAGAGCCTGTTCAGGGTCGCCTCTAAAGCTTTCACTGCTTTGGTCTCATTGTCGAACTGACGTCCCTTAAGTTCCTTTTTGGCTCTCGAGTTAAGAAAAAAGTCACCTGGAGCTAGGTCAGGATTATAAGGTGGAAGAGGTACAGTGGAGATATGATTTTGTGTCAGGAATTCGATAACCGCATCAGAAACATGTGGCTTGGCATTGTCGTGATGAAGCTTGCACTGCTGAATGAGATTCTTTAGCTTTTTGGGGATGTGATCCTTTACCAATTGCTTCAGGATAGTGTTATAGTAATCTGCAGTGTCTGTGGAGTGTCTTGGAACTGTGAGAATGCAGACTATCCTCTGGTAATCAAAACAGTAATGACTATGCCCTTATTGGGTGACTTCTGTACTCGTGACGATATTTAGAGGCGATTACCAAACACATTCACTCTCACAGGCTGTCAACAATCAACTGACAGAGCTATCGCTGTGTGATTTTCAGTGATTAGCGACTAGAATACGTAGTTCAATGGCACATGGACAGATGTCGCAGTCAGACACTTAATGAAAGGGAAAAAAAATCAGTGCCAGTCTTTATTGAACATCCCTCGTATATTTTATTTCCATCATGGTTTCTGTCTGAAATTTAATTTGCTCATATTTGATTTCTTTGATTTTGACATTTATATCAGCTGCTAACTGGCTATGTTATTTATATCAGTAGCAAGCTGATCCAGATTTAATGAGATTTCCCTAGCTATCTGGATCTATTTTTCATTGATGTTCCTAGCTATGTCATTTTCATCACTGACTAATTTGTCTTGCTTCTCAGTGATCTCCCTAGCTAATTTACATAACTTTGAGTAAGTGAGTGAGTAGGTTGTAAGGGCCCGTCAACAGCTAGGTCATTAGGGCCCCAAGTCAAAAAGACTAAAAAAAAAGGGGAAAATTCACCACCACTTAACACTCAAAATTAGCTGTTAAAACGGGAAAGCTAAAATAGATAAAAGCTAAAACATGGCCATTAAGATTTGTCCATTTGTAGCATAGTGATTTATTCAAGCAACATATGTGTTCTGAAGCAGTTATTATTAAGAAACATACTGTCAACTTAATAGAAAACTTACCTAATGTAACATGTGTTTACAGAGTTACCTACTCACTTATAACCATTAATAAATATAATTATCAGTGGCGTATGCTGGGTTGTGACTTGGACTATGTATTACTAGGCCTACCATGGCAGCGTCGTGACCGAGGGGTCAGACTAATCGCCTCTCATCAAAGCAGCCAAGGTTCAATCCTAAATGACCACATGTGGGATTTGTGGTGGACAAAACAGTGCAAGGGTGGGTTCCCTCCGGGTTCTCCAGTTTCCTCCGCCATCTCATTCCACCAGTGCTCCATCTTTATTCCATGTAAACCCAGTGTTATTGCCGGTGGTGCTATATGTAGTAAAAGTGGGCGTTAAACACTACAAAAAAATAGGCCATTCAGATCCGAACAATAAGGAGTTGTTGATTAAGTGTTAATTTCATGAACAGTGTGTTTAAATAATTTTTTCTTGAAACAAACTAAACAACTATTATAAAAGTAAAATAAATAATTTTACCATACCTGTTTATATAAACATGCATTCCAGCCGTCTTTCTTAATGAGTAAACTGCGTTGTCACACTATCAGAAAGCAACTCCTCGTGGTGTCTTCTCAATGAAACAAGTATGTCTTTTTCCACTGATTGAAGACCCAAGTTGTTTAAACGAATTTGTCCCTGTGTTGCCCGTAAATAAAATTTTATTTGTTTCAAGGCTGAAAAAGTTCTTTCTGCACTTGCAGTAGTGAAAGGAAATGTTAAAATTAGTTCACACAGTTTATAAACTTCACTATACATAACATCAATTCCATTTGATTTAATATAATTTGCAATGATTTGTACAGACTTGTTAGAAAAAATTTTAAGTGAATATAGCACTTTCAGTTCGTTCTTCAAAGACAGTATATCAAAATAGGAAACATATGTATCTCACGGTTCACATAATACATTTGCTGGAAAACTTTTATTGTAACTTGCAGAACGTTTAGAATCCAGGACAGCCAGGAACTTCAACTGTTTCTGTGATTCAAATCTTAATTTAGTTTGATCTTCTTCATTAACAACGCTCATAGTTTCTGGCCATATTTTTTCAAATCCTATGTTTCTAATTGTTATCTCCAATTGCTATCTCCAAAGCTGTGATTAAATATGCTAAAATGCAAAACCCGTCGTACTTCAGGCATTTTCTTAGTTGCAAACAACAAGCATGGACAGCAATAAAGTTTGCTTAATTCGCATGAACCAGTCAGACACATATGCTTATCATTAGAGCAGCGACATCGGGGCCGGAACGTGCGGATATCGTATAAAATAGGAAGGGTCAGGTTGTAGCAATAAGGGTTGGAGGACACTGACGCGGCATGGTAGTGTCCAAATGACTATACAGGGAGAATTACGCATGTCTTATGCATATGTACTTTATTTCTGCAGTACTGTTTACAGCATTTCTGCTAACTTAAATAACTGAAACGTCTTTATTAAATAGTTAACGCAAACGTTAATTCAAAATTTGCATATTGATCAATTGCTATGTCTATTTGTTGCAATGAATTACAACCCACATCTTCAGGTTTTCGAACGAAAGTGACTGTCTCCTATCCAACAACACTGACTTATAGGCAGAAAAGCTGCGTTCCACATCTGCTGAAACCACAGGTGCATATGTAAAATATTTTACACATTTTCTGTCTATATCTGGGCATTTTGAAGCACTGCTTTAGTCTTTAATTACGTTGGCAATTTTACGCAGTTTATGGTATCCTTTGTTTTTCTGTAAAAGAGTTTGCAGTTTCGCAGCTATTCTTTTCCCCACGCTATCCTCCATAGAATTCAGCTTGTCGGTAACTTCTTTCATGACGGTTATTTGTTTTACCAGTTCTTCTCCAGACCTTTCTAAAGATTGGACTGCAGAGGTAAGAAATCCAAAATTCGAGGTAATGTATGACAACTAACGTTTAATATCAGGGTCACGTAAAAGGATTTGAGCTGTTTTTATTGCGGTTGCAGCGTTAATGTCAAACTCCTGCACCACATGTTTAACGGCATCGAAATTCATAGAATAGTACTCGCATGCTTCCACCCATGTTCCCCATCGTGTTAGAACTGGTGCGGGAGGAAGAGCAACTCCTGGATAAAGATTTTGAAATATTGCCACACGTGAAGGCGATTTTACAAATACCTTCTTGACAGTCCCTATAAGCTTATCAGCGGCAGGAAATTGAGATCGTACCTCTTCTGCTAGTCTGTGGCAGGCGTGAGCAAGGCACGTGACATGTATTACGTTTTTGTAAGTGACTTGCAAATGGGTTCCTGCCTTTACCATATAGGTAGCTGCATCGGTAACAAATAGTCGTACTCTATCGTGTTGCACACCTGATTGCCACAGTATTTTCATGGCATTGTCAAACACTGCACTTATAGTAGAATAATTTGCAACACTGACAACGTCACTTGTTAGAAGATACGGTCCAATGGGGCCTTCTGCGTCCAGTGCTCCAACAACTACATTGACCACAAATCGCCCAACGGCATCCGTTGTTTCATCCATTGAAACCCATATGTTGTGGTTATTTAGGTTCATTCTTATACAATCAATGCACTTATCATAACATTTTCGTACATAGTACTTACGTAAGGTCGTAGGATGCGGAATTGGTTTGCCAGTGTACTTTTCTAAAAACGCGCGCAACTTCGGATCCTGTAGTTTATGTAGAGGAATATCGGCAGAAATAAATGCCGCGCATAGCTCTTCATTAAATGTTTTATTTGATGGAAGTACGTCTTGTTGTAGCGATGGATCCTCACATTTTGCAACACAAAGCTTATGTGTTGCTGTACTGACATGTCGTAGCACATTACTCAGTTTACTATGAGTGATTGTTTTATTGCAAGGTTTACAATAAAGTTTTTCTTGAACAACAGAGAAAACATGTTCCCCATACTCAACTATATACTTTTGTAAACCTGTGGACGTTCGTAACCTTGCCTTTGGCATTGTGTCTGCGTGAACTCTGTGTGGCGAATACTGTGACTCAACGTAAGGTGTACTCAACCCTCTCCTTGAAACCGATGCACTACCGGGCACCTCTCAACAAACGCAACCGCTCCAACGTCGCTGCCCTACTTATCATATATGTTTATATTAAACTATATTTTCTAAGAAATCTTATTTTTTTCCTTCTGGTCATACTGCAAGTGCGTAAGAACTGGAGTAGGCCTTCCCTGTTTTACTATCACTGGCTTACCCTTGTATTTCAACTGTCGTTTTACTGTTTTATTAGACGTTCATCTATTTCGAAGAATTGGTACTAGCAATGTCTATGTGCATTGTACACTATGAAATAAATACTACTAATACTAATACAGCTGTTGAGGACCACAATCACACAATATTAAAAACAGAGCGTTCTTGCTAATTACAAGCCAATCGGGTTGACACGCACATTTTGGAAAGACGCTCGTGAGAGTATAGCAGCACAGGACTCTGCCGCCTTGGTGTGCTTATTCCTGCATTCCCCTGCCTCACCCCTCCATGCCCGCATTATAGTGAAGACTGCGGCAGCAAGCATCCAAAGCCCTATTCTTCCCTCTGTTCAATGGTAGAGAACGAAATATATTCCATCCTACATGCTAATTCTTCATAAGGGGAACTGGCTAGTATTGCCATTATTATTTAATTTCTCATTTGCTATAGATATGGGCTTTGGTGACAGCTTTGATAGCCCACAATATACGCCACTGATAATTATGTTTCCTTGTTAGGAAGTTCATACTTAAAAAACTCTTGTAATATGCATGCAAATATACCCTTAAAATGTGCTAAATATGTAGCAAAATATGCCCTAAAACTTATCATATGAAATAACGTACCCATGCAAACATAAAAAAGCTTGTTCTGATACCACATGATGGTGCATACTTGTAACAGAGCAAAGAAGTTCTGAACGGGCTGCGCTGTGTTTTGCATGTCCGCATCCTCTGCACTCATTGCCGTCTGCCGTTATTATAGAAAGGCACAGATGAAACCATACATTTTTAAAATTGCTTTTAAAGGCTTTCCTTATCAGCTTTACAAAAGGAGATGCTGAAACTGGAAGAATTAAAAAAAATATCCCCCAAGAAATTGGCATCACTTCTAAACGTGAAGTGTGGATAGTTTTCGAAAGAGGTGCCAAAAATGTATGGATAGTGATGGTGGCCAGTTTCAGCATCTCCTTTCATAAAGTTGGTAAATAAAGCCTTTAAAAGTAGTTTTAAAAATGTATCGTTTCATCCGCACTTTTCAATGACAGCGGCAGATGGCAACAAGTGCCAAGGATGCAGACAGGCAAAACACCACACAGCCCGTTCAGAAGCTTTTTCCTCTCCCAGCAGTTGATAGTTGTTCCACAGAAAGACACAAGTGTTCAGGTATACCTAAGGACTTACCTCCAAGAATGCCTCGTATTCTGGAGATTTGTTTATACCTGGGATTTATTAAAAGAACATAGTTAACTTTGTCTTTTATTTTCTGGGCTATATTACCCAGAATGTCAGCAAACCAGAATGGTAGTATCATACAGATTTAATGGCTGATTTAAGGGAAGATCTGTCGTTTCCAGCATATTAGTGACTGCAGGCATGTTGGAAAAATGTGTTGTATAAAGGAAAGATTTCCTTTTATATCTTCTTCGAAGAGAACTATCTGTGCTATACCAATTGAAACAGCATCACCTGATTCAAATGAATTAATAACACTTTGGACTGACTCCAAAATATTTAGCAAAGCACAATGCAGCTGCTACCCAACTCCCCCAGCACATTAAAATAGGTTCAGGTGGTAATGGAATATTAGGCGCCATCTTTTTGAACAGCTAGACCCTAGATGCAAATTTAAGAGACCTTTTTGCACATTAGACATAAACTTACACTTTATACAGCCTAATTGTTTCTGCAATGTGATGAACAGCATGACTAAGATAAATGAATGCTACTAGGAAAAAGTTCTCTTGGTATGTTTCCCGCTTTGGTCGTATAGCTTGCTCCATTAGTTATAAAAGTACATTGTCATATTTTATGTCATCAAGTCATATTAATTTCATAGTCATTCACAAATTGACTCAATGCACTGTTAGTAACTTCTGAGAGCAGTTTAAAAGATATGGTATACCTGCTTCTTGCTTATTTAGAACATGCACTACTACATTTGCAATGGAACATATTCCTATATCAGTTGTTTCATCTATTTGAGATCCACAGAAACTCATCTGCTAACTTAATTTGCAAGGTAGACGTTACATTATTGTAATGAGGAACGCATATTTCACTTAAGGTGCTTTGGTCAGGCACTTGGTTGGTGTACTTTTCTGAAAAATTATGCAAAATTGGGTTATTTATTTTTTGCATTAATTTCCTTGTGTTTTGCAGTGTTAATATGTTGAACCACCTGAAACCAGTTTTCACTCCCAATATGTACAAATGCAGACTCATGAGCCAAACTTGGCTTACCCTCCATGCATGTCACATGAACTTTGTACCTGCTGACATACCTCTTCACTTGCCGTAAATGCCATCATTTTATAACTAACAGTGGTGGATTGCAACGGAGTAATGTTGCTGTCTAAACCCTTTTGTTTAGTTAAATTAACACAAAATTGCTTCACACAAACTGTTATTTATGCAGGAATAGTTTTGTAGGAACTTTCCTACGTCATTGGCTGCTTTTGACGGAAGCAATTTTGTGTTTAACTAAAAAAACATTTAATATTGAGCTTCACTAACAATTTAAATTTTGCACAATGTGCTTTGAGAACCATATCAACAGTATTGTGTGCTTGATAACATGACTGTAAAACATGTCAAGGAAAATTCAAAAATGTTTTCTAAAAGATTGTCATCAAAATATTCACTAAAATACTATGAGTTACAAATGCAATCTTATTTCAAACAAGTATCTATTTCGTATTCTGTATATATTTTAAGATGGAACTGTTACCGTTTTCTAAAGGTTTCTAGGTGCGTTTTGAGCAGTAATAGCGCTCTTTGTATGCAGAGGAGACTAGACTCTTCTGACTTGGCAAGGTCAGCTGTTGCTGCAGCCAAATGTGCCATACATTGTGAAACAAATTCTGATTCTCTGTCCAATTGCCGCCCAACATAATAACTGTTAAGGTACTGGATAGCAGCCATACTAACATCTGAAACAGCAATAAAACAATCAATTCAAATACAATATTTCTCCATTATGAATTTAAATTTTACAAGTGAGTGAAGAAATGTCTCAACACTATTATTATATTAGTTATTTGCATAATAACAAGTATATTAACATGTAATACATTGCTTACGACATTAATGCTTAACATTCATTAAAAGCAGCGGTACAGACCGGCAACACTGTTGCTCTCAGTTGTGAGAAACAGAGCCGGAGATTAAACAGCTGAACTCTAAGGAAACAAATGTTTAAGTGTCATTCTTCTTCTGGTACTTGATAAACCTTCCCTGTATAGCAAAGAAAAAGGAGGAAACTTTAAAAGTAGAATCAGAAATGAAAAATCCAATACCATAGCACCTCTGATTCCACCTTTTTAAGTTTACCTGTGTGTGTTAGAGTAACAAATCATCATTGAGTGGCCTGATATATTGAAACGAGGAAACTGTTTACCTGTATTATTTACCCTGAGGGCAATTCTCCACAGATGATCCATTCCAACAATGTCAATATCCTTTATGGGGCTATCCAGTTGTACTGAGGCAATTCGTGCCAAATTACATAGTTGCTGAAATAGACCCAATGCTGTCATGCTGATTGCCTCCGGTTCTAAGGATGGCAACTTCTTCATATATAGGTGTTTAAGAGCATCCACTCCCAATGCATGTTGCTCTTTGCTTTTGGCTTGATTTAACAGCCAACTGAACAGTTCATCACTGCATTGGCTATCTGTTGCAAGGCAGGACCATAAAGTATCCACCTGATCTATACTTAACCTATAAAACACACATTAAGAGATATTTTTGCATTACTACATTTTTAAAGAAAGGTTAAATTAGTAGAATATTTACTCAAGCTAACCTAATTTCTAACAAACCACAGTAGTAGAATTTCTACTGAAGGTAGATTCATTTTCTAAGAAACTACATTAGGAACCTCTATTGAAGGTAGCATCATGTTCTAACTGTCCATCTTCAACCACACTAATACTACAGCAAAGTTTTGTTTCCAACATGCATAAAAGTCATACCAAGCTACTTTCCATACTGTCCTCTTTAGCATTAACAATCATTTGTACACATGTGCTGTGTTAAGGGCACAGATCTCATTCATTATTGTTCATTAGTACTCTAATATTTTAGAAATAAATAATGACAAAGAAAGGAAATGATGTTTGTACTGCAATTCTAACAGAAGGATATAGGTAACAAAAACATCTAAAGATTGGATCACAACCATCTGTAACATTAAAAATAACCAGAATAAGAAAGCAGAAATACATAAATTCAAATGGGAATGTTCACGAATGACAAGAAGCCTTCCTGCACCAAGGGAACAGGAAAGAAGACACAGCAAAAAAAAAAAAAAAAAATGTTATTCCTATTTCCTAATTATTGATTAATAAATATAATAACTCAATACAGTTTTTTGCAGATCAATAATTAAACAACAATTATGAAACAATTAAAATAAGATTATTCATCATTAATCATCTCTTTGCTGCTGTTCTTCTTGCCGCCTCCAATCTTCCCATTAATATCCTACACTGTTTCTCTCACTGATTCTAGTGGGAGCAGAAGTAACTGGATATTATCTTCCACATCTTCCTTCTCCTCCATTTCTTCTTGCACCTCCTCTTCCACCAATGTCTCCTCTTCTTAATATCCTTGCAATACCGCTGACATATCCTCTCTGACCTTCCAATTAGATTTACATCCACTGGTTGAATGCGTTGTTTCTTGATGTGTGAAACTATTCTTCTCTCCTATTGATGACACTCCATTGCTAATGTATAATCGCTCCACCCTTAGATCCGCAGTTGATGTTGACACAAGCCGTCAACAATCAACCTGCGATACGCCGAAACCAAGCATACTATTCAATAGTACCTTAAATATCGGCAATTATCTGTGAGTTTTCAAGATGTATGATAACCCTGCTAAAGACTACTTGAATGTAACACTATTCCTAAAACTCCCGAGTAAATATCATTCTGTGCTACATAAACTTGAGGCATGAGTCCATGTGGCGTTTGTGACATTATTTTCTTGGCATATCCGAAATAATCATAAAATCACACAATATACACAATGTATGACATCATCATGATGGTTCTGACATCGTAAGAGGTTATAGTTAAGAAAGGTGATAACCAAGCAATATTGTCATAGTAACGTACAGAACATTTTTAGAAATATTCTTGGATCAATGCATTCGTGTAAGATAGTACCCATTTTTTGGCAATCTTCAGAAAAATTGTAAATTAAATGATTTCGGATGTGCCAAACAGTAGGAAGTATTCAAGAAAGTGTAATATTATAACGACTTAATAATTGTGATATTTAAGAAGTGGGCAATAAAATAACTTTACAAATTTAATTGAAGGAATTTAGTGTCTGCTTTATTCCATCACTAGGACCTGAGATAGAGAGAAGAGTTCTCATCGCTCATTGATAATCACCCAGAAATACACAAAGACTGCACCAAATGGCTTCACAGTATGTGGCAATATAAGACGTCAAAATATTAAATAAGAATCTATTCAAAAAACTGCACCAGTACCTTTCCTTGGTTTAAAATCATTAATACGCAAACGTTCTAGTATATTTGGAAAAACTTCATAAACTTGTCTTCCTTCTAAAATAACAAATTAGAAATTAAAAGCTTCACTTGTCTTATTAATATTGCATGTTGTTCCAGTGCTGACTAGTTTCAAGTTGTATCCAACTTATTTTCAAAGCTCTCCAAAAAAGTTCACTGTTAATAGATTCAATTCTCCTTAATTGTCTTCCTTCATTATGTCCCATTCTTTTTGCCACTCCTTTATCAAAATGTCAACATTTTTCTCATTGGCGTTTTTCCATTACAACATTGTCCAATGATAAGCTCCAAGCCTTTTTCTTCAGCCAATAACATGCCACTCTGTTTCTGACAGTTAGGTCTATTGGACAAACAGGCAAGAATACCAATAATACCATTATAGCTGTAGTGCTCATGACTCCAGTTTCTCTAATTAAAATCTGTTGCCTAGTCCTTGTTAACATTACATTTGTTTTAAATCTTTGCTTATGAGCCAGACATGGTCAAGTTTTAACTTTCTTATTCTCTGGCATGGCATGTTAGATTCAGACTGGGCATATTAGATTTTTTGCTGTAGAAATTATTCAAGACGACCATGTCATGAAACAGCCACTGGAGCTCTCTCTAGTCGCAAGAATTTAATGCCATTCTGGCAGTTTGTCACAATAGCTCAGTGGTAGAGCAGCCGCCCGGTAAGCGGAAGGTCTGTGGTTCAAATCCCAGTTGTGGCATTGAATTTTTAAGTTCCAGTTCTACCTCTTAAACTTTGCCCACACACGGCTTGTGTGTTTAAAAACACCAACAGTAAGTTTATTGGCATAAATAAATAATAATTACTATATAACATGTTTAATGTTTCAACTGCATTTTGAAATGAAGTTTTCATTACAAAATATTGAAGAGAAACCTCACCTTATTAGCTTTTTGTTAACTAGTTGTCAATATGTAATACTGATTCTTACATTTTGTGATTCCAACCAACTTAATCACATGTATACCAAAATTATTCGGCAATAGTTTTATCAGAAATCAATTTATTCTTATTGGAGTTTTCTCTAATATTCTGTTAATAAAATTTAAAGGTACCCAAAGGCTTAATCAACTGCTTCTTCATACTAGCTGTGCCTGCAGAGATTCTTAAACATAAAAGTAAAAAAATAAAGTAAAAGGTTTCATACCTAAAACTATCAGGTGATCCAACCGGAGAGAAGAGTGACGTTAAGAATTGCAGTCGCACTTGTATTTCAGTCTGATGAGAATAGAGACTACTTTTTGGGCCCTCCTTTGTGTAAACTTTAAGATTATTAAAGAAACACTGCATCATATTGTGCTCTCTTTCAGCCCATGTTGTTATTTGATGTGTATCCATTCCACGGAATTGTTGAAATGATGCAAATAACTTTGGTAACAGTCTTAAGGAAACTACAACAGACCTTAAAAAACAAAACGTATAAAGTTAATATTATTTTTATACTATACTCACATTACAGAAGGTATTGTCTTTCTACTTGCAATGTTTGACTGTGTATGTAGTAAGCAAATCTGAATGACATCAACAGTTCAGAAATAGGAAAGATGGGCAAACCAAACAATCAGCAGTAGCAGGATATGAAACACACCAAATCCATTTAATAAAAGTGATACAACAAGCAATAGACAAAACTCTTAAGAGATGACCTACAAACACATCTGATGTATTGCGCTCACATGACTTTCTCTACTCTTGTACTAACCATTCTTACAAACTCTTGTTCCTCTATCTTCATGTTAGTTGAGATAAACATTTGCAGAAATTATCTTACTGCTTATTTCTTTGCTGGTGCAAGGGGAATATAGGAATACAGTAGGCTTTGAGTGATAGTCAAATCTTTTAAAGCTTTGAAGTTCTGTTCTCTTTGCATGGATAACATAAAAAATTGAACAATGATGTTGCATTTGATGACAGTTTCAACTTTTCTGAAATTCACACAAATAACAAGGAATATCTCTGAAATTATTCACTCTACAAAAAAATTTATTTAGACATAAACTGTGTGTTTTAACGAGATCTACATTTTTTGTATAGTAAGATTTGTTCTACATAGTAGAGAAAGTAAAAAGCAAAGAGTTAACCACATTTATTATTACTTTTGAAAAACCTCAGAAAACAGGACTGAGAGTGTGCTAAACTGATAGTCTGAATTCTTCAGGCAGTTGATAACAGGTTATTCAACAACCTATAAAATGTGATCTCTCATTAACAACACATAACAGAAGTTTACAATAAACCCCTATTTTAACCATTCCCTTTAAACTGTTAACCTGCATATAGTGACAGAACTTATAAGCCTTGCCTGTTATTTCATTTGATTAATGCAATTTTTAATTCAATGTGACATGTAGATTTGCTTTGCAGATCCTGCATATAGTGTGATAGTATACAGAATATCTGAATAAATTCTTTTTTTAGGATTTATTGAAAATCATATACTCATCCAAAAATATAAACTTTTTAACAGTTCTTTTTCCTCATGATCTGATGCATTAGATCAAATGAAATCATTTTGTCTGAAGATATGTTGAAATCCTTAATTTATTCTACAAGTTCCAAGGAATTACTTAAGCTGAGGCTTTCAAATTTCAGTAGCTATTGAATATCATTACAAGTCATTTGGCCAAGAAGAAATTTTGATGTTAGCTTGCTCTTCCCTAGCATACCATTACACAAACTCATTCACCACTTCACACACTGGTTGAAATCAATAAATAGGACACAAGCAGAAACAGATGAATATGTAAAACTCACCAAAACTTGCAATGACCAGTCATTTTTCAAATTCCAAGATACATTTTATAAACAAGAATCAAGCTTGGCTATGGGAAAATCTGTATCTCCATTTTTGGAAAACCTTTTTATAAGCTATTTAGAAATACACATTAAAAGATCCTTTCCAAACATTTTCAAAATATGGCATAAGTATGCGGATGATGTGCTTGCAATTGCAAAAGGAAAATTAGCAGATGATCTGTTAAAACTAATAAATGTACAAGAACTAAGATCAAATTTATAATGGAACTGGAATAAGAAGATGCAACTGCATTTTTAGACATTAATATCATTAAGGATACTGATAAATTAAAATTTTGGTCCACAGAAAAATACGCACATTTATAACTACATAAAATCTAATAGTTTCAATCCAAAAGCACGTCAACATGCAGTCTTAAACAGCCTTTTAAAGAGATTAGCAAAATTGCCATTAGAAAAACTAATATTCAGAAGAAATCAAACATATAATACAAGTAGCAGAGAATAATGGGTAATAGTAAGGAACTAGTATACAAAAGACTACAAGACATCAAAAAGTAAAACCAAACTGCAGAGAAATCCATCCTTAAATCAGAAAAAGACAAAAAGAAATTTATAAAATTCCAAAGAATATTCAATACCCAGTTTCGGCACCTCAGAACAGGTTTAGTGTGAAAAACCTCATTCCATCCAGCAAAATAGACAAAGGTCCAGTAAATAAAAAAACCAGGAATATACAGAATAGACTGCAATAACTGTGATAAAGTCTACATCGGTAGAACAAAATGAAACGTAAGTACCAGGCTTAAGGAGCATTTTAGTCATGTAATAAATAAACAGATTGAAAAATCTGCCATATCAGCCCATTTCTGGAAAGCAGACCATGATATCCAATATAACATCCATCTTTTAAATATGTACAATAGGTCTTGACACTTGGGAAAAAATTTAGATGAAGTTCCAAACAAGTCTAGTGAATTTTCATCTTCCATTTGAAGAAAACAGCTCATAAAGTTTGTCCATTCCACACCAGAGGGAAAAAAGTCGACTGTGGAGGACAGACCAATTGCATCAATAGCCAAGATCAGCTGAGGATGTAGTAAAGTTCTTATGAAACTAGTTCTGCATAAGTCACAGTTTTTGCAAAGCATTTTTGTGTTTGGCTCAATGTTTATTGTAGCAAGTAATATTTATCTTCACAGTACACTGCTTCCAGTTTGTTAAATTAAGCTACATGGACAATGCTGGGTATTATGCATTTCATCATTACTGCAATACTAGTTAATGCACTTTCAGTTCACTTACATACGTCAAGTTCTTATTTAACAAAGAAGTTATTTCAGATTTCACTTCATTACAGCAAAAATTACTCACCAGTTATTGGCCATGTTTTCAAGGCAACCTTCAATAAACTTCATTCTTATTAATCTCTCTGTATTAAAACACAATAAATTACAAAGTGCCTTTTCTGCTTCTAATGCAAGCCCTTCTCCTAGTTGGGCCTAGAAAACAAATAAGAGTGGTTTAATTATTTGTAAACATTCATACTATGCAGAAAGGTGTAATATAATAACTATTTAATATAATTATTGCTTCATGCTTATTTGTTATAAGCAGCAATAATGTATGACAAAATGCTATTATTTAACTATTAACTTACTATTTTGTCATCCTGAAGCAAATCCCAAAGCAAAGTGCTTCCTGGTTTGCAGACATTCTCCATTTTAAATTGTGAGCAAATTCGAGTGGCTTCATGTATTCCTGGCCTGCCGGGTAACTTTGGAGGATGAAACCTCGAATGAAATGCCATATTGCTCAAGTGTTGTGGAAGAGAATGTGGAGAGAGATGCGCCTATAAAAGAAATGAAATAAATACAAATGATACTTCAGCCTGCAACTGGCTGCATAAATCATTTGAGTTCCAACAATAAACTTAAATTTTAGTCAAACTGAATTTAGAAGTTTTGTTATATAAAATTTAATCCAAGACAATTTCACCTTTTATATCTGCAGTCAAACTTAATTAAAGAATTTTTGCAGTTCAAACTGTTGGAATTTAACAGCATAATGCACATTTTCAAGGTTGTTAACCAATCTTAAGACGCTCCCGATTAGCTGAGGAATTATAAGCAGCTGTTTTCCAGCTAGATGAGGATGGTGTAACAATGCCAAATTATATTCCAAATTCAATCCTATTTCTGTTCCTCATTAAATTTAGGTCTACTAACCACAAAATATTGTCAAACTTTATAAACTGTATGGAATATAATGAAATTATTAAAACAGCAGAATACAACTGGTGTAAAAAAAGAAATCTACAAATGCAATAAAAGCACTTAAAAGAAGATGACCAAAAAACACATTACTCAGAAACATCACATACAACATATTTACTCGTCTATAGGACCCCCTTTTTCCCCCTTATTCTTACTTCCAAATTAGGAGAGGGTCCTAAAGGCATGAACTCTGTAAAATCAATTGATTTGGAGAGGAGTAATAAGCCTTATGTTTTAATGCTATTTATGAGATATTTAAATGAAATGAGTAATTGAAATAAATTACATATGTAATCCACAACTCATTGCTGTAATAGTAAACCTGTTAACATCCTGCACAGTGATAGCTTCCGCAAAGATCAGTAATGTGATGGAAGGGCAAGGCCTGTAGAATACATGCAGCTTGAACCTTCAATAACACTTAGGTGCCTATAAAACGAAAATCCTTGTTTTTAATACCGATATAGGTATCTAATTATGTTCATGCTTCACAAAAATATTTAAGCAAGGGAAGAGCAGTAATATGGTACCTAGGGTTGTGGAATCTCATTGCTGTCTTCACTGCCACAATCACTGCTAGTCTGCGTCTTCATTTTTTTTTAATTTTCCATAGGAGATTATTTTCAGAGGCATTTAATGCACTTGTTATTCCAGTATTTGCAAAATTCTTTTCCATTATTTCAGGAATGACCAGTCCACAAGCATGCAAAATCCACTCCAAAATACATTGTAGCGATGGTTGCTTGATTTTTCCAGTTTTTGTTGTCTTGCACATGTTGTCCACCATCCAGTTAATGTAAAAACATCTCAGATGCCCCTTGAAAGACTTATTTATGGGGACATATGACTGCAAAATGAATATAAGTCCTGTGATAATTGCTGAATATGTTTTGGTTAAATTCAATTGTGTTTTAACACATCAACTAAGTGACTGCTAAAGCTGTCAAATACAACCATAGACCTTTTATTAAGGAGAGGTCTTTGACATAGTTCCCACATTCTTAACCAGTCCTTCACTAGATCTGCATACATCCATCCATTCTCCTGTACATAGATATGAATTCCCTTTGGAAAGTCTCCTTTAGGTAGCATTTTCCGCTTGAAAATACAGTATGATTGGAGTTCCCTGCCATAGCATCACAGCACAACCTAACTTCTCATCTCCAGTGGTTTTCACTAAAACACTATATGCTCCTGCTGTATTAATTGCTGTTCTTGTTGCATGTCGAAAAAATCTGGAATTTGGTTGGCATTTCCAATTTGTGATAAAAAAGGTTATGCTTTTGTCAGTCTTAACACAAAATGATGAAATTCTACAACTTTTCCAAGAAGTCAGCTGGAAGCCATGGACATTGTGACGTTCTCCTCACACTCTGTATTGCCCAGCCTCAGCTCATCTTCAGTTCTAAGAACCTTGCCTTTTTGCAATCTCACACGCTTTAAACTGCTGCACTTCATGTGTTACAGATAGAACATTACTCCTGTTTCAAAAGCCCACTCTTAACACTTTTTATAGACTTCATACTTTCCTCTCAAGATTCCATAAAAAGATTTACAGTCTCTCTTAACTAGCATTAGTTGACCCTTCTGATTGCACTATTATTGAATTATTTTAAGTTGAACGTTGAGTTCACGAGATACCATTCCTATGCCATTTTATATGCAAACTCAACAGCATTTGTTTTAGAAGTATATGAGTCGACCTATAGACACTTATAGTTTCACTTACACTTATTTAATTTAAAAGAGGCTGTAAAACTCATCCTGTGATACCCGATTCTCATTTATAAGTTTTCACACTCACAGTTCACATTGAAAGTAAAGACTGGATGTGTAAAGAAAGTGCAAATGACCATGCAAATGGGTGGGAACCAGAAAGGGGTTGGTTTTACCATTCTTCTTCTGTGATTGGCTGCGGCCTGAAAGAATAATTGCTACTGGGTTTTAACATTTGCTTGTCACAGAACCTAAGGAAATAACTGTCACATTTAGATTTATTTAAGTAAGAAATTCATCAATTTCCTAGAATTTTTAATTTTGACTCTCAAATATTACAAGGGTGCTAAATGCAATGGGGTCCTAGAGCAAAGTAAATTTGGCAATCCACAGTTACCCAACAATTACAGAAGATCTCCACAACATATAACATAATATTGGTTCCCCAGAGCAGATTCTCTCTGCAAAACTTGATAAAATCAAACAAAATAGATAAATCTAGAGTAGAAGAAAATCTCAAAGAATACTGGATTAACTTGCTTTCGAATAAGGGGTCATCATCTGTGGTCTTTATTCACCGTTTGAACAAAATTACATGTTCATGGCTTCGTTAGGAAAAAAAGCATATATATAAAATTACATGGATGTGCACAACTAAAACTTTTTTACATGCTTAGAACTTATAACTTAATTACATTACCTGACATATTAAACTTAATTACATTTCAAGAAACTCAGTAACTAAAATGAGTGCATTAATAGGAATGATCTAAGTGTTTTCTCGAATCCATTAAGATCTATGTTTTTAATTGTATTGGGTAGTTTGTTATATAGAATTACTAGCTGTCAACCAATTGCTTTGCTGGGCATTAATTTTAACCTATAAATCAAGGTTGGCTAGGTTGGCTAAGTGTCCGTTAGCCATCTCATTATTGTAAAAATATTCAATTTTTTCAATAGATCTGTGATGTATTTTTAAGAATAAGAAGCAAAATCTTGTCACATTTGCCTTTGAATGGAAGGCCTGTCCATTGCCTATCACTCTAGTGATCACAGCTATTTGGATCGATTCGGCTAAGGTGCCTCCAAAAGTGATATGAAAACTGGTTTAGAAATTTGAGGAAAACAGCAATGTAGCAAAATAATTTGTCCAAAAGTTTCTATAAAAACAAAAAAAATGACAAAGGGTTTATGGAACACAAAAAAAAATCTGATGTGTTGCACTCACATAACTTTCTCTACTCTTGTACTAACCATTTTTACAAACTCTTATTCCTATATCTTCTTCGTGTTAAGATAAACATTTGTACAAATTATTTTATTGCTTATTTCTTTGTAGGTGCAAGGGGAATATTACAATACAGTAGGCTTTGTGCGATAGTCAAATCTTTTAAAGCTTTGAGATTCCGTTCTCTTTGCACACTTAACATATAAAAAAAATGAACAACCATGTTCCATTTCACAAAAGTTCTTCGAAACTGACACACAAAACAAGGAATATCTCCAAAATGGTTAACTCTACAAAAAAATTTATTGAGACATAAATTGTGTATTTTAGCAAGATCTACATTTCTTGTACAGTAAGATTTTGTTTATCTCTTACGGTTTACGAGTTATTCAAAATTCATCCAGACTAAACAGGACTACATAGGCTATAGCCAGAAAATTCAAAATATACATTTCATTTGTCATCAAAATATCTCAAACATATGGCATTTTAATCAAAATCATTAGAGCTATTTTCAAGAAAATCAAAATCTTCGAAAAATTTTCCATGTAAAGGGTAGTTTAGGGTGGGGCTATTTTCTTCAAAATCTTCGTGTCGCATCCTTGAAAGACATTAAACTTAAATACCAACTTTGGTTTTTAACCGACTTTTCGTTCTTTAGTTATGCTGTCCACAGAATGACACGCAGACTGACCTTTTTCCAAAAATGCTTCTTTTTTTTTGGGGGATTCAGGGGGCCTCAAAACAAATATCTCCAGTGAAATCTCGACATTGAATTTTTGTGTGGAATACAATACTTCCTCTACTTACCAGTAGAGAAAGTAATAAGTAGCTAGAACAATCTACGAACATTTCCAGGCATGGAAAGATATTTGGTAAATTTTTTAAATTTTATAAATCTATTAAGTTTTGAGATATCTTATTCACTCTTTCTTTCTAATTTCTTGTTGTGCTAAATAAATAGAATTAAAGTATTTGCAGCTGTCTCACATTGTAAAAATATTAAATCTTTCAATAAAACTGTAGTTTATCTTAGTAAATTGCTGCATGTTCTTTAAATATTACGCAAACATGTTTTATAATGATTCCATCATATCTTCAGTTATTTTATTTTAGATTCATGTTGCTTCACTGTTAACCTTTTCAATGCATTGGCAAGAGCTACTCTCTAGAATCAAGCCTCATTAGACACTGAAGGGAATCTCTGTACGCACTTTGAGATGAAAGAACATGTTCTGCCACCTGTTGGGATTATAAAGAAGCAATTTCAAAGAGCTCTCTGCATTATAGTGGCACCTGCAGCTTAAAATACAAAGGCTTGCTTATGCATTTTACTCTGCAGATAGCGGCAGGCTAGCATGGGGTCACGTGATTGTGGGGACTCATGGGTGTATAAAACATGGCTGGGCCTAGCAGGCAGGTGCGTGTTTTTCGTGACGAATTACTGGCCAAATTTGATGCTTTGCTGTCTGATACTCAGATATGGATTACAGTAATCAGGAAAGTGAAAAAGAAAGAGAATGCGTTGATAGCAATGTGGAGAAATAAGTGGCAGTGACGAAAATTATCCTCCACCACCACAAGATGTGCTGCAAACAAAGAGTAGACGGGTTGCCAGTCCTATGTTTTAATGGTTGAGGGGCAATTTTGTTCCAAAAAATCTTGGTTTTGATAACCATAATTCAAGTATTTCAGTGAATTTGTATGAAAATCCCACAGTTTTTTATGTTTTTAAATTATTTTTTTCTTTCCAAATTATGCAGCTCATTACTAAACAAACTAATATGTATTACCATTTTCTATGTGAGAAACAGTAGTTCTAAAATATAATGGGATGGGGTAGCTTAAAAAACGTTTCTACTGTTTTTTCAATTATAGGTATCTCTATAGGTATAAGACAAATATTCACATTCAAAACAAATTTAGTACTGTGAACCTTGGATAACCCTGATTATAAATACTCTCATTTTCACTATGATATTTCTATTTTTGGTAGTATCAGTGCTTAGAGTTATTAGTGATTGGCAAATATTCAGAAATTATTAAATTATTTTGTTGTTTAACGACGCTGTCAATTGCCAGGATCACATCAGCATCGCTGGTGTGCCGGAATTTCGTCCCGCAGTTCTGTTACATGCCAGTAAATCTACTGACATGGAGCTGTCGTTTTTAAGCACACTTAACACACTTGTGTACACACATATCCATGAAGGTGGAACCAAGCCTCGTCCATGAAAAATATTAAATGAGAATCAATTTTGCCATATTATACACTATTGAGAGTCCACTCACAAAATGTGCGCCTAATTACAGGATCACCTGGTTAAAGAGAATGTCCTACAATTGTTTTATATGGTTTTAACTTCAGCAATTTAGTAGCCCTTTGCTAAGAACCACAAGAAATGTCGGCCTGTTGTTAAAGGCGCCTAGGCGATTTTTGAAGGGAATTTTTCGAATGATGACCAATTTTGCCTAATGTTTCTTCGGTAAGAACCGTACGCTATCTGCTACATTTCTGGGCCTGAAATTTATTGTAAAGTTTATGGATTGTTGTACGGCCTGGAACTCTTTCTGCAAATCGCACTTGCACCTGGAAAGCTGACTGAGTTAACACATCGAATCATCAATACACGCTGTGCAGTAGAAAACAAATGCTGGGCCTTAATACACTTTGTGAATAAGTACAGGACAAAATAATAAAGCACACTGGTAATAATGCAGCCGCACGATATCGCATCAGTTCCAATACTGTTTGTGAGCAGAGCAGAGAAAAATAAGTCATGCTTGTGACCTTGAGTATATCAGCTGCTGTTATGGTGTTTCCATCCACACAGTGGAAAAACACAGCACAACGGTTTCCATGTATTTGGATTTCTCTGTAGTATTCCACCCAAGAATTTGATGTTAGAATTTCACCAGAAATATATGTTTTGAGGCCCCCTAAATCAAAAACAGCATTTTTAGAAAAATGTGAGAGAGTGAGTGGATGGTTGGCTGCGTGCTTGTGTGCCTGTCTATCAATGTGTGCGTCTGTCAGTCTGTCGACAGCATAACTCAAAAATTAAAAGTTGGTTAAAAACCAAAGTTGGTAATTATTTTAATTTAAAAGGTGAGTCAATAACACTATACAACACTTACAAGGAACATGTTAGGAACATCAAGAGTAAACAATTAAAAAAATTAGCAGTTGCGTTTCACTTTTGGACAAAAAATCATGACATAAAGCTAGAACCGAAACTTCTCAAACACTTAACCGGAAAACAAGAACTGTCCACATGGGAACAAATCTTCATTTTAAAAAATAGAAACCGAGTATTTAATTTCGACATTCCTCACAAAGATATTTTTAGCAAGTTCATTGAACCGTTACCAGAAGAAACATCAGAAGAAGCATCGCCATCCGCACCATGAAACATCATGGAAACCTAGTTATTGTCTGGTTGATAATGGAGGAAAGTTAACCTTCGAAATGCGTTCCGGAAAATTATGTTGTAAGTGTTGTTCAGTGTTATTAATTGACTCACGTTTTAAATTAAATTACAACAACACTGTTTTCAAACTTCTATGAAAGGAAGATGGTAATTATTATTTATTTATGCCAACAAACTTACTGTTGGTGTTTTTAAACACACAAGCCGTGTGTGGGCAATGTTTGAGAGGTAGAATTGGAACTTAAAAATTCAATGCCACAGCTGCAATTTGAACCACAGACCCTCCACTTACCAGGCAGGTGCTCTAACCATTAAGCTACAGTGACAACCTGCCAGAATGACATTGAATTCTCAAACCAGTTCGAATTTCTCCTAGTAAACCACAAAGGCAAGTCTCACATCAGAGACAATTACCCCAATGGTGACTTACTATTACAAGTACTTTATGTCCTGGGATTAACCTCTTCAGCGATAGACGTGAAATCACATCCATTTAAAATGACGGATGAGCGATATGGGCGTGTATACACGTCCTGTGCGTTTGTGCATTTAAGCCTTATGTATCCCTTATCTAACTCAACTTATTTTAATTTTCCCTTTATGAAACATTTAAGTAAAGTCTATACTTTACTGGTTTACCTTTATATGTTCCTTGTGCAGAGATATGCCTCAAAACAGGGATAAACACACAAGGGTACATCTCCACATTCGCGAATTCCCTTCTTACGGCACACAAAACACTTTCGAGATGGGCGGGACTTCTTTCCTGTTGGTGGTATCCTTTTAGCATAATGTTTTCCTTGAAGTCTGAAGGGTGAAGAGGTTCTGGATTTTCTACCCCCAACGTGGCATTGTTCAATTAAGCAGCGAACTATTGGTAGTCGGACGTCCAGGTAGGTCATTGTCTTGTGTGGGTTTAGAGCTCTCCAAATTACCAAACAATTGTATATGGTTATATCCAGTTGGTGCAGAAATACCTATTTATACCACCTCTCCCTTCAGCTACAAGCAGGAAAGTATACATATGTATTTCAAGAAAGAAAGAAACGGAGTCTACTAAGTTATGAAACACGCGTAAGCAAAGTTGCAAACGTGCTATATTCTGATGACTCAAAGCACTAGTGTATGCATGGTCCCTATTTCACATTATGCTGATGCATAAGCCACACATACAATGGGTCGACTACAGTTTCTTTCAGAGAACTTATATTAGATGCGTTCGACAGAGCAAAGTTAACTTTTCACCACAGTGAAACAAAATAGTGCCATTTCAACGTTTTGTAAATGCAACTCAACATTGCTGATGACGTACATGTATACTGCATATAACGAGTTTTATACCAGTTTTTGTTTCATTAAAATAACTTAATATTTACACAAAATACAGCTATGTATATACAAAGCACTTTAAATGCCCTGCGATGGATATTGAGTAGCAGTTCTCAGCTCGCGGACGTTTTAAATGGCCATCGCTCAAGAGGTTAACTAACCTTCAGATGATAATTATTATTTATTTATGCCAACAAACTTATTGTTGGTATTTTTAAACACAAGCCGTCTGTGGGCAATGTTTCAGAGGTAGAACTGGAACTTAAAAATTCAATGCCACAGCTGGGATTTGAACCACAGACCCTCTGCTTACCAGGCAGGTGCTCTAACCATTAAGCTACTGTGACAACCTGCCAGAATGGTAGTAGTACTTGCAATAGTAAGTCACCATTGTGGTAATTGTCTCTGATGTGAGACTGCCTTTGTGGTTTACTGGGAGAAATACGAACTGGTTTGAGAATTCAATGTCATTCTGGCAGATTGTCACAGTAGCTTAATGGTTAGAGCACCCGCCTGATAAGCGGAGGGTCTGTGGTTCAAATCCCAGCTGTGGCATTGAATTTTTAAGTTCCAGTTCTACCTCTCAACCAAAGTTGGTATTTAAGTTGAATGTCTTTCAAGGATGTGACACAAAGATTTTAGAAAATTCTTCCACCCTAAACTTTACATGGAAAATGTTAAAAAAAATTATTTTTTTGAAAATGACTCTAACGATTTTGATTAAAATGCCATATGTTTGAGATATTTTTATGGCAAATGAAATGTATATTTTGAATTTTCTGGTTATAGCCAATGCAGTTCTATTTACTCTAGATGACTTTTGCATAACTGGTGAACCGTAAGAGAGAGATCAAATCTTACTATACAAAAAATGTAGATCTTGCTAAAACACACACTTAATGTCTGAATAAAGGTTTTTGCAGAATGAACCATTTCGGAGATATTCCTTGTTATTTGTGTGAGTTTTGGAGAAATTATACTTCTGTCAAATGGAACATCGTTAGGGGAGAGTGGGCGAATTCTGCGCACTTAAGGTCGAGCAGCCATACTGACTAACAGAAATGTTATTAAGTTCCAGACTTTGCTTCACCTGTAACTTCATTAAATAAGCTCTCGAAATAGTGCAATTCCAAAGGCATCTTGCACTTTTGAAAGGGCGTTAGGTATTGAAAACTGAAAGTATACAATGCGCAGAATTAACCTACCTGGATGGGTAATTGTGCGTGCCGTATATGCTTGAAATGAACTTGAATATATGTGTCATAATTATCTTTAATGATAAACTAAATGCTACAGAATATTATATCAATTGTTAACTCCTATTACAGACTCAAATCAACTGTCCAGATGTTTCACTTAAACTGCTTTTTAGTTTGTTTTTGTTTTCTGAGGCAGAGATCACAGAAGTTATCTTCTGCTGAATCCCATGCGCTACATTCTTCGCGGACCACCTGCCATAATCTACACATCTGTACCACATTTCATTATCACGTCCAAACCCATCACACGTCATAGTTTAGTTATTGGAGCGACATCATTTTCATTTTCATCATCACCACACAGTTGTTTTTCACTGAATTCATCGGCATCAGATTCGCTATCTGAGAAATCCTACTGTCTAGATGCAATTGGAGTCACGGAGAATCAGCCCTGACAGAATTTCTGGATCACCTCAACAGCATCAATAAACAAATTCAATTCACCATGGAGAAGGAACAAGACGGCAAATTGCCCTTTTTGGATGTCATGGTAAACAGAAAACAGAATGGCACACTAGGCCACAAGGTGTACCGTAAACCGACCCATACAGACCGCTACCTCCACAAGAACTCCAACCACCATCCGAAACAAAAGCGTGCTATGATTAAAACTCTGGCAGACCGAGCTACACGCATTTGCGAACCACAAGTTCTACACCAGGAATTTCAACACTTAGAGTCAGCGCTCCACTCTAATGGCTACGCAAAACGAGAAATTAAGAGAGCATTACATCCTAGTAAAGGTCCCAACATCACAGAAACAGCCGCAAACAATAGGAAGGGCAAGGCCTTTTTACCGTACATCAGATCAGTCACAGACCGCATAGGCAAACTACTTAAACGCCACAACATTGACACCGTCTACAAGCCCACTAAACAGATTTGTAACATACTCCGTTCCGCCAAAGACCCCAGGGATCCTCTATCCACCGCAGGAGTATATAGAATACCTTGTTCGTGTGGCAAGGTGTACATCGGAACCACACAACGTAGTATAAAAACCCGCATTGAAGAACACAGAAGAAATTGTCGCTTGGGTCAAACTGAAAAATCAGCAATTGCTGAACATGCCATACTCGAAGAAGGGGAACACATCATCCAATATGGTAACACAGATATTCTGGCATCTACATCCCATTACTATTCTCGCCTATTCCGTGAAGCCATTGAAATACACAAGCACAAAGATAATATCAATCGCAAAGAAGAAGGACTTAAACTCAACAGAATATGGCAAACAGCGTTAACAAAAACAAAAATCCAGAACCCTTCTCCAGCCAATCAGACGCCAGCTCCTTGTAGTACTCCACTGGTACAAGTCCAGCCCACTGGCCACCCGGACCTATCACAACGTACTTCCCCTCCAGCCGCCGACATAAATACCGCACCTCTGGTGGTGACCAGCACAGTTGGTGCTGAGATCTCCACCAGGAAACTTCGACCTCGCCGCCACTGAAGATGTCTGCCGTAGTCGCAGACGAAACGTTTGGGAAGAAGAAGGAACCCAATAGACCACGGCCCACAAGCCCGGTTAATATTATTGCATCTAGTATTGACACCGGCCGTGAAAGCCTTAGAATTTTGATGAATCCTACTGTCGTTTACAGGACAGCAGCCGCTGGAATATTATGTCGATAGGTAATCTTCTTTCTGAGTCTCCTCCTCAACTACTTCAACTTGCAGATCCAAATTGTCAGAGGAAGGATAGAAGTTCATTTCTGGTGCTACTAGTATTTAAATACACGAGGGACAATTCTGCACGCCGCGCAAATTTGCCCGCCATAATAAGCGCAGAATTACCTGACACGGCATACATTCTTCCATCTAGCGTGGACACTTCAAAACATGCTTATTTCAAGCAGTTTTTTAGACATATCAAGCATAAACAATTCTAATTTAATAGTAATAGATAGATGAGAACAATTACATCATACCCATGCCATACCTAACTTGCTCTTTAATGCAAATCTGTAACAAGAAATATATGCCCGAAGTGTTGCAGGTCACTGACTGCAGACGAATAGCTGTAATGGCGTCTTCCTCAACATACTAGTTAGTCAAACTGTTGAGCAGATGGCGACACCGGACAGAACTAGGAATTCAGAGCAGGACCAGAGAAACATAGCAGCGCAGAATTACCCTCCTGCGCAGAATTCGCCCACCTTCCCCTATTAATTTTTTATGTTAACCGTGCAAAGAGAATGGAATTTGAAAGCTTTAAAAGATTTGACTATTGCGTAAAGTCTAGAGTATTTCTATATTCCTCTTGTATTTACAAGAAGATAGACAATAAGGTAATTTCTGAAAATGTTTATCTCAACATGAAAAAGATATAGGAATAAGAGTTTGTAAGAATGGTTAGTACAAGAGTAGAGAAAGTCATGCAAGTGCAACACATCAGATTTTTTTTTTGTAATAACGTGTGAACAGCTGTCTGTTTATCTTTTATACCTGAAACTATGTCTAGGGGTAACATGCTAACCTATTGCAACCGCGCCCGCCGCATCTAATTGCCGACAACAGCAGTGTCACCCATCGCATTATTGCCGGCACTACCGCAAAGGAGCCGAAGGAAAGAGACAGAGAATGGCCGCATTGTTGGGGCGCTTGCCGAAAGAGAGAAAAGGATAGACTTCGAGAATCTTCTGCTTTGTATTTCACCGCAATAACTGAACTTTCCAGAATAGTGCCTGGGAGATATAAATAGCGGTAAAGTGTGACAGAAGAGTGAGTCAGAGGTATGTGAAGCGTTGAGTAGTCGTGCCGACGGAGAGGACACACGTATGTGAAGCGTTGAGGAGTCGTGCCGACGGAGAAGGGACAGTTCTTTGTGTTACGAATTCGGAGCCGTGCTGTTGGAGAATCGGAAAAGACTTTCTTGCTGTTGCAACGAGTGTACAAAGTGACTGTTTACGGAAATAAAAGTGTTTCTTTATCTAGACTACATCTGTCTCCTTTACTTTTCAACCCACCAAAAAGTCACACTGGTGTCAGAAGTGGGATCCGTCGAATTGCCTCTAGTTTCGTTACCTCGTCGTTAGAAGTTGCAACGTTAGAACCAAGATGGAGGGAGATTCGGAAACCAGGATGATGGCAATGATGAAAGAATTATTCGCCGAAATGAAGATGGCAAACGACAACCTCACTGCCAAAATGGAAACGTCATACGACAACCTCGCTGCCGAGCTGAAAGAGATGAAGACGGCAACCGACAACCTCGCTGCCGAGCTGAAAGAGATGAAGACGGCAAACGACAACCTCGCTGCCAAAATGGAAACGTCAAACGACAACCTCGCTGCCGAGCTGAAAGAGATGAAGATGGAACAACTCGGCGAACTGACTGGCGTGACGGAAGACGTGGAGGAACTCGGCGAAAAGGTGGAAGACCTCTGCCAGCATATGGATGTCGTGGAGGACGACGGGGAACGTCTTGGCGCCCTGGTAGTAAGAGTTGACGAGAGCGTCAAAGTACTGGATGCCAGGGGCAGACGGAATAGCGCGGAGCCGGGGAGGGAGCACCTAGTGGCCGAGGCGACAGTTTGCGCCCGTTTCAGATGATATGAGGGAAGACGTGGAACAACTCGGCGAACTGATTGGCGTGACGGAAGACGTGGAACAACTCGGTGAACTGACTGGCGTGACGGAAGACGTGGAACAACTCGGCGAACTGATTGGCGTGACGGAAGACGTGGAAGAACTCGGCGAACTGATTGGCGTGACGGAAGTCGTGGAACAACTCGGCGAACTGATTGGCGTGACGGAAGACGTGGAAGAACTCGGCGAAAAGGTGGAAGACCTCTGCCAGCATGTGGACGTCGTGGAGGACGACGGGGAACGTCTTGGCGCCCTGGTAGTAAGAGTTGATGAGAGCGTCAAAGTACTGGATGCCATGGGGCAGACGGAATAGCGCGGACCCGGGGAGGGAGCACCTAGTGGCCGAGGCGACAGTTGCGCCCGTTTCAGATAACGAAAGTGTACGTCTCGGGGAAGACAAAGGGGCAGTTCAGGGACGTCATCGAGGATCCCCTGGAGGAGTGTGTCGGGTACGTAACCAACCAGGATATGACGTGGAGGACGATCAGCAGGGAAGCGCACATGCAAACGAGCAACACGCGCGAACCGACTTGGCGTGTGACATGGGGGGACCGTCGGAGCCATCCAATCACCTGACGCATAGTGCCGTGAACGGAAGAATAGTGGACATCATCTTGGACGCCAGGATACAGGAGAGGCCGTGCCGAGCACGAGTGAACACGAGTGCAGCGGTGGATGCGACTCGCGCGGATGTGGCGGGGTTTGTTGCCGGACCCATCGGAAGCAAGGTGGCTGCGAAGGTGCGCCAGAGAGGTCGGCAGACATGGTACCCAGTGAGCCGTTTCCAAGTGCGCAGGATGGCCCGTCAACACACCAGGAAGAAGGGCAACTGGACGAGGGACCGTCAAGACCGGCGGTACTGTTGCAGAATTTCGAAGCAGGATGGCATACATCGTCCAACCCAGACCAAGGGACACTATCCAACAGCGGTACCTAGGACCATGCCTCCTGGAGAAGAGGTTCGATGGGTTAGTCCACCGGGGCGCAAGGAAGATGCCGCAGTGATAGTGCTGGTCGGGACGACCAGCTCTGAGGAGGGAGCAGTGTCACTGCGCCCGCCGCATCTAATTGCCAACAACAGCAGTGTCACCCATCGCATTATTGCCGGCACTACCGCAAAGGAGCCGAAGGAAAGAGACAGAGAATGGCCGCATTGTTGGGGCGCTTGCCGAAAGAGAGAAAAGGATAGAGACTTCGAGAATCTTCTGCTTTGTATTTCACCGCAATAAATGAACTTTCCAGAATAGTGCCTGGGAGATATAAATAGCGGTAAAGTGTGACAGAAGAGTGAGTCAGACGTATGTGAAGCGTTGAGTAGTCGTGCCGACGGAGAGAACAGACGTATGTGAAGCATTGAGGAGTCGTGCCGACGGAGAAGGGACAGTTCTTTGTATTACGAATTCGGAGCCGTGCTGTTGGAGAATCGGAAAAGACTTTCTTGCTGTTGCAACGAGTGTACAAAGTGACTGTTTACGGAAATAAAAGTGTTTCTTTATCTAGACTACATCTGTCTCCTTTACTTTTCAACCCACCAAAAAGTCACACTATGGTTCACGAAGTCGTAGATTCAAACCTGGTGGAAGACAATTGATTTTTTCAGACAAAGGTTATTAGCATTGTTTTCTTCAGAAGAGAAGTAAAGCTGGTGGTCCCATGACATAGTTTTACAGCGTGTAAACTAACGTCAAACCTAATAAAAAGGCCTCTGAGCAAAATTAAGAAGTCTGTTATGCCCTACATAGATTGGGGCATTGAGAACCTTAGTAGTTAAAAAAGCTCCCTAAATAAATATTCTATTTTTTTGAAAGAGGTAAAAAGTATTATATATAAACAAATGCACAAATCACTGTTAGCTAACCTTTTCAGAAAACAAATTACCACATGAAGTATATTTATTTCCATAATACTATACAAAAATTTTACAATATTTCATACATTACTTTGAATTGCTATTTTATTCCTTAGTGCACCATGCATTTTAACACCGTGGTTATTTAGCATGGTGGGCCATAACAGAAATCAAAACATAAATAGGGAAATTAAATATTTAAAAACATAAGGAACATTTTAAAGAAGACTTTCACAAAGAACCACAAAGATTGGGTGATGAATGTTGAAATTCTCAAGGAGGCGAACTCATACAAAATTATTCAAACTGTTGCCAAAGGAAATGTCAGCTGATAGCAGTTTATGATATATGCAAGAGCCTACAAAACATTTATTGCATAAGTCAAGTGAATGTTACTGGATGAGTGTTTAGGACTCCGTATCATGTAATGTACATGCAATGAAGTTTGAACAAGTCATATTTATAACACCTTCGTCAGATATAAATGGAGTTTTTCAAGTCTGATTTACCTTCCAATCTTTAGCCATTTTTAAAAATTGCATTAATAAACCAAAGCTAGCATTTGGCTAGGAGTCTGGTAAACAATAGTAAGCAGGCTTTCAAGTAAGGCTGAGATCACCTTGAAGGCTTATCCAAGTATATATATATATATATATATATATATATATATATATATATATATATATATATATATATATATGAATCAGTTGTCTTTAATCCAACTTAGGTATAAGATAAAAGTCACTGTAGCACAGGAGAAATGTCCACACACAAAGTCAAAGGTTCATGTAGCTTTCAAATATATCATCAGTTCCATACATAGCTTACACATTGCTAGTGTGAATATAAAAACTTTCTAACCAAGCAGGATAGCTGCCAAGATAAACCTGGATTGGGCATTTAACACCACCGCCTCCATAGCACAGTTAGTAGCATGCTTGCCTCTGGCGTGGAGGACCCAGGTTCGATCCCCGGTATCAGCCTGGGGATTTTATCCCCTCTGGGAGGTCTGGCACGGGGTGCACTCAGCCTTGTTAGGTCCTGGAGGGACCAATTGAGAAGCTACTTGATGGAGAAGTAGCGGCCCCAGGTCGAGTAGGTTGCATAACTGGCCGGAAAGGTTTGGGGCACTGACCACGTCCCACCCTCCAGTACGGCACCCCACCAATGACGCCTGTAGTGGGCAGAGGTGATGGGCACAGCAGCTGGGAGCTGGGTGGCAAGCCTTGGCTCTTCATGGACTGTTGCGCTAGGAGCTTAGTTTATTTTTATCCTAAGTTCCACCTTAAGTCTAAAATAGCAACAAAAAAAAAGATGGTAATAGTGAATGCACTGCCAACTATCCACAGATAAAGGAAGCAGGTATACTGGATGATGCCCTAATGCAATCTAGTCACTCAGCACATGAAGAACCTGAGATACACTTGTCTACCATTAAGGTCTCTGTGGACAGTGTCGAAGCTGCCATCTTCCCTTAAGTGAACCTGGGGAACGGTTCCCTGACACTAAGGCCTCTGTGAACATGTGACAAAGCAAGCTGATTGGTATAGAAATGAGACCTAGAAGGCTAACTGATCACCACACACTGAGTCACGAGCTATCTCCTAAGAAACTCACCATAATATGACCATGTAGTTGAACTAGCATAAAATAAATGTGGAGGGAGGGGCAATTTTCTACAGAATAACTTACCATCTTCTTACCATGAATAATTGAACAAAAAAATGTAATGATTAACTTAATTATTTGGAAATATCCTGTCATTTGTTATACCTGAGCAGCCAATTGCACCAGCTCATCATCACATCCTGATTCTTCTCCATCAAAGTCTGCCATATTCTTTTCTGATTTGTTGCTCATTCTAGAAGAATAGCTTCCCTCTTCACCACTAAGCATCTCTTCCATCAGTTCTCTGAAAGTACAACAGAGCACAATGACCATCAATAACATGGAAACAACTCAGATTTAATTTCAAATTAAATAAATGCAAAAAGTCATACACACAGATACGTTATTTTGCTACTATAGGTTTACCTGTGGGTTGGTTCAGACAAAAACAATTTCAAATGACTCACAGCACCAAAGTACAATACAGAATCAAGAATTGCTGTCAGTAGTCTACACTTAAGAATGAGTTAATCCTTAAATAGCATACACATTGATAGATAGATACAGTAGGAATTTTTCATCCTGACCTGTTAGGCTGTATGCACAGTAGTTGGACTAGTCTACCATCTTCTGGGAGGGGTTTTGGGTCGATAGTAGCTGGGTAGCAAGTGTGTGCACAATGTGGGTAACAAAAGCAAGTAAAGAGAATACTGCCAGCCATTCTTCCCCACCCTAGGCTACCTTCTCCTCCTCTACGTTTCTGCAGGGTCAGGTCTAAATAATCAAGCTGTACCACTATGGCCAAAATCAAATGGCTAACAGATAGGACTGAAGGGGTAAATAAAGCTATATTTCATTTCTGGAGGTTTCACTTGTTTTCCTGGCAGTGTGACAGAGTAACAAATGGTATAATCCCTTACGTGTATCCATGGCCTTGTATGTGGTTGCTTGTGCAGTGAGACCAAGCACAAGTGTCAAATACAAACAACATATTGCTTAATTGTTTTAGAAGTAAATGAGTTTAACTATAGACACTTAGTTTCTCTTACACTAATATATATGAAGTGATATAGACAGTGAAACTTTCCAAAAGTTTTAGAAGTAAATGAGTTGAGCTATAGACACTTATAGTTCGACTCATTTACTTCTAAAACATTTGAAAAGTTTCAAGGTCTATATCACTTCATATACATTAAGTGGAATATTGCTTAATGTTTGGCTGCCACTCAGTCAACCACTTTATCATGGCTGCTCAGCAAACTGAATAAAAATGTGTGTATGCATGACATGTGAATTTTATTTAAATAATATAAAACTAGATAAAACAAGGGAAACCATAAATTCAAATTCTGTAATTGACTATGTTGTTACCAATTTAAAGGAAAGTCAATATGTTGCTAGGAATATGATAAATCACCTATCAGATCATCATGCTCAATATTTAGATACAATTAACTGTACTCTTAAGGAATCAGACGTGGCAGAAATGAAAACCCTTAAGAGATTTTACGGAGTCTAATATTTTAAAATTACTCACTTGTTTGGCAAATGAAACATGGGAATTTCAATATAACATTGAAAGTACAAATGAAAAATGGAACAAGTTTTATGGTACTCTGAACCATTATATTGAGATATGCTGCCCTATAGTAAACAGAATCTGGAAACCTTAAAAAAAACACAAAATAAGGATTTCTAGCGAGGCTATGAGGTTGAGGGTCAAAATAAAGGATATGTCTACTTGCAAAATCAACCAAACTTGAGCACTATAAAAATCAATATAAACAATATATAAAAGCATATGAAGATGAGTTGATAAATATTAAATCACAAAATGTGAAAAACAAACTCTCTGATACTAGTAACTATTCAAAAACAGCATGGTCAATGATCAATAGCATGAGAGAAGAAAAGTCTAAGCATGAAAATACTAACTTACTTATTAATAACCATATGGAAAATAATCCACTCTAGATATCCAATCAATTTAATGATTACTTTATAAATGTTGCTAATAACCAAAGTACCCCTGATACTTCAGGTATTATAATTAAGGGAGGTATTAGAAATTCTCTTTATCTATATGATACTACAGTTGAAGTTATTGGTTTAATTAATGGGTTTAAAAATAAAAATACCACTGGATGGGATGGAATTGGTGCTCTTCTTTAGATTAGGTGGCTTACGACTTGCCGGCCAGATTCTAAGTTCCGAAGTTACTTACTGCGCATGCGCTGACAGTGGTTATCAGAATCGCCACTAGGTTTTGCTGCATGCGCTAGCTGTCACTAGCAGACGATTTTCACATCTGCCAACATTGCTTTTTCAACTACACTACTTTTCGTTGCCAACACATTAAACACAAATGCACTCGCACGTCGTTGCCGCCACAGACATAATGCCAGCGCGACTCCATACTATTGTGGAAATTATTGTGTACATTCGGCTCTTCTTTAGAATAGGTGACTTAGCACTTGCCGGCCAGATATTGTGTACATTATTTTGCTCACACAGATATATCACTAGTGCGACTCCATACTATTGTTGTGGAAATTATTGTGTACATTATCGTTATTGCCTTGTTAATGGGTCCACGAAACGCTGGCTCATTCTTTTTTTATTTATTTTATTTTTATTTTATATTATTATATTATTTTATTATATTATTATTTAATATTATTACATTTATATTATATATATTATATATAATATATATTATATATATTATATATAATATTATATATATTATATTTATTATATTATAATATTTATATTATTTTTATTATTTATCGTTCTTTTTTTATATTATATTATTTTATATTATTATTATTTAATGTTATTATATTTATATTATATATTATATATTATATATTTATTATATTATTATATTTATATTATTTTTATTATTTATCGTTCTTTTTATTTGTTTTATTTTTATTTTATATTATATTATTTTATTATATTATTATATTTATATTATTTTTATTATTTATCGTTCTTTTTTTTTTTTTTTTTTCCTGAGTGGAGAAAAAATCCATTTACTGAGCCCCATGGGCTGGGATGGCACAGAGGAGGGACTGTAGGCTTCGCCCTTCGCAATACTATGTTAATGAAGCGATTCATTGCACTCTCACAACTTGCTTCCAACAAGGTCACTAGCATACTGCCGGGTCCCGCTAAAACATTCAAACTTACTATTGGCAACAAATTCCTGGGGAAATAGTGCTGTTGGCAGCGCTGAATTAACACTGCAATAACACAGCAACTTCGGCAACTTTCGTTAGAATTCGTACACACTGCCAAGTTGGACTTAGCCGAAACTCTGACCAAGTGCTCGGTCACCTAATCTAAAGAATATCCGGAATTGGCTTCAAGATGTTAAAAAGATGTAAGGATGTTTTGAGTACCCCCTTGGCTTATCTGATAAATATATCACTAAGCCAAGGAATTTTCCCAGATTGTTTAAAAATTAGTACTGTTATTCCAATACACCAAAAGGGCGACAAAATTATAGACCTATAACTCCAACTTCGGTAATTGCAAAACTGTACGAACAAATTTTACTGACGAAAATTATTAAGTTTTTAGAAAAATATAGTGTTTTAAATGATTTCCAACATGGGTTTCGGGCTAAAAGATCAACAATGATCACGACTTGCAGTTATTAGCTACCAACGAATCAATTAAGAATAAATTCATTTTTTAAATCTTTAAATCTCACTAACAATCCTAGCAAGACAAACTTAATCCAGTTTGAATTAAAAAGTAATACAAAAGATACATTGTTTCACATTAATCTAGGAAATACTGTAATAGAGGAATCTGACCCACACAAAATCTTGGGAATGCAAGTAGATAAGAACACGTCCTGGTCTAGTCATATCGATAACCTGTGTAAAAAAATAAGTAAAGGCCTGTACCTAATGAGGGAATTTGCAAAAACCTGTAATGTAGAGGTTCTAAAACTTATATCCCATGGATTAATTTACTAACACATACAATACGGCATTGAACTGTGGGGGGGATGTAATAATACATACATCCATAGGGTTCTGGTACTACAAAAGAAGTGTATCAGAACTATGTTTAAAATGGGGATGCAAGAATCGTGCAGGGAGGGTTTTAGAAGAGAAAGGATGTTCATTACCGTGTCTCTGTACATATATAAAGTAATTTCCTTAGTAAGTAAGAATAAACCAAAATCAAATAGTGAAGTACACAATCATGATACTAGATGTAAATATGACCTGCATTATACTAACTATAATGTAAAAGCTGTAAACAAAGATCCTTATAAAATAGGTCTACACTTGTACTCCCAACTCCCAACATATAGCAAAAGTGAAAACAATACTGTTAAATTTAAAGAATATGTTAAAAAATATATATTGAATAACCCTGTTAATGAATTTCTAAGTTAATTGTAAGCTATCTAAATATATTGTAAGCTATGTAAATATGTTGTATATAAATTGGCAATGCTCGATACTTGGAAAGAGTCTATGGGCAGTAAATAAATTACAATTACTTATATGCTTGTTCAAGTAATAATGGAAGTTCATAAATTAGAAATATAAATATTTTGTTTGTTTTTAACATTGTCAGTGCCAGGATTAAACCAGTGTTGCCAGTGTGCTGTCATTTCATTCCACAGTTATTTTACATGCCAGTAGGTCTACTGACATGGGACTGTCACTTTCAAACACACTTAAAAACCATATTGTTCATAATATACACAAATGATATTCCTCGTCTAAAAAATGGAAAAACAATTTCTTATGCTGATGACACATCAACAATAAATGTATCTGAACCCTTACAAAGTCTAGAGTACCATACGAAAGAAAATAATAAGCTAGAGAATCTAAAGTAAAAACAAATTAGAAACTAAAAGCTTCACTTATCTTAGTAATATTCCAAGTTGTTTGGTGCTAGCAAGTTTCGAGTTGACTCCAACTCATTCTCAAAGCTATACAAACAAATTTGTATAGCTTTTGTATAGCTTGTTTGTATAGCTTTGAGAATGAGTTGGAGTCAACTCGAAACTTGTTAGCACCAAACAATTTGGAATATTACTAAAATAAGTGAAGCTTGTAGTTTCTAATTTGTTTTTACTTTAGATTCGTGTTGCTTCACTGTTAATAGCTTCATTATTTCCTTATATAAAGCTAGAGATTTCTTCTGGGCTTAAAAGCTGTGGTCTACAGGAGTTTAGAGGTCCAGACGTTTCATCCACATCAGCGGTGGACATCATCGGTAGTGTAGTCTGAGTCTTCTCGGCAAAGGTTCAGTTACAACAGAATCGCTAGCTGGAGGTGCCGTATTTATATCTGGGCCCCTCACATGGGATTGGCTGGGCTTGAGCGGGAGGTGTGTGTTAGGTGGGCGGGGCTTCTTTACTCTGATTGCTGAATGGTTCACACAATTTCTCTACATTTGTGCTTTTTTATGCTCAAGTACCGGATGCCAGATTTTGTTCAGTTTTAGAGCTTCTTCCTTTCTGTTAAAATTATTGGTGTGCTTGTAAATTTCTATGGCTTCACATTACAGTCTGGCGTGGTAGTACGGCATAGATGAAAGAACAGTAGTCTCCTTATACTGAATTATGTGTTCTCCATCAGCCCATATTGCATGTTCAGCAACCGCTGGCTTGTGTCTGTCCCACTCACACTTCAATGCACTGTATACCTTGTATTTCCAACAGGGGTTCCTATTTGAAAACTGATTAGTTTGTCGTCCTGTAAAACATACTAAGTATTGTCACTGTTTTTTGGGACACCCTGTATATGTATGTATTTATTTATAATTTTATATGTATTTTTATAACATGCTGACAATACTATAAATTATTATGTAATTTCAACAGCAGAATAAAATAAAGAATCAGTCTGCATAGGCTTGAGCCTGCAACCTTGGCATGTAGACCAGCACCTAACCAACTGAGCCACCCAGACCAACTACAGTTCACAATTTTACTATCTAAAGAATATGCGAAATGTAATAATTCTTCCCTATAGTTTTTAGGGTTAAAGTAATGCTGACACAAAAAAAAATCAAATATCACTTAGGCTACAAAACCAACATATACATAACTAATGGTCTCCTTGCCATAAGTTGAAGCATAAATAGAAAGAGAGAAAGAAGAATATCCATGTTCTTTAGCAAAAACAAAATTAACTCTCTTTAAAAGAAAACATGAAAATACTCCTGTAAGTAAACAATATGAGAAGTAAAAGATGAAGCATTTGTTTTCATTTGAGACTTGAAATATTATTAATGCACTCCTACAAATAAATCCAGATCTATAGTTTTTGTATAAATAAAAAGTCAGGAATTCACAAATATTAAATACCACATTTCTTTAGACGGTAACTGTCATTTTTGTATGCCATCAAACTTGCTACTGGTATTTTTAAACACACAAACCATGTGTGGGCAATGTTTGAGAGGTAGAATCAGGATTGAAAAATTCAATGCCACATAGCTCAGTGATTAGAGCAGCTGCACGTGAAGCAGAAGGTCCTTGGTCCAAATCCCGGCTGTTATATTGAATTTTTCAGTCCTGATTCTACCTCTCAACCACATATATTTCTGTAGGTACATTTAGAACCATACCATAAGAAGAGTAAATGAAGTACACATTGCTTAAATTTCAACACTGTACCCCCTAATTTAGAACAAGTCGTATCTCCTGAACTTGAAGAGGGCATATCACTGTCTTACTCCCACCTACCAAGTGTGAAGTACAAGAAGCACTCCACAGTGTTGCTAAGTTTCCCTTAAAAATTACACTTTGTATAACATTTTAATTTTAAGACAAATCTTAGCAAAAAATGTGCCTGTGTAAACTACAAAAACTAACAAAGAACCTAAGTTAGGCAAGTCTTTCATTAAAAACTTAATAATTACACACACTAATTTCTTAAATTAATCTTCAACACTTATGAACACATATCAAACGAAGCAGCAGCAGCAATGATGATTTAACTGAAGAGGAATAGAGCTGCTTACAATATCTGAATAAATGTAGATTATCCTATATTTATTCCTTTCATTTTTGATCATTTGTTTTAGAACTAATTTTTGCATATACAATATTTTTTCCTTTCCAATAATTACCTCATTTCACAATTTTCGACAGTGTATTTTTATGACCATTTGTAGCTTACCTATGAATTCTGAAAGAATGGTTTTTCTTTATGTTACAACTTGTTGTTAGCTAATGCTGGATTTCTGACAATGAAGTCATTAATCCTCTTGCTCTCCAATATTTTTCACTGATGGATGGGGCACTAGAAGTGGCCGGGCATATTTGAAGGTGGTCTCGATCCATTTCCTCTTGCGGATCACATAGAGGACAGAGTGGTGAAGAATATATCCCAATTCTGTTTAAAGGCTTTGCCAGACAATCATGTCCTGTAATCAACCTGAAGGTTGCAACTGCCATTTTTCGAGGATACTCAGGAATTACTGTTTGAATGTTTGGTAGTTCCCATCTTATACTTTTTGATTGTTCATAGTAATATTTTGCAATAATTTTTTTGAATTCAGAGTTGACTAATCTTTAGCTGCATAAAATGGTAGATTAACTATAGATTTTTGAACACCGCTGGTACCCTTTTTTGCAAGAAAATCAGCTTTCTCATTACCACTCAATCCACAGTGAGCTGGTATCCATTGGAAGACTAGGTGTTTTTGAAGTGCTGTTAGATGGGTAAGGATTTTCCAACTTTCTATAATTGTTTGGTTTTTTGGTGACAACTTGGAAGTAATTGCTATAATTGCTGCCCTGGAATCTGAGAGAATAACTGCTTGCTGAAAATGTGAAATTCTGTACAAAAGATTTTGTAGGGCCATTCAAATTGCTTCAATTTCTCCATCAAAGTTAGTAGTTCCATAACTTAAAGATTTGTAATAGGAAAAGAGGTGACATGTGACTCCAGCACCTGCTCCATCTTGGTTTGATATCAATGATCCATCAGTATAAAAGTATAAATATGGAGCCATTCATGTTCTGGAAATCTAGTATGGATTGTCTCTAATGCCAATAATTTTAGAACACTAGTTGGAGTATCACTTTTTTTAACTTCTTCTGTCAGGTGTAAATAATATGTGATGTCTAATGTATGTGTTGGATTGACTTTAGATATGAAGTTTTCCTTTGAATTAGGAAGGTGTACATTCTTCTTGATGTCTTGAATTTTGGAAAGAAAGCTCTCCTGAGTCTTTAGTGTATGTGTAAAATTTCTCTTGTGCCATGTATTGAATGGGAGTCTGATCAACTTTTCGTGTTGAATAAGAGCCGCTTTTTCTATTTCATATTCAATGGGGTATTGGTTGGTTAGTATTTCCATAGCTGCTATTGGTGTGATTTTGATAGCACCTGTAATTAATCTCAGACTTTGGTTTTGAAAGATTTGAATTTTTTTTGTGTTTGCTGTTACAAGAACTTTGCTGCAGTAAGTAAATAATGGCTTTATATATACATTGTATGTTGTGTTAAGAGTTGCTCTGGAACATCCCCACTTCATTCCTGTTAGACGTTTTAACAGTGTAAGGCGCCTCTCTGCTCTTTGTGTTACATTTTCTATTTGTTTGGTCCATGTAAGTTTGGTATGAAATGTAACTCCTAAATGCTTTGCTTCCTTTGTTTCTGGTAATTGTTCACCCTCAAAATTTTGTTTTATTTTTAGTGGTTTTTTTCTTAGTGAAAAGATTTGGTAGTTTGATTTTGATGTATTAACAGTCATTAAATTTTCTTTGGTCCACCTTTGTAAGTTGGTTAAGAATTGTTGCATGGTTTTTTCTAGTTCTGTACTTTTGCTTTTTGGTTTTGAAGTCCACATCACTAAGTCATCAGCAAATAGTACACACTTCACACTTGATTCTTGTATTTGTTGTGGCGGATCGTTAAGAAATATATTAAAAAGTGTTGTGCTGAGCACTGCACCTTGTGGTAAGCCACGGTGTACTTGTTTGTATTTAGATATATTTCTTCCATATCTGGTTGCAATAAAGCGTTGTGTTAGGAAATGACATAGCCATGAAAACATTGGACCTTGTATCTCTATTTTTTTAACTTTCTTTAGTAGTTTTGTTCTGCATATAGAATCATATGCACTTTGGAAATCAATAAAAACTGATAGATTATCTTCTTTTCTATTGAAGGAGTCTTTGATTTCTTGACTGAGGAGTAAGACTTGTTCATTTGTAGAGTGGAACTCTCTCAATCCAGCTTGACATGGGAATATTAAATCTAGAAAGCAATTTAACCTGTTTGACACCATTCTTTCCATCACTTTGGTATTATGCTAGTAAGAGCTATTGGTCTATATTTTTTTATTTCTGATGCTGTTTTGTCTTTCTTCAAGAGTGGGACAATTATTGCTTCTCGCCATTCAGCAGATACAGTGGTTTTCCAGGATAGATTGTAGAGTTTCAGTAGTTGTTGTTTTGCTGTTTTTCCAAGGTTTTTTATGAACTCTGGATGTATGTGATCTGGTCCAGGAGACTTTTTGTTTTTTAGATTATTTATTGTAATGTTCAGTTCTTGCATATTAAAACTTTGAAAAAAGATACTGCACTGAGTGTTAGGATCACATTCTCTTTCTTGTTTCAAATCTTTCTTAAATTCTTTACGTTCCTTTTTATTATTTCTTGTTACTTTATGTGAATTAGCATAATATTTATTGAATGTTTCGGCTATGACTGCATCATTTACTAATATTTTATTTTTGTGTATGATAGGTGTGCTGTTGTTTTCTTTCCTGTCCTGGACATTTTTTATGAACCTATGAGCTTTGTTACCATCTGTCCTATAATCCACTTTTTCTAAGAAATTATTAAAGTGATTCCTTTTAGCAGTATTAATTTCTTTTTTTAGTGAGGCACATTTCTTTCACCATATTTGTGTATCCAATATGTTTTTTGTTTGTTCAGCTGTATTTCTAGCTATATCCCTTTGCTTTTTCAGTTCTTCTAACTGGGGGTTCCAAAAGGGTTTGAAATTTTTAATTCTTCCACGAGGAATATGTTTTTTTGCGGTTTCTAGGATGACTTTACAGAAATTTTTGTTCATATGATGTGGTTGGTCATGCAGCTGTGAGTTTGTTTGTTCTTTAAATTTATGTTCTAATTCAGTTTTATATTTGTTCCAATCTGCTTTTTTGAAGTTCCAATATAGATTCATGAGACCTTGACTGTTATTTGTATTCTCTAGTTTTATATCAGTAATTACTGCTCTGTGACCAGAACTTGGATCTTCTATAACTTGTTTTTTAATTTTTGAAACAATATCTGTTGTAGCTAACAAGAGGTCTGGGTTACTGCCTTCTCCAGAGTAATGTATGAAGGTTGTGGGATCTTCTTTACTATAAATCAGCTCAAAAGTTGTGGTATTCAAAAATTCTTCCACTATCTTCCCTGTAGAATCCACTTTTTCATAACCCCATCTTTTGGAATGGGCATTGAAATCTCCAATTACGATTGTCTTATTTAATTGGTCAATAAGTGAGAGATCTGGTTCATTCCTGGGAGGATTGTAAATACTGTATAAATGTAGATGTGTTTTGTTATCCCAAAAATTTAGCTTTATTAATTCACTTTTATCTGTGTTATCCATTTCTTTAACAATTTCAAAGGAGGAATTAATATCCTTTTTGACTCCAACTAATATTCCACTACTTATCTGTCTATTTTTGGGTAGTAGGTGTAGTAGAAAGCCAGTAAAATTGAAGTATTTAAGTTGGTCATTTGTTAGATTTGCTTCTTGTAATTTACAATTTTATTCAGTTCTACTCTTTTTGTTTGTGTGAGACCACCCGCATTCCATTGTAGAAGTCTGATGTTAGATCTATTAATATAATATTTTGGTTCTCGAGAAGTAGTCCCCGCCCTGAGATCTGAATGGGGGACTATTTTAACTCCGGAGAGAGCAATAGCAGTAATAGTAACCGTTTTTTAGAGAGCACCATATTTTTATGTTTTGGTGGTCACATCACTCTCTCACAACCCCCAGAATGTCTGGAGGACCACACATGTCGTTGGTTTACGAGTCTCACCGACCTGACCGGGAGAATTATCAAAATAAATTCACCGACCATATCCTCTGATTACCAATCAGAGGACGTATTACATGCCATGACAGGTCAGCATGTTAGGGGTTAAGGTTTTATAGAGAAATTAGAGAAATGGAGAGGTTGGAAAAATAAAGACTCCCTAGCCCTCAGGAACCCTAATAGCATCGGGGTCAGCAGAGAACAAGAGATGACCAAGGTAAGGTCAGATAGAAAAGTTACAGTGAGGAGCAAAACACCAGTATGTGGAAGTAATGTTCTGCTCAGCTTGGGTACCTTGTGTTTCCATTCACATATCCCCTAGACGGAGACCCCTGTTACAACTTGTAACTGAAAATATGACAGCAATCGTGACACATGCAGTGGAAGAATATATAGTGTTACTAACTATTTACACTGATACAAGGCTGAGCCCATTTTACCTACCTGTGAACTTGATAGTTACGAATGAATGGCCTACAGTCATGTATTTCGTGTGGTGAACTGTGCCTGAAGTCTGAACTCTGCACTAAACTGGCAAGCTCAGTCATCACACCACCTTGTGCTGAGTCTCTAGAACTATCCTGTGAATGTTCATCCATCATCTGTATCAGTTCTGCACCACCCTCTCTGGAACAATAAAAGATTTGACTAGGATCAATCACAAAATTCTAGTACATACCACTATTTGTGGCAACTATCCAAAATTAGGACAGTTGAACAAACAATCATAGAGAGAAATTATCAGCAAGAATGCCCTGTAAATACAGTGAAATCCCAGTAACTCGACCTAATGTGGACTGAGAGGCTGTCAAGTAACCAAAATGTCAAGTTTTATGCCTGTTATTCATAACCGATAACATAGTACCGCAAATAACAAATGAATATTCTAGCACAATATAGGAAATAAAAGTATAACATATTCTAACATTTATTACTTATTAATGTTTCCCTTTGTCCGGTCTCTAACACACCCAACTAAATTTCCATTAATGTAAAATGATTATCTGGACTTGTAGGCCATGGTCTAATGGAAAATCTCCTTCCAGACGTTTCATTCAAAGCTGTGTCAAACATCCACGGAGAATGAAATGTGCTTGCTAGGATCTGCACAAGTGACATCATGCAAATTGATTATGTGGGTAATGTCTCTGTTGCCTTCCTTGAAATAAACAAGACACTGCTGATAATGCAAGATGACACCGTACTTAATCACACATGGTCCGCGATGTTATGTGATACACGGAAGTCGGAAAGATAACCTGACACCCCTTTGGTCTTATAAATACAAAAGTGAACTCGATCTTAAACCAATTCGTCACATCTAAAAAATACATCTGTACTGGGTAAAGCTATAAACCTTCAAACCTTCCAAACAAGTGTTTGTGCTCTGTATCCAGATTATTAGTGGCAAGCTTTTGGTTTCGTGACAATGTTCTGTTGGCTGCATACGTTCTGAGAAGATATCGAAGGCCAGTACGTGATCAGCCCTTTTGATACTGTGAGGGAGAATGCGGCAAGTTGTATACGAACACTAATTAAAATGTACCTAAACTACTTATACCATATAGTAGATAAATTATTACTCAAGTTTAACAACAAAAATTAAAGAAACTATAAAAATAAAAAAGGTCGAGTTACACGGAATGTTGAGTTATGGGATTCTACTGTATAACAGATATATTCATTTATTATGACAGATAGAGAGCAATGTGCAGTGATACCTGGATGAGTCCATTTCAGAGCACTTGGCAATTGTGAGCAAATAAGCAAGTGCAGAGCTACTATACCCAATCTGGCCTTAAAGTGGGTCTGGATGTCAACATTACACTGCAGCACAACTCCTAGTGTGAGGAAAATAGTTTGTCACTACACTGAATGATATATTCAAATAATGAACGTGGTGAATAAGCACAATTCAACTTTCAAAGCATTTAAATATGAACTTATATATTTTACTTCTATTTGTCACGTGGTAGTCAGTACTTTCCTAATTGCATTATTGCTCATCCATCCACTCTGTAATGCATGTGCACATGTGCAGTCATAACAAGTGTTCAGACCCTCAATGTAGAGAAACATAAAAACAGCAAGCCTACAAAAAGAAGTGAAAATGCAATTGTATTAAATGTGTTTAACTTTTTATTTCAAATTTATGACAACCTGGCTGTGAAAGATTTACCCAATTTGACGTCAGAAGCAATTGGTTATCTACAAACAGTGTTTCAAATGTGAGAAGGGAAATGTGATAAATGGGAACTGTAAAACACCCAAAAAAGAAAGGGGAAAAGCCATTTAGTGCCTTATGCCAAGTGGATGTTTTAGTTAGAAATGCCACTCACTTCAAGGTGCAGAGTTTATAAACTTGGACAACTCTTCAAGTGATACAACTACTTGTGAACCTGATCTGGGTGTCATGCCTACGTCGGATGATTCAGATTAACATAACTTTTTGCTCATATTATATTTCAATTTTCTTCTCCATTTCCTGGATTAGATAACTTATTTTACTTAGTATGGGCTAAGTGCTGCTGCAGTCAAAGATAGCAAGCTTTATGATAAGTTTGAGTGAGACAAACAGCTAAGAGCAGTGAACGGCAACACACATTCATTGGCAGAGTGATACAACCCAACGACACACACAGTATTACCAACTAAAAATGAGGAACATTAAATGCTGCACCCCCTTTAAAGGATTTTTAAGTAGAAGAGGTATATGTTAACTCAAATTTTAAAATATAATCAAAAGAAACAAAAGATTTTCAAAAATTAGAAATAAAATGCACCAAAATGTTTAACGAAACCTGTAAAATCTGAGTTTAACTGTATAGCTTTTAGGATACTAAAACTATAAAATTTGAGTACACGTTTTAAGCAAAACTTAATAAACTTGAAGACATGTAATAACTATTTGAGAAATGTTTCTTTTCTGTTCTATATATTACATGTTGTACAGAATTTGGATTCAGATTTGGAAGGAAACTATAACAAAAACTATTTCACTATACAATTGTTTTACTGTTTGAATCTCAGCTAGGGTGCATTATCCAGATAAGGTTTTTTCCAGCGTTTTTCCTTATCCTTATCCAGGTAACTTTAAGCTCTAGGTTCATTTGGGTATCATTACACCCATTTCATTCATTGTCCAATATGACCTACCAGGGTAGAGGACATTAAACAATATTAAAAAAAGTTTTATTTTTTGTTTTAATCACAATTGGGCTAATTTCACTTATTTTAAACACAAGAAATGCTACCTTGTTGACTTAGTAAAAGTGGTGTTTGCATTTTCTGACTGCATTTATTTTAAGGTTTACTATACAGACGCTTTCCATAAGCTTATAAAAACTGCTGGAAAATGTCCATTGTGCCACCAAGAATTTCATAGTTAAACTTAATTACAACTTAATCTTCATGAAATTATATATGCTGGAAAGCATATCAAAGAGCTTAGAATCTCTGGAATACAGTGCAGATTTCCATTTTGACTAAATGGTGCAAAGTTAATAAAAAATTTGTTCGTTAGTGGCATCCAATATGGATGTACACTTATGCATACTGACTTTTTAAATGATCATTTTCCACTCTCCTTTGTTGAGAAAATGACAGAATTAAAAGATAGTGGGTGCTCCTCTTCTGGGCTTGCTGTGAAAAATTAGAGCGCTATATAAAAATGATGAGCATAATGAAGGCATGGTTTAAAATTTTGTAAAAAGCAAAATCTATTGCCAGAACTTGTTTAACAATTTTAATTATTAAATTCTGTGTCCCACTGTTTTTTTTTTGCATTATACTAGCTTGTATTTCAAAAGCATAATTTTTGGGGTTATGGAAATATACAGAAATAGCATAAAACACTGGGAAAACTATGAGAATCTGTATCTTTTTGTTTTTCATATTTTATAAGCCTCAAATTAAGCACAAAATTAGTATACATCAACTATTCACCTCACTAGCACATTAGGAACCTCTTGGTCTGGCTCCAATGCACTTGGTTTGATATCCTTGTTCTTATCTACATTCCCATGTGAGGTTTTTGTAGCCTCCTCTTTGGTCACTCCTTCTTCTGATCCACTTTCAACTTCTTCTTCATCTGAGCAACCCGCCAAATGAACTCCACCATGTTTCCCACCACTACACATTGTCAGCTTACCTGCACAAACAAATTCCAACCTTTAACAAATTTAGCACTTCTTCACTGAGGACATATATTTCAATACAATCATGTGTAGCTGCACAATTAACATTATAAATCACATTCTGCCAAGGAGGCTTTATATATAAAAGACAGTCAAATCAATTACAAGAAGGCTTAAAGCATTTATCTACTAGAAATAAATAGTGGGAAATTTTCAAATTTGTTTGTCCAAATGTCAACTTCAATGAAGGACTCTGTAAAAACTAGATAATGGTTAGAAAGTTGATACTGACACGTCTTAAGATGAAAACTTTTGAACAAAGTTTATAGTATGGTCATAACAGGATCAGTAATACAGCAAAAATGCAAATTCTAATGAGAATGTCTCCATTTTCTATCTTCTTTACTTTCCCTACTACATAGAGTAGTACTGTATACTACCCAATTTGATACACAATTTCACCAGAAATACATGTTTTGAAACACCCTGAATCCAAATGAAAAAGCATTTTTTTTAATAAGGTCTCTGTGCATCTGTCGGTGGACAGCATAACTCAAAAATGAAAGGTCAGTTAAATACCAAACTTGGTATTTAAGTTCAGCATCTTTCAAGGATGTGACAAACATTTTCAAGAAACTCCTCTCCCCTCCATACACTACCTTTTACATGAAAAAAATTTTGAAAATTTTTATTTTCTCAAAAACTGTTCTAATGTTTTTGATTAAAATACCATATGTTTACGATATTTCCATGACAAATGAAATGTACATCTTCAATTTTCTGGGAATGGACTCTGAAATCCTCTTTACTCTGAAAGACTTTTGCTTAGCTGCTAAACTGTAAGAGAAAAACATCTTGCTAAACAAAAATTGTAGATATTGTTAAAGTGCAAATCCCACAATTCCTTTCTCAAATATAATTTATTTTCATGTATCATCACCAGTGTACAGCGTCTGTGATGCTGTATGTAGTATGTTTAACACTATAGAAATCTGAACCTTGATGCCGATTGCTTAAAAAGAAATTGTTCTCAAAGCTGGTTGTAACAATTTTAATGCAATATAAATTTGAGTCAAACATAATATTTATATTGAAGCTTTTGAAAAATGTTCATTAGATTTCATAAAACTGGGAAACTAAAGGAGAGAACAATAATTTACTATGCAAAAATTGTACATCTATTTAAAACACACACTTTGTTCAAATTTTCTCTGTGACCATATGTGAACATTCTGTAGCACTGCTATGAAACAGTAATGGGAGCAAAAATCATGACCTGGTCTGGTATGAAAATGCTGTAACAAACATCTGGTAATCCTTCTCCGTTGTCACCTGTTAACCATTATATTCTCTTCTGTATGTTATGATATACTTTTACTTTCTGAAGCTCTAATTTACCTTGTAAACATTTCTTTCCTTTCTTCCTTTTTCTAAGCACTTTTCTTCGCTTTTTCTTGGGCTTTCCTGGGGTATCCTCTAAACCAGATTTTTCTGCATCTGCATCCGCATCTGCTTCATTATCACTACTTGAATGATGTAATTTGCTGTGGCACTTAGAACCCATCAATCCTAGCTTCTGGCACAACAATTTCTGTTTGTGGCCAGACAACCTGAAACAACAATCTATATTTATAGTCTATTTTGAGAATCAGATAGCTCATAGTAGTTGCAAAATTATGTACAGGACTTACAAAATGTGGGAAAAATATACATTTCTAAGAACAGTAAACAACATTTTTTAAATTATGTTTGCAGTATCATTAGTAGTTTATCCCAAGCTATTTACTTTTGTGTTTACAAAAGTTTTGGCAAATACTTTTACCAAATATGGTTTTATTTAAAAACAGCTGTGGCAGTAAGAATATCCTAACTTAGGGCACCACAAACTTCATTAACAGCTTGCCCCAAAACTCTTGAATAAATACAGCAAAAACTTAATATAAGAAAATCGTAGAAGTTGTAGAGACCGGTCCACAAATAGTTGAGAATAAAAATCACACTGAAAACAACAGAGAGCAAAGGATGTAAGTTTGGTCAACAATACAGTAAGAATAAGACAACTGATGACAATATTGAGACAATAAATTGAATTTTGTGCATTAGGATATCATTTATTTGCAACTAAAGAATGAATTTTTTTCACATGCTTGCCTGAACCAACATGATGTAGGTTAACCAACTTAGAAATCTGATACAGCAATACTATTATTTGTAATTTTTGCTTGTGAAAGTAGTATGATATTGTTTATGATAAATTATATTAAAATGGTAGAGTCAGACTGAGAAATTCAATACCATAGACAAAGATCTATAGATGCAATCCTGGTTATAATATTCAATTTTTCAGCTTGGTTCTACCTTTAGTTTACATAGCATGTGTGCATGAAGAATTATCAGTGTATGTTTATGCTTGTTATTCTACGGAGCTGTTAAAATGGTGTTTGTAACACAGTGCGTTCCAAATAACGGGCAGTGATTGAGTTTCTCTGGCAGAAAACCAGGGCATCTCAGATATTCATAGGCGCTTGCAGAATGTCTACAGTGATCTGGCAGTGGACAAACGCACGGTGAGTCATTGGGCAAAGCATGTGTCATCATTGCCGCAAGGTCAAGCAGAACTGTCTGATCCCCCATATGCTGGCCAGCCATGCACAACTGTGACTCCTGCAATGTCGGAGCGTGCGAACAATCATTCGAGATGATCAACGGATCACAATCAAACACCTTGCTGCTCAACTTGACATTCCTGTTGTTAGTGGTCACAATTGTTCATCAGTTGGGATATTCAAATGTTTGTTCTCCCTGGGTCCCTCGATGTCTAACCGAAGACCATAAAAAGCAAAGGAGAACCATCTGTGCGGAATTGCTTGCTCTTCATTGAGGCTGATGGTGACAATTTTTTGTCATTGTTATACGTGATGAAGCATGAGTTCATCACTTTGAACCCAAAACAAAATGGCGATCAATGGAGTGGTACCACACCCGTTCCCCTACCAAGAAAAAGTTTAAAGCCATACTCTTAGCTGGTAAAGCCATGGCTACAGTGCTCTGGGATGCTAAAGGGGTTATTCTGTTTGATGTCCTCCCAATGGTCAAACGATCAACTCTAGAGTGTATTGTACTACCATTCAAAAATTGAGGAAACAACTTCAGCGTGTTCGTAGGCACAAAACTCCTAACTTTTCCTTCTCCATGAGAATGCAACACCTCACACAAGTCTTCGCACCCAAGAGGAGGTCACAAATATTCAGTGGACTATTCTTCCTTACCCACCTTATAGCCCCCATCTCGTACTGTCAGATTTCCATATGTTTGGCCCAATGAAGGATGCAATTCGTGGGATGCACTACACGGATGATGAAGTTATTGATGCAGTACAACATTGGCTCTGACATTGACCAGTGGAATGGTACCGTGCAGGCATACATGCCCTCATTTCAATGCAAGACCTCAAACAAGTCTTCACACCCAAGAGGAGCTCACAAAACTTCAGTGGACTATTCTTCCTCACCCACCCTACAGCCCTGATCTTGTACCGTCAAATTTCCATATGTTTGGCCCAATGAAGGACGCAATCCATGGGATGCACTACACGGATGATGAAGTTATTGATGCAGTACAACATTGGCTCTGACATTGACCAGTGGAATAGTACCGTGCAGGCATACAGGCCCTCATTTCAATGCAAGACCTCACACAAGTCTTCGCACCCAAGAGGAGCTCACAAAACTTCAGTGGACTATTCTTACTCACCCACCCTACAGCCCTGATCTTGTACCATCAAATTTCCATATGTTTGGCCCAATGAAGGACGTAATCCATGGGATGCACTACGCGGATGATGAAGTTGTTGATGCAGTACAACATTGGCTCTGACATTGACCAGTGGAATGACACTGTGCAGGCATACAGGCCCTCATTTCAAGGTGGTGTAAAGCTGTAGCATTGAATGGAGATTACATTGAAAAGTAGTGTTGTGCAGCTAAAAGATTGAGCAATAACATGGTGTGTTTGAATGCTGAATAAAACAACCCGTTTCAGAAAAAAAATGTCTTGCATTACTTATTGAACTGCCCTCATACAAAGTAATCAAAACAAAAAGTTGAATGTTGGATTTGTGTCATTTGTTTCTGGGCTCTGACAAGCTTCTTATTAACTGTGAATACTAACATTAAAATACACTGTATACCCAAAATACTTATTTTATTTTATTTTTAAGAAATAAACAGGTTTCATGCTAAGATTTATTGTGTACATTTAATATTCAGCAATACTGTACTGATTGATGTTATACGTGTTAAATTTTGTTCACATAAATATTATGCTCAAAACTATTTGGCCCACAAACATAAAAGGATAACCAGCATAGATCGTATGTGAAATAGTGAAGAATAAGAGGAAAAACAATTGTTGCTAAGCTTGGTAATCAAGAAGAATCAATAACCTTCATCTGTGATAGTGTCATATGATACAGTAGTGGTTCTACATGATACACATTGCAGATAATAATTTAGAATAAAAAACATAAAAATATTGGAAATAAGAAGTGAAAACAATGAACAATATGCCAGTGATGGTGTATATAAAGAGCAATTCATAATGGATTTCCATGGATAAAAGTAAAGTGAAAATTAATAATTTGCCATGAACAGGATGCATAAGAAAGCTGAAAACATTTCTGCAAAGAAAATATGTGAATAGTTTTGTACATTACTTTCAAAAACCAGTTATAAACGAATTGGTTTGTTCAATAAAGCCTCCTAACCCAAATAAAAATGAATCTTGTGAAATCTGGACTTTATTTCCACAGAACCTTTGCCCATGCCATTAGGTTTAACTTCATCTGTTCCTACTACATACGACCCTGAAATCAAGATCTCATAGCTGACGAGCACATTATTAAAACTGCTACATTTGGAGCCTCAATGTGGGGTTTGATTATATAAAGATGGGCAATTATCTAACTTCCATGAATAGTGACTCTTATTTTAAAACTACTACAGAACTGTAATGCCATAAAGAACCATGATATTAATGGATGAAAACTACCCTGATATTCATTGAAATGAGTGTGAAATATCAGAAAAAGTATGTCTAAATTCCTTAACCTTGCCCCCAACAGTCTTTCAAGTTTTGGAAAAGTTGTATAACTTATATGCAACTTTTAGTGGTGAAACAATAACCAGAATGTGAATGAAATTGTGAACACTTACACCTTCACTTTGGTTTGTAGTTAATTACACTAAGGGGTGGTTTCACAAACTTATTTTAAAAATAGTCTAACTCAGGGTTTACTAACTTTTAATTAAAGGTTAAAAAAACTTTTGCATTTCATCAAGCTTTTACAGCAAATTGTTAGCTAACCTTGGTTAATGTCAAAGATAACCACAAAGAAACAGCTATCGAGAAGGCACTTTTTTCTCTGCATCACAGTGCTCCCTGTGTCAATAACATATAATTACTGTCCATTCTGAACAAGAGTTCTGATGTAAACAAAAGTGTGTTTCTGCCTGTCATGAACCAAAGCACACATTCTTAGGACAATGTAAGTAGTTCCTTAGTGAAGTATTGTATCATGAAATATTGAAGTAGGGAAGGTATAGAACTATACATTTTATTGTGGATATCAAAAGAACTCATTGCTGAAGGTAATGGATATATACTGTTAAAATATTACAAAATATAATTTTGTTAACGCTGTCTGCTATTCCATTAATGTTGAAAGTATCTTGCTTGTGAATTAGCAACTGTATGCATGACAGTCATTGTCTTGCATGTATGAGAAATGCGGTAATGAATTCCCCAACATGCTCTCTGAGCACCGAATTAACACTTTGCCTAACACAGGAAATATGATAAGCAAAGTCATTCATGATACACTGGCACACGTATCCTGAGCTCAGGTCAAATCTTGTAATTTAGTCCATAGTGTTTGATTTCTAATACCTCTTTGTTTCTTTCATAAGATAATAGATTTGTATACCCAACTTTGCCATTTTATCCACGACCTGTTTTTCAAATCTGAATCTGGATCTAAATTCATTCTACCTATAGAATTTTAATGGATTGTGTGCATCCCTTACATGTGCCAAGAAATACAAACACAGTCAACAATCTACTATAGTTGTCGCAAAATTTGATAGCGGATGGCTTGATACTAGATTCCATCATAGGCTTGCTGTGCCTTGCTGTGTTGTACCTATATAGTAAAACACACTGTGAAATCGCTCTGTGAAGTCAATGAACCCTTGAAAATTTATTTGCACAACAGGAAAAAGAATAGTAATAGTCCGCTATAAGGCATTAAATTTTGCGGCTAAACATAAATTTGTTGCATATTTTCTGTAATGCCTACTTCTAATAAAACATCCACAATTTGCACAGTTTTCTCCATAAAGTCAAGGTGAAAATCTAGCATATCACCCACTTTGAAGTAAAGTCATGATCAAGCTATCTTTCTGGAAAGTCTTGTTCTTGAGTAACAAATTAATAATTTCGTACTTTCATATCTCTACTTTCATCCAAAGTCTTGTTCATAAATACAAGCCTAAGATTACACAGTTTTCACATAATACAAAAATTCCTATCATTAAAACACAACAAAATGTGGCAAAACTGGTGAATATGAAGATTCCTCATTACCATGCCACCAAATTAGAACCTTACAGAAATAGCACACAGTCTGCAACCACCAAGAATAACAATATCCTCAATTGCTAATTATAATTAAAAGTGATGGGACAGTACCATTATTTCGTGATACTCAATACCAATACTGATTTTTAAGCACTGATACTCTGCACTCACTTTATAAAAAGATATTAAGGCAATAGCTTGCTCATGGAACTATGGCAGATGCAAAATTTAAAGGCAGCTGCCAGGAGGAGTTGGTCAACATAACAGCCAATGAGAGCTTTGCCATGCCCTGCAGTGTTGTGTAGTTAAATAAGGTGAGAAATCAAGCTGTAAAGTTGGTGATATAAATATCATTTCGGCCCACAAAATTGACTTGTGTTACAGGAAAGAGAAGAATATTTTCATGTTGGCCAGAAACTCTGCAGCCATGAGTCGAAGGTAAGGTGGCCTCAGTAAGCCATGATTTATTTTGATTTATTTGTCATTGAGCGATAGACGTCACAAGAAACATCTTATTACATACAATAAAAACCATTATATAATATTTTACAAACATCAGATCAATTACATATAACAGAAATAACTATATAATATTATTTATTTATGCCATTGTGGTTTACCAGGAAAAATACGAACTGGTTTGAGAATTTAATGCCATTCTGGCAGTTTGTCACAATAGCTCAGTGGTAGAGCAGCCGCCCGGTAAGCGGAAGGTCTGTGGTTCAAATCCCAGTTGTGGCATTGAATTTTTAAGTTCCAGTTCTACCTCTCAAACTATATAATATTTTTACACTCAAAGTATTCTTGCAAAGAATAGAAAGGTGTTGCCTCAAGCCAATCATACAATTTACATTTGAATGTTGTTGTTGGTATTTATGTTATTCTTGATTATAACTGATTGTACAGTTTTATTCCTAGTACTTCATAGCTGTTGCCAGATTTAGACAGTCTATGACAGGGTACATTGGTCATTGTATTTTTTCTAGTATTATATGAATGAATGTCAAACCTATGTTGCTGAGTGGTTATTTTCTGTGTACAGTAGTATTTTGTATATATATAATGTATTAAATAATGGTTTACAATGTGACAGCACTAGTGAGTCTGACATTATTCGAATAACTTTCTTCTGCAACAACAGAACTTCTGTTATCTGACTACAATTTCCCCAGAGCAGAATACCATAAGATATTATGCTCTGAAAGAATGCAAAATATGCTGATCTTACATAATTACCTGGTACACATCTCTTTAGATTCCTAATAAGATATATTACCCTTGAAAGTTTTGCAATGATGTGTTTGATATGTGGTTCCCAATTTAGCTTATTATCCACGACTATGCCAAGGAATTTAACATTTGCTGAGTATAGGTCTGTGGGCATATTTGAGGAGTATCGTTTCAAAACGCGAAAAGCCCATTCCTGATCGAAAATTAGTTTGAAGTGAATTTCAACACTTTAGCGTGCCCTGCATAGGGCTTATCCTCCTGTTTGCTTCAAAGCATGTTTTAAACCCCTTAAAATCAAGAACGAAAATGTGGGTTCGGTGCAAAATGCGATATATCCAGTGTCTTGACCGGATCAAAGCACAGTGTCCACTTTCTTACGCACATTGTCAGACTCGCGCGTAGGAATTCTCGCCTGTTTTTTCACATCACAAAAACATCTGTTTCTCATTCTATCTCATTGTTTGACCAGATTGCACTGCCTACAGTCTTGCAATTATTTTGAGTTTCGTAAGCAGTTTGTGTAGTTGTATCTATGAACATGGAAGAAAGCGTAGTTGCGAGTGTTCTGTAGGTTCCAAAAGGAGGCAAAAGAGTATGAGAAAAAGGAAAAAAGAGGAAAGGTAAATACTATTTTAACTTTATAAAAAGAATAATTATCAGTATTATTTAGCGAAAATAGTTATACAGGAATGTATTCAGAACCACGTTGCGGTTAGTATAGTTCTTACCACATCATTCGCCAGTGTGTTTCAGGTATTCTGGATAAGATCCTAACATGCTGGAGTTCAAGTCTCCATGTGCGCACACAGAGGGTAGATTTAAATGCTGTACCATTCCAGCCTATCATCTCCTCAGAGTAAGAAAATTAGTGTATAACTATAGGAACAAATCACAACATGACAGGCTTCTGGCATCAGTGATGACTGTATCATCTCGCAAAAGGTGCAGATCAAGAAAATCAGAAAAGATAATAGTAATTATTAAATATCTAGTTAGAGTAAACAATGAAACTATTCCGCTTTGTTCTAAGTTCTTTCGAGCTCTTTTTAGCACTGGCACAAGAAGAGTAAACAACATAGCAGCTTCTCTATAATAGCAGGTAAAGCAATAATGGAAAGAAAGGGAGGTGACTGAAAAGCCAAACAATATGCCCAAAAGAAGCAATCAGTAATTAGTTTTTTATCCAAGCTAAAAGCTAGGGACAGTCATTATTCAAGACAAAAAAGCAAGCAGCTCTATCTTCCTTCAGAGTTAAATGTAAACAAGTTATTCAAAATCTACAATGCTAGTGTGGCTGAATCACTAAAAGTAAAGAAGTAGTTTTTCCACACTATTTTTTCTAATAAATTTAACTTGGGTTTTGGAGAACCAGCTGTACATGTTTGCAGTTATTGCAGTAGGACAAAACATGAACTGCAAGTCATGGAAAATTCACATAGAAAGAACGAGTTACAAGCTGAACTCCCAGCTCATAAATTGAAAGCAAAGGCATTCCACAAAATGAGAGAAAAAGATTCAGCTACCATATCCTTATGCTTCGATTTGCAGCAGGTGCAACCACTGCCTAAGCTTGCTATAGGTGAAGCCTATTATGCTCGCCAACTAACATTCTATGCTCTGTGCATCACAGATATAGAGAATAAGTCACCAGCATTTTATTGCTGGACTGAAAATCAAGCAGGTCGTGAAGCCATTGAAGTCGCTTCTGCTTTAACAAATTTTCTAAGCAAACAGCAATTTGAGGATGATGTATCCAAATTAAGGCTCTTCTCTGATGGCTGTGCTACCCAAAATAGAAATGCCCACGTGGTCCATGCACTCTGTTGGTGGCTTTTGAAAAAGTCTCCAGATTATCTGAAGGAAATATGTATGATATTTCCCGTGAGAGGCCATTCTTTCTTACCTGCGGACCGCATGTTTGGAGTTTTGGAAAAGGATCTTAGGAAACAGTCTGAGATATTAACTCTAGAGAAGTATGTTGAAACATATTCTAAGGTTGGTACTGTTCGCCAACTGGGCAAGAATTGGTATGTGCATGACTTTAAGATGCTTCGCAATTACTTAAAAAAGCCAGATGGTATAAGGGAAATGAAAAGAGTCACGCTATAAAAGAAACTTAAGGGGAATAAATTTTGTTTCTCTGAAAATGGAAATGTCGTACAGACTGAATAACGAATCCAAGAAATTCGTCTCCATGCTTAAACGAGGAATAGCAGCTGAACAACTAGCAGAGCCCCCAGTTCTACCTTTGGAACAGCCCATCAAATTAGAAAAAAGAACGATTTGCACAAGCTTTTAAAACGTGTTGGTGAAGACTGGCACAGCAATAATGAGCTAAAATTTTATACAAGGTTAATTCAGCACGAAGATGATGCACAACAAATGGAGGAGGGAAGTGAGAATGAAGACTGGGATTGTTTGGAAGAAGAACATGGTTTTAATTCAATTTGAGAGCTGTCTCAAAGTTTATCTTAAATTAGTTTTGTTTCATCTTGATAGCTACCAATCACAAGTATTAGAAGTTCTAAGTGCACTCATAGAATGGAATAAGTTTTTCCTTTACATTGGCTCGAATATAGTGGTGTTATAACACATTACTATTCAGAACACATGAGCATTAATCACGATTTTCTGCACGTCTGTTTCTAATATGCATAATTATTACATTGAATTGGTTTCAAAATTGTACTGTTTCAAACAGTCGAAAGAGTAACAGTGTCCTAGACACATTAAAAACAGAAAATGTGTATTGCGAATTATAATGGCATGTAAGAGTTAAAAATCTGCAATAAAGCAATTTACTGAAATTAATATTGTTTATATGGAAGAACGGTTCAAAAAGCTTTGTGTCCATTTATTTGGTGCAAAACAAGAGAAGTACAGCATTTTTCATATTTTAACCCGCAATTACTGCTTTGCATTAAAACTGTGATTTTTGCCACTCATCACCATGTTATACATTCATTTTTTAGATCATAACGCCATAATTATATTTTAAAAGTATTGTTTACTTTAGGAGTTACTACATTTTCGGCTTTCCTGTAAAATTGTTATTTGCGGACTTATCGCGTTTTGAAACAATGCTCCTCATTTCTTGCTAAATAACAGCTGTTGAGTTTTGGCTTCGTTCAGTAGAAACCCATTAGAACAAAACCAGATATCTGCTTCGGACAGTGCATTTTCTGCTATAACTTTAAGTGTATTTAAGTCAGGATTAGCATCTGCATAATATGGTGTGGCTAGATACAAAGATGGTAAATCGTTGATCAACAGTGCAAATAACAGAGGCCCAAGAACATAACCCTGGGGGGCACCGTATTTTAATTCAGCAGTATAAGATTTCTTCTTGCCTACACATACAATTTGCTTGTGGGATTCTAGATAGGATTTAAATAATTCCAGGGCTGTACTGTCAACATCATAATATTTTAATTTACTTAGTAAATAAGAATGGTCTATGCAGTCAAATGCCTTACTTAAATCGCAAAAGGAGGCTTGAGTGAAATGTTTGGCCTTGAAGGCAGTAAGTACTTTTTTTTACTAGACTTTCTACAGCATCTATAGTTGATCTCCCTTTCCGGGAACCAAACTGGGAGTCGTTAAGTATCTTATATGTTTCAATGTAGTTACCTAATTGTTTATACATAACTAATTCTAACACCTTAGCAAAGACAAGTACTAGTGATAGCGAGTGGAAGGTGAGAGTTCCTGTGAATAAAAAGCAACTCCCATTCACTTCCTGGAGTCAGAAGTGGAGCTTTTCTGAGATACCTCGGTGACAGTGTAAGTAGAATGATGCACATATGCCAAGAGCATACGAAAGAAAAAAAAACACTGTATAAATTACAAACAGAAAGTTCCACAGCAGAATGCAATGAATTTACCAGTTTAATACAGAAAATGTTGAATGGATGATAAATCATTTTTGTGGTGAATATCAAGATTAATCTGTTGTTGCTGTTGTTAGCTAATGTTGGATTTCTGACAATGAAGTCATTAATCCTCTAGCTCTCCAATTATGACATTGGAGCGAATTAGCAGTAGAGAGTGAGAGTGAGAGTGAGAGTTTCGTGAGAATTTTGTCTAAGTCCCACTTGGCAGTGTGAGCGAATTCTTACGTAAGTTGCCGAAGTTGCAGCGTTAATTCAGCACTGCCAACAGCACTATTTCTCCATTAATTTGTTGCAATCTTAAATTTGAATGTGTTAGCGGGACCCTGCAGTATGCTAGTGAACTTGTTAGAAGCAAGTTGTGAGGGTGCCATGAATCGCTTCATTAGCATAGTAGATTTAACACCTTTGTGTTATAATGAAGAAGAATGTATACAATTCTTCTACGACATGGGCCTGCTGAAAACCTGAATGCTATGCAGGAAATGTGATGCCGTGCTACACCCCATAACAAAAATTAATTAGTTTTAATTAATTAGTGTTAATTCAGCGCTTCCGGTGGAGTTTTTTTAGAGGGTAGTGCCCTAGGGCGAAGCCTACAGTCCCCCCTCTGTGCCATCCCAGTGCATGGGGCTCCGTAAATGGATTTTTTCTCAACTCGAAAATAAAAAAAAAAATAAAACGAGCCAGCATTTCGTGGGCCCAGTAACAAGGCAATAATGATAATGTACACAATAATGCATACAACAATAGTATGGAGTCATGCTAGCAATATGTGTGGGCAATAACGATAATGTACACAAGAATTGTATGAGTCGCGCTGGCGGTATAGATTAACCAATGCACGCGCGAGTGTTTGGTGTGTTGGCAACAAAAACTAGTGTGGTTGAAAAAGCAATGTAGGGAAATGTGAAAATCGTCTGCTAGTGACAGCTAGCACATGCAGTGCAACCTAGTGGCAATTCTGCTAACGACTGTCGGCACATACGCAGTAAGTAGCTTCGGACTTAGAATTTGGCCGGCAAGTGCTACAGGACTCTTTATGAAGAAGAGCCGTAGCCACCTTTTAGAGAGCACCATATTTTTATAGATTAATCTGATGTGTACACTCACATGAATTTCTCTACTCACTCTAGTATAAACTAGTCTTACAAATAGATGGTTTTGTTATATATTTCCTTATAGTAAAGTGGGAATATGAGAATACAGTAGCCTTTAAGCAATAGTCAGATCTTTTAAGAGCTGGTCACTAAGTGATGACTGAAATTACATTCTATTTGCATGGCCAGGACATAAAAAAACCAATCACTTCCTGTTTGACAAAGTATTTGAAAATTCAAAGCAACAAAGATTATCTCCAAAATGGTAAATTACAACCCCCCAAAAAACGGTGTGCTTTAACGAAATATACGTTTTTTGAGTAGTAAGATTTTGTTTCTGTCTTACAGTTTACCAGTTATGCAAAATTCAAGCAGAATGAAGAGGACTTCTGAGGACATTCCCAGAAAATCCAAGATATAAATTTTATTTGTCATGAAAATATCTTGAACATATGGCATTATAATCACAATCTTTTCATTTTTCTGTTATACTGTTCACAAACACATGAAGATTCAGACACACACATCCACACAAACATACATGCACTGCATAATTTTCTAAAAATGCTTCTTTTTTACTGAAATCTCAGAATCTAATTTTTGGATGGAATCCAATAACTTCCCTACCTTGTACATGGTAGAGAAATTAAAAAATGTGGTGGTGCACTATCTAATGATCAAAGAATGAGGGGCCCAAATGACCTAGCTGTCGATGGGCCCTTAAATGCCACTCACTCAAAAAATGAAAACATTCTTGCAATATTTGAGTGACCCAGGTTTTCAAGTTGATGTTGAACACATCAGCATAAGCAGGAGCACAATGCTGAAAATATTTTCTCAAGTGCTGGAAGCAGTGGAAAGAATGAATGGATTAAATTTTCAACTTCTATTGGTGACTTGCAAAATTCTCAGACAGTCACAAGAATGCTATGCGTTTTCTTGGACTATTGGGGTAACAGATTGTACTATATATTAAGAAGCCAAGATTACTTGTGGGTGAATATATCAACACAAAAGATGTCCCTAGTACTGTTCAGACAACTTATAATGCAGTAGAGGAGTTCACCAGTATCAATGTTACACGGCCTGGATCTACACATGATTCTAGAATCTGGAGAAACTCGGATATTTTTAGAGCGATGGCAATGCAACCTGCTGATACTCTCTTAATTGGTGATACAGGCTACAGAGTAGCTCTTGCCTTATGACACATTTCCAAGACTCACAAACTCCAGAGCAGAGAGCTTACATCATCTGTATTAAAAAGGACAGTTATTATAGAAAGGTGTTTTGCCCAAATGAAACAAGATTCGCCTATGCACTGAAAAAATACCAAGCATAATTTGAAGTTATTTCATACTTCACAATGAAGCTACAACACCCACCTTAGCCTTAAGCCTTATTTTCATATTTTGCACCTCCTTGGTAATCTGCTGATTACTGAACAATTTTAGCTTAAATGTTGCCACAATTGCATACTTAATTTCAGTTAAAGCAAGGCATTTTTGTTTCTTAACATCTGGCAGTTGTCTCAGACACTGCTATAAGATACTTCATCAGATTTACAAATTCTGATTGGAATTCAGGATTTTCGAAGGAGTCTATTTCAACTGTGCTCAATGTGCAGCAATAAAATAAACAACTTGCACAAGAACTGTGACTCATGGGCCTAGGCCTGCCATTTTAAATCAACGTTACTATCAAACTGATGATTAAGCTGTGAAGGTCAGGTTATCACGCACTAAATGCACCTAAGCTGAGGACGTCATGATGTGCAACTTGGTAAGAAGTTTTATTCACACCAAATGCAAGCTGCTGTAATTCAACTCCATTAACTCGCATGCTCCACTCTGGAGTCAACACACATTTTTATTCACATCCCCCAATATGAGCATCACAGCTGAGCTCAAGGTCGAATAAATCGGACTTGCTTGAGCTTTGGCAATCACTATGGACATTACCTACTGTTGCTTGGTGCCACTCAAGAGGTATTTGGTGCAGTACATTTGGGGTGTAATCTTAAGTTAACAAGAAATCTTAACATTATCAATAAATTACAATATACGAGGTATGGCAATTAAATAACAAGAATGTAAATCTCCTATCGCATACCCGCATGGTGGGAGGTTGTCATTGGAATGCAGTTGACCTTGAACCTTCAAAATCAACCAATGTTAGTTTTGTCTGGTTTAGTCTGCCTTTGAGCCTTGGTCGTTGAAGACATTGTTTTGTAGTAGTGTCGCAAGCATAGAGAACTTAAAAACTGAGCAGCACATTAACCTCAAATTCCTTGTGAAATTAAAAGAGCCACCAACAGAATGTTTTCATCTGTTAAAGGTGGTGTTAGTTGACAATGCGTTTTCATGTTCGCGAGTGTTCGAATGGCACAAACAGTTTTCAGAAGGTCGGGAAGAGGCTGAAGATGAACAGCATGCCAGTCAATCAGTGAATTCATGTGAAGCAAATGTTCAGAAAATTAATGAAATTGTGCAAAAAGCCTGATGTCCAAGCATTCGGATGATCCCTCACGTGGGGAACAAGAACAAAAAGACAAGACAAATTTTGCATGATGAATTAAACATGTACAATTTGATGCTTTCATGGTGATGATTATTAATTAGAGCTTGTTGGATTACCAGCTCGAGCTTTCAGCCATGCTTACTCTATGGCCTTCCTCAGGAACTGATATTTAAGTTTGTTTTGTCTTGCTCTACAGGTAACAGTCTTTGAAGTTTCTCCATGGCCGCACCGTAGCAGAGTGGTTACACCATTCACTTCTCACCAAAGCGACCTGGGTTCAATCCCAGACAACTACATGTGACATTTGTGGTGGATGAAGCGGCGCTGGGGTGGGTTTCCTCCAGGTTCTCCAGTTTTTCCCACCATCTCATTCCACCAGTCCTTCATTGCATGCATCATCAGTGTCACTACCTGCGGTGCTGTATGTAGTAAAAGTGGACATTAAACACTACAAAAAAAAATATTCTAACTTTCTTGATTTGTCTAGAAGCCGATCTATTCTTATGTGCGGAGTATTAGGCAGCTATCTGTCTACACTCAAGGTCAAATGGACCAACCTATTTGTAGATCTTGAGGTGCAATTTAAGAAATTCCCTGGACTCAAGAATCTACAAGTATGTAGACATTATGTACTCTTTCTCTCACCAGGACAAGACTGGGGTGTCCCAAAATGCTAAGTGCTCGCTTGGTATCAATGTGGTGATGAATCCTGCCATATTTCGGAATGATGGACTGATCTTGACATCTAAGTAGGAATGTCAATGTAGAAAAGAATGCTTGCCCTCTTTGTAGATGCTCAATCCAACATAAGCCGGTGCAGATTTCCTCCCCATAAAATTTCATGATGTAAGATTTGAAGCTTTCATGGCAAAGATTATTAATTAGAGCTTCTCGGGTTACCAGCCGTGAGATGTTTATAAAGTCATATAAAGTCACTCGAGCTTACGTTCATGCTTACCCTATGGCAGGCATTGGCAAACATGTACTCAATGAGGTATCGATATGACGTCTCAACATGCAGCCCGCAAAACACATGACGCATTGTAGAAGAGGGGATGGCATTGACCTTCATTCAGAGTCAGTGCTGGACTCGCTCGCTACAGAGTACAATAAGGAATAGTACACATACTTGAATCAGCTATTTTGGTCTATGATAGTTTAGGTAGGCAATATATTTCAGTTCACTTCTATTTGCAATGTACCCTGGAAATCTAGCGATATATCACAAGTAGCCACTCTGAGTATGGCACGTAAATTATCATCTGTTAATCGCGATCGTTGCTTCGATTTTACAAGATTCATTTTGGAAAAAAATTGCTCGCAAACATATGTGGATCCAAACATAGCTGCAACAGCAACAGCGAACGATCTAAGGATGGATATGTATCTGCTTTCAGATTTTTAAGTATATCCAAATCAATTCTTTACATTGCAATTGCATATACGTATCACATTGTAAATTAGCGACTTCCTGCTGTAATTCTGGTTTAACTTTATCTAAATCTATTGCAAGAGGATTAGCAAAAAGAGCAAAATCATTTTCCATGGATTTAAAATCACTGAATCGCCTTACTTCAAATTCACTCTTTACTTTATCTAAAAGAACAGTATATTTATTCAGATTTGTTACAGAAATATTGGGAAGAGATTTTAGACATGGAAAATGATGAAACTCTTTTCTCGTGAGATTTGATTTCCATAAATCTGTCATCTTTACGAATGATCTAACCATGTCATACATATGAACTATATTGTGAAAATTTCCCTGAAGACGACAATTAAGATTATTGAAATGTTGACAAATGTCAGCAAGGAAGGCTAAATCACTTATCCAATCTTCATCTCCTAATTCATGGATGTCTATATCCTAAACAAAGAAAGAAAGAGGAAATTTTAAGACATATTCAGTACAACATAAACATATATATATTGCAAAAGCACTAATATCAACATACCTGCCCCTTCAAGAATTCAGATACTTCATGCATTTCGAAAAATAGTTTGAGCATGTCTCCTCTGCTTAACCATCTGACTTCTGTGAAAGGTCTTCATAAGAAAGTCCTAAATCTTCCAGTACTTTACGAAATTTTCGGTGTTTCAAGGAGTTTGATTTTATTTTATTTACAGTCTGTATAACTATGTCCATTACATGTTTCATATTTAGTATTTTTACGCATAATGCTTCCTGATGTATTATACAATGAAAATATTTTATGTTATTGTTTATTCCCATTTCATTTAAATAACGTTTCACTCGACCAATTAGACCCTTTTTTTCACCAGTCATATTTCGAGCCCCATCTGTTACTATGGATACAAAATTTTTTAGATTTCAGTTTCTTTTCTTCTACACATTTCTTAAATGCTTTGAATAATTCTGCCCCTGTTGTATGTTCCCTAAGTGGAATGATTTCAAGCATATATTCTTGTATCGAGAGATTGTTAGTAACTCCATGAACGAAAATTACCAATTGTGCTGTGTCAACGTTGTCAGTGCTTTCATCCAACGCAAGAGAAAAGGCTATAAATTCATGGACCTTGGTTTGTAGTCTTTTTTCGGTTATTTCTGCTATTTTATGTATCCTTCTCTGTATGGTTCGTGGTGATAATGCAATATTATTAAAAATATCATATTGTTCAGGACAAATTATGTTGGCAACTTTACCCACACATTTTTTTATGAAATCCCCATCACTAAAACACCTCAGTGACTGAGCAATCTCCAAAGCAACAGCATAACTGGCGTGAAGTTGTCTATCAGTTATATTTGAGTTAATATTAGGGGTATTATCTGAATATTGCTCTTTGAGCTGTTGTAATTGGTTAGTCGGATCTAGACCTGAAAAAAATAATAAAATAAATAAAGGACATTACGTCAGTGTTATGCTACTTTAAATTGTGGTGTCAATTTATGAATACATGCTTACCTGTAATTGTATGGTGATCTTTATGGCATGTATCATAATGCTGCTTGATGTTCCATTGATGAGTGCCTTTTTGAACTTTAGAGCACAACAAACATCTTACGTTGTCTTCTTGTGCGTAACAAAAGTATTTCTCCTCCCACGATTCTTGAAACACACGTTTTCGCACAGCCACCTTTGACTTTGACAGAGACATGTTTAGAAGCGCAGGTAAATACGACAGGACAGTCTGCCTGTGATCGGTGTGTATGCAGTGCCAGTTAAGGCTGCGAGGGAGGGGGAGGGGGAGGGGGAGACAGAATAAGTGCTGCCCCTGACACGTCATAGTTGCAAGGCCTCATTGAGTACACGTTTGCCAATGCCTGCCCTATGGTGTTCTTCAGAAAGCTCTAGCAACTTAATAAACATCTCACAGCTGGTAACCCAAGAAGCTCAAATTAATGAATTAAACATGACAAAAGTTTGTGAAAAACTGGTTCCGAAACACCTCTCTCAGGAACGAAAAGACCATCAGAAGAACATTTGCTCTGTCACAGAACAACTCAATGAAGAACTGGACTTACTCCACGTGTCATCACATGTGACAAAACATGGATCTTCCAGAATGACCCAGCAACAAAACATCAATCGATTCACTGGATGACTCCTACATTGCCAAAAAAGAAAAAAAGCATGCATGGCCAAGTCAAAACTGAAGGCAATGCTGATCGATTTTTCCAGTATCAGGTGTTTTGTCATGACTGAATAGGTGCCTGAGGGTCAAACCATTAATCAGAAATACTGTAAAGAAGCCCCAATCAAGCAAAGAGAAAGAGTAAGGAAGAAAAGATCGAATTTGTGGAAGAATGACAGATTCTGTATCAGGACATGTCACCATACAATGCAATATCTGTAAAACAGTTTTTAGCAGACAAGCGCATTTCTGCGCTTGAACATTCCATATATTCGCCAAATCTGGCTCCCTAAGACTTTTATCTGTTCCCAAAAGTGAAAAGTGCACTGAAGGGAACACATTTTCAGTGTTGAAGAGGTAAAAGAAAAAACAGCAGAGTTGTTGAAGAAGGTGATAATGGATGACCTACAGCATTGCTATGAACAATGGAAGATAGGTATGCAGCAATACATGGATACGGGAAGGGAGTATGTTGAAGGGGTAAAGGTTAGTTATGACCTCATTTGCAATAAATCATATTTCTGAAGCCAAGTCTTGTTATTTAATTGCCACACCTCGTAATCTGATAGAAGTTAATGCTTCATCATGTCCATAGTGAAAATCTGCAGTACTATGAATCTACCCACAAAGCCATGACATGGTCTTCAAGCTCTTGCATTTTACAAGCAAACTGTGAAAACTGGCAAGTATGGAATGCACTCTATCACTACACAAATTATGAGAGATGGCATCATGGAGTCATATGCTTGCTCTCACCTGTGAATCTAATACACTGCTAAGATACACCAATTAGATTTTAAATACTAAATAATTGCTGAAACTGAATTCTGCTGTAATTGAACAAAGGTTTAAATGAGAGGTAGAACTGGAACTTAAAAATTCAATGCCACAGCTGGGATTTGAACCACAGGCCCTCCACTTACTAGGCGGGTGCTATAACCATTAAGCTACTGTGACAACCTGCCAGAATGACATTCAATTCTCAAACCAGTTCGTATTTTTCCAAGTAAACCACAAAGGCAGTCTCACATCAGAGACAATTACCCCAATGGTGACTTACTATTGCAAGTACTTTATGTCCCGGGATTAAATAACCTTCAGATGGTAATTATTATTTATTTATGCCAACAAACTTACTGTTGGTGTTTTTAAACACACAAGCTGTGTGTGGGCAATGTTTGAGACTGCCTTTGTGGTTTACTGGGAAAAATACGAACTGGTTTGTGAATTCAATGTCATTCTGGCAGGTTGTCACAGTAGCTTAATGGTTAGAGCACCCGCCTAGTAAGCGGAGGGTCTGTGATTCAAATCCCAGCTGTGGCATTGAATTTTTAAGTTCCAGCTCTACCTCGCAAACATTGCCCACACATGACTTGTGTGTTTAAAAACACCAACAGTAAGTTTGTTGGCATAAATAAATAATAATTACCATCTGAAGGTTATTTAATCCCGGGACATAAAGTACTTGAAATAGGAGTCACCATTGGGGTAATTGTCTCTGATGTGAGACTGCCTTTGTGGTTTACTGGGTATAATAAGAAATGGTTTAGAATTCTATGTCATTCTGGCAGGTTATCACAGTAGCTTAATGGTTAGAGCACCCACCTAGTAAGCCATGGAAGGGCAACTTCGGGCCGTGTGACGTATTTAAACAAAGAGCCAGCCTGTACATTCGTGTGACGTCAGGCAAGAGCGGTGTATTGCTATGCTGCCTATAATCAGCGGCGCTACTTCATGAAACTGAAGGAATATGAAAAATGTTATTCAGGCATGTTTACAACATGCCCGGGCTGTTTAGGGTGAACCCTCTTCAGCCTAATCTGAGGGTTTTTTTATTTGTTGTGTGAGGGATCTTAACAGCGTTAGTGTGAGTTTTGTTTTTATTTTGTGTTTTTGTTGACGTTGTGTAGTCTTGTGTGTTGCGGTTTTGTGTTTGTGTTCAGTTCCCCGTGTTTCACACCAGTTTGAGACCAGGCTTCAAGATGTAGAAACATCATCAACTACGTTTCAGGTGTTTGCGACCCTGTATTCATTGGATGTTAACAATGTTTCTAGCACGCAGCAAATTGAATTGATAAATTTACAGTGCGACAATTTGTTGAAGGACAAATATAAACACAAGGAAGACTTGGCTGATTGTTATAAGAATGTTCCTCAAACCAGATTTCTGAGGTTGTATGCCCTTGTTGCACGGGTATTATGTATGTTTGGTTCTATGTATGTGTGCGAAGAATTCTTTTCTGTTATGAACCTTTCTAAGTCAAAATCCCGAAGCATATTTCAGATCACAATCTAACATGTAGTCTTCCGCTACAAATGTGCCGTACATTACGCCCTAACATTGACAAACTAGTTGAAGAAAAGTGAAATGGCAAATGTCGGAAAATGTCCACCTAATTGTTCTGTATAGCTCTCCACTAGCTCAGGCAAAATAGTTATAATTTCTGTTCTATTTGCGTTATAGCATGACTGTTCACATAAACTAGAATTTATATATATGACATAAAGCTGAAATGTAATTATTTATAATCTGTGACTATTCCGTAATTGAAAACAGTCAGCATTAAAATTACGATGTCCGCACACCATTTCCTCTTGCCCGCTGTGACGTCACACGTTCAACTGGCTTTCGCTGGGAGCATGTGAGCTGAGTGACCTGACGTCATAGCAGCGATACCTGTCTTCCCCTGTAGTAAGCGGAGGGTCTGTGGTTCAAATCCCAGCTGTGGCATTGAATTTTTAAGTTCCAGTTCTACCTCTCAAAGTTGTCTTATATTTTAAATGAATAAGTGTCAGTTCAGCTTTCTCATAAACTTTACATAAAGTAAAATTTATACAAAATACAGGTAGAAAGTACTGTCCAGAGAACTAACAATTTATAACTATAGCGTTTCAAAATAAAACTGCAACCAAACCAAAAAGTTGTAACTTCAGTATGACTACTTACTGCTTGTGATGAGATTTTGCCTTTGCAGCACGGAGCACTGCTTCTTTTGCTTCATTTTCACTATGTTCTTCTTCCTCTTCCTCATCCTCCTCTTCATCTTCTTCTTCCTCTTCCTCCTCATCTTCTACATCCAGATCCTCTATTTTAACACCCCCTGAGCATCCTACAGCTCTCGCCAGATGACATTCTGGAAAGAAAATAACAGTAATTATTAAAATGCCAACATCAAGTAGCAGCACTGAAGAAATAATTTCTTCAAATTATCCCCTAAGAACAAAATGGTATCAGCACCATTATACACATTCAGATAGCAGATGTGGGGTAATAGAAGAAATAAAATAATCTAATTTATAACCCAATGGCAATGCTCCATTAATTCCTATATATTTCACTATACATACATATTTTTAATTGTAATTTTTTATCTAATTACTTGTTTTCAAATTAAGTAACACGTAAGCTTCATGCAAGATATGGAAACAACACTAACTTTTCATGAGGTCAACTGGTTTTAGTAATAGGATCATGGGAAATAACAGAAGAATTTAGATTTTCAAGCATGTTACATAGATGGCATTCCAAAATAAATTTCAGTTTGGGGAAGGGGTCAACTACAGCTAAACTAATATTTTTGCAGAAATGTAAAATTTTATGAGATTTCTATTACAGTAAGCTTTTGCCCATCTCTAATGGTTTCCCTGTTACATTTATTAACAGGAGTAAGAGGATTGTCATACCAATATCTGAAGGGTACATGGCTGTGAGAATGTAGCTGGACACAGCTTGAAACCCAGGGTCAGCAAATAAAAACTAAGATAAGTGAAGTTTTTAGTTTCTAATTTGTTCTTACTTTAGAATCTTGTTGCTTCACTGCTAATAGCTTCAATTTTCCTTATCCTTGACCAATGTTGCTGGTAGACATCAAGCTGTTCTTGGAGAATTAACAACAGGTCTCTCCCAATGGCCATTACAAATGTCCCTGTATTCAATGAATCGGGGATGCTCTATGCAGATGATTAATTCCCTTACAGGTATTGTTTTTTGGTACAAAGTGTCAAAAACCTTGTCCACTGATGAATCATAGCTTGACCAACCTCTATATTGTGGCAAGGTAATGGCTTACTTCCGGCACAACTGTCCAGCCTATTGGGGTTTTACCTGAAAACTTCTGATTAAATAGTGTCATGTTTCTATCACACTCAAAGTAGGAGTGGCCATGAATTGGAAATATCATTTTCACACGATCTAGGCACTTGGCATGGTGAAGAAACCGGAAAAACTGCCCAATTTTTATTTTGTCCCCATATAGAATCACAAAGCTTGCAAGAGACCATATGAAATGGAAGGCCCTTTTAAAAACCTCGACACCAGAAGGTACAAGATGATAGACTAAGTTAAGTACAATCACAAAAAATTGCCACTTGTTTTATCTTCCTGTCAAGTTCACAAAATATAAGATGATGCAACATAAAACAAAATTAATCTGTCTCTGGGTATTTTACAGAAAGCCAAATGTGAACTACATGGAATATGCATATTGAAGGAAAACAATGAAATCTGTCCAAGGTAGTAAGGCTTCATTAGTATATACGTATATTAGGTATGCATAAATTTTTTTCAAAATACCTTGCTATTGTTTCTCTGTCACATTCCTTCTGTGAAGCAAGTCTTGCAAGTCATTTATGTGTATAAAATAGTTAAAACTTTTGTAGATGTAATTCGTCATCAGTGTCTAAATTATGCAATTAAGCTTCAATTGCTCTACACAATCTTTGAATGCCTCTAATTGTTTTTTGTGAATTTTAGTTTCAGATGTATTAACTTTGCATGTACTGCATGTATCCACACAAGGATACCCAAAACTAGTACTAAATTTGTTGTAGAATATTTTCCTACACGTTTCATATGAGTCAGGACTATTTGGGTATTTCTCCAAAAACTACAAATGTAGCAGTTTTTATTAATGCACTGTCGGAACATTGTGGCTATGTTGTCGAGCTACGAGTTTTATCTACAGAGCGTTATGGGTGCAAGCAGACGAATTCTGGCATAATGTTATAGTTTTTAATGACAATCACGGTTTTTCTTTTGTGAATTCAACTTTATCATCATTTGTTTAGACACTTTAACAAATTATCTTCTTTTTACCATATAACATTCGTGTGACCCAAAGTTATCAATTTGGCGACTTTGTGTTTTCAATTCAAAGTATTTTCCCACTTCTTTTTGCTTGTAATTATTCATAAAGCATATATCTTCTTTTTAATTATTTCATGTATGCTACTATATGATGTATTTCGATTACCTTAGTGAATATCAGAATACCAACAGATTCTCTTTTCCAATGATATTATCGTGTAACCGTACCCAACGAAGAGTCGGACCTTGATCAAAATTTAATTCGCCCTGTGGGAGTAACTATTTAACCTAGTTACCGCATAGTTACGATAACCGGTTGGCTATTTTGCTGATTCTTTTATGTTCTGTCAATCACGTCGTCACGTCTCCTATCGATCTTGATACCTTTGGGTCTTTAATTATAAAATCTAATCATGCTAATTTAAACCTATAAAAGATATTTACATAAATCTTTGCTAAACAATCCAACTTATAGAATAACAGTATTAATCTTTTCCATGAGGCATTTTAATGTATAATTCCTATCTCATACGCCCTGTGATCATGTCACATTTGTGTAGATGAAGTTTTAAATTTACCATTTTCAGGGCAAAGGTAACATGATTATTGTTCCTCTTATGTTTTTTTCCATACATTATGATTTCACAATTTTTGATTCAGAAGTTCAAACTTTATCTCTTTTTCAATATGTATAATTGTGTATAGATTGTAGGTGTTTTCAGACATGTGTTCTTTGAAGAATTTTAATCTTTATTTTCCCTATATGGTTTCAATTTTGATTTCCCATGCCTTCCTATTATTTTGCCTTCATCGTTGCGTAGTTCGTATGTGTGATCCCCATACTGACTACAGATAGTATATGGTCCTACATATAATAGTTCCATTTTGTAGTTTCGCTTGGTTCATGCTTTTGAGATATGTGGCTTCCTCAGAAGGACTTTATCTCTGATTGTAAGAGTCCATTTCTTATGGTTTCTTTTCATTTTATTCTTCCTTTTCTTGCTCTTATCCGCCAACTGTTTGTATTTTTCTTGATCAGTCAGTTCCCTCTGTGCAGCCATGGTTGTAGGGAAATTGGTAACGAGAGGAGTTGGCTTTACATTTAACACAAATTCCACAGGGCCTAATTGTGTCGTTGGGTTGATACTGTGGTTAATTATGTCTTCTATATACGTACAGTGTTTGGCCCATGTAGTGTGGTCTTTGTGGCACAAAATTCTGAAAAACTGGCCTATGTCTCTCATTATCCTTTCTGTTGGGTTCCCTTGAGGGTAATGAGCCGATGAATATAATAATTTGATCCCCAATTCAGTAAGGGTGTTTTTGAACATTTTACTTCAGTGAATGGTTGCATTATCAGACAGGACTGCCTTCATCTTTCCATATTTCAGAATATGTTGTTGTTAGCTAATGCTGGATTTCTGACAATGAAGTCATTAATCCTCTTGCTCTCCAATATATTGAAGAGACTTAGCAGTAAATGTAACCGCTTTTTAGAGAGCACCATATTATATTTCAGAATATAATCCTTTGTTATTCAATCTAAAGTCCAGCTTTTTATATTCTTCACTGGATATAGTTTCACAAACCTTGTGAACAAATCCAGCAGCATGAAGAATATGTATCTGCACCCATTTGTGCTCACAGGAAGCTCGCCATGCTCTTACTTCTCGTAGGATGGACTGAGGTGTTATGTCATATTTAATATTGGCTTTGGCTTGTTGGCATAGTTCGTATGCTGATATCAACTTCCTTGTTTTCCTTGCCACATGCTTTATATATAGTATTTCACTAATGGCTAGCAACATTTTTTCACTTCCCACGTGATGGAATGCCAGGATTATTTTATTTTGAAGGGAGGTTAGCACTATGATTTTCCACTTCCTTATATCTTGTCCATGGAGTTCGAATAACATTCCTCTAAACTTCGCGACTGAACTTGCATTGAAATTCGTGTCATCTTGTTGTAATTCTGATATATTTCTTAAGTCTTTTAATAGTACATTATTGTCCTTCAAATTAATCTACATGATTTTGATCTCATGATTCGGGTTGTTGATCGTCTCAGGAATGTGTTTTTCTGATTTCAACCTCAAAAGCGTGTTGCTGAAAAGATTCTCACTTCTGGCTATATGTCTTATCTCGATTTCATGCGAGGTAATTTCATGGATGTATCTCAATATTTTAGAATTTGTTAGTTTACATAACTGTATAAACGATAGGCTCACGTGGTCTGTGTATGCAATGATCTTGTAATCGTGCACATATTGCCTAAATTTCTGGAGCGTGAAGTACAAGGCCGAGATTTAAAATTCTGTAATGCACGCATTTGCCTCAATTTTAGACAGAAATCATGATGCTGTGGCAATCACGTGGTTTTCTCCTTGATCGTCTTTTTAGGCTAGGACAGCTCCAAATGAATGAATGCTGGTGTCCGTGTATATTAAAATAGATAATTCTTGGTTTGGGCGTTCAAGAAGGATTGTATTCACGAACAAACCCTTTACTTTTTTTAATGCTTCTTGATGTTGTATGCCCCATTCCCATTTCATATTCTTTCTTAGCAGCTCCCTCTAAGGTGTAAGTTCTTTTGCATAAATGATCACACATTTTGATTGATATTGCAGGATACCAATGAATCTTCTTACCTGCTTTAAGTTCTTTGGTGGGGGGATATATTCTATCACCATCATTCTTTCGGGGTTGGGATTAATCCCCTCTGACGTTATCATATGCCCTAAAAATTCGGCCTCTGCCACAAAGAATTTGCACTTATCCAGATTGATAGTCATGTTACTTTCACAAAATTGTCTAAGGACATTATTTATGTGCCTTAAGTGAGATGCTGGATCTGCACTGTAGATTAAAAAATCACCTACATTCTGTACTACAAATTCCCTTGCACCATCCCCTAATACTTTGTCTATGGCTCTCAACAATGCTCTGCTGCTCGTGGATAGACCAAATACACACCTTTTAAAGCGGTATACTTTTTCCACAGTAAAGGAAATCTATGTATTTTCTTACATCTTCGTGCAGTGTTATCTGCCAAAATCACACCGTTAAATCTAGGCTAGAGAAACATTTTCCTCCCTTCAATTTGAAAATAAGTTGAGCTACACCTTCCAGCCTGAAATGGTCTGGCAGGGTATGTGTATTAAATTTCCTGGCATCGATGGTTATGTGTAGTTTTCCACCTTTCTTATGCACCCACAACACAGGATTTATGAAGCTAGAGTTAGAAGGCTTGATAATGTCATTTTTCAACAATTGTTTTATAACTAAATCCGCTTTCTCACTTATTGAGTTAAGGATAGATCTTGACTTATGCAAATAAGGTACTATTTCGGTTACCTTGAAAGTGTGAACATATTTGTTGCACGTACCAGGCTTTTCATTAAATATTTCTATGTTGTCTACCAAGATTTCTTTTAATTTGTCTTCAATTTTTTGATTGGTACCACATGTAAGAGTGATTTTGTTGTCTATGGTTCTTGACAAATCATAATCGTGGCTATCTTCGTTTGTACTAAGTTGGTAGTGCTTCTGCCCTTCAGTGTCATTACACAGATAAGAAAACACATGGTTACATGATCAATAGTACTCGTGTTGATTTAATTCTTCATTAACATTGAAACATGCAGAATTATATTTTCATGAATTCTCGTGTTCTCCACGAAAAATCTTTCATCATCACTGACGTCAATGTTGTTATGGTTATGTCGCTCAACTGTTGTTTCTTCCACAAATTTAACAATGTGCTTTGTGGCATCAGTACGTATTGTGAATTTACATTTCTTATAGTCAATTTCAGACTATCCAGTGATTTAAAATGTCGCTTCCAATGATCAATGGCGTTACAAGTCTGGGAACAACTAGAACTATAAGGTTAAATTCCCAATTGAGGAGCATTTTTTCAAAACTCAATAGATGCACAAAATGTGTTTCTGATACAAACATTTTTTTCTATTTATTGGCAATACTAATTGGTTAGCACAGCAACTAGATTAATCATTCAATTCTCCTTCCTGATGCTATCTCATTGAATGTGAAAGAAACAAATAGCAAGTTTAACTAGTGTAAATTTGGGGTTTGAAAATGCAGAGTTTTTTCACAAAACCGATATATGCTGATACTTTTCTGCGTGAGCGAGAAATTAACACATGAAGTTTTGTTATTTTTGTCATTTATTGTTTTTGTTGCTTTTTATTTATGTATTTATTATTTTTTATTTGTTTTCACCTTTTTATAATACATAATGTACTATACAACCAACATATTAATGTTTATAAGGATTATTTTATTAGGTATAAACTTAGAAACTAAGTACTGCTACATTCACAATAACAATATATTTTGTTTTATTTATATAACAAACGTATTGAATACACACAAAGAAATTTCAAACAATATGAATAAGTAAGCTTTCACCTTTATTAGTGCTTGCGCAGTCTGTACATGGTTCTTAGTTCATTTTTCTTTTCCACATCTGCCTCTGTCTTGATCTTCATCAGTCCCATTTTGCAGGTTGAGCATGTGTCAGTGTGTGGTGTATGGAATGAAAGATTGAAGAAGTTGTAAAATATGTTTTTATATTCTGACAATGAGCAGACTGGTAGATTTCATAATCTTCTTTCGTTGCAAAAATTGGTCCACATTTTTCTGATATTAAGTTCTGGAGGTAAATATCCTCTCCTTGATTTTGCTCTTCCATAGTGGCTTTCTCTACACCTGTCCTTGACCTCTTGAGTGCTGGCCATTTAAAACGTCCGCGAGCCGAGAAGTGCTACCCAATATCCAGCACAGGGCATTTAAATTGTTAAATGTGCTAAAAGTGCTTCGTATATACACAGCTGTATTTTGCATAAATATTAAGTTATTTTAACCTCTTCAGCGATGGCCATTTAACCGTCCGCGAGCCGAGAACTGCTAGCATTTAAATTGTTAAATGCGCTTCGTATATACACAGCTGTATTTTGTGTAAGGTAATTTATTTTTTTAATTTAAAAGGTGAGTTAATTAATAACACTGAACAACACTTACAACATATTTTTCCGGGACGCGTTTCGAAGGTAACTTTCCTCCATTATCAACCGGACAATAACTGGGTTTCCATGGTGTTTGATGGTGCAGATGGTGATGTTTCTTCTGGTGTTTCTTCTGGTGGCAGTTCAATGAACTTACTGAAAATGTCTCTCTGAGGAATGTCGAAATTAAATACTCGGTTTCTATTTTTTAAAATAAAGATTTGTTCCCATGTGGACAGTTCTTGTTTTCCGGTTATGTGTTTAAGAAGTTTCGGTTCTAGCTTTATGTCATGATTTTTTGTCCAAAAGTGAAATGCAACCACTGATTTTTCTAATTGTTTACTCTTAATGTTTCTAACGTGTTCCTTGGATCTAATTTCTAAATTTCTTTTGGTTTTTCCTATGTATATTTCATTACACTCACTGCATTCAATTTGGTATATGCCAGATTTTTTGTTAGGTGGAATAGCATCTTTGATGTTTCAAACATTATAAAAGATATTTACATATATCTTTGCTGAACAATCCAACTTATAGAATAACAGTATTAATCTTTTCCATGAGGCATTTTAATAATTCCTATCTCACATAGAATGCTCTTTCACAATTGATGACCGTCAGATAAATAAGCTTTCTATGAATCATGTAGACTGTAATGCTTCTGTCTATCTTTAATAGATCTTATGTGATCTTCAATATAACAAAGGAATCTTTTTTCAGGTGATTTGTATGCTTTCTTCATCTGTCACCACACTGCCAATAATTGAGCCACATGCACAAGCTGACACTGCCCTTTCTTTAGTAATACAGGCATGACATTTCCCCTTCAGAACATGTACATGTTCTCTAAACCCTGTTATATCCCAATGACAGTTTCCTTTTCTTATCAGACATGTTACCCAAAAAACTACTGTCCGTCACATATATTGGCAACATTATCTCATTTTCTGTGTTGCATTCACATTCACCCCTTTTCGAGTGAAACCCTTTATCTCTTACCATATTGCAATAGCAACTTTTAGTCATTTTTGAGAAAATATGGTAAAATACAAATTATTCTGTGTAATGGATTACCTAGAGAGGGAATTATGCCTTGAAAATCTTTGGGCTTGCATGCTTAACAAATGTGATATTTAAATGAATGCAGTAGTGCAAGTAAAAATATCTCTATATTATACGAGGGCCGTTCAGAAAGTAACCTCCGGTTGATTGCAAAAAATTCACCAAGTTAAATAAAAATATTTTAATATATACATCTTACAACTACATCTTTGCACTATTTTTCTACATAGTCTCCATAACGATTGAGGCACTTATCGTATCTGTTCACAAGCTTTGAAATTCCTTCTGCATAAAAATCACCCGCTTGTGCCTGGAGCCAGCCTGTGACCGCATCTTTGAGCTCTTCGTCATCATCAAACCGCTGGGACCCGAGCCATTTCTTCATATGCATGAAGAGGTGATAATCGCTTGGCGCCAGATCTGGGCTGTAAGGTGGATGGTTGACAACGTCCCACTTGAAGGACTCAAGAAGGGCTGTTGTTCTGCGAGCAGAGTGAGGACAGGCGTTATCGTGCAAAAAAACGATACCGGAAGTCAGCATACCACGGCGTTTGTTCTGTATAGCCCGTCGTAATTTTTTTAGTGTTTCACAGCACATGTCTTGATTAATGGTCGTCCCACGTTCCATGAATTCAATCAACAACACCCCTTTTGCATCCCAAAACACCGTTGCCATCAATTTTCGGGCAGAAAAATCTTGCCGGGCTTTTATTGGTTTGGTAGGCAAATTTGAATGTGCCCACATCTTTGATTGTTCTTTTGTCTCAGGGTTCACGTACTTAATCCAGGTTTCATCCCCGGTCACGATTCTGTTTAACAATGGTTCACCTTCGTCCTCATAACGTGACAGTCTAATGCAGAGGCCATTCTTTGAGTTTTGTGGTGGTCGGTAAGAATTTTGGGCACCCATCGTGCACAGAACTTACGGTAACCCAATCTTGCTGTCACTATCTCGTACAAGAGAGTCTTAGAAATCTGTGGAAAATCAGTAGACAACTCCGACATTGTGAAACGTCGGTTTTCACGAACTTTTGCATCAACTGTCTGAACGAGTTCGTCCGCCACCAATGATGGTCTACCACTCCTCTCTTCATCATGAACGTTTTCTCGTCCACTTTTAAATAAACGTACCCATTCACGGACCACTCCTTCACTCATAACTCTTGGTCCGTACACGGCACAAAGCTCACGATGAATAGCTGCTGCAGAATATCCTTTGGCTGTAAAAAACCTTATAACAGCACGCACTTCACATTTGGCGGGGTTTTCTATTGCAGCACACATTTCAAACGGCCACAAACACTAAACTAGCGCAGGTACGACGTTCACTCGACCACGGCTTGATGCCGACTGACCTGCTGAGTGCGTGAATGCACAGATGGCATCGCTACTCCCCCCACTACCCGCACTGTGACCGATCGGAGGTTACTTTCTGAACGGCCCTCGTATATTTTATTGAAATAAATCAACAACTTCCCAACTTGTGGGTTGCCAAATTGACAGAACTATTAATGTGATCATAAGACAATACAAAATTTGGGGACAAATGTTAATGATGCTTTGGTGGTTTCCTGTATTTTCAAATAATATTTGCTCTTGGTAAGAACACTTGCTATAACCTTGCACTCTAAATGAGCTATAAAACAACATCCTCAATATTTATAAGATCAAGCATCTCTTCATTATATATATTAAATCTCTTACTCATATTTTCCCTACTAGCAAACAATTTCGACACAGTTCAGTATTAAAATATATGATAATTTACCATCAGAGCTCTCAGCATCTGCAATTTGGTGATGCACGTGCTTCTTCAGTTTTCTTGCTTGTTTGCAGGGACTTGGGCCTTCACTTGTTTCACTGGGTGTCTTATGCACATCACTTTGTTGTGAGCTGTCAACCTGCAATACATATAAAAGGAATTTTTAATGAATCACAATAGAACATACAGTGTGAATCCTGTAAATGAAAATCCAGATCTAGTTTAGCAACAACGGTTTATTCTAGAAAACCATGACAATGCCCTTCACAAAATGTTCAAATTAACCCCCAGTGATATCTATAAATTTAAAGCAACCACCCAAAAACTGACTTTAGTACTGTGGCAACAAAACACTGTTATAACAGAATCTTGAATTGTAATGTTTATAGACAGCAGGTAAAAACAATAACGAAAGAGAATCTGATATTGGCACTCACATGACTTTCTCTACTCTTGAACTAACTATTCTTACAAATGCTTATTCCTCTATCTACTCCCTGTTTATCAAGATTAACATTTGCAAAAATTATCTTACTGCTGATTTTTTTGTAGTTGTAGGGGAAATGTGAGAATACAATAGGCTTTAAGCGATAGTCAAATCTTTTAAAACTGGTTGCTATGCAATGGCTTTGAAATTCTGTTCCCTCTACTGGCCAAGAGAGAAAAAATTAATGGCTTTGCATTTGAGAGAAGTACAAGTGTTGGAAAACTCAGACAAATAAGGAATATCTCCAAAATGGTTCACTCAAACCAAAGTATTTAACAAACTGTATGTTAACAAGATCTACTTTTTTTTTTCTGTAATAAAAGTTTATGGTTTAACCAGTTATGCAAGTCATCCAGAATGAAGAGAACTTCTGAGGACACTCTTAGAAAATTCAATATATACATTTACTTCATTTGTCATGAAAATGTCTCAAACATATAGTATTTTAACTAAAATTGTTAGAGCCGTTTTTGATAAAATCAAAATTTTTGAAAATTGTTCCATGTAAAGCGTTGTTTGGGTTGGCAGGATTTTCTTAAAAAGTCTTTACGTTGCACATCACATGACTGGTGTGGTGTGGTGTGGTGTGGTGGGGTGTGGGGTGTGGGGCGTGTGGGGCGTGTGTGGCGTGTGTGGCGTGGGGCGTGGGGCGTGGGGCGTGGCGGCGTGGCGGCGTGGCGGCGTGGCGGCGTGGCGGCGTGGCGGCGTGGCGGCGTGGCGGCGTGGCGGCGTGGCGGCGTGGCGGCGTGGCGGCGTGGCGGCGTGGCGGCGTGGCGGCGTGGCGGCGTGGCGGCGTGGCGGCGTGGCGGCGTGGCGGCGTGGCGGCGTGGCGGCGTGGCGGCGTGGCGGCGTGGCGGCGTGGCGGCGTGGCGGCGTGGCGGCGTGGCGGCGTGGCGGCGTGGCGGCGTGGCGGCGTGGCGGCGTGGCGGCGTGGCGGCGTGGCGGCGTGGCGGCGTGGCGGCGTGGCGGCGTGGCGGCGTGGCGGCGTGGCGGCGTGGCGGCGTGGCGGCGTGGCGGCGTGGCGGCGTGGCGGCGTGGCGGCGTGGCGGCGTGGCGGCGTGGCGGCGTGGCGGCGTGTGGCGTGTGGCGTGTGGCGTGTGGCGTGTGGCGTGTGGCGTGTGGCGTGTGGCGTGTGGCGTGTGGCGTGTGGCGTGTGGCGTGTGGCGTGTGGCGTGTGGCGTGTGGCGTGTGGTGTGGTGTGGTGTGGTGTGGTGTGGTGTGGTGTGGTGTGGTGTGGTGTGGTGTGGTGTGGTGTGGTGTGGTGTGGTGTGGTGTGGTGTGGTGTGGTGTGGTGTGTGTGTGTGTGTGTGTGAGTGTGTGTGTGCACGTGTGTGCATGTACGCGCATGTGTGTGTGCGCGCGTGCATTTATTATTAACATATTATATTGTTTTATTAACATATTACACTGGAAAGTGTTTCAAGATAAAATAACTGGAATGATAAATCTGGAAGAGTTATTTTTGGAACTATAAAACAACAATCTATACAATTATTAAAAACATTATCCTTCCTTTCCAACAGTTTCTTTTTGGATTTACTAACTAAATTAAGCTCTATAGTGCAGTTTCATACACACTTTAATTCCTTGTGATATGGCTCAACACCTAGCTAATGGCATGTACTCAGGCCAAAAGGTGGCATCCCCACCAGAGCACTCGGAGACTGTGGGCTAACAACCCACGTCTCTTAAATTGTTAAAGAAACTTCAAGGAAGGACAGAGTGTTGACAACCTTTGGCCTTAAATGGACTACGAGAATTGGATATTAGAATGTAATAACTTTGCACAAAAGTGGAAAATTATACAAAGCTATCAAGGAATTCAATAACTATAAACTTCGCATCCTGGAGATGAGTGAAGTATGCTGGAACGAGTTTGGAGAAATGAGATTACCAACAGGGGCAATGTTCCTCTATTCAGGAAAACAAAACACAGAGGAAAAGTGTGTGAATGGTGTTGGCCTTATACTTAATCAAAAGGCAAAGAATAGTTGACTGGGATAGAATTCAGTATCTGAGAGAATCATGACAGCAGTGTTCAAATGTCTTATATAAAACGTGACTATTATAAAGCATTATGCTCCAACGGAACAAGCAGAGAATTAAGAATCACTTCTATGCTGAACTGCAAACGACTTTGAAGAGCGTGAAGGGAGATTATTGTTATGGGGAACCTAAACCAAAAGTAGGTACAGAAAACCTTGTGATGGAGTATGTGATGGGGAAACATGGGCTGGGAGAGGCAAATGAAAATGGTGAACTGTTTATGGAATTTTGTGCAAGCAATTAACTAACCATTGGAGGAACATTGTTTCCCCATAAACAATGCCACAAAATCTCATGGGTTTCACCTGATCTATGACACAGAATCAGATTGACCAATCTGCCATAAGTAGAAAAGATCATTGCTAGATGTTAGAAATAAAGGGGAGCCGACATAGGTGGTGACCACCATCTATGATGGCTAAAGCACACTTGAAAATCATGGCAACAAAGAAGTAATTTGAGGTGCAAATGAAGCAGTTTGATGTCACAAAATTGAAGGACACCCTTGTAAAACAAGAATTCAGTTTGGAACCCTGAAATAGATATGAAGTATTCAATATAGTCGAGGATGGAGTAAAGGAACAATGCCAGAAGGTTAAAGGGATATTTCTTGAAACCACGAAAAAGTTATTTGATTTAGGCACAATAAAAGAAAAGACCAGCTAAGCAAGAATACATGGAAGGTGGAAGAGGGGAAAAATCTTGAAAGCAAAGATAAACACTGCCAAAACACTGCCAAAGTCTGAGGTGCATATGGAGTATACCAGAGTAGATCTAGAGGTGAAAAAAAGTGCAAGAATAGATAGAAGGAAGTGGGTCTTGCAATATAAGCTGAGAAGGCTGCAAGAGAAGGAGATATGAAGGAATTGTACCAGGTCACAAGAATGCTAAAAAAGAAGAAGGTACCAGTAAACCGCCCAGTGAAAAGCAAGATGGAAACTACTGACTGAGAGGTAGAATCAGGACTGAAAAATTCAATGCCATAGCCAGGATTTGAACCATGGATCTTTCGCTTCTCACATGGCTGTTCTAACCACTGAGCTACCATGGCTAACTTGTCAGTATGACATTAAATTCCCCAACCAATTCGTAATTTCTCGGTAGACCACAAGGAATCTCACAACTCAGGTATGAGACAATCGTGCAATCGTATGTTGATTGGCATAAAAAAGATAACAATTACTCTACTGACTGTTTAGAATGCTAAATACAGTGGTTCAAGTAGAGGAAGAAGAGTTGATAGTAGAATAGGATAATGTAACGGAAGACGAGATCTCTGGAAGAATTAGGACTGTTGTACCTATAAGGCATACAGTATTAGAAGCCACATGAGGCGGAGCTCGATAGGTCTCGCCTAGAGCGACTGTCCTATTATAGCCATGCAGCATTGCCTAGTTCGGAACACACAGCACAAGCGTGAGCAACATGCGCCCAAAATTATTACTGGAAATTTGACATTCTAATATGCCTTGGTGTATGCAGCAAGAATTTTTGAGGCAGCCTGTACAAAGGCTATTTCTCTATGACATATGGTTCTCGAGTTATCACTTCGAGAATAAACAACTGACTCCTGTGTTTATGCTCATGTAAGCAACTTCCAATCTTGCCTATGTGTTTTATTCCTTTTCATTACACAGTTACGGAGTAAGACATTACGAAGTGTCATTAGGAGCTGTGTACATTTAGTTCATAAATTAACTGACCATGGATCACTGTAGTCGCACGCAAAATTTTAGTTCGGTTCAAGACCAATCCATAATGCAAATTGTGCTTTGTATAACTGTGACAATTAGCAGAAAATTCACATGTTTACATTGTGTTTAGCGAAGTGTTAACTATGTCACTTTCAAAGCCTGGTACCAGTGGCGCAGGTACTAAGGGTCAAATACTCCGCCCTCAGGCCAGAAATATTATTTTTAAACTGTACAGTTTTTTTTAAGGAATTGGCATTTGAGGAAGTGCGTGTAAATAAGTATGTTAAAACTGAGTGTTACAGTTTATAATGTTACCATCATTATCGTTTGCTGCGTAAGTTTATGTTCTGACAATTTGCGACACGACAAATGTTTCTTTCCTCATTCCCTCCCCGTAACTTCCGCTCTCTGGTTCATCACTTGGCAGCAGTGCAGCCACCCTGTGCACACTCATTGGTTCAGCTCATGTGCCTTCTAAAACTGTACGCTGTATAGTAAAGAGGAAATCAGAGTTGTTCTAGAACAAATGAAATGTGGTACGGTTCCTGAAACAGATAATATTCCACCAGAGTTATTGAAAGACAACCTAGTATCGACAGTGGAACTATTGCATCCTCTGTTTGAGAAGATCTGGAATCAGGAGGAAATGCCAAAAGAATGGAGGACTGGCACTGTAGTTAAACTTCCACAGAAGGGTGACTTGACAAATTGTAATAATTGGTGAGGAATCATGTTACTGTCTATCCCTAGCAAGGTGATGTCACAAATTATCCTAAACAGAATGAAAGGATACCTCCAAAACTCACCTGAGGAAGGAAACAAGCAGGTTTTCATAAGAATCGATCTTATGTAGACCAGTTAAATACATTAAATATTATCTAAGAACAATGTATGGAATATATGGCAAGCCTATATCTAGTATTTATAGACTTTGAAAAAGCTTTTGACTCAGGATCGAGATAAAGTATGTGGAAAACTATAGTAAGCTATACCATAACTGATAGAACTATCAAAATTTTGCAGGAAATGTAGAACAGGTACTCGTGCAAAGTCATGCACCAAGGGAAATTGACATGTGTTAGTGTGAAATCGGGTGTAAGATAGGGATGTATTCTCTCACCATGTCTTCCAAGTTGTGATGAAGTGATCAGAAAAGCATGCATATGAATGACAAATTGAAAGATCCACAGGAAGCGGTAGGAAGGGTTGGATTAACTATGAACATTGGAGAGACCAAATCCCTATGACTAAATGCAGTAACTGACAAAAATGTCCAATTAAATAGAAGAAATATAGAAGGTGTTGGAAATTTTACATCTCTTGGAAGCATTGTGACAAAAACTGGAGGAGCCGATGAGGATGTATGTAGCAGGATTAGGAAAGCAAATGTGGCTTTCATCCAACTGCTTCCTAGCTGGAAAAGTAATGAGACTTACCTGCAAACAAAGCTCCAAATATTTAATAGCAATGCAAAATCAGTATTGCTTTATTTGTGTGAAATATGGAAGGTGGCGAAATCAATCACCAAAAAATACAGACCTTTATAAATCAATGCTTATGAAAAATCCTGTGTTTTGGATAGATGTCATCTCCAATGAAGAGCTGTGGAAACATGCAAAGGAAAAGCCTATGGACATGCAGATTAAACAACAGAAATGGAAGTTAATCAGACATACACTGCATAAAAATCAGACAGCAACAGAGACACAGGCCCTGAATTGGAATCCTCAAGGCCATTGCAGGAGAGGACGGCCAAGGGTGACTTGGAAAAGAACAGTGGAAACAGGGGTAGCTGAGGCAGGAGAAACTTGGGAAGAAGTGAAAGCAATGGTGAAAAACAGAGTTCACAGGCAATGTTTCACTGAAGCTCTATGTTCCAATAACCAGTACAACAGGACCTAAGTAAGTAAACAAGTGTCAGTGCGAAAAATAAACAGAATACATCACGTTTTAACATTTGAATAAATTGATGATATGAACATGCGGTTAGAATTTTGCCACAAAAGTCTCTCTCTTAGCACAGCAGGCAGGAGTCAGTTATGTGTTGGCACAAAAAGCACCACAACTACTCAAATTACAGCCTATTTCAACAGGACAGTGATACAAACCATACAGCTCACACTTCTTTGGATGCTATTACTGACACCTTTGGTGACACAGTGACCAGTGTAGTGATTTGGCCCGCTCACTCCCCAGACCTTGCACCTTGCGACTTTTACTTGTAGCGCAATTTGTAAAATAAAGCGTAGAAATCCAATCCCCGAACATTAAAAGAAGTGCAAAATAATATACAAGAAGAAATAAGCAACAGATCCCAAGAAGAACTGCAATATAATTATGATAATATCTTAAGACGGTGCAATGCCCTCAAGCACAAGGAGAACACCTCCAACATAATCTTTGAAAAGGTAAGCAATGTAAGGGGCATTCAGTATTGTAACTTGTGAAATAATAATGGTTCTATTGACTTTGCCTGTTCATACTTTTTGTTTAGATGCATAAGACGGTCTGCACAAGGAAAAAGTGTATGGAGGGAAGCAGCGCATGACTGCAACTCAGAAAGTGAGGTAGACTTCTAGTTTTGTATTTCTGCTCTTTGGACAACCTGAATTTACCAAAGAGTAACAATAAATAGATCTAACGGTCAAACTTCACTATTATAAAGAATTGCCTTCAGATCTATTTAGGGGGCATCATCAGCTGTGCTCCACTAAGAATTTCTCGACATTAATGCAAAAATCATATTTGCTTGGATGTAGTGGAAATGAGCTTGTTATTGTACCGGAAGCTGAAATTTATTAGTTGGCTCCTCTTTTCCTGTATCAATAGTTTTTCCAGCTCAAAGTTTTGGATGATTTTTTATTAATTTTGCTTGATATTCTTGTGATGGGTTTGTTTCCCCACAAACATTATGTTACCATAGATTTTTCTATTTCTTTGTATTTAACATGTCTTCAAGCTTCAGTCCAATGCTATTTTGCCAATGTAACTTTTCTCACAGTCACAGGTTAAAAGATAATTCATTAAAATAGCGAAGTGTGAGCTTTCAATCCATTCATTATTAATCTTCAGTATTATTATACTTAGGTATGTTTATCCAATATGTTGTATATAAATAAAACTTTAATTAATTAGGAGGACTTTATAGACAGTTTGGTTTGGTTTGGTTTAAGGGCACTCAACTTCGAAATCATCAGCACCCTTAAAAAAGATTCCTGGCAATAGCCAGATATCAATTTTACTCAAAAATAAAAATACTAGTTACAAGGAAACTATACACAAAAAGAAAAAACAGTGGCAATAGCCAGATATCAAACAAGGTGATAAAAATGTCAAAAAGCATAAAAAGAGATCTAAAATTTTAAATCCTCAAATGGATATCACACTCAGCTAAAAACTTAAAAACTCTATCAACCGGTGTTTTGTCGTCCGCTAACACCTCTGCAAGTCTGGCGGGCAGCTGCAGAGAATCCCGAAGGTGCGATAGAGAGCAACACTCTAGCAGAGTGTGATGGACAGACAAAAGATTGTCACACCGCGAACATAGAGGGGCAGGGTTTTATAGACATTGATGCAAATTTAGTCATCATTAATTTTCTGAAACAGTAACACTATGATATTTGTTCACTATTTCACACACACATTTCCTAAGTTATCCCTATATGCCTTAATTATTCCATTATAATGCTAAGTAGTGAAACAGAATTAAAGCCTATATGTTGAGTTTTCGATCTCTATGAAGGTGCATCATTTTATCAAACCGTGCATCAAGTTAACAAAAAATCATTTACACACATACCTGTTCATCATCAGAATTACTAGCTTCCATGCTGACACTGTTCTCACTACTACTCATATCACGATGTCTGCCTTTAAGTCCTACCATTGCTGTCTTACTCAGGCCGAGAAATGGCGCTTCACTAGTCATCTGGCTGTACGTACCACCACTCGTCCAGATGAATTTAATTAGAGCTGATGCAAGATAGAGGCTCTATAAACAAGTAATAATTTGTATTTATTGTGACAATTTATATTATATATAAAGTGTGGTAGCTGCAAAATGTAATGGTGGCTCATAGCGGACTATTGTTTCGCTTTTTCTATTGTGCAAATAAATTTTGGGGTGCAAATGATATTTACATCATTGGCTTTACAACATGATTTCACAGCGTGTTTAACTATATAACACAGGAAGGCATAGCAAGGCTATGATTGAATTTAGTATCAAGCTACCCACCATCAAATTTTGTAACAGCTATAGTCTTAATTAAGGATAGCTTTGAAAATTAGTTGGATGCAAGTTGGAACTAGTCAGCGTAAGGAACAAGTTGCAATATTAATAAGATAAGTGAAGCTTTTAGTTTTTAATTGATTCTTACTTTAGATTTTATCTATAGTCACCTTTAACTATTCTGGCCATTGTCATCACGGACTTGATTTCAGAAACAATCAGAACAAACTAGCTTACGTTGTGCTGACCTTTCATTGTACTCTGAACCTATAGTGTTAATATTCACACTTCAGACACTGTGGAGAATAATTCCCCCTCTGGCCAGGAACTGAAAATCCAGAACATCTGGGTTGAGAAGCTAGTACATAGTTGACCATTCATACAAAGGGGACCTGCTATTCCACTTCTGAAGGGCTAACTCACATTTTCCAAGATATATGAATCTAGCAATTCCACTAACGTTTTAAGCACTATAGCATTTAACTCTTGTAGCAATATATTTATATTTGAATTCATATGGGTTCTTAAGTTGCATATCCAGTGAATATATTGGTTGGCACTGCACAACATGGCAAAGAATAACCAAACATTACCACAAAAAAGAAATAGATACACATACAATAGTATGTAAAATCATCTTTGTGGCCAGGCTGCCCTAAGGTTTTCTACAATGAATATTGAATAGCTTTAACAGCTACAATGCCAGCTCATTTGATATGCACTATATTAAAGGTTATTTAATAATGAGAAAATGTGGCCATATAATTAAAAGGTTTTTATTCTTAAATAATACATATTAAGTATCTCAGTTCTAAAGCATCTCAGTCAGTATGAATAAATTAATTTATCCATTGTCATCATATTTAAATGTTTTGTAAACGTCCGAAACTATGGCATAAATGAAATACATGGCCTACATTTATAATACAGGTTCATTTGACAAAAAAACATAAATATAAGTATTTACTGCTTGTTGACATGTAGATTGTATCTATGTATAGAGAAAATCAATACTTCAAAAAATAGTATCATGCTTGCTGATATGATGCAGCACATACCTTCTCAGAGAAAACCGAGTAAGAAGGCTCCATGGTAACGTGTGAGGCTCACATTCGGGAGGTCATGGGTTCAATTCCCATGGCCGACTTTCGTGAGCCATGGGGGTTTCTCAGGGGTTTTTCCAGGTCATAAGGGGAATGCTGGGAAGGATAATTACATACCCCAAATTTCCCATCCTTCCATTTTCATTTCCACCTTCATTTCAATCTGGTGTTTCAGAGTTGGAAGTGCTGGCAAAGAGGCAAGTTTGACGTTGCTGTGTGAGGACTCTAAGAACAATAACTGTTGTTCTTGGCATTGTGGTCACCTGGTTGGTGACTGCTTATGAGCCCTGGTGTTAAGCTAAAGAACCTCCAGCACACAGAAGCACAGATGAGCTCAGTGGTAGCCCAAGATCCGACACAAACCTGCAGAGCACTCTCATTCCATCCCTTCCTTCCGGGTTTGACATACAATCGTGTGATTAAGCTCAGTATGGAATCCCCTCTGTAACATATCTTTACTTTTTTCCCTGAGAATACTACATACGAAAATAGTTTTGAACAGTCTGAAGAACTATATTATTAAGAGACAGTTTAAAGTGTATTAAAATGGATATATCAAGAATAAACACTAAGTTGCCTAAAGGAAATCCTTGCGTTTTGTTAATCTTCACCATGAATACCTGTAGATACGAATTCTTGCCTTTTGTTAATCTTCACCACAAATACCTGTAGATACAAGTTCTCAGAAAATGCTCAACGCTTCATTAAAACTATCCCACTTAGTTCAAAAATCAAACTCTCAATGATCTCCAAATACTCTATCAGAATAATAAGATATCTATATTTCAATTATTGTTAAATACCTATGTGCTAATGTTATTTTTCCATTGTTAAATAAATACCGGATATTCTGTTAGTCATTGAGAGATCAGCACAGACTTTGCACTTTTATCTTTCAGCATGCCATTAAACTGCACAGAATAAGGTCCTACAACTTCTCCACACAAATAAGGAGAAGGAAAGAGGAACACTACATAGACATTCAATTCTATCTGACAACAATAATACAACATTCTGCCCATTGTTGCATGTCAATCTGATGTTAATCCATGGAAAACTCACCTTTGAAATATTCTTAGTTATGAATTCATGTTATGTAATTTTTGTGTCTGGTTGAAAATAAATATCAATAAATAGTAAAATAAAAAATTTACATTAATTTAGGTATTTTGAGATGAATATTAACAAATGAGGTTCTAACAATCATTTTAGGGTACTATACAACCCTACAAATTGCTTTCAATCTCCATGGAACAGAGAAGGCATTTGCCCTAAAATCCGGTATCTGATAAGCATTTCTCAGAGAGGTTAAAATGTTAAATTTGAAACATGCTATAATGATAATTTAAAGAAGTTACAATGTTCAATTTGAAAAAGTACATTTTCCCCACCTGAATATTTAATTTTCTTGTAATTATGTCATTCACTTCAGGAAATTTTATTCATACCTATTACACAAATTCATTCATGTCGCTCATTAGGATTATTTTATTAAGCACCAGTGCAGTATAAATTCAGAAATTTTGATAAAAAAACGCTTTATAAAACCTGGCAAAAAATTGCCTTTGCACACTGAATTGTTTTTCTTTCACTCCATGCTGCCAGTCTTGATTGCTCAACTGTCTGCAGAAATTTGACCTGCATTACTCTCAATTTCTTGAAACAATACTTCGAAGCTGATACAGTCCTCAAATGGACAGCAATGCCCCTAATTTAAAACGAAGTGCATGAGAGAACGAATAAAAATGAATATCCAGTACAGTGAGTTTGCATCAGGATTTCAGGCACTTGATTAATGATTTGGTACAAGCATACTTATTTTATAATTAAGATTAACCTACCTGTTCTGTATGATCTTTTGGTTCTAGCTTGCACAGCAAACTGTATAAATGCAAAACAGGTCCTGCTTCAAGATTCTTGATCAGAGGGGGCAGCAAATCATGAACTTGTTTGCTGCAGTGTTTCAACTGTGCTGCTTGCCAAATAATGTCTATATGTTCATTAGTAATTTTGCACTCCATTGCCAGGAAGCTTAAAATTATATGACTTTGTTTTATTATCTGTAAAAATATAACAGTAGCAATAATTAGCACTCTAAAAGATGCATCTAACAAAAAACTTCTATCTCTACTTCGTCCTTTTTGTTATTTAAATATATGTATTAGGTATATTATAATCTTACTGTCCAATACATACCTCAACATGAAGGTTTGGTCCAAAAATGTGTGAAATAATTTGATTTTCTATCAACCAATTGGCCAGGTTTTGCCCAACATTCTCTACTTCAACTATACTTTCACTGTTGCATAACTCATTGAACATATTTATATGACTATTGATCTGAGCAATTCCAGCTAGACGCATTGTAAGTGTTGAGCTTGTGAAATATTTAAATGCTAAATCCAAACCATCTCTGTCAAAAGACAGAGGGGTATCTAAAGGATCCTTTACTGCACTCCACATAAAATCTGTAACAACAATATAACAAATAAACAAAATGAAAGGAAAACTCAAAAAGCATCTTAATTTTACAAGAAAATTATAATTCTAAAAAAAGCATCTCTAATAAAAAGAAAAATATTTTAAGGTGATATTTGCTTTTCCTTTTTCATTCTTTTCTATGTGGTGATCTTTGAAATGCTTGATACAACTGATAACAATGCAGCTGAGCTTGAACATGCAGAAGAAACTGTAAACAGTTAGAGGTACTTTTAGGCATGACAAATGACCTTGCTAGGATCTGAACCAGTGACACTACACAAATTGATAGTGGGGGGGAAATGTCTCTTGCTTCGTGAATAAGACTGCAGATAATGCAAGTGAGCACTGTACTTAAACACGTGCTGTTTACTATACAGAATTTGGAGACATACTAATCTGATACCCCTATGGTCTTATAAACACAAAAGTGAACTCGACCATATACCACTGTACAACTTCCAGCCATTCGCCACATCTAAGAACTGCCTCTGTACAACATAAATTGATTACTGATTTGAATCAGTGTCACTTGAATGAGTCCATATCACTTACTACTACCAATTCAAGTCATTACTGAACAGAAAAAGCAACTACTGATTTATGATTAAAACACTTATTTTACTGATAGACAATATTAAAAATTCTATATATTTTCTAAAACTTTTTGTACATACTTGTCTATTCTGAACATAAACAAATTACTGAATAATAATCCTACACATTACCAATCTCTTGTACACTGATTCTTTTAAAAGCTTTGTGGTTAGTGATATACACCAACCTTTTTTAAAGTTTAATTATTTTTACTTTCTCTAGTGGTAAGTAGAGGAAGTATTGTATTCCACCCAAAAATTCAATGTCGAGATTTCACCGGAAATACATGTTTTGAGACCTCCTGAATACAAAAAAATAAAAAAAAAAAAAAAAAAAAGCATTTTAAGAAAAAGGTCTGTGTGTCTGTGGACAGCATAACTCAAAAATGAGAAGTGGGTTAAAAAACAACGTTGGTATTTAAGTTTAATGTCTTTCAAGTATGCGACACAAAGATTTTGAAGAAAATAGCCCCACCCTAAGCTACCCTTTATATGGAAATTTTTTTGAAAATTTCAATTTTCTTGAAAATGGCTCTAACGATTTTGATTAAAATGACATGCTTAAGATATTTTTATGACAAATGAAATGTATATTTTGAATTTTCTAGCTTTAGTCTATGTAGTCCTGTTTACTCTGGATGACTTTTGAACAACTCGTAAACCGTAAGAGATAGACAAAATCTTACTGTACAAAAAAATGTAGATCTTGCTAAAACACACAATTTATGTCTTAATAAATTTTTCTGTAGAGTGAACCATTTCAGTGATATTCCTTATTATTTGTGTCAGTTTCGGAAAAATCTTTAGTGAAAAGGAACATCATTCACTTTTTTATATATTAAACGTGCAAAGAGAACAGGATCAAAAAGCTTTAAAAGATTTGACTACTGCTCAAAGCCTACTGTGTTCTAATATTCCCCTTGTACTTACAAGGAAATAAGCAATATGATAATTTGTGCAAATGTCTATCTCAACTAACATGAAGAAGACGTAGGAATAAGAGTTTGTAAGAATGATTAGTACAAGAATAGAGAAAGTCATGTGAAATACACACTAATTCACCCGCATATGCACACTTCCAGAGTCTGCAGAAGATAAAGAATGATTCCATTACATGAAAACTACCCTATCCCTAGAATCTTTGGGTTGAGAAGCCACAACACTAACCTCTCAAACACCGAAGAAGTCCAAACTTGCATAGTACAACCAATAGCACCAATTAACAAACTGAATTCTGAAATTCAATAATTTTTAATTGCTTCTTGAATTTTACTGCTGAGATAAAGACTTGAGCTGCCTTTGCTTTAATTGTCTGTCACAGTTTATTTTCCTAAAACAATTTCTTCAGCTATACTGCTCTATTAGTCGAGAACAACTAAATAACAAAATAATTCTCACAAACCTCAGAATACACCCTAAGTTGCTGATAATATTGTTTATTTTGCTTGACCACTTTACTTGGTGAAAATGTGAAAAACATGAAATTATCTTTGTAACCTAAGCTTTTCATGTCAATTCTTTACCATACATTCGAAGCAAAGTGGAAGTGACAAGTAACTAGTGAGTTATAATCAACAAAATATTGTTTCTCGGATGAAGCAAGTAATTATGACAAATAGGCTAAGGAATTCTAAGTACAGTTTGTTTACCAGCTGAAGGTCCCTGGCAGGAATGCAGCCAGCCACTACATCAGTAAACAATTCCAATAAACAATGATATCGCGAGCAGCAGTTCTGCTTCTAATCATGTTTACGATAATGTTGCCAAACTTGGAATGCATATTCACGCCAGATTAAAGCAAAGAACTCGCTCAAAATAGCACAATTTAAATGTTATTTTAAGTCCATGCAGTATATTTCGCTCATAAACCGTAAACAATGTTTTCAACTACTACGTCTTTTTCCCACCGATCATTTTTTGCCGTTTCTATATTTTACAAAAACACTGCTAATCTATTTCTGTATTACGTGATATATCCTCTAGCGCTGCATCATGCAATTCCTGTAAAAATAAGTCACCTGTTGCATTTCTTTAAGTATTCATTTTACCTTGGTCCAAACTAGTCCTATGAGATTGAGATCACACATGTATGGGGGCAACGACAATGTGGGCCAATAAAACCAAAATAACCAATAATGTTATAACAATTGAGAAAGAATTCAGTCTAACAACTTCTAATTCCCTCCTGCAACATCAAAGAATGAATATTAAAATTTCGGTCACTTAATAGTATAGTAATTGCTCGTGCAAGTACAGGTAATGAAAGTAATAGAAGAAGTGCAGTAATACCTTTAAGAGCCTCTTCAGGTTTGCTTGATTCAATCATCCGATAAAGATCTGTTTTACACATAGAACTGTCACTCTGAACCCCTTTGTTCTGCAACAGAATATCCTAGCAGATTTCCCAGCACTCCTAGGTGTAGGATTATCCGCTTCTACATTACTTCCGACACAAAACAGTGACAAGCACAATTTAAAAGTGAAGTTAAGAAAATTAGCAGCGAGTAAACATACAGCAAATAATATTGGAGGTAAGTTGGCAACATGATCAGCAGAACAAGTACGCAGATGTTTACAAAACTAAGGTTACACTGCATGGAATGTCTCTCCCCTGCCCCTCATTCCCCTTAGACCATGAGTTGGTGAGCAGACAGTAGTTAATTTAATTTAAAAGGCGAGTCAATTAATAACACTGATCAACACTTACAACATAATTTTCCGGAATGCGTTTCAAAGGTTAACTTTCCTCCATTATCAACCGGACAATAACTGGGTTTCCATGGTGTTTCATGGTGCAGATGGCGATGCTTCTTCTGGTAATGGTTCAATGAAGAAGAAACAGAAGAAGCATCGCCATCCGCACCATGAAACACCATGGAAACCCAGTTATTGTCCTGTTGATAATGGAGGAAAGTTAACCTTCGAAACGCATTCCGGAAAATTATGTTGTAAGTGTTATTCAGTGTTATTAATTGACTCACCTTTTAAATTAAATTAATTACAACAACACTGTTTTCAAACTTCTATGAAAGGAAGATAGACAGTAGTTAGCTTCAAATTAATACCTTCAAACCACAAGGCACTGATAGCAGGTAAAATGTGGTCTTGTGATTGGTAGCACATGCCAACAGATGTAAGAGAGATGGAGTGGATGGCTTGCAAATTCCTATACATATTTGAAATCATTACATTTTATTCAAGCATCTCTCAATACAAGCTGCTCAATTATCTGATTAGCTGAATAACGCTGTGTATCAAAATGTGTTTGAGTTGTAATCATTTTTATAGGAGAGTCTGGACACTGCTGAAAAGAAATGTAGCAATGAGTTTCCAAATCTGAAAAATATTTTCAGTTCCATCTATAATGATCATTTGCTTATCTCTGTCCTAACAAAGTTCTTCTCTTGGAACATGAACATCTGAACACTATTATATTTCTACTGGTCAGTGTTTTTCAGGCACTAGGAATGAGCAGAAAACAACATAATGGTTACAGAAGTAATGGAGATAGTAAATAATTATCCTGTTAATAGTTACTAAAGTAATGAAAATGGTTACAGAGTCAGGATGACATTCATTGCAGTGCATTGGTATCATTATTGCGAAAAAAAATCTTGGAAATGGTAAATGCCACAAAAAATTTAATTTGTTATAAATTGTTTTAACAAGGTCTACATTTTTTGTGTATAATGTTTTCGTCTATCGTTTAGGGTTTACAAAATTCATTCTGAATGAGGAGCAGTTCGCAGATTATTTGCTTTCCATGCAAAGCACAGTTTGGGGTGTGAGGATTTTCTTGAAAATCTTCAATCAACAACATCCTTGGAAGATACTGAATTTAAAATATCAAATGATGTCTACCAGACATAGCATTTTTGAGCCACATGCATGCATACTAAGGAAATAAAAATGCTTTCCTTGTTATTCCGGAAACCTCAAAATGTGTATTTCAGGTAAATCTTGATATTTAATTTTAGGACAAAGTGCAATACTGCCTCTATATTTACTTAAGGTAAGCAGTGGAAGAAGTAAAAATACTAGAATTGTTGTTTGCTTAATAGCAATGAAAGGTTAACAAAATGGACCAAATGGACCTTTAAGTATTCAATATTACAATACATCTAAAAGCCATACCTGCAAATATCAAACTTGCACTCACATGACTTTCTCCACTCCTGTACAAACTACTCTTCCAAATGCTTATTGCTCTGTCAACTTCATGTTCATAGAGAGCAACATTTGCAGAAATTATCTTATTGCTAGGGGCCCAAATGACCTAGTCGAGAGGCCCTTAAACATCACTCTCTCTCTCTCTTGTTGCTCATTTTCTTGTAGGTGCAAGGGGAATATGGGACTACAGTAGGCTTTAAGTGATAAGTAAAATGTTTTAAGAACTGGTTACTATGTGATGTTTTTGAAATTCCATTCTCTCTGCATGGTCTAGAGATTAATTACTTCCCATTTGAGAAAAGTATGAGTATTGGAAAATTCAAATAAATAATATGTCAGAAATGGTTCACTCCACAAAAAAGGGGATATTTGACATAAATTCTGTGGTTTAATGAGTTCTACATTTTTCTGTAGTAATATTTTGTCTATCTCTTGCAGTTTACCAGTTGCACAAAAGTCACCCAGAATGAAGAGGACTTCAGAGGACGTTCCCATAAAATTCAAGCTGTAACTTTTTATGCAATAGTTACAGCGGTTTTTATGAAGTGCTTTTAGCAATGTAGTGATGCAGCGATGGATATCTTCAGGGTATTACGGGTACAAGCAGATAAATAAGGGCGAGGTATTATTATTTGTAATAAATATTCAGGTCCTCCACTAATTCAATTTTATTGCCATTAACTCAAAATAGATTCACCAATTAACTTCACACTTTTATAATAGGTAGTACTTCCGAGTCCTGAAGCTATTGCATATGAGAAGTTTCTGGTTTCATAAGAGAAGTATCCTTATTCCTGTCTTTCTTTAGTATTTGAAAATATTCACGATACTACATGTATCAAATATTCACGTACTGTATTTAGTCTGGCATTCTTTAGTGATATACCCAACATTGTTGGATTACCAACAAATGTCCTATACGGTAGCACTAATATATGACCATCTCTTATGACGCATATATCGCTAGTAATAATTCATTACCTCTCTGTTGGGGTAATTGTTTATTTCCCTAGATATGGGCATAGCAACCATGACTGATTTGATCATATGGTCATAATCGACCTTGAACATACTTCCTTTTGATTCGCAATAGATTCGGGACATGGATTAAGAAATATGTACACACAGCATAATTATTAAAAATAATTACATTGTGTATACGATATTTACAGGTGTTATGTCTAAACAACTTGGCACATTGAATATTGGCATTAATCTTCTCTCTGATGCATTTTAACACACAATTCCAATCACATAGTACATAATTTAATTTAAAAGGTGAGTTAATTAATAACACTGAACAACACTTACAACATATTTTTCCGGGACGCGTTTCGAAGGTTAACTTTCCTCCATTATCAACCGGACAATAACTGGGTTTCCATGGTGTTTCATGGTGCAGATAGTGATGCTAGAACCGAAACTTCTCAAACACATAACCGGAAAACAAGAACTGTCCACATGGGAACAAATCTTTATTTTAAAAAATAGAAACCGAGTATTTAATTTCGACATTCCTCAGAGAGACATTTTCAGTAAGTTCATTGAACCGCCACCAGAAGAAACACCAGAAGAAGTATCACCATCTCCACCATGAAACACCATGGAAACCCAGTTATTGTCCGGTTGATAATGGAGGAAAGTTAACCTTCGAAACGCGTCCCGGAAAAATATGTTGTAAGTGTTGTTCAGTGTTATTAATTAACTCACCTTTTAAATTAAATTAATTACAACACTGTTTTCAAACTTCTGTGAAAGGAAGATACATAGTACATATTTTACATAATATTATTACATAAATGTGTGCATATTCTGCACGTTGATATCATAAAAATCCTGGCCATAGTGATAACGCAAAAATTGAAGAAACAAGAAAACGAAAAACTTCACCCAACACGACACAAGCAGTTCAAAGAAACCTAAGTCAGATTCCGTGAAACAGTGGTTGGGGATAATACCTAAAGTGCCAAGCCACTATTGTCAGTCCTCTAGTAATCAAGTTTATGTGGAACCTGATTTTAAACTTTTTAACAATATGCATGAAATTTATAAGTTGTAGTGTGAAAGGAATGGGACAAAATATGTACAAAGGAAGAGGTTCTGTGAAATCCTGAAAGAAGAGAAAACTTCTGTGTTCAAGCCCAGAAAAGATCAGTGTGATACTTGTGTGGCATTTAAAGAAGGTAATCTAACAGAGGATAGAGGATGAGTTTAATATCCATATTAAAAAGAAAGAAGCAGCTTGTAAAGCCAAGGAAAAAGCTGAATCTTGCATGACAGAAACAAGCCTTGTGTTGACAATGGATGTTCAAAGTGTATTGTTATGTGCCAAGTTGCTTGTTTCAAAGCAGTACTATAGTCAAAAGCTTCAGATTCACAATTTCAGCATCTAGGTAAAAGCACAAAAGATGTTCACTTATGTTTCTGGCATGAAGTCTCAGCAAATCAATTCACAAGGTGCATAATTGACTTTTCAGAAAAGGAAACTGGTGCTACAAGGTTTTTTCTAATATCAAATGGCTGTCAATGTCAGAATAAAAATAAGGTTTTGTCAGATGTATCAACAAACTCCACATCGAAATGGAGCAATTTATTTTGGAGAAAGAGCACACAATGATGGAGGTCAACAGCATCCATTCTACTTTGGACAGTCTCTTCAGTCTACCAATCTATTTGCCTGCACATAACATCCAAAATAGAAACAGATAGAAAAATAAGCCATATCCTGGCAAGAAGGGGATCCCACTGTCACTGATATATGAGGACTATTGTATAAAGAAGATGAGGTGTTCTACAAGATTAATCATTCCGACGAATAGCAGATTCTTCCTCAAAGAAGACAGAAAGGAAGCCATAATGAAGTGTAGCCCATATACTATGAGCCTGTGAAGATTGAGAAGTCTAAATACGACAGTTTGCAAGGTTTGAAAAGATTCATCCACAAAGACTATCATTATTTTTACAACAGTCTGAAGTATTAAAATCTAAGTTCATGATTGTCTATGGAGTAAAAACTATGTAAGTGTTGTTTCAATTTGAGAATTGTTTCTGAGTTTCTAATCTTGATTTGACAATAGGCATCCAAGTACAGGAAACTGTGCACACACTACCACCATGATTATTATAGAATATTCTGGGATGTTAACATTCAAAGTTCATAATAACCTTTGGCATGAACATGTATGTGCTTTTGAAATCTGAGATTGTCATTTATAAAACTAATTTTGAAACCCACAGGGAATTGTGTACTCAGCACATTTATAGCTAAACATTCTTGATGAATTAAGTTAATTACTGTTAATTGTACAATTTGGTTTTTCTCACCTTAAACCAAACTACTGTAGCAACTGCAATATTAAACGGCAAAACATCTTTTAAGGCTGACCATTGAGCCGATATTGTTTAGAAGAAGCCTCCTAAAATATTTAAAATGTATGTTTATAGTGGTGGCAGAAAAAGCCCCCTAAAATTGTGAATCATTGTTCTAGTTGGCAATGATGTACATAGTCAATTTGTCCTTGTTCATGTGTTTTCTGGATTGGCGTCGCGTCTGTTACACTAAGCCCGGGTAAAAACTGTAATATTACGGCATATACGCCATAATATACGAATATTCGTGTGTATTAGTATTAAGGAATTACCCTTCACATAAGAAATATATTTACGACGCGGGTCACAATATAAAGAACTAGTCGAACGTAGAATAGTGCGTGGTCCGTGGCATCGATGGGTGAACCCCGTAGATAGGAAAGGACGCCAATCCATCATACCTAGACGTGTATTCTTGTGTGATTGTAAGAATAAACTATTTCAACAAATTGAAAGTGAACTTCTAATTAAAAAACCGCGTGTCGATCCGCACCACTCCCTATAATATGTCTCAACCTAGTTCCATCCTGTTGTAAACATCTGGGCGGGAAGAGAGACAGAGACAGAGATATTGGGACAGAAAACGGTTAAGCTGTCGATTGGTTTGGCGAAGATAATGGGCGTTTTCTTTTATTTGCATACGTACGATAAACCCCTCCTTTAAGTACAGCATTGTAAGTAGCATTCCTATCACTACTCTGCGCGAGCTAATTTCGGACACAGAAAAGTATGCAAATGTTTCGATTCTTATAAACGTAAATAGGCCCACATTTTATCTTTCTGCTTCACATACACATAGATGTGTTCTTCTGAATGGAATATATACATAATAGTATACGATATACAAATTAGACAGAAGACAAGTGAAATTATGCACACTATTAACGTATTATGTTAAATTAAGCTGCATTGTACTTAACAATTACTAAAGGACACTGCTATTATATAATATTTTTGCATTCCTATACCAGGCAACTCTCTCGCAACGAGGTCTGTATCGAGTAAGATGTTTTTGTTTATCGTCTATAAAAACATTGAGAAAGAAACTGGTGATCTTGGTGTTTCCGCAAGTAGCGTACACAGTGTTAGAATGGAACAGCAAGCATCCGGAACTCTAAGAACACCGGAAAAATCACGTAAATGCAAACAGCGCGTGGAGAAATACGACGATTTTACGAAAAGTGCTATACGCAGTAAAGTTCATGGTTATTTTTTCAGAAATGAACCGCCGACTCTATACAAAATTTTGCATGCGGTAAATTGACACGGACTTGCCGAATTTTTCACGAAGTACTCTCCACCGTTTGCTGACATATTGGATATTAGTTTCAAAAGCGAGGCGGAAATCAGTTATATGTAGTGGACAGAGAGGAAGGAATCCGATTAAAGGTAACCATTATGTTACTGAATGATTCTATTAATATTCCAACTCATAGATTTAATAAATTAATGGGTAACCCAATTCTATTTATTGTCTAGAAGTTAGCGGTGCTATATATACTGCTAGTGTTGCAAAACTTTTGTGCGTGCCTGTACGTCTAACACGTGGCGAGTTGAGTCAGCTCCGCCTTGTTGTTTACAGCAGGACTGAACTAGGCTGAGACATGGTATACATGATTCTATTAATATTCCAACTCATAGATTTAATAAATTAATGTGTAACCCAACTTTATTTATTGTCTAGAAGTTAGCGCTGCTATATATACTGCTAGTGTTGCAAAACTTTTGTGCGTGCCTGTACGTCTAACACGTGGCGAGTTGAGTCAGCTCCGCCTTGTTGTTTACAGCAGGACTGAACTAGGCTGAGACATGGTTTATAGATAGGTACATTTAACCGGACTGCAGGAAGAAGAAAGAGTCGTTCATGCTCACCGCTGTGTTAGCCCGCCATGGAAGGATCGACGGCCCCCCCACACCAAACAGCAAATGGTATCCTCAGGTCCCAGTGAGAATAAATAAATCGTTACAAATGGCGCCTCAACGCTAGGCTCGAATTGGGTCAACGCGAGGTAAGAAGAGTGAAAAAATAAAAGAAGAAACGAGGAAACCCAAGGACAGCGAAGGTCGTTAGAAGAGAGGAGAAATCAGTGAAGTTAAATGTTTAACAAGTAAGACTGTTCTAATTATATGTAAAATTAAAAAAATATATTAATTTTCGACAACAGATTAAATGATATTGAGGAATAGGAAATTAGTAAAAAAAAATGGAGAATGTTAAAGAGTTAAGTGGTAGTAAAGAGGGTGAGAATAGTGAAGAATCAGTGGTAAAGGTTTGTGAGACAGAATTAGGATTGAAAGAATACATGCAATTATTCTCTAAACAGATAATGGAGTTATCTCAGAAGATGGACAGTACGAAGTCAGACTTAGAGAAGAAATTGGATAGTAATGAGAGTAGTTTAGAAAATAAGATAGTGGAATTAAATAACAAATTGGATAGTAATGAGAGTAGTTTTGAAAATAAGATAGTGGAATTAAATAATAAAATGGGTAGTAATGAGAGTAGTTTAAATGAAATAAGGTTGGAATTATACAATAATAAGTCAGACTTAGAAAATAAATTGGATAGTAGCTTAGTTACAGTAACTGAGAGAATTGAACTCGGTAGGAAAGAGTGTAAAGAAGAACTGAAAATATTGTCTTTAGAATTAAGGGCAGAAATTGGATCTAGTAAAAAGGATATAATTAAGTTAGAAGAACTAGTGAATGAAATCAAGTTAGGGCAAGAAAGAGTAGTGAAAGACATGCAGACGGAAATGGTTAAAGAGTTAGATGAGTTTAAGAAACAGCAGGATGAGAAACTGGAAAAACAAAGAGTAGATTTAGAAAGGTTGGAGGACAAAATGATGCATGAGATAGATGCAATAGCAGAAAATTCTAAGGCAGTTCATAATGAAACTAAATTAGCTCAGGGTAATCTTGCTGCGGAAATTAGTAATCTAAGCAGTGATGTGAAAACTATGGGTACTGAAATGCAATTACAACGTCAGGAGTTCAATAAGTTCAGTGGGGAAGCAAAAATTAATATGCAGGAATTGCAAGATAATTTAGAAAAAGAAAATACTGGGAAGTTAACCCAAGTTGTAATAGCATTGCAGGCCAATAATGTTAACGAAAGTCAAAATGTAAATGTAGATAGGGATGTGACTGAGATTGACTTACCTGACAATGGCAGTAACAATGTTGACTTTCAGGAAAATGACTTAGCTGAACCCTGTCATATACAAAGTCAAAATCTCCCTTATAATATGAACCACTTGTTACATGACCTAACCCCACCATCTTTTGACGAGAAAGCTGGTGATAACCCAAAAATTTTCCTACGGGAACTTGAAGACTATTTTAGAATAAAAAGAATCCCTAATGAATTCCGTATGATGATCGTCAAACGTAGCCTGAAAAAGAATGCCTTAGAATGGTTGAGATTAACTTTGGCATCTCATGAAACGTATAGTATGTTCAGAAATTTGTTTATAAGTAGATTTTGGGGTCCCGGACGTCAGAACAGAATTAAAGTAGAGTTAGCTACTGGGCACTACGAACCTCAAAAAGGAATTTCTATGACTGAATATTTCTTAAAGCTTGCAAATAAGACTAAACTTTTGGATCCTCAGATGAGCGAGCAAGAGGTCATTAACTCCTTGATACGTCATTATCCCCAGCACATTAGGAACAATTTGATTGTAGCAAAGCCGACAGATTTCTCCAACATGATCGAGTTATTAACGGAATTTGAAGCACATACCAATTATCCAAGGACGAATATAAATCAACGTCAGGAGAGAAGTACAAACGGTGAAAATAGGCAACATCCATACAGGGGGACAAGGTTAGGAAATCACGATGTTAGTGACGTACAACACGTACAAAGGAATAACGCGAGAGGCGAGGCAAGCAGAGACAACGTTGAGAATGACGAGACGGATAGAAATTCCAATGCAAGATCGCATTATAGAAACACTATACCTCAACATCGACAGAACTCGAGATATAATAGGTATCGAAACAGTTATCGTTTTGAGGAAAATAGAGGGCGCGGGAGAAGCAGCCAACTGAATCACCTCAACTTTTATAGGGATTACACGAGGAGAGGAAACCAAGGTTATGTAAGGAGGAATTTTGGCAATCATAATTTCCCTTCGCAAGTAAATCAAAATTCCAGATCACACACGGAAGGAAATGGCGGTGAAAATAGAGAAGTCCCAATGCCGGAAAACCGAGCGGCCGATAATAGCGCCATTAATGCGTCGGGTACCAACTTAGGGAACGAAAATCTGGAAAACTAATTCCCAGATCATTTTGCGCTCTGGAAAATGATTCGGTGTTGCGGGCACAGAGCAAGTACGATTTCAAACCAATTGAGGAGCATGGGAATCATCCGACAGAATTGCCGAAGGAACTGATTAATCCACCACAAACCATAGTGAAAATATAATATCCATAACTATCCAGTGTTGCTGGACACGGGGGCTAGCACATCTGTAATATCTGAAGAATTTTTTCTGGAACTTACGGCCTTGCATCGTATTGAATATTTAGGCGTGAGTAATGTCTACTGTAGCACGACGATAGGAAGAAAGAAAGAGAGTGAAATATCAAGCATTGATAAAAGCGTGCATAGATGGCTGGACGTTCGACTTCATGGCACTCGTAATACAACGTTTGACGAGAGAGCTAATTATTGGAAATGATTTACTGTACAACTGGCAGGCAAAGATAGATTTCAAATCCCACGAATTAGAAATCAGAGAGGGGGAAAATATTCGAAGAATAAAGCTGTTGGAAGATGATATTGCTGAAATAGGAGGAAACTGCGACGAAATATATAATGAAAGATTTTTTGTAGAAAACGTTGTATTATACCAAGATGACAGCTTAGATGAAGTTATTGAAGAAAACTGCGACGATACTAAATACTACGGTGTAAATGAAGGAATAAAGGATAAAATATGTGAAAATAAAGAAGATGACCTCCTTGTAAACGACTGTCAGTTGAGGGAATTGAAAATGGTTAGCGATGTTAATGAGGCGAGAAGAGAAGTGGACTTCCAGAAGTTGTTAGAAGAGAAGATCAACAGAACGTATAACTTAAACGCTACGCAGAAGGATCAGTTAAGAGCATGCTTGATAAAGAACAAGAACGTTTTCAGCGATAGACCAGGGCTGTGCAACAAATATACCCACGTGTTTAAGGTCGAAAATGCTACCCCATACTCCCATAAAAGTAGACCCATACCTAACGCCATTAAAAACAAAGCGAAAGAAGTAATAAAAGAGATGCTGAGGAACGGCATAATAGAGATCGCAGATACTCCTTACTTACATCCATTATGCTGGGTCCATAAGTCCGACGGTTCCTTACGGATGACGATTGATGCTCGAAAAATCAACTCTGTAACGCAACCTGATCATTTTAGACCTCAAGGAGTAGATGAAGTGTTAGCTAATTTAAAACATGGCAAATACTTTTCTAAATTAGACCTAGTGTCATCATATTGGCAAATCCCGCTAGATGAATCTGTAAGAAAGTACACAGGTTTCAGCTTCGAAGGTAAGATATATCAGTTTAAAACCTGATGATTTGGTCTTTCGACAAGCGGAAGTGCACTACTCCGAGCAATCCATTACATCTTTGGAGACACGATAGAAAACTTTGCGTTACAATACATTGATGATTTTCTGATTTATGATGGCGATTTTGACAACCACATCAAACATTTGGAATATATCTTTTCGAAATTCTATGACAGCGGCATGACCATAAACTTAAATAAATCACAATTTTTGACGAAAGAAATAGAATTCCTCGGGTATGTAGTTTCCGAAGCAGGCATAACTCCGAATGAGAAACGGATTAAGGCTATTCAAGCAATTCCCCCACCCAAGAATGTGAAACAACTGAGAAGATTGTTAGGTATACTACAATACGAAAGTAAATTCGTTATTAACTATGCCAAGGAGCTAAGTCCACTCAGGGAGTTACTAAAGAAAGGTGTCAAATGGGAATGGACAGAACAACGTCAGCAGGCATTTCTTAGAGTAAAGAACCTGTTTAGTAACACCATCCTTTTGGAAAGACCGATACCTAACGCGCCTTATCACATGTACACGGACGCTAGTATCAAAGCTTATGCGTGTGTACTTACGCAAATTGACACAGAGGGAAACAGTCACGTGATCGCTACGGCATCCAGGTCCCTGAGTAATGTGGAAGCGAATGCTTGCATAACCGCGCAAGAAATTGGGGCTATATATTTTGCATTGCAAAAATTTAGACAGTATGTTTACAATACCAAGATCATAGTATATACGGACCATATCAGCTTGTCCTTCATTAAGAAATGCAAGCTCACAAGCTCCAAGATCTCGCGTTATGTTCATGAAATCACTTCGTACGACATTGAGGTGAAACATATTCCTGGCAAGCAAAACATTTTCAGCGACCTGCTATCCCGACAGTCAGCTGACATGCAAATTCCTGAGACTTTGTCCCATCCCCAGAACGAAGTCAGGCTAATGGAACTTAGTCTAGAAAACCGCAGAAGACTGTCGAGCAAGTTTGATAACATAGCAGTGTTGCAAAGTGAGGATCAAACATTGAAAAAATTATGGCTAACAGCCCCAGGAATAGAGAACGTCGGTGGTACAATCGCCAAACACAACAATGTTCTGTACAAGTTGTATGGACACCATGAAAAAAATGGAAGCTTATAGTACCACAGGGACTGGAAAAAGAGGTAATTGAGACCTTCCACGAAAACTTAGCACATCCAGGATGCAGAAGGACCGCTATGGCAATCCAAGAGCAACTGTATATTAGACGGATTGACCGAAAGGTTAGAAAGTTCGTTGCCACCTGCGAACTTTGCCAGAAAGCAAAACCTATCAACGTAAAGTACGACTGTGAACCCCAGACTGTGATAAGGGATGAGAAGAACGCGTTAGTGGCAATAGATGCGCATGGAGAAATGCCCGCGAGTCTGTACGGCAGCAAATATGTTTTTGTAATGTTTGACATCTTCACGAAATTTGTGAAAATATACCCTGTGAGGAATATTAAAAGCAGAACCTGCGTGAACAAGATTTTAAATGATTGGATCCCATCATACGGGCCAGTCAAGGCAATACTGTCAGACAACGCCACTGTTCATAACAGCAAGATTTTTATCTCCTCCTTAAAGAACAATCATATAAAAATTTATAATTCGTCGGTGTATTACCCACAAGGCAACCCATGTGAGAGAGTCATGCGTGACTTGGGTATATATCTTAGGATTCTGTGCCACGCAAACCACCGTGGATGGTACCACCACTGTAGAGCCATTGAGAAAATTCTGAACCACTCGATAAACCCAACGACTGGATTTGCACCACATGAGTTGATGACTGGTCAACCCCCAGAGTCCTTGGTGCTTAAGGTTCCGACCACCATTGAATTGAAGGAAGGAAGGCTTAGTGAAGAGCAGAAGTGTGTGTAAGCCTTCAGGAGAATAAGGGAAAATGCCGAAAAGAGAATCGCCAGAATTCAGAGGGAAAAAAATCAATGGGATCCCGATATAGGGGATGAGGTACTAGTGAGACAATTTCACCCATCCAGTGCCCAAAAGAAAATCTATTGGCGTATGAATCTACTGTATAAAGGACCCTTAAAAGTGGCGAAGAAATTTGGCGATCATACATACGAGCTCAGGGATAACAATAAAGTGATAGGAAAATATCGCAAGACATTACTGAAACCCTACAAAAGGGATAACCAAACATAGTGACAATATATACATATATAGATGTTTGTTATGTATATGTTCTTCATGTTTATGTTAATGTTAAATTGTTAACATGTTTGTAATTAAATTGTCGAGAGGCATTCGTCAGAATGTATGTAATATAGGTACTGTTTTGTTTTGTACTTGTTGCATTTCTTTTGCGTTTGTTTATAAATTACATACATTCTGATGAGAGGCATTTGAGGCGATATTGTTTAGAAGAAGCCTCCTAAAATATTTAAAATGTATGTTTATAGTGGTAGCAGAAAAAGCCCCCTAAAATTGTGAATCATTGTTCTAGTTGTCAAATGATGTAGTCAATTTGTCCGTGTTCATGTGTTTTCTGGATTGGCGTCGCGTCTGTTACACTAAGTCCGGGTAAAAACTGTAATATTACGGCATATACGCCATAATATACGAATATTCGTGTGTATTAGTGTGAAGGGATTACCCTTCACATAAGAAATATATTAATTTACGACGCGGGTCACAATATAAAGAACTTATCGAACGTAGAATAGTGCGTGGTCCGTGGCATCGATGGGTGAACCCCGTAGATAGGAAAGGACGCCAATCCATCATACCTAAACGTGTATTCTTGTGTGATTGTAAGAATAAACTATTTCAACAAATTGAAAGTGAACTTCTAATTAAAAAACCGCGTGTCGATCCGCACCACTCCCTATACTCCATCCAGCGTAAGATCCGCACCTTGTATCCCTCCGCGGTAACCTCGTGCTCGTATCAGCTGCCACTAACACAAATAAACAAACGCCACGTGGACTCAATCCTTGTGTTTAAAGATGCAGTAGAATGATACTTGGGAGTTTTAGGAATAGCGCTGCTATCGCGTTATATTCATGTAATCTTTATCAGGGTTGTTGCTGCCTTGTTCCAAGTAAACAACGCTAGGATTTATGTCCTGAGTAATATTATTCAAATATGACAATAACATTACTACTACTACTACTACTACTACTACTACTACTACTATTATTATTATTATTATTATTATTATTATTATTATTATTATTATTATTATTATTATCATTATCATTATCATTATCATTATCATTATCATTATCATTATCATTATCATTATCATTATCATTATCATTATCATTATCATTATCATTATCATTATCATTATCATTATCATTATCATTATCATTATCATTATTATTATTATTATTATTATTATTATTATTATTATTATTATTATTAACCAACATTCGTAAGTAAAAGCTGAGCTGAAATTAAATGTAACATAATTAAGATAAAACTCACATTAATCTGCATCACTGTCGGGAAGATGTGTAACATCTGCATCTCCATCATTTGTGGTGTCATCGTCATCAGAAGAAGGGGAAGAAGAAGAATCAACACCCACACTAATCACAAGACGATCTACAATAGCATCTGATAGCCCGTCCATCACCCACATCTCATTTTCTTGCTCAATTGCGTGACGTATATTATTTTGCCACAAATTAGGTGTCGCCTGAGATATTGCAGTTTCAAACAATTTGCGAACATCCCGTAATTTGAAGGTTACGTTGTTTCTGGCTACGAATCCCTTGAGGAAGGCCCATATTGTTTCTATTGGGTTCAGGTTGCTGTGATAAGGGGGCAACCTCTCTATGTGTCGACCAGATTTTCTAGCAAGGTCATCGATAACATATTTGTTTTCACTGTTATCGGCAACCTTTTGTGCTTGATTTAGAAGTTCTGCTTTCACATCTGATTCACAAAAGGGCAAATTATGTGACGTCAACCAATCGGCAATTTCTTGTTTTCGCCACGAACAGTTGGGACGACGCTCCAGTCTGACACTGTGATAAGGTGCATTATCCATTACGATAATACAACCGGGTTCAAGTTTCGGAAGTGCACTTTCAAACCACTCCTTAAAAACATCGCCATTCATATCCTCGTGGTAATCACCTGTACGTTTTGACTCGAAGATTAGAACACCGTCTTCCACAAAACCGGAATCACTGCCGATATGCGCAATAATAAGGCGTTTTCCTTTCCCTGTAGGATTTTTGAGCCCTGTTGACGTTCCACAAAGAAATGCATCCTTTTTTGAGCTCGTAACAATGTCAGTCCATGCACGGGATGTAGTATGCCCTTCATTAACCCACGTTTCATCAAGGTAATATATTTTCTTACCTTCTGCTCTGTATCGGCGCATATTCCGCAAGTAACGCCGCCTCCATAACACGATATCTTCTCTGTCGATTATGACATTCACTTTATTTCTCTTCATAAAAGTAAATCCAATTTCTAGTAATAATTTATGAAACGTGGATCGCTTAAATGAAGGTAATGCTGGATCATTGTTAACACTACTTAAGACTTTTTCTAATGTTGGCGGTTCATTCTTGAAGAAAAAGTGGTGCACTTTTCTACGAACAGCACATTTAGTAAAGTCATCTGCTTTTTCTAATTCTGGCTTCCGTTTTTTTCTGTTCTTCCTTGGTGTCTGCAATGTTCCTGTTTGCTTAAGTTCCTTACGGGCACATTTAACACTCCACTCGGAAATACCGGTGTAATCTGCAGTTAACTTCACAATGTTATTCACAGTGACAGAAGGGTACTCTTGCATTAATTTGTTAAAAACATTCAAGACTATTTGTTTCTCACCACTTTTTAAGGGCTTACCTCTAGAGTGCTTCACTATTTCACCTTTATTTTCACTAACCAGGCTAGCAGCACTTGTAGAAGTATCCATGTTTATCACCTTACTGATTACTCACCATTGTCATGTGGATGCGTGAGAGGGGATTAACTGGACACAATTAAACGGAAGCTATAATCTCCTTTACTCTTATTAATATTATTTATTATTTTATATTAATCAAAAGTTTCAAATTATATTTGAGTGTCATACATCATGAAAAGTCACATATAATCGCCAATATTTAAGGTACTATATTTTGTGGCGTACTTCGGTTTCGCGCGAATCGCGGGTTAGTTGTTGACAGCTTGTGTTTACACCAAGGGCGGATCTTAGAGTGGAGCGACTATAGATAGGTACATTTAACCGGACTGCAGGAAGAAGAAAGAGTCGTTCATGCTCACAGCTGTGTTAGCCCGGCAAGGAAGGATCGACGGCCCCCCCACACCAAACAGCAAATGGTACCCTCAGGTCCCAGTGAGAATAAATAAATCAACGTTACACCATCAATAGAATGTTTATAGATCACACAAAACGTGTATATGCTATGTGATTATAAAGGCGGAAAAATAATCTGCTATGTGCCACAAGAATACATAAATAGGCAATAAATTAATATTGTTGCACTGGGTTTCAATAATATCTAGCATAAACAATGTCTACTGTTTCATATGTTTATGCAGTTTGCACACATTGACAGTTTGAATAAAATTGGGAATGTTTTTTGCTTCTTCTGAAAAGTCTGTTTTTGCACATAGTGGTTCTACAAGGTGCAATGACGAAATAATGAATACTCGCAGAAACATTTTGTTTATCGCAGTTTCTCCCCTTGGCACAGTATGCAGCCTTCCTCTGGAGCCACTTCTGGCATCCACAACAGTTTCTGGCACTTGAGATAGATAATTGCTCCTCATATGCTACAACTGCTTCTTTGGGAGGCTAGAAAATTGGTGACTTCTAAGTCTGTTGCTCACAATATGTAACAAGAAGAAATCATATGTGCCAGGTTTGAACTATAGGGTGGATAGCCAAAAGCTTTGCCTCAGTTCCTTGCAGAAACTTCCTTGTTACATTAACAGTATGAGCTGATGCACTGTCATGGTGCAACAAAATGCCAGGTCATGGGTTTGAACTATAGGGTGGATAGCCAAAAGCTTTGCCTCAGTTCCTTGCAGAAACTTCCTTGTTACATTAACAGTATGAGCTGATGCACTGTCATGGTGCAACAAAATGCCAGGTCATGTTTCTGGATGCTGTTCTTGGATTTTCTAATACTTTCAGAAGACAAACATCTGTGTACTATTTTGCAGTAACAGTGCTCCGATTTTCGAGCACAATAATTGCCAAGTGACCACCTGTGGAGTTGAAAGAGGCAACCATTTTCTTTCCCACCATCCTTGGCCTCTCCTTTGACAGGTGGTTGGTCAACACAGAAAACCCAATTTTGCATTTGCATTTGTTTCTGGATCAAATTGATGTATCCATGCTTCATCACCTGTAATAATATCCGAAACACAGACTTCCCAAAGTTAAATTTTTGCAGCATTTTTTTTGGCACCATTGCACCTGTGGAGCTTCTGTGCTTGACAAATTATGAGACAACCATCTTGAATTATTTTCTTTTTTTTTTTTTACTGAAGATGTGCATGAAGCATGGTTGAAATGCTGGGCAGATAATTAATGCCAGCTCAATTTCGTTGTACATTAGTCTCGGATCTTCTCTGTTCCATCCTTCACACAGAGATAATGTTTTTCTCAGTCACTACTGCTGCTGACCTGCTTTCTTCTCTTCAATTTTAAGAGATTGTCACCCTTCTTACACTCTCCAATCCAGCAGATACTGTACCACGTGAAGGAGAAAATTCTTTGAAAGCCTACCTAAAATGCTCAAGTGAGTGTGTTTTATTTAAGCCACATTTGAAAACGTGCAAGATTATCACACAAAAATGCTCTCTCTGAATATCCATTGCACTTGCAAAGGCACTTACACTTTCTAGATTTAAAACATAAAATGCATGAAATGAATGAAACAACAGAGCTCTGCCTGTGATCATGGCAACACCATGAGAGCACTTAAGACCCAGAAACAACCCTTTCCATTGCTAAATACTTATCTAGTGGCCCTTGTACACTTGGAATAATGAGTCACCCCCTTGATAGGCTCTGTTCCAGGAATGTACAATGCAGTTTATTGCCTAACCATGGAATAACATCTAAAAGAATTTATTCAGAGTTCATGCAACTGCTCCTAAGACTAGTAGGTAAGAGTAATAGGTCTTAACATACCTGCCATTGTCTTGATTCCAGGCATACGAAGATCTTTATCAGCCAACTTGCACATGTAGCGCAGGACTTTAGATCGTAGGGGTACAAAGAGCTGCATGATAGAGCGAAAGTTAAGCCAAAGCTTAAGATTGCAGACAATTGCAATGATTGCATGGGCTATTGATACAGGGAGTGTGTCTGGACTCTGGCGATCAAAACAAAATGTCATTGCATGCACACCACCACTCTTGCAGAATAGGCACACATTTCTTAACAAGTAGACAGGTATTTCTGGATCATGTAAGTCACAGAAAACATTCAGGCTTCCAGCTTCCTGCGGAGAAATCTCCTCTAATTTTGATTGCATGCTGTGCTTGTATGCCACATACAATGGGAAATTAAGGAGAAACACTTTGGATAAGAAATGCAACAACTTTTCTTTTTCGTGCATACTCCACACCTCCTCTTCTTCACCATCGTCATCTTCTTTCCTCTTCCGATAATCTTTACTTCTGTCTATGTCACCTTTAAGACCTCTGTGTTTTCTCTCTACGTCAGTTTCACCTGTTTCATCTCTAATTGTATTCCTACTAACACTTTTTCCAACACTTCTAGAACCTGATTTTGACTCTTTTCCTTTTTCTTCCCCTACAACACTGATAGTTATATCTCTTGAAACTGTTATGTTTTCACGACCTTTATTATCTGCAACACAGCTATCACTACTTGAATCTTTACATTTTGCCCTGATTAAGTCTTCTCGCAGTTCCTTCAGTTGACATACTGCTAGGCATATTATGCTTTGTGTGATCAAGTTAAATCTTTCGAAGTTCTTTGGGTCTCGGAAGCAGCACATACACTGGCTGAAAAAAAAAAAAAAAAGTTTAAAAATGATTAACTAGTCACTACAGAACATTGGGAGTTTTTAAACAAATAAATTAAATAATTTTTTCAGAACATACCGTTGTGACCAAGACTGAATGTACATAAACACTGTCTCCACTTCATCTTTACGAAGAATGGGCCTTTCATCAGATTCTTTGGAAATTTTTTCTTCATCTGAAACAAAAAAAAGAAAGGTATGCTAAGAATAGATGGAACTGAGTCTAAATTTGCAACTTGTTAAACTAATTAACTATTAGTAGTTACCAAAATTAATCATTAATGCTTGCCAACTGATTTATGGCAGTTGAACATCCTGAAATTAGGCTAATTCTATTTTAATTTAAATTTGGAGAAAGTAAATTATCCCATTAATGGTTACCAAGTCCATATAATATTCACTGCATGTGCATTGGTATGACTTACCAGGAACTGGTTACCCCAACTCATTATGCAGTATTTATATCCTCCACAGGAGAATGTGAGTGGCACTGTGGATCTAATATATCTGGCGAAAAATGCCAACTAATTATCTGCTTTGCCCCATATATGTAACCAATTGAGATTATCTACATATTTAGTTGTTAGCCAATAATGTGTGTTTGGGCACTAGTATTTCTCTCCTCTAGCAACAATGCCTTTCAAAATATCATTACCATGTTTTATCCAGTGTCCTAAAAGAATACTTAAGTTGTTCAATGCTTAACTACAGTTCTGGTTATGCTGGCAAGAACAACGTTTTTCCTTTGCTACATCTGCATCATGTGATGTTGCATTTAGGATCCCAAATAGTTCAGTTCACCTGCACAAACTGAGTATATGTACAGCAATGTAAAAGTGTTAATAGATTTTACAATTATAAACCCCACAGTAATCAAAGTGTTAACACAGCTAGAGAAACTTCCTATTAGACTGCATGTCTGCATTGACATGGTTTACATTGAAACTTAGTTACTGGTAACCATTAATGTAATGTAACTCTAAACATGATAACCAGGTAAACATATAAGTTTAAATCATTACTAGTAATTATTAACACACTGACGGTTAAAACTGTTACCCAAAAATGACTGTTACATCCCTATCAAATATCAATAATTACAGTGGAAAAGTTTTTTGACAGGTTCCTCTATAGATAGTAGACAAAAGCGAACATAAAATAAATAATTGTTTTCTAAATAATGCTCATACTATAAAACTATTATTTACGTACTTGTGTACTTTTTCAGTACATTATATACAGGTTGTTACTCTATGGTTTATAATTTTCTCCTGCTATACTAAACATTAAAATACAATACATTATCTTTAGATCCGGCATTTCTTTGGAACATTTTAAAAGAAGAGAATTTGGCACCCATCTGAAAGTGTTAGCATCGAAAGAAATTGTAAGTAACAGAAGTGTTACAAATATATACATGTTGTACGAATGTTCCACTTTTTCATGGCAACCAATGCAACCAACCTAATCTTTCATGTTTATATCAATTAAACATGAATAATGATTTCTTTACACTAGAATACAACAAACATTGTTAATCTTGAAAATACAACAAATGCTATTACTCTTGAAAATAAGACAGTGAAAACAAGCTCATAGGAAAATAGGTATGCCAATTTGTGGAAAATTCTATAAATCTGTGAGAATACATGTTAGCAAAGTTCATCCTGATGAGCATAGACAACTTAGTTTCAAATTATTTACCATAAATACAAACATAACAATACAATCACATTAATAAAAATGAGGGTATAAATGTTGGTGTAAGGAAGTGGCGACCCCTTCGCCCAGTAGGAAACCACTGCAAACAGCTTCCCAAGTACTGGCAGGAAAACCAAAACTTTTCAGGGTTAGCAGGAAATGCCCAATCCTTATCTCAAGACCTGAGGATCTACCCAAGTACCCTGGGGACCTTAAGCATTAGGCTAATCCCCCCATCTTAAGTAAAGTCGGATTCAAAAGGAAAATGTGAACCTTGGAAAGGGCCAGATAAATAGACGACTGTGCAACAAACAGGAAGACCAAGGATAACCTGGGAAGAAGGGATTAAAAGAGTGGTGGCTAATAAAGGAAAGACTTGCGGCCAGCTCAATAGACTGGCAGAGGATAGCATTGAGATTAGAAATGGATCTAAGGTAAACCCCTGACACCACAATAGTGGTAGAACAGGGAAGTTGAAGATAAAGAAGAATATAAATGTTGGAAATTCAGAAACTAATTTAAACAAACAAAACAGTAACAAAGATACAGATTATAGAGCAATTCCGCGTGTGACTGACATTTACATTACATTTTCTTCTTAAAATGTCTGTCTAATGGTCAATATAGGTGTAAAAATGTTATTTTAACGACATATGATGACAGAGAATACATTGGCGGTTGTGATATGGAATATAAAAACCTTAAAAAGTGAAACAATTATTTAATAATAAGCGCTAAACTTTTTGTGACTGACATTTTTGTCAACTGTAGGTCAGTTAGTCACAAAAAGTTTAGCGCTTTGTTGCAAGACAACTTCACTGTACTACAAAAGCTTGAGCAGAAATTGTTAAAAATTAAGAATACTTATATTTTACCGAAGTATTCTGAAGGATGCAAAGTAGGCAATACCATTCTATGTTCATCTTCACACAGAAACCTGGTCTTTTACAATAGGAACAGTCATTTGTGTAGTATACCTGACCTGAACTGCTTCTATGCATTATATAGCCTTGGAAATACATGGTACCACACTAACATCATCTGTCTCTCTCACACACCACAAGTTACAGCTCATCTCTGGCCATGTGTAATTGGAGAAGTGAAATGTCTTGTCGGCATGTTGTCACAGTAGGTCAGTTGATTAGAGCAATTGGACGGAGATCAGAAAATCCATGGTTCAAATCCCAGCTATGGCACTGAATTTTTCAGGCTAATTCTACCTTTCCATAACATCAAGTGTCTGGTTCAAGAGGACAATTTTGTAGGTTTAATGTCCTTTAAAGGGTTAGATCATACCTGACATTCATCTTTCAGGATAACGGAAAACCACAGAAGAAATCTTATCCAGGTAACTCACTCTGACCAAGATTCAAACTCAGGACCTCTTGGATATGAGGCAGACAAGCTACCCCCATGCCAGCGAGGTGGGCAAAGGGAATTTGTTACTGAAGAGGTGACAAAATTTAAGACAGGTTTCAACTAGTGTCATGTAAAAAGTTCTCATATACTGTAGAATCGTGGCTCCAATAGTAGTTTTGCCTTTCTGGCAGTTCAAATGCCCAAAATGGTGTCCATAGGTGTTTGCACCTAATCCTAAATTGCAAACAACTATATTCAAGGAATAATATACAAAATTTAAAAGTTTTAAATTATTCTTCTCATTCTGCATTTTATGCGAGACCCAATTTTTATTTTTGGAAGCTTATTTTCTTGGAGAGATAGGTACAAAGGATCATTAAAATTAATTTCCAGCTATATTATCCTGAAAAATGTTGCAATAACATATTCAGCTAAAATGGTTTAAATTTGTATAAATTAGTACTGAATACCCTTAAACAACAATTTTAAAAGGAAGTATTTTATTTTCCTCTGAAAGGTCCCTCTGCTCCCCGACACGCGTCTGACCCTAGGCTGGCTTGTAAGTCCTACATAAGGGGAGGGTAATCAGAGAAAGAAAGTATTTTATTTTTTTCTCGCAGTTAACATTCTACATACATAAACTTCCATTTATTTTGGATGAACTTCATTGTTTACAGCAGACCCCAACAAACAGCAAATGCAAAGATTTGTTTCTTAATGGGTAGAACGGCTTCACTACTTATTATAACCATCCTATACATATCTAAAAGCTGAATTCACATAATATTCTGAACATCAGATGTTACAGATGCTATCAGCATTACAAAGGAAACACAAATATACCAAAGTTCTGTATTTCTGAATAAAAATAAAACTGGGAAGCACAAAATCAGCAACTAAAGGGCAATTTTCTGACAAATAGAAAATGTTTGATGCAGTGTTATGAAACCATTTCATAGAACTCCAGACCACATAAAAATCCTAATGTGTTACACACAACTGACTTTTAACTTTCTCTATACACTGCCATTTATTTCTACCTAGGTATATAGTGTCTATAAATTTTTACTTCAAGATAACTCATATAAACGACTGCATAAATAGTTCTGTTTCACATTTCATAATAGTGAGTGAGTGATTAGGGTTTAAGGGCCCGTCGACAGCTAGGTCATTAGAGCCCCTTCATAATAGGTAAAATGATCATAGCGACATTGAGGAATTCATCAAATTTGACATTTACTCGGGTGTTGACATAAACATAAGCTCATTTTTTTGTTTTTTAACACTTGTTTAAATTTATTGATTACGCATTACTAATTATTCTTGCTATATGTTCCCATTCTTACCATTTTAGTACAAATATTCTCTGTGAAAATAGGTATATGGTCGCCCATTAAACTTTCTTTCCTTGCAATTCTGAACAGATCAAGAAGCGGGCTTATAACATTTTTAATGATCTCATTGTGAGCACACACTAGAGAATAACAGGTATACCTCTTCCATCTGGTATAAAAGTTAGATGCAATATACTGATTTTAAGTCAGGTATGTTTCTAAAACCACAAGATCCTTGAGGTTCTTTATATTGTTCATATGGCACTCATACAAATGTTAAATAGAAGTTATTCAAAGTTAACTAAAAGCATAATAAAATGCAAAGCTGTAAATAAATATTAAGAATCCATCTTCCATATCCTCCATCAATAATATGCATCACATTTTAAAACATACTACCTGTAATTATCGCCTCTAGCACACAACATGAACTTGCAATATTACCACCATCTTCGCTCTGTTTTGGTTCAGATTTACTTCCCTTTGCAGATAAGATGCATTTCCTGGGATTGATCTTGGATAGGAAGCTTAGCTGGTCATTGAATATAGCACAGCTAAACGCACGACGTGACCGTTCCTTGAATATCTTGTGGGTACTAATTGGCAAATTGTGAGGAGCGGATCAGACAATTTTGTTGCCAACGCACTATGCATTGGTCTGATCCAAACCAGACTATAGGTGTATCGTTTATTCTTCAGCATGGCCATCTGTGCTAGAAGATTAGACACAGTCCAACAAGCCCAGTTGTGAGTCTTTACAATGAATCAGCAGAACCTCCTCTGCAATACCGGCATGAGATCCTCTGTGCAAATTATGGTTGTGCGCTTAGATGTTAGCCTAAGCACCTTACATTTGCATCATTTTTCACCAGCCCACTAAGCGAACAATATAGGAAAAGTGCCCTTAGTCCTACCCCAGTGGGTTTTCATTTCCAGGAGCTTCTTAGGAAGATTGCTATTAAGATGTCTAACATATTTCCCAAGGGCAAGAGACTTTAGCCCCCCCTTGGTTGTATGGCATGTCCCATGTAGATCTTGAGATGACCATACACCAGAAGTCCACGATGCCTGTCTCTAGTATCCGCACTTGTTTTTTACAATTTTTGTCAGGCTACACTGACCAACATTTCATATACCCCAATTGATCAAAGAGTACCTGCAGTATTAGATGTGCTCATGTATATGGAACTGAACTATAATCGCTCCACCGTTAGATCCGCACTTGATGTAAACACAAACCATCAACAACGAACTCACAATACGCTGAAACCAAAGCACACCATAAAATATAGTACCTTAAATATCGGCGATTGTCTGTGGGTTTTCAAGATGTACAATAACCCTGGTAAAGACTACTTAAATGTAACGTGATATTTCTACAATTCCTGAGTAAATATCGTTCTGTTGCAACATAAATACGAGGTATCAGTCCACGTGGTGTTTGTTTTGTGTTAGTCGCAGGTGATAACATCAGGTTATTGCGGATTGATACAAGGGGCGGATCTAAGGCTGGATGAAGTATACATACATACAATTTTCAAAATAGCACTTCCATCTATACTGCAGAGCTGTATGCAATATCCTGAGCCGTTTTATATGTGCACCATCATAAATTAGGTGACTGCCTGCTTTTGAGCCATTCTCTCAGTGCACTTCAGCGCCTTCATGAGCTGTACAACTCCCATCCTATTGTACAAAGTATACAGAATGCCCTCCATGTTTCAGACGCCTTTGGCATTAACGTGGTGTGCACATGGATTGCTGGTCACGTAGGTTTGCCAGGGAATGAAATGGCAGATTTGGCAGCAACCACAGAATCCAGTATTACCATTTCTCATGTTACTTCGGAAGACTTTAGGCTTGAAGTGCGGTGCTATTGTACTGGCACAAAGACTGGTCAGCTCTCGGTAGTAAGAGAACTTCCATTAAGTTGGGTAATCTCCTCTTGCACACCTCTTTAAATGGAACCCAGCTTCTCTTTGTTCACGGTGCAACAACCTTTTGACGATCTATCATGTTCTGTTACAGTGTGCTTCCTTAGGGCACCTTCAAGACTCTGCAACTGCCATTCAGACTAGCAGAGATCCTGGCGGATGATAAATGAGCGGTTGAAAAGGTTTTGAAGTTTTTAGGAAAGGTAAACATAAACCCAAGGATTTAAAGTGTTATTACTGCTCTTTCTCAATTTCATATTTTACAGATGGGGCCCTCAACCCTCAAATACAAACCATGCCAATCTGGACAGTGAGCAATACTTCCACACAGAAGACATTCTGTTTCAGGATCTTAAGCAGATGTATGAAAAACAACTGCCCATCTCTGAGTCTATATTTAATCATGGTTTCACTCCCAGGTAATGTTACCACAGATGGGCTTAGGGGGTGCATAATGCAGGTCGATAACATATGAGAAATGAACGTCGGGAGCAGTGGTAGCACATCATTTGCATGACATTTGAAACGTGCAGTTGGCAAATCATATAAGATGATGAATGGAGGTAAATTCCAGCAATGCATGTATATAGGCAACATAGATATGAAGAAGGCGGGGAAAAAATACTCTCATTCAACATGGCAAATTTGGGTGACCTCCACATCCTGCCAGTGGACAATCTGATGGATGTGGCTGAGATATTGGCAGAAGTTTACAATTGAGCATCTTATTGATCAGTTACCTACTCTGAAACAAGCCATGATGTGGTGTGCACATCGTCGTCTCCTGTAAAACCAAGCAGTGTGAGAGATGCCCACAATCATGCAGTCTCCAGGCATGTGGCCCTTGCCCAGAGGGGAATTGTTGTTGATGTTCGCCCTGCAGAGTCAGAAGAACAGAAAGATACTCTTCCATGTCTGAGCGCAGTAAACTGTCACTTAAGCAGATTATGTTCCGAGGGCACATTAAAAAGTCTTTGCCCCTATTTTATTTTGGCCAAGTGACAAATATAAAACAAAAACCAACATATACATTTGAAGTAGTGGACTTTTCATGCGTCAGTCCTCAGGCTTTCCAGCTGCTGCAAGCACATTCAAAATGGCAAGTGTGCTTAACACGTCCACAGGTTACGTGCAACAAAGTGTGATCTGTTTTCTGTGGAGTAAGGGACGAATGCCCATAGAGATCCACAGGGAACTGCAGCCAACATATGAGGAAAGGAGTCTTGCTTTGAGAAGTGTGAGATGGTGGTGTTCTGAGTTCAAAAATGGCTATGAAAACCTGCATGACAATGAGAGTGCAGGGAGACCACATGTATTGGTGACTGATGATAATACTGCCTGTGGATGTGATGGTGAAAACAGAGCAGTGCATGCACATCAAAGACATTACTCAGGAGCTCAACATTTCTTTTGGGAGTGCTTTCGACATCATTCACAAGTGCTTAGGTTACAGGAAGGTTTCATGTCAATGAGTTCCTAAGCAGTTGGATGACATGATGAAAGGCAAGCGAATGATTGCTTCTTTGAATCATCTGCAACGATATGCCAAGGAGGGTGACAATTTGCATTGTCACATTGTTACTGGTGATAAAACGTGGGTACTGCATTACATGCCAGAATCAAAACAGCGGAGTATGGTGTGGAAACATCCAGTCTCCAGTGAAAAAGAAATTCCATACTGCACCATCTGTTCACAAAGTGATGTTAACAGCATTCTGGGGTTGCCGTGGACCACTCGTGCTGGATTTCATGCCACGAGGTGCCACCATCAATGCTCACAGATAGTTCCACAGTCAACTCTGGGGGCTGCTATCAGAAAGAAGTAACGCAGGATTCTCGATGTTGATATCATCCTCCAAGACAATGCGAGACCACATGTGCAAACAAGACCATCGAAACTTTCACTGGGAGTTTCTAGAGCATCTACTATACAGCCTGGATCTTGTTCCTAGTGATTTCCATCTTTTCAGTCTGCTGAAAAGTTCCTGACAGGACACTGATTCACTTGCGACGACAAAGTCAACACAACAGTGCGACAGTGGTTCCTTAGTCAAACGGCCGACTTCTACCACAGAGGCATCACAAAATTAGTGCTGCGATGGGACAAATGTCTGAACCACCAAGGGGACTATGTGGAAAAATAGTGAAAGGTACAAGGAATAATATCTACATGTTTAGTTGGCTGTATGTATCTTATTTTACCAGAAAAAAAATAGGGGCAAAGACTTTGATTTGCCCTCTTATTCATACACTGCTGGGTGTATGAATACCAGCAGCATCAAAGTGCTCACGAGTCCACCATTGGGTGTTGGCAAACCTCTATGGAATGGTCAAAATTCTTTAGGGAGGAGTGCAAAATTAATTTGGAGAGGCATGCCTCTGAAATCGGAGGTTTTGATAAAAATGGTGTTCCTCTCATTGTGGAGATAAGACAAATCGAAGTACTTTCATCAGAAGTACCATAGGGGTCATTGGGTCTTTGGGAGTGATGAAACAAGGTCAACAAAGTGCTTCTTGGTTGAGGTTCCAGATAGGACTGCCCTTTCTCTAGTAGCACTGATCCAGCAATACATAGTTTGGCACCACCTGGACGCTGTTTGAATCATATAATGAATCGTGGCTAACAAGCAGATAGACCACAGTACAAATCAGTTATCAAGTAATGGTAGGCTGAAACATGGCAAACATTGTATAGCATCATGATATAACTGTATCTTTTGTACAAATTCAAAAAGCAACTGTTTTGTTTGCTTAGAATATGGATGTAATTTCGTATATACCGAAATCCAATTTTTATCACAAATACTTATATAATGGAATGTTGGTACCTTGATAAATAATGTCAGTACATTATTATTGTTTTAAGATCATGATATTGCCTCCTCAAACTCTTAAAAACATGCCAATAATCTTTTTTCGAACGTCGTTAGGTAGCAGATGCTGTACACAGAAGGCATGCAGAAGGGGCAAAAGCGAGGTAGGGGAAGACTGGGAAAGCGGTATTGCCGACACATGAAAAGCAGGAACTCTTCCACTATTATGCACATGGTCACTCTGTTTATGAAACTGGCTTCAGTAAATGGAGCATTCAAAATGTGATATTTTTCTGTCTGTATTTGTTATTGTTTACCCAACCACACCAGTGCATTATTGCAGAAGAGTTAAAATGCAGCAGGAACACTACTGGGAATTGGTCAATGTTCAAACATGAAGTATGTGTGAACCGGGTGCTACACAATCGAAGGCGCATTTGAGGCAGAAATAAAATTGTGGAAATTGATGAATCCAAATTTGGGCACAGAAAGTACAACATGGAACGCCTTGTGGAAGGACAATGGGCGTATAGTGGTGTGGAGCATGGGGATAAAACACTGATGTTGGCAACATCTCGACAGGAGACAGAAGGGATGAGCAGGACAAGAATAACTCCGTGGATACCTTGGATGAAGCGTGTTGCAATAACTTCATTCAGTTGCTGAACTTTCTGCACCTTGCCTCAATTAAGTACAGTTTAGAGACATTTACACAAATAAATAACATTATCGGCCTGTATTACGATCTCCGGTTACTAGTCACGGTTTGTTACCTCTCAGTTATCGCTAACTGTTAGTTAGGCTCGGTGCCTCGTCTTACGAACTCAATTTGACTGTAGGTTTGTTATCCTGAGCATTTTGATGTCATGCAAACAGTTGGTAACATTTTTCACTAGACTTTTACCACGCTTGTAACGCTATCTCATGGGTGAACTGTATAGTTAGAATCAATTAACGAAAATTTTTAATTGCGAATAGGCGTCAGTGATCAGTTTATATACTTTTTTCTAAATTAATCTCATTATATTTTCATTACTATTTATTCCTTATAAATTTTAACTTATTATTATTTAGTTATTCGTTAATTTATTGAAAATATTGTGTAGGTTAGATTTCTGCTTAGTGTTAGGTTAGTTGGCGTTAGGTATTAGTATTATAGTTATTAGGCTACATTTTTTATGGAAGGCAGCAAGAGGAAGCGTTCGGCCAATTACACCGAAGAAGAAAATATGGTGCTGTTGGACCTTATTCAACAGCATAAAGCTGTGGTGGAAAATAAAGCCACAGGAGCTGCCACGTGGAAGGAGAAGGTTAGTGTGTGTGTGTTACATTTATTACAATTTTCTTTCAAACCTTTAAAGCCTTACAAATTATAATATTCATTTGGTAATTTTGCCGTTTTAGGAGAGAGCTTGGGAGCTCATTACTACTCAATTTAACTCCCAAACTACCAACCAACGAACATCCCTACAGCTTCGGGAAAAATATGAAGCGTTAAAAAAGAGAGCTCGGCAGGCAAATGCGGAGAGAAAGAAGATACTGTATGGCACAGGAGGAAAGTCTCCATCTCCAAAACCGTCACCAGCAGATTTCCTTAATTCGTTGATGGGCAGCACAGGCACTGGACTGCAATCTATTTCAGACAGTGATCTGATTGGTGAGGATTACAGTAGTTTTTCATATTTGTAACTTAGAGTAAACATGAGTAATTGTGTTGTACTAGTGTATAATGGTATTACAGATGAACCAGCAGGCAGTGTGGAGGTGATTGCTGTCCCAAATACTGATTGGGATGTTCCCAGCACTTCAGCCACTGAACCTGCTGAAGCAGTTGTAGCACAAGGTAAGACAAATCTATAAAATTGCCACGTATACCAAACTACCAATATGATCCAGCAGCTTTACCCCTCAAGTATTTAAACACACTCATTCAAAAGTATAGGGGCAGCTCCGAACAAAATTTACAGTCATGCAGCTTTTTGTATTGAATTGTGCTTCTTGTAGCTTTGAATTTTACAGAACAGTGCCTGCATATTCATTGTTGTGAAATGAACACTTCCAAAAATGAAGTTGTTTACTGACATTTGTAAGAACTATGTTTACTAAACTCGTTTTTTGAATTTGTAGTCTGTCCATAGATAAAATGGTACATTTTATAAATTGCCTTTATTGTGTAGGATACATTAACAATTGCCATTAGTTATCAAGTAATTTGACGTTATCCTGCGGATTTTATATCTAGACAAAATTATGATTGAGTGTAGGATTTGATATGATCTTTGGGTCAGGAGGCTACATGTGTACTTTTGGAAGGTTCCTGGACCTTTTTAGCTTAATATACATTTTTCTCAATAGTGAAATAAGTTTTGTGCTCAGGTATTCACTCCATTCCACAGTAGAGCCAGAGACTTGTGAATGTCTGATTGTGGTTATTTAAATACATCTCAGTTACAAATAGCGTAACTGGTTATGTATAGCTTATGGTAACCCAGTACAGTATGCTGGAGGGAAAGACTTGATGTTAAGAATTACAGGGTACGTGATAGTAATCCTGAGTTAATAAGTAGTATTGGCTATCACTGGATTTTATCTTCATTCTTGTTTTGGCTATGGTTTACCGTCATTTCGTAGGTGGAGACTTTATTCTCCTCTGCATGCAAAAAAAAAAAAAAAACAAAAAAAAATTTGTCAGCTACGCTTTGCAGCTTAGGTCCTGCAGTATATTTTCCTGTAGTTGGCGTTAATTACATGTATACTTTGTGCAACACAGGAATTATGTATATGTACATTAAATAGCGATTCCGGGACCATACTCTATTCGAAACCTTAAGGGTCAATCAAATCAAATTTCAGTTTTATAAATTAAATCCTTTTCTCAACTTTATTTGTAAATCTAACATACTTTTTTCTTTTTTAAAAAGAGTACTTCTGCATGACAAAATTGTGGTTTTATTGACTACATAGCTAGTTGCAGTTGGAAAGAGGAAACAAATAGTTTTATGTAGGAAGTTTCTGTGCACACATGTATACCTCACTACATGACACTGAAGGTGTCCCTGAATATTATAATAAACCTAGTTACTTTGAGAACACAACACTCTCACTAAAGGGCTAGTTGAGTGAAGGAACATTTCCTGCTCTGATTTGGCAGGAAATATTAAATTTCATACATTCCTGTGCATTGTTATATAAAATCTGTGCAGCTCACATGTTATGCACACGCTGTTTTCTAAACTTGTTTGGATACATAGGAGCTAAGACATACAATTTAGTTTTTACTTTGGGTCCTATGTAATGAGGAATGCAAAGGGTAGAGGAATATAACAAGTATATTAATAAATGTTTTAATTCACAGATCCTGACTGGGGAGATTTCTCGGCGAAGATGCTGAGAACGCCCAGAAGTGCTGCTTTGCGAACAAGTAGCAGTGCAGGTAAGAGCTCTTTAAGAAATTTATGACTGACGCTAACATAAGAAGTTAACTATGAATGTGGTACAATTTTTAATTATTATATTCCAGGAATGTAGAAAAATGTAAGTTCGTCCTTAAAAAATACCTGTGCAGCAAGACTTATTACTCTGTTTGGTAATTTATAGACGAATAGTGTAAGTTGATTTTGAAAACAAGAGATATATAAGCTGGAATTAGTATACTCGCTAAATTTGAGACACTTTAGAAACGATGATTAGAGTAACAGTACATTGTGATGTTCTTAGCGGTAGATGTTACATTTGGCAAACCACCCACACATCCAAGTATTGACAACATACATGATTTTGTATTTGCTAAATTAGATATTTGTATGGTAGGAATGTACAAAGAATAATTGCCTTGCTGTATTCATAAGAAAAGTCTACAGTTCGTGTAATATATCAATTTAGGTAGCGTCACATCCATGCCAAAGGCTTGCAAGAATTTCAGCCACATTTTAGTATACTGAAAGAAGTTAGAAGGAAAATTGAGTTTTAAATTATTAACTTTTAAAGCATTAGAAACACAAACATCACTTTAATACATTTCAAGGGCAAGTTACACAGTAGTGGTGTTGGTAGTGGTGGCAAATCAAAATTGATAGGCTCTAATAATGTTGTGATCACATGTTCTGAAGGCTATTGCAGATTTGTCTTGTCTGTTTAGATTTGAAGCATCTCATGTGTAATAAGCATACCCGTTTCTTCAAGTTTACTGCACATGGACACAGGCCGCGAATTATCGGTCAATGACAGAATAAACAAAACTTTCTTTTATCGTATGCAATCAAGTAACATACAGTCGTGTACAAAGTAAAGATGTACCTGCAGATGAGCAGTTAATTGGAAATTATATACAGTCTTACAGGGTAGCCATTAAATTGTACACGGGACAATGCAATTAAAAATTGAATTCTATGTAACACATTGAATTGCAATCCATAAATTTATAGGTACATAAACATTATTTTCGTAACGTGGTGCACTGTATGACCATGTACATTTTCAATGTCTCAAAACCAAAACTTTTATAACATACCTTACATTTAATGTCTTCTACATCTGAATACAAGTCCTCCAGGATTGTATACATGTGTTTATAACTGCAGTCCTGCACTTTAGGCATACTTGTTATTTCAATTACAAATTAATACATACTTGGATCCCCTGTTCACAACTACTGCACTTTACTGTGCTATGCATCCTGGAGTAACACAGCTAGTGCCTGACCTTGGCCTAATGTCCATGTGCTTATAACCTGCAGTGCTCTTGTGGTTCTGGTAATAATGTTCGTGTTTCTACTGCTGACCCATCTTTAAAAGTAATCTTGTACACATTAATTACACTATTTGCTTTTAGAAAGAACAGTCGTCCTACTGTTGTGTAATCATACATTTTGTAATGTTCACAGAAAGAAAGCGGGTGAATACAACACCCTCTATCTGCAGCAAAAGTCTTCTCTCTTGAGGAAAGGAGAGGAAAAATGTTGCAGTCCTTCAACAAGAGTTGCTCCAGAAGGAGTATGATGAACGACAGAGAAGGGCTGAGGAAGAGCAGGAAATGTTGAGGAAGAGACACAAGGAAGAAATAAAATGCATGAAAGAAAAGCACGAGGCAAAGATGGAAGTAATTAAAAAAAAAAGTATATTGTTAGATCTACAGATCAAATTAGCTGAAAAGCAACTCGAAAACAAATAAAAAGGCATGCTCTCATCAAATTTGTGTTTTAATTTTTTATTACCATTCATAACCATTTTTCCATTACAGTGATAATTATAAACAGATAATGAACATCTCAAGTCACCCACTACATTTATTACTAGGGCCTTGATTCTTATTTAATTACATATTGTGATTCCCTTATTCGCAAAGTGTAACACGTGCATATCCAGGAAACAACTAAACTTAATAGTTGTTTTCTTTTTTATCACTACAATGATTAGCTAATTATACGTTTTATGTTCCATTTTTTTCTCTTTTTGAGTATATTTTTGCTTTGGAATATTCGGTAATTATTGGATCTGAATTTGCATCTTAGGTTTAGAAATAGAATTTGGCAACCCTTCATGTTTGCCAACAGCCCAAATGCATCACACACATTCACTATGTAAACACAATAGCAACAGCACTGACATAACTTCGACGGTCTACAGCTACAGAAGAGAGCGTACTGTACTGTTTATACCCACACTGCTGTCACATACACTGCGAACGCCGATAATCTTTTTTTATTTTTACTTAACTACATAAGGTAATTATGTGGTGATAATCTTTATTTAACTTGATCCGTTATTTTATTGTTAGTGATGGGGAAAAAGGCACTTACCGCAGGCAAGCCTGCGAGTGTAAGACTCCTACTGTGGATTCGAACCAGGGCAGCACTACTCACTAAAAAACCCCACCAGAAGTCTTGAGGTCCAACCTCACTGCTGCAATAAAGCATCTGCGCATTCTGTGGTGATAGATGAAAGCTATCTGCCAGTGGGAGTAACAGCGAGTGATTACTGAAGTGGCACAGGACAAACATGACCTAAGCCCTGAATGCCCCCTGGTAGCTAGTGATGGTGATAGTGGTGAGTGGTGAATGATGTAGATGGTCATGATGGGTGACTGGAATAATCATGTTTGTGAATCATGGTGTCAATTTGGGAAGTTTATGCACTTCATGTGTCGACATAGCTCGTCGCAGCCACGGCCGTCATGGATGTAAAAGCCCCTGGAACGTTGTTGGAGTGCTACTAGTGTGGATGGAGAGTCTTCATCTGGTGTGGCTGTTGATATTTCTGGAGAAGCCGGTCGGTCTTCTGGTGAGGCGGAGCAGCTGTGTATACTGGTGATAGCATCGCTGAGTGTAGTGAATGCCTCCCTCAGGGTGGCTAGGCGGGAGCTGATGTTGTGGATCTCTGAATGGAGATCCTGGACTGCATCCAGGCAGGCACGTTCCCATGTAACTGGACGACTAAACCCAGTAATTACACTCTCTGTACCTGCAATCTGTTTCGAAAATACTGCACAAATGTTCTGCGCACACTATCTCGTACACGATTTCCAACATGCACTTCTTGAAGTGCTGCTAGTACTTCTTCCTCTTGCACGTATACCTCCAACTGGCGATGGATGTCAGCCTCAACTGGAGGAAGATCGTCGTTGTTTGCTCGTGCTATATTGTGTAGCACAGCGCACGCCACAATTATGTTCTGGACCTGGTTGACATTTGCCTGGATTCCTAAAGACAAAACAGGGAATCTTGCTTTAAGCACACCATAGCACCTTTCCACAACATTCCTGGTTCGAATTTGTGACTCATTGTACAACTGCTCCTCTGGTAGCTGCGGAGCTTGCAGAGGAGGAAGAAGATATGGACCTACTGCATATGCAGAATCACATAACACCACACTATTTCCCAGTTCATTATTTTCCAGCCGATTCCTCAGTCTAGAATGCCTGAAAATGGTGGAGTCATGTGCAGATCCAGGCCACCGTGCCACAATGTCTCGGATCACAAGGTCCGCATCTACCAATGTCTGTGCGTTAAATGAAAAGTATCCTTTTCTGTTACGGAAGTGTTCCGCTTCTTCCCCACCTGGAGACTTTATCCGCACATGGGTGCAATCAAGGGCACCTATCACCCTTGGGAATGCTGCAATTTCGAAAAACTTCTGCTGGACATTCCGCACATCTTCCGCGGTTTGAGGTAGTGCAACATACCTCGGCCTTAAGGAGGCAATGGCGGCAGTAACATTGCTAATGATTCTGCCTACTGTTGCTTTATGCACACCACTAATGTCCCCAATAGAGGTGTATGTTCCAGCAGTTGCATAAAAGCGCAGAGTCATCAGTAGTTGTTCCATTGCTGGAAGACACCAGTTTCTGAAAAAATAAGAAATCTGTTATAGTTTTTAATTACAAATTCAGAAGGTAAGTAGTATTTCAAAAGGCATATAAGTATGAATTCAGACTAAATTGTTAAAAATAAATGAACTATCTTTAATACAGAAATTTGCCGTTATCCACGCAGAACAGTTCAGTAATACATATAGGCGGTGAGACTGTACAACAGAAAGGGTAATAACATATTATGTAGAAGATTTATAGCTTTTTTATTAAATTACAATTAGTTTGAATCCTTATTACCTATTGCATTAATTATTTTGTTTTGGCAAAAGGAGCTGAAAGATCCTGACAGCAAATTAGTGAAGCATCTAGCTTCATGGAATAGAAGTGATCTACCTAGGTTAGGTTGAGTTACTATGGATTTATTCTGCAACAAAAGTTTTTGCAGGCTTTCTTTCTTTCCTTCTGTCGTAAAGTGACATCTGATTGGAGCAAATTCCGAGTTTGCCTACGGTGGAGTGAAGTAGTTAGGAAAGGTTTTCAGCGTAATTACCCAAATATTCTTACAAGATGAGTGCTATAATAATATTCTTTATGTGCTCATTACACTTAAATATGATAAGGAATATAAACTGCATGAAACAAATACAAATTTATGGTGAAAACCTAATGTTTACAACACATTCAATTGCAATGTTTCCAATTAGTATGATTACTAACCAAAAAAGTTTGTCAAGCACAAACCTTATGGAATGTTTTGCAAATTTATGAAGACCAGAATATTAAGTAGCAAAGCTTTAAAAATAGGGACACACTTTTTGTTATTCTGATGATATTGATATGAAACTTTTAAAACCTGAGAAGTCTTGTTAGTAGTTGAATAGAGTGGATAAATCATCTCTCCCCACATGAATTGTCATAAAATAGGACACAAAAATTTACAACTAATAACGATGAAAAAAAGCAAAGTTATGAACATCTAGTCTATGTTGTCTTAAAAAAAAAACAGCTTATATAAAAATTTTCGGCACTTCGCGTTTCAATCCGAAAGTCGCATTTAAGTGACAGTATTGTATCCTTGATATAAAAACCCAATAAAGGACAAAAACTGCCAAAACCTACAACATGGATAGGTTTGAGATTTCTTTTTGTGTGTGATTCATTTCAATGCAGCAAATATATTGATGCAAAGGCTATAGGCAATACGGTATGGCACATAAGTAATCATTTAGGTTAACCACATCACAGATGTGTGAACACTGCCTATAATAATGGTTTGTAGGTAAGTACAAATTGCATAACCTAAAAATATCCTTTTCACTATTCATTCAGGGCCTTCAAATGCTTTAAAGAAGCGCAAAATCGTTATGTACACAATGAATAAATGCAGCGTTTACTAGCTGAAGACAATTATCTAGGCTCCACGTCTTCTTGAATGTTTATATGTATATGCACATATACATATTGTGTGTTTCCGTGTATTTTCTATTCGCGAAATGTGCAATTTGTTATGCTCCGTTTATTAAATTTACGTTCGTTAAAACGTGGTGCCGATGTAAAAACAATCGTACAAAACATCGTATTGTATCAAACCACTACAATTATGGGCCAAAAGAATTATAGGTTATAACCCAATGACCATTGAGATATACCCATAATTTATGTTGATTTATTTTATTTCATTTTATGACTGTCAGAAATATAAAACTATGCTTGTATAATGTTACATACATGCTAAAAACTTACCTTTCTGTCGTAAATTCAATTTGATGTCGTATCTCCGCTAAAACGCCGGATGTCGTGGCTTTTGACAATCTGTACCGTTGTCGGAACTCTTCTTCGTTCCACTCCTCGAAATTGTCTCTCCGCATTCTGAATCGCTTTGCTCTTCTTCTACTTAATAAATATTGGGCCAGCATTTCATCTTCAGAATCACTTTCGACAGGTAATTGTGGCTGGAGGTACGCCATTTTTCTGAGTGAAAGCGAGTAAACTCCAAGTTAACGCACTAACCGATACTTCAGGTTACGGTTAGTGTAACTCCAGAAATAACTCTCGGTTAGCCCTTAACCGAAGGTCGTAATACACACATTTGGGTGTAACTTCCAGTTAAGCATTAACCGAAACCTTAACCGGAGATCGTAATACATGCCCTTAATGTGTCAATTATTGTTCCTAAAGATATTCTTAATAACTGTGCGATATAGTGTTAAAAGTGTGTGAAAATCCATTTCAAGTATTTTGATAAATGCAAAACATTATCCAGCGATTGTAATTTTACTTCATTGGGCCATGCCTGGACTAGGAGAATCATTGATTCCAGTATGCACCGTAGCCTGTCTATCTCGTTAGCCACATTCATGAATTTATGTATAGGTGTGACTGTACAAATCGGAGTGTTCCAGTGTTTCCTCATGATACTCTCCGAAAACCATCCTGCTGACTGATCAGTTTCTTTCCTCCAGAACTCAACCCACATCTTTCTTTTCAAACATAGCCACATTCACACTTACTGCAAGTCTCTTCCCTCCCTTTACTCCAAATGTTTTCCACCTTTCCTAATTAATCTATTTTCTTTCTCGCTCTCTTTGGTTTGTTCAACTATTTTGCAAAAATAGCCTTTAACAAGGCTAACAATTGCATAAATAAAGAGCAGGTAGATCTGGTTACTCATTTACAATTAAAATAATAATTAGCATTATTATTATTATTGTTATTATTATTATTATTATTATTATTATTATTATTATTATTATTATTATTATTATTATTATTATTATTATTATTAGTAGTAGTAGTAGTAGTAGTAGTAGTAGTAGTAGTAGAAGTAGTAGAAGTAGTAGTAGTAGTAGTAGTAGTAGTAGTAGTAGTAGTAGTAGTAGTAGTAGTAGTAGTAGTAGTAGTAGTAGTAGTAGTAGTAGTAGTTACTTCAATTATGACTCACTGTTAGTATGTGCTGACTGTAAAATACACACCATCTTACATTTTCATTCAACAGTAGCATTTTACTTATGCATACATTCCTCAATTCAACCTAAATCTACCAAATTAACACTGAGCGCCACAATTACAGAATAAATTAATATCCTTCATATTGCAATAAACCAACTTAATTCATAAACCGCATAACGCGAAATAACTATGGAATCATTAGCACATGTAGTTGTACACTTGGTAGATAACCTTAAATGGGAATATAACGGGAGGACAAAAGGCTACAAATCAGCTGCACAGCGTTTTGTCCGTCCGCATCATCAGCACTCATAACTGTCTGCTATCAGAGAAAGGCGCAGATGAAACCACACAACATTTTAAAACAGCTTTTACAGGCTTTACTTACCAACTCTATAAAAGGATTTGCTGAAACTGGCCACCATCGTTGTCCATACATTTTTGGCACCTATGCATCCCTCGCCATAGTTCATGTTGAGAAATGCTGGTAATTTCCTGGCATATATTTTGTTTTAACTCTTCCAGGCTGTGTAGGTGATTTCCGTGTCTGGGATAACTTAAAACATAAGGTGTTGAGGCAATATTGTTTGGAAAAAGCCTTCTAAAATATTTAAAGTATATGTTTATAGTGGTGGCAGAAAAAGCCCCCTAAAATTGTGAACCCCGCACATAGGAAAGGACGCCAATTCATATCTAAACGTGTATTCTCGTGTGATAGTAAAAATAAACTAATTCAACAAATTAAATGTGAACTTATAATTAATCAAACCGCGTGTTGTTCCGCACCACTCCCTAGATATGTACATTTAACAGGACTGCAGAAAAAAGATAGAGTCGTTCATGCTCACCGCTGTGTTAGCCCGGCAAGGAAGGATTGACGCCCCCACACCAAACAGCAAATGTTACCCTCAGGTCTCAGTGAGGTAAGCTCCACGTAAGAAGGAGGAACGTTACAAATTGGAAACTACCTGGTCAACAGTGCATCGAGTCCCATCGTTACAGTGTCCAAGAAAAACCCACACACCCTGGAAGAATTAAAACAAAATATGCACCAGGAAATTGCCAGTATTTCTCAACATGAACAGCGAGTGATGGATGATTTCCTAAAGAGTTTCCAAAAATGTATGGACGACAATGGTGGCTAGTTTCAGCATCTCCTTTCATAAAATTGGTAAGTAGTTTTAAAAATGTGGTATGTTTTCATCCACACCTCTCTATGATGGCGCAGATGGCAACATGCACTGAGGATGCAGACAGGCAAAACATCACAAGGCTGGTTCATAAGCTTTTAGTTCTCCCATTGTATTGCAGTACATGTTTATGAAAGAAATACAAAGTTGCATTTTAGAGGTATTACTTTGCTAAGCAACCCAGCGTATTGACCTTGGTTGTCAGAGCACTGCATTCATTTGTTATCTGTTGACTAGAACAGTGAAATACTAGTAACTTGTCGTAAAGTCAGTATTGCAACACAAATGGTAATCGCTCGTGCCTGCCAATGTATGACATGTTGTTGTCCTGAAGACAGCATCTGAACAGTGCACACCCGGGACAAAAAAAAATTAGTCATGTCTGGAAGGCCAAATTTATCCAAGTCCTAGATGGCACAGCACCTTGATTGATCATATGGGTTAGTAATATTAGGATTTGGAACTTGTGAAACTTGCTGCCGCTACACAACTGTATCATGGATGGTGTAAAGAAGGCACTGTGCCATGTAAGACTTTACACCAATTTGGAATTCCAGACATGAATCTTTTTTTTTCACGAGTGTACATACATTGACTCACCTTGTATGTGCAATAAGGTTGCGTAACAACTCAGCAGTTTCACATTCTTTCCGATACTGATGACTAGGGGTTTGTCATCTAGTATCAATCACACAACTGAAATTAACTATGAAATCATAAGCTCATGTAATTGAGCAGTACATAGATAATATTAAAATGGAATACATTTCATAATGTATGTTTATGAAACAAATAGTTTTATAAGAACTACATGGGGCAGATGATTGACAAACGGAATGCTTTAAACATTCGATTTTACTAGAAATAATTATTATAATTACTGGTGATTTATGTTATTTTAAATGAAAATTTCCATTAATAATTAACAGCTAAAGGGAATGGGGGAAAAAATCTTCACTTCATAACACTTTCTGGAAATGTTACACCTCCTTTTCTCCTTTATTTATATTCTCTTGTAATTACATTTCAGAATCACTTTGTTCTTCTTTGCTAACTTCACTGCAATCTTTAGATTGCCTTCCATCCCACTATTTCAGTTTTAGACCCCACTTCCATTCCATTACCGGTCTTTCTGTTTGATTCGTAATTGTCAAACTCTTTGGCCAATATTGGGAAAGTAGTGTATTTCTCCATGTCACATTGGCATGACTTAGCGAGATTGCGGATCCCTAAGCCTGTCTACAATACTATTACCCTCTCCCATATAGAGTATGCAGGCAATACACAAATACATAAGCGAATCCAGGGTAGCTCTGTAATAACCCTCAGTTATTAAGGAGTGCTTTAAGCACAAGATGTTGCTATGACAAACTGCCTGTACCCAGTTGGCCTTCCTTTTAAGCAGTGTTACTTATGTAGCAGAAACTAGTACCATATTGAGATGGAATAAATAGTCAATCCTAAGCATTGTTAATGAATGCACACTCACTTCACTCACATGCTTTGGTGTAACCATTGGTTGTTAACTAGCATAAGCTTATATAAACAAACTAAATCTAATATAACCTCCCATGAATCAGAAACCTAAGCTTATACACTGCTCAATATAATCAGAGGGACAAGATTTTGTTACCATGTAGTATTTATCCACTTTGTAACGAAGGTGTGCATACTTCATATTACTGTTCGGACATATTTAATTAAGATATTGAAACCAAAATTATAACGTGAAAATATGTAATCGATAATAGAAAGAAACAAAAGGAGATTCTAATCGATAGTTAAGGGGAAGACGTAATAAAGCTGAATAGATTAAAGTCCCAAGAATGGAAGCCTAGGCAGATTTAAAATGAGTGATAAGGTTACAATTGTTGTACGTACAAAGCTCTAACGATTCTGCAGGCTAATTCATATCTTACCATGACGTGCTCTAAAGTTGTCCAATGGAAATCGCTTCCTTCGTGTCCCCCACGCAAAACAAATGCAACGCAACACACACTCGTCTTGAATCGAGCCGAGGGTACACGTGCAATTTCTGATTTGTACGTAAGCTGACGCGTATACATAATTCGGCGGTTACTAGAGGGCGACAAAGTTCAAATATTATAATGCTGCAGTTGAAGTTACAAAGTTACATTCTATTTAAATATCGTCGGCAGTTCTCTACAAATCTGGAAATTTGCAAATAAAGCCAAATGTTGGTTAATTCTTCGTTTGGTTCCATTCCTACCACAACTCACTCATACCCTGCAGACTAGGACCTCTTGCTAGAGCTAGTCCGGACACCAAACACGGGATAGGAGATATCCTGGCAACGAGATCTTTTAGATCTTAAAGGCAAAGTTTTCGACTTAGAGGAACGTTTGCGTCAATATGCAACTCACCACAACTTTTAAAGCCATGACCTGCTGACAATATTACAATATATTGAAAACTAATGGGTTATGTATAGAATGTAATGATTCATGTACTGTTGAAGTCTTTTTCATGTCATTAATGGAGCATTGCATCTTTCTACAACTTTTTACATTCATTAAGTTTAAAATGAGGTATCTATTTGAAGCTGAAGTTGTTGGAGCAGTTACATTGATACAGGAAGGTTGGACAGTTTGCACAGTGGCTAGAGAGATCAATGTAGCTTCATCTGTTGTTGGAAGGGCCTAGAAAAAATTTATTAACACTAATACCTATACTAGGAGACAAGGCAATGGTCCAAAACATAAAACATCACTAGAGATGACTGATATGTGTTCAACTATGCTCTTCGGCAATGCACTGTCACTGGTAGATACCATCTAAATAACCTGAGGGCGGCAACTGGTGTTACTGTCAGTGATCACACAATACAAAACAGGCTTCAAGAGGTGGGATTACGACCAGGAAGGCCCTGTAAGGTTCCTCGACTGGAACATCCTCATACTGTAAATCAATTGAGGTTTGCTAACAACATAGGAACGGCAGCTTCGTCACTGGCATAATGTACTGTTCACAGATGAATCTCATTTTCATTCAACACAGTGTGATGGACATCTGAGTGTACTGCATTGTGAGCGTTACAATGAAGCTACAGTCCAAGAAACTGACAGATTTGGTGCTGGGTCAGTCATGGTGTAGGATGGCATCAGTATCGATGGTAAAACTGATCTTGTGGTAGTCAGAGGGTGACAAAATGCTGTCAGGTACATTGCTGATATTGTACTGGATCATGTTATGCATGTTGCAGTTGGGATGAGGCTCGAGTTTGTATTGCAGCACGACAATGCCAGAATCCATACAGCTGGTGCCACTATGGCCACCTTACAGAATCTCCAGATACAGACCATGAACTGGCCTGCTAAGAGTGCAGACCTCCATCCCATTGGGCATTTGTAATGCATGCTAGAATGCAATGTCCGGAAGCATCCTATTGCTGCTCAGACTTCTCAAGAGCTTGCAGATGTCCTTACTCTAGAATGGGACAGCATCCCACAAAGAGATGTGCGAAGGTTGACCAGAAGCATGACTTGAAAGTGTGGAGCAATAATACACGCCCAGGGAGACCACCCGAGATACTGAAAGGACTTCTTTTGTTGTTTAGATTCTGTGGAAGGATCGTCCATTGTTGTTTTCTACCCTCTGCTTAATTTCTACTTACAGTAGCCAAGTTTGTTATGGGAAGTAAACCTGATTTGTGTTACCGTTAAAGGCTAGTTATTCAAGAAAACAATGATTGTATGGTCACAATAAATACTGCTACAAAAGTATACCTGAACAAAATCTTGTCGCTCTAATTATTTTGAGCAGTGTATGAACACTCAATCATAGCATCAACCTGGAAGCAGTCATTACCTGAAAAGTTACAAGACTTGTCTCACTGTTAGTTTTTTACTCACACGGACATCCTTGATATTTCTGGTTGAAATGTAAAGCTTAGCTAGCTCAAGTTTTGAACAAGCAAATCTATCATTTGGCACATAATATAGTATATTCTACTCAATCTTTTGACATTTCCACTTAGCTTTGACAGAGTAAACAACGTACGTCCTTTTTACACCTTCGCTACTTGAAAATTTGCAAGGTTGTTCATGGCATAAGTATACATCTCTGCGTTGTGGGGTAGCATGTCTCCACTCACATTCAAGAAGTTTTGAGTTTGCATTGAGTTACCCTGGCGGCGCCATGGCCGAGTGGTTAGCGCGCTCGCCTACCACCTAGGCGGCCCGGGTTCGATCCGAGGGACCCGCATGTGGTATTCGTGGTGGACGAAGCGGCGTGAGAGCAGGTTTTCTCCGGGTGCTCTGGTTTCCCCCGCCATCTCATTCCACCGGTGCTCCATCTTCATTCCATGTATCATCAGTGTCACTGCCTGCGGTGCCGTAGTAGTAAAAGCGGGCGTTAAACACTACAACAACAACATTGAGTTACCCAGATCAGTTTTTTTTTCTGGGGTATTCCCTTATCCTGTAAAGATGAATGTTGGATAACTAGTTATATATCCCACAGGCTCATTTGAGTATAATTTCCCACATTTTCCCAATCCTGGCTTTGCTGACATACCAAAAAGCTTTTAGACAAAAAAAGGACTGAATATATTGTAATGCCAACCATTCTGCTCGTATGAAAAACTATCCTTGGTTGGTTGCTGTGTTAATAAAATACAATGGTGCAGCACCTTAAGTATGCTCTCTTTAAGGCCTAAGCATGTGACGTAGAACCTCAAAAACTAAATAAATGTGATTCAAGGTTATAAACTCAGCTAGGGAGCAAACTGGGTTCATAACATTACTAGTTTCTCAGTTATGGTTGTTTTAAACAATGTGTGAGTAAAATACTCATAGCGCAACCACTCTGAGGTTAAGGAATGCATACTCACTTTGCTTGCATGCATTGGTGTTAATTAGGGTTCACTGGGTGTATTTTTCTTAGTTCTACAATAAAGGAAACGAATGATACACTGTGCCAACAGTTTAACCGGGCCCCCCTCTCGCGGCTCCATGACAGCACACTGCACGCATCCCCCAACACTCCACTCCCGTGCAACCAACAGTAGAATGCAGAAGCCTAACTTAGTAACATTATTCAATATTGCAAGCATTTAATGTGTGTGTTCGCATTGCTTATCTTTTTTTAAGATGAGGTTAAAATGTTTTCGCTTGTGCTGGGACAAGCATTAAAGTCTTAACAGGTTTTTTTCCATTCACACATTTTAAGTGTTATTGTATGTTGCAGTCCATCCAATGTCCGGGGATTTGTTTTATATATCCTGTCTTTTAAACTTCCCACAAGTAACCATCTTCCATGTTCTACCACCAGCTGCATGAGGAGTGGAGTGCTGGCAGACAAGCGCTGTGTGCCCCGCAGTCACAGTGCTGCAAGTGGCGAGTCCGTTTAAACTGATGGCACTATATGTGCACAGTATTATGACTGAGAGTCATGCTCCGATACGCGAGTACAACATTAATCACTTGCAAGAACTGACACTGCTGATTGAGAGACCATCATGCATTTTATGATAGACTACCTGCAAATCATGACTGATTAATGCAACCATCCATCCATCTGTCTATCCACAATATGACAAGCGAACAATTGTATTTTTAATAGTAAACCTGGCTGAGACATCCTGTAAGCTTGGGCTATCAGTAATAGTGGAATTGCATTGTCCCTGGTCCCGCAGTGTGTGTGCCAGTGCACCACCCCTCTGGTGAGTTTGCTTCAGTTGCTTTCCCCCTTCACTACTTCTAAACACACCACATGAAGCATAACTCCCCCACCACCGCTTGAAGGCAGATCATCTCTGACGCCACATTAGTGGCTCCACCACACGTGTTGCCAACTTAAAGTATATTTGCGGGAAGGGTTCATTATTTCACCTAACCTTAGAGTTATCATCTGCAGCGACATTCCAGAGCAAACAACATTGCACATTCCTCCAGCCTGCCTTTTTCTGGTGGGCAGACAGTACTTAACCTAATATGCTCTTCCTGCGATGGCACGAGTGTACAAGGTTTAAGGGCCCATCGACATCTAGGTCATTAGGGCATATCCTGCGATGGCTAAATAACAAACATAGTTGTTGCACATATTTTCTGTTATGCCTGTTCACTTTGTCATCTAACATGTAGTAGTTTCATGTGCAAATGATACTTTCTCTGACCCCATCCTTTAAAATAAATAAATAAATAATAAATCTATGAACACTATGTGAACATAAGAATAGTCAAATGACCACAAATTTATCATATAATTCATGCACATGGTTGTGAATGTTTTCCTTTTAAAATAAATTAACATGTATTCCTTTCAAATGTAACTTATAACAATGCCATTAATACTCTTAGGTGACAGTCCAATGCATTGCTGTGAATTTATTCCCCCAACTCCACCCCTTGTCCCCCCTGTGGATGGTCCTTCCATCACTTTCTATTCCCCGCGCAAAGGTCATGGACACCTATGTAAACCGGGGGCAGTTACATCACATTGTATGGAGTTGTGGTGGGAGATCCTACTCTCTAAGATTGCTTGGAGGGGAAGTTTTAAGTGAATGTGAAGTAAGCTGCAGTGCTCAGGGACCAAGCGATTCCACTATTGCCAGTTAACCTATTATGCCTGTATCAATTTGTAAAGGTGAAAAAAGAGTTGAGATACGGTGTTATAAATACCTAGTTATGGATGCTGATACTGTAACCAGAACTATTGGATTTGAAAAGTTTTCACTATAAAGAGCAACCAAATAAATGGATTTATCAAATGCGACAAATCTGAGCATTAATTAACATGAATTAAGAAGTAATACATAGCTATGAATCAAAGCTTGGTATTATCTAAAACAGTAATTACCATTTTAAAGGATGAAACAGTTTTTGGTCTCTCCTGTAAAATTCTGTTTTCTACGCATAGTAAGCTTTCTTTCCAATAGCGGCGATATTCCCGGGTAAAATACTAAAGCCTGTACCGCCTAAAGTTCATGAGAATTTCTTCGTTTTATTTTATAACACGGAAACAACACGAACCGGGAAGTTATACATTGTCATTTATATTCACAACACACCAAAGTTCCAACGTTAACAAATGAATAATCGATATCATATGGAAGCATTAATAAATCTTCATCTGTAACAAATGCTGATACATATCAACAGTGATACACCTTAGCCCAGTTCCTGTTCCCAATATCGTCAATATCAATAAATTTATACAATGCATTTCAATATAACTTACACGACTGGAGCAAACTCAGAAACTCCGCGCATACATCGCACATTTTCTGATCCTGTTATAATGCATATGCCATAATGTTTTCCGATTTCACAACAAACGCTGCAAAATTTTGAACACCATAATCCACCAAAGCCTTCTAATTTAAACCGCACAACACGCAGCGAGCTCCACCATATTGCATTGCGCTTCATCAACAGCAGCCCCACTCGTCGAATTTGGCAACAAAGAAAACAATGTGCAGAATGATAGCCAACATAACGTAACCAAACTCATTAGGGGTGCCCATTCCTTTCCAGAAATGTTTAGGTATCCTATTTACTATATTTTGAATACACACTTTATAATACCATTACTAATATTACCATTCCGCAGCAGTTGAAATAAAATTATGAAACAGTTTTTGTTATGGTCACAAGTATACATCCCTTCCCTTTAGATTTATTCCAAAATTAATTATGGTTTCAAATTTTAAATATTTCTATTATCTATTTCTAGAATGGCAAGTAAATGCCACACAGTTCGGCGGTTGTTTTGAAGTGTGCGTATAGTGAAATTAAGCGTCCTCCTCATTTGATTTTAATTTGTACAGTATCCTTTGAGCTGCTAGTTGTAGTTAGTGCATAATTCGTATCTTGGGTTAATTAAGATCATTTTGTTCAAACAAGAGTGCAAAAACCTTTATATATATAGACAAACAATACTTCCAAATTCCACCCTTAGGGGTTGGTAAATGTCGCACGATGTAGATCTCAGTAAAAAGGAATTAATAAATATGGAAATAAGTGTAATTAAGGACATGAATACAGTAGAAAGAATTATGGAAGAAAAGAATGAGAAAGGAATAATAAGTAATAAAAGCGAGAAAATATTGTATAATTACAGAGATTCGGGTCCATATTTTGTTATTATCAATGGTAACCAAGGCAATGTAAACAGGATTCATCCTATGAAATATGGTAAAATGATATTTGAAAATGGATTTAAAGCAAAAGAAATCAAACCAATTGATAGAAATAGAATTGAAGTATACTTCAATCATTTCCAAGAAGCCAATAACTTCTTAAAGTCAGATTTCGATAGTAAATATAATGTGAAATCATTCATTCCTTACTACAACTGCATAGTCAAGGGAATTGTAAGAGGAATTGATGTTGAGTTATCTGAATCAGAAATCCTAGAACAAACAACGGTAAGTGTAGGTCGTTTGTACCTGGCCGTGTACGCGAAGCAACGAAGTATTGGCGCATGCGCGGATCGGCTAGTCGAAGCGATGGAGGGGTAATTGCCAACCTAAGATGCATGCCTTAAATACCGGACTTGGTATATAATTTTGCATCTTCCCAGAATGCGACACGAAGGTTTTCAAAATAATCCCCTGCCTCAGCTTGCCCTTTACATGGAACTTGTTTCAAAATGCTCATTTTCTCAAAAATGTCTAACAATTTTAATTATCATGCCATAAGTTTAAGACATTTTCAGCACAAGTGAATGTATATGTTGACTTTTCTGTGAATAGTCTCTGAAATGCTCTTTATTCTAAATGACTTATTGCCGAGTTGGAACAGATGCACGAAATATTACTGCAGAAAAAGTGTAGGTCTCGTTAAAGTACACATTTTATATCAAATACTTTTTGGGTAGAGTTAACTACCTCCCAGATATTCAATTTATTGGTTTGTAGGTATTACATTTATTTGAGTTGAAAACTCGGTATGAAAGTTTTGGTTGGAATAAAGCACTTCTACCTATTACATGTTGAATCATTATGCATGCGCAATGAGAATTCGCTAGGTACTGACACTAGACTTCACAACCAGCTCGGGAAATATTTTCAAAAGTCCTGGCGCATGCGCATAACTGCTATTACTCGGGAGCTAAAAGACTGTACCACATTCAAAATGGTTGCTCCTTTGAACTTCTTATCTTACCACAAGAACCCATTTGCAAGCAAATAAGATAGCTCCCTAGTAATAGCAGTTCATTGCTTATCATACTGCTAATGCCTGAAATTCTGTCACGCAAATAGATATTGGTAGGATATCTTGTGTATCTCTTACAGTTTACCGGTTGTACAAAAGTCATTCAGAATGAATTAATAAATACGTAGAAGTTTTCATGGATTGAACTATTAATATAACTGCATTGCTACAGCTATTTGCAACCGAATAAAGAGAACCAACTTAAATATTTATTGCCGAATTAAAAAAAAACGGTAGCTAGTCTCCAAATTGGGGAAAAAAAGAGTTAGTAAAAACCCATCACAGATTAATAATGAAAAATACTTTAAAAAATATTATGTAGTCCCAATCTACTATTGCCGTCAATATGCGCCAGGACTTCAAATTTTTTTCCCTACGCTGGATATGAAATCTAGTGTCGGTACCCAGCGAATTCTCATTGCGCATGCATAATGATTCAACATGTAATAGGTAGAAGTGCTTTATTCCAACCAAAACTTTCATACCGAGTTTTCAACTCAAATAAATGTAATACCTACAAACCAATAAATTGAATATCTGGGAGGTAGTTAACTCTACCCAAAAAGTATTTGTCTCTACAATCTAAAAACATTAATCAAATTTGGAGAGATATCAGATCCTTCTCAAAAAATAATGGATCCAGTTATACTCAAATTGAAGATTATTTTGATTTACAGTATAGTTTCCTAAAAACCAATGCCCCGGACTTTGTATACTCTAATTTTCAACAAGATTTACATGAAATAAAAGAAGATACAACTAGTATTGTGGGAAATGCGGATTTAGTTAAAGAAATCGAACTTAGTGAGATACTACATGTTCTTCTAAGGCATAAGAACAACACTCCGGGTCCAGATGAAGTAAGTTACCAGATGATGCACAATCTATCAGAGAATACTTTAAGAACATTGAGCAGGGGATTCAATTATGTTTTTAACAGTGGTAAAATTCCCGGATACTGGAAACAATTCTATATTGTCCCTCTTAAGAAACCATCTAAGGATACAAGTTTACCTAGTAGCTACCGTCCTATAGCACTATCCAGCATACTAAGGAAGATTTTTGAAAATATATTGGCTAACAGAATTACTTTTTATTTGGAAAGGTATGGTTTATGGCCTAAGTTTCAGTATGGTTTTAGAAAACACTTTAACACAACAAACAGTTTAGCCATTTTAATTACAGAAATTCACTCAAGCTTCCTGAAGAAAAATTGTTTATTAGCACTCAAACTTGATAATAGCAGAGCCTATGACTCCGTTCAACTAAATTTATTAATGGAAACATTAAAAGAAATTAAACTTCCTATTAAAATGATAAGATGTATTATAAATTTGATGATTGACAGAGAGATCGCATTACATCCTAGATTTCACTGCTCAGAAACAAGAACAACAAGCTTGGGTTTACCCCAAGGATCATCATTGAGTCCTATCTTATATATTTTATACACACTAATGTTAGAAAAATTCTTTACCGCGGAAATACAGGGACTTGCATTTGCAGATGATTTGTTATTATATACTTCTTGTAAGCTAGAAATGATGGACAATACTATCGCGAAGTTTGGTGAGAACATCAACAATATTAACGGAAATTTGGAGAATAAAGGAATTCTCATAAATTCTGAAAAAAGTCAATGGATAATTTTTAGAAAAGGAAGGAAAAAAATTCAATAAAACACTTAGAGTGGGTAATCAAGAAATTGCTTCTACCTCCAATATAACGTTTCTGGGAATGGTTTTAGATAATAAATTATGCTGGAATCTTCATATAAATCAGATAGTAAGAAAATTAAACAATATATCCTATATTTTCAAATATATTTCTGGAAAGAAGTGGGGAGCTCATCCTTATACTCTACGAATATTATATAACAATTTGATAAATTCTACATTGGAGTATGGAGCTATACTATTCGGCAGAATATCACGTAAAAGCGAAGATTTTTTGAATTCATCATTGTATAAAATAATTAAACAATGTCTGGGCATTTCTGGAACACCCTCAAGAGCTCTTACATTTAAAGAATTTGGGATCATTCCTTTTAGATTAAAACAATTACATCTAACTTGTAAATTTGTGGTTAAGTTGGGCTACTGCTTGGAAGATAAGCTTGTGGAGTCTCTGGATCAATTGTATTCATTCAATAATAGTAATGTTTTATATTACTTCAAGGAAAACTTCAGCATCATGTACATATGGATTCTATACAGAAACATGGTAAAGAAAAACGGTACTCCTAGACATCCTACATACTGTAACTTTTTGGTGTGGGTGTGAAGTAAATACGACAGATGTAGTCGAGATAAACACTTTTATTTCCGTAAACAGTAACTTTGTACACTCGTTGCAACAACAAGAAAGTCTTTTCCGATTCTCCAACAGCACGGCTTCGAACTCGTAACACAAAGAACTAACTCTTCTCCGTCGGCACAACTCTCCACATCGTCTGTCCGTCTCCGTCGGCACGACTACTCAACCTTCACATATGTCTGTCTGTTCTCCGTCGGCACTACTCAACGCTTCACATACGTCTGACTGACTGTTCTCACACTTTACCGCTATTTATATCTCCCAGGCACTATTCTGGAAGCTTCAGGAACGTTCACTTATTGCGCTGGAGTACAAAGTAGAAGATTCCAGTAGCCTCTATCCTTTTCTCTCTTTCGGCAAGCGCCCCAACAATGCGGCCATTCTCTGTCTCTTTCCTTCGGCTCCTTTGCGGTAGTGCCGACAATAATGCGATGGGTGACAATTGCGGCTGTCGGCAATTAGATGCGGCGGGTGCGGTGACAATACTGTGTTCACTGGAATATACTTCATTTTCAGTTAGATGTTGATACCAATACTTTCACAAAAAATGTACACAATCCGGTACAATTATACAGAGAATTTACAGATACTTATCCGGTTAACACATATGAATATTTTTTCACTGATGGATCCAAAAATAGAGAAGGTGATGTTGGTGCAGCAGTATATTTAAGCAAATCCAAAGATCATATTACAGTTAAAATGAGTGATGAATTTACAATATATTCGGCTGAACTTATTGCTATTAGAACTGCAATAAATTATATCACTACAAATAAGATAAAAATGAGCATAATTTTATCGGACTCCCTAAGTGTTTTGAATAAATTAAAAAATTTTGGACTTGCATGTAATCAGAATTTAATTGAGATGGAAATAAAATTAAAAGTGTATTATGCCTATCAAGAAAATTGTCAAATTAAGTTTGTATGGGTTCCCGGTCACAAAAACATAGAAGGTAATATGAAAGCAGACATATTGGCCAAACAAGCAAGAAAGATAGAAGAAAAAATAAATGTACAATTACCACCTAAAGATATCTTGCATCATATGAAAAGTAAAACAACTTCACAATGGTTAAAGGAACATCCTGAAGACCATTGGATTAGCAACAAACAATATAATCCTTGGTTCAAAAATATATACTATCCTAGACAAGACTTGTGCAACATAATCAAAATGAGGCTAAATATTGCATTAACACCTGCATTTTTGTTTAAAATGAAGAAGAAAGACTCTCCCTATTGCAGTTGTGGTGAATATGGAAATTTAGAACATATATTATTAGGTTGCAACTTATATAAAAATGAAATTAGTGAGTTTTTGAGTTCTATTTATAATTTGGGCATACTGGGACCTATTAAAATAACAAATTTATTAAATTATAATCCAAAATTAGTATTCCACAAAATTATTAAACATATTAGGAAATGTAAAATTAAACTCTAAAAAGTATAGTACTCCAAAAAGCAGCTCATTTAAAAATATTAAAGGATGCTAAATTGACAAATTAGTCATTTAGTATAAACATTGGAGGAGGACGCTAAATGAATAAGTACTTGTATTCAAGAGCGTCGTAAAATAAAAAGAAGAAGAAGAAAGTAAATGCCAAACACATCGAATTCAAAGGTAAGAACAGGAAGACAAAAACACATTTAAGCAAGAGAATATTGCATGTTATTCCGTATTTTATTTGTCTTCAAATCAACAATCGAGAACTTACTCCGAAACAGCGCGGGAAAACCCAGTTAAGCTTAGCAGGAATTAAACCGGTAAAGTATATGTGTAATCTACACATACTATCTCATATATTTAAATTAGCAATTGTTGTATATTTATAAATGCATAAATAAATTCCGCGTAACTTGGAAACGGCTCTAACGATTTCCATCAAAATGTTGTATTCAGATAGGGTTTTGCTTTTTAAGAGGTAGAACTGGAACTTAAAAATTCAATGCCACAGCTGGGATCTTATTCCCGCTTCGGCAGTGCCAGAAACGGTTCTAAAGATTTGGTTAAATGTTTGTATACATGCATATTATATGCACAGTGTTTTCTATAATCACTTTTACGCAACACATTCACATCTCTTTCTCTACACACTCTTCTATAAACAATTTTCCATAAAAAAAAAACTTGATTTTACACACACGCACGCACGCACGCGTGCGCACACACACACACACACACACAAACATTTTTATCCTCAGTTTTAAAATTAGTCATACCATGTTCTGTATGTTTGAAATATAAATGCTATTACATTCACACTGTTTTCTCCTCGCACTTTTAGGCATTCACATCTCTTTCTCTATGCACTCTTCTACAAATAAGTCCTACAATTTTCTGTATGTTTGAAATAGAGATGCTGCATATTACATTCACAGTGGTTTCTCTGCTTAAGTACTTTCAGGTAACATATTCACATCTCTTTCTCTTCTCACTCTCCTATAAACAGTTTTCCCATAAAAACATGATTTTACACCAAGAATCATTTTTAGCCCCACTTTTAAAATAAGTCATACCATGTTCTATATGTTTGAAATAGAAATGCTATTACATCCACACTGCTTTCTCCTCTCACTTTAAGGTAATGCATTCACATCTCTTTCTCTACTCACTCTTCTACAAAGAAGTCATACAATCTTCCGTATGTCTGAAATAGAAATGCTACATATTATATTCATACTGTTTTCTCTACTCACTTTTAGGTAACACATTCACATCTCTTTCTACTCACTCTTCTACAAATAAGTCATACAATTTTGTGCATGTTTGAAATAGAAATGCTACGTATTACATTCACATTGTTTTCTCTACTTACTTTTGGGTAACGCATTCATAACTGTTTCTCTACTCACTCTTCTATAAATAAGTCATACAATTTTCTGTATGTTTGAAATAGAAATGCTGCAAATTACACTCACAGTGTTATCTCTACACACTTTTAAGTAACACATTCACATCTCTTTCTCTGCTCACTCTTCTACAAATAAGTCATACCATTTTCTGCATGTTTGAAATAGAAATGCTGCATGTTACATTCACAGTGGTTTCTCTACTTAAGTACTTTTAGGTAACACATTCACATCTCTTTCTCTACTTACCCTTCTATAAACAATTTTCTATAAAAACGTGATTTTACACCAAAAATAATTTTTATCCCCAGTTTTAAAATATGCCATACCATGAAAGTAATAGTCTGTCAAGCATGCGGTAAAAGAATTGGCTGTTCAATGAAATCTCAATTGGAACAACATATCAAAAGTGCTCTCCACATATGCAACAAACACCTACAGTATTCTAGAAAGCAAGTCTCTGCTTATATGAACATTTTATCCGATAGGAGACAAGCAGTGACCCCTGAAAATATGGAAAAGTATATGGTCATTCACTGCATACGTTGAAAGAAGCAAAAGACTCAAAATGAAAATGCCTGGTTGTTCATTGTATGTCAAGAGACAGAAAACAGAAAATGCATCCCCATTAGAAAATTTAATTATTTTGAGTTGATTGTTTCACTCATTGATAAATTGGTTCAGTATTTCAACATTGTTTTACCGTCTAAAATTTGAGTAAAATAATTATGTGAAATGAGTAATTTTAATAAATATGATCCAAAACACATTTTTTATTTCGTAATTACCTACTTGAAAATAAATTTTAAGTAAATTCTGCATAAAACAAAACATTTTCCCTATAATTAATTCTATATTTAGTAAATTTTAACTCATTGTAATTAATTTACGTACTTACAGACACATAAAATTACAAAATTCTGGGTAATTTGCAGTCTGCATTTAGATTTGAGGTGGTAATCTTAGCATTTAGATTATTACATAATTTTACATATTTTGTTGATATTACACATTTCATTACATATTTTGATGGTTTTGTTACATAAATAAGTACATATTTCGCACCTTGATATTACATAAAAATCCAGGTTCTGTTCATAACTGTTTCTCTACTCACTGTTCTATAAATAAGCCATACAAGTTTCTGTATGTTTGAAATAGAAATGCTGCATATTACATTCACATTCTTTTCTCCTCTTACTTTTAGGTAACGCATTCACATCTGTTTTTCTACTCACTGTACAACAAAGAAGTCATACAATTTCTTGCATGTTTGAAATAGAAATGCTACGTATTAAATTAGCACTGTTTTCTCTACTTACTTTTGGGCAACACATTCATAACTGTTTCTCTACTCACTCTTCTAGAAATAAGTCATACCATTTTCTGTATGTTTGAAATAGAAATTCTGCATATTACATTCACAGTGTTTTCTCTACTTAAGTACTTTTAGGTAACACATTCACATCTCTTTCTCTACTCACCCTTCTATGAACAATTTTCCATAAAAAACGCGATTTTACAGAAAAAACATTTTTATCCTCGCTTTTAAAATAAGTCATACCATGTTCTATATGTTTGAAATAGAAATGCTTTTACATTCACACTGTTTTCTCCTGTCACTTTTAGGTAACACATTCACATCTCTTTCTCTACTCACTCTTCTACAAAGAAGTCATACAATTTTCTGTATATTTGAAATAGAAATGCTGCATATTACGTTCACAGTGGTTTCTCTACTTACTTTTAGGTAACACATTCGCATCTCTTTCTCTACTCACTCTTCTACAAACAATTTCTATAATATATATATATATATATATATATATATATATATATATATATATATATATATATATATTGGATGTTTGTATATATGTATGTAACTGTTAATTTCTAAAACCGCTTAATCGATCATCGCAAAATTTGGCAAGTATGTGTATTTTTTCATGGAGAAAGTTTTTATGGTAACAATTTTACTACACAGTATATTACATTCAAATGGTTTTCTACTCGCTTTTGTTTTACGTAGCACATTCATATACCCTCTGTTTGCCCTTCAACATACAATTCATACAATTTGCTATATGTTTGAAACAGAAATAGAACGTATTACATTCATACTATTTTCTCTATTCACTTTTGTTTTACGTAACAATTCACATGTTATTTCTATCGTTTATCAACTTCATACATACCAACGCCTATACATATCGTATGCTGAAGAGTGAGTAAACTCCAAAGCCGCGCCATGAAAACTGACATATCTAAGTGTTTTCATGTCGAAGGTTTTTATGGAATCCATTTTACCACGCAACGTATTACGTTCACATGGTTTTCTCTGCTCCTGCTTTTACCTAACATACTACTCCCTCTTCTACAAACAGTCCATACATTTGAAATATAAGTGCAACGTATAACATTCACACGGTTTTTCTATTCATTTTTCTTTAGTAAAACACAATCACATTTCTTTCACTACTCCCGCTTCCACGAACAATTCATACAATTTTCTATGTGATTGAAACAGAAATGCACAGTATATTCACATGGCTTTATCAACCAGCTATTCTTCCTGTAGTCTTTATTCCTCAACAGTGCTTTCGTTTAGTGTCGCTCCGGTGTTTTAATAAAAAAATAAAGAAATAGCTAAAAAAGTAAAGTAATCACAATTGGTGTCAGGAGTGCGCCGAAAAGCACGATATGGAACAGTTGACGAAACAAATGTTAGCCAAGATGGGGAATGAAATGAATTCCGGAATGCGGCAGAGGAATCAAATATGAGAGCCGAATTGGAAAAATGTAAACTACGGAATAGAAAATATGGAAACAAAAACTGACAAAATGGAAACAAAAATGGAAGCCAAATTGAAAATGTAAACTCAGAAACGGAAGAGATGAAGGTGGGAATGTCCAATATGAAGATAGATCTACCGGAGAATACTAACGAGCGACTGGCCGGGGTTAAGGAAGCCATGGAAGAACTCGACGGAAATATGAAGGATCTTGGCCAACGTGTTAACGCTCTGGAGTCAATCGCAGCACCAAAGAAATGAACTCCATTGTGGAACAAATGCTCGACGAAAACCTCAAACTAGGTGGATATCTATGGGGCAGGCCTGCGTTCAGCAGGAGACGCTTTTCAGCTGAAATGGTGTTTATGAAATATTTGTATGTATTTCTATATCTCTTGTATCTCGGAAATGACTCTTAACAATTGCGACAAAAATGATTATTTAGTTAACGTTTTGCCTTTCAGGTTTATCTAAGTATCTTCTCCCACAAAAAAAAAAAAAAAAAAAAAAAAAATCACAAAAACAGAGGCGAAAAACGCCGAGCAAAGCTCGGTCGCCCAGGTATTATTCAATAAAACAGCATGGCAACAAAGTACATATTAGTATTTGATGCCCTTAAAAAGGGTATGGCGATATATGTATGTACATATAGGATGGAAGGAAGTCATTACATTCCTTTTAATATGTATGTGCTTATAGAAGCATTATAAACAAAAAGTCGAATGGCATTTTGTTCTTTGATCAGCCGATTTCGAAAAAATAAATGGTTTTTTATCCAACTTGGATGTGTAATTCCACAGGAATGTACGAAGATAACAAACAGTTTGTTACTTGTAACATACGTAGAGAATTTGTTTTCCTTTTTCTTAAGTGTCCAATTTATATCCCACCTTTAGCTCCATCCCATCTTTAAGTCATATCGGTGGTCTGTCCTGAGGAACATACTGCCTATCGGCAAGGTCTCACTCGTTAAGCAGTGGGTTTGCACAAGCCGCCATTGCTATTAACATCAACATGCCTTAAAAAGAAAGGCAGCATGGAAACAAAATAAACATAAAAAGTGGGAAACATTTAGACTGGGTAAAATTAAGTTTAGATACTGCCTTGAAGTAATTACTTCGTTTATGATTTGATGTTTACGGGATGCTCAGTGCCGGGTTTAGACCTAGGCAACCTAGGCAGCTGCCTAGGGCGGCAATTTTCGGTGGTGGAGGTGGTGAGGGGGGGGGGGGGGCATTTTCACTATATTTATTTCTGTTCCCTTTTTTGGCTGTAAAATTTATTTTTAAAGTGTTGGCAGATCTTTCTTGAAGTTTGACCTTGTAAACACAGAACACCTCTGGTAAACTTGTGGAAGTCAGACATAGTCGATTTATCGCATTGTCGTGGGCTCGCAGCGAGAAAAAAAGGAAAGACAGCTTGCCGAAAATCAAATTGGATGCATGTTTCTTATTTATCGCTAGTAATACAATTCAATTACATTTCAATATAGGCCTATATCGTCGTCAATAGTTTAAAAAGAATCTGATGTGTTGTATTCACATGACTTTCTCTACTCTTGTACTAACCATTCTTGCAAACTCTTATTTCTGTATCTTCTTGTTAATTGAGATAAACATTTGCAGAAATTATCTTATTGTTTATTTCCTTGTAGGTGCAAGGGGAATATGGGAATACAGTAGGCTTTTTTTAAATATTTATTTATTGTCGCTTAACTACTAGTGGTTTTTCTGCGACATACAGGATAGCATAATATACATACATCACAGCAACAAAGATTCACATTAAACAACAATCAAGAAATTGGATACAATACATAGTACTACAGACACTACAACACAATATAAGCAGGATGTGTATACAATGTACATACAATCATTACAGCATAACATTCACATTAAAGAAAAATCTGGAGATTGGATACAATTCATAACAATGACTACAGTACATACCCAGTGTACATTACGGAGAAATGTATACAATGTAATATATTACAATGTTATATTATAACAGTTGCTAATTTTAACTTGTTACAGAACAGTAGGCTTTGAGCGATAGTCAAATCCTTTAAAGCCTTCAAATTCCGTTCTCTTTGCACGGTTAACATATAACCAAAAAAAAAAAAAAAAAATCTGATGTACTGCACTCACATGACTTGTACTATCCATTCTTACAAACTCTTATTCCTGTATCTTCTTCGTGTTAGTTGAGATAAACATTTGCAGGAATTATGTTATTGCTTATTTACTAGAAGGTGCAAGGGGAATGTGAGAATACAGTAGACTTTGAGCGATAGCCAAATCTTTTAAAGCTTTGAGATTCCGTTCTGTTTGCATGGTTAACATATAAAAAATGAACAACGATGGTGTGTTTGATGAGTTTGTTTTCCGAAACTGACACAAATAACAAGGAATATCTCCGAAATGTTGCACTCTACAAAATAAAAAAAAAGTATTAAGACATAAATTATGTGTCTTAGCGAGATCTACATTTTTTGTACAGTAAGATTTTGTCTATCTCTTACGGTTTATGAGTTATTCAAAAGTCATCCAGAGCAGACCGGACTACATAGGCTATAGCCAGAAAATTCAAAATATACATTTCATTTGCCATAGAAATATCTTAAACATATGGCATTTTAATCAAAATCGTTAGAGCCATTTTCAAGAAAATAAAAATTTTGAAAAAATTTGTCATGCAAAGAGTTGTTTAGGGTTGGGCTATTTTCTTCAAAATCTTCGTGTCGCATCCTTGAAAGACATTAAACTTAAATACCAACTTTGGTTTTTAACCGACTTTCGTTTTTGAGTTACTTATGTGGTATATATATATTCAATGTGATGAGCGAAAATGCCACTGTCGGAACGCGAAGGAATCACGTGACTTCCTCGCCCACGCGTTTAAAAATTCAACGGTTTCAATGACTGCTTTTTACTTCCTCTACCGGTAAATAGGGAAAGTATTGTATTCCACCCAAAAATTCGATGTCGAGATTTCACCGGTAATATATGTTTTGAGACCCCCTGAATCCAAAAAAAGCATGTTTAGAAAAGGTCCGTGTGTGTATGTGTGTGTGTGTGTGTGTGTGTGTGCGCGCGCGCGCGCGCGTGCGTGCGTGCGTGTGCGTGTGTGTGTGTGTGTGTGTGTGTCAGTCTGTCAATCCGTCAGTCTGTGTGTGTCTGTCAGTCTATGGACAGCATAACTCAAAAACGAAAAGTAGGTTAAAAACCAAAGTTAGTATTTAAGTTTAATGTTTTTCAAGGATGCGACACGAAGATTTTGAAGAAAATAGCCCAACCCTACACTACACATGGAAAATTTTTCGAAAATTTTTATTTTCTTGAAAATGGCTGTAACAATTTTGATTAAAATGTCGTATGTTTGAGATATTATTATGACAAATGAAATGTATATCTTGGATTTTCTAGCTATAGTCCCTGTAGTCGTATTTACTCTGAGCAACTTTTGCATAACTGGTAAATCGTTAGAGATAGCCAAATCATACTATACAAAACATGTAGATCTTTCTAAAATACACAATTTATGTCGGAATAAATTTTCTTGTAGGGTGAACCATTTCGGAGATATTCCTTGTTATGTGTGTGAGTTTCGAAAAACTTAAAACTTTCGTGAAATGGAACATCGTTGTTCATTTTTTTATTTGTTAAGTGTGCATAGAGAACGGAACCACAAAGCTTTAAAAGATATGACTATCGCACAAAGCCTACTGTATTCTAATATTCCCCTTGCACCTACAAGGAAATGAGCAACAAGATACTTTGTACAAATGTTTATCTTAGCTAACACGAAGAAGATATAGGAATAAGAGTTTGCAAGAGTACAAGAGTAGAGAAACTCATGTGAGTGCAACAAATCAAATTTTTTTACACATTTTCTTGCGAACTCTTGCAAGAATCTCAGTGCAGGTTTAAGTGTTATTTATTTTGTGTTTTTACAACAATCACTACATTTATATATTCTCTCAGGGCTTTCCAACGATATTAATTTTGTTTGCCTGGGACAAATATTATACGATTTTATTACATGAATTGCCCATACCTACTTCATTATTGATATTTAATGAGTTATTTTTGTACCGTTGGAATTATCCCTTCAAATTCCTACATAAGGGGAGGGTATTCGATGGTTTTAGATAGTGAACGACTGTAAATACAGAGGATATAAGAATTTGTAAGTACTCGTTTCGTAAATCACAATTTCCAAAAATGAATGAACATGAATCGCGAAAAAAGTAAAGAAAAAATCTTATGTGTTGCACTCACATGACTTTCTCTATTCTTGTACTAACCATTCTTACAAACTCTTATTCCTCTATCTTCTTCGTGTTAGTTGAGATAAATATTTGCAGAAATTATCTTATTGTTTATCTTCTTGTAGCTACAAGGAGAATACGGGAATACAGTAGATTTTGCGCGATAGTCAAATGTTTTAAAGCTTTGAGATTCCGCTCCCTTTGCACGGTTAACAAATAAAAACATCCGATGTGTTGCACTCACACGACTTTCTCTACTCTTGTACTAACCATTCGTACTATTATAACTCTTATTCCTATATCTTCTTCGCGTTAGTTGAGATAAACATTTGCAGAAATAGTCTTTTTGCTTGTTTTCTTGCACGTGCAACGGGAATATGGGAATTCAGTAGGCTTTGAGCGATAGTCAAATCCATTAAAGCTTTCAAATTCCGTCTCCTGCACGGTTAACATATAAGAAAATGAATAGCGATGTTCCATTTCACAGAAACATAAATAAATGCAAATTTTGTTGTTTAACGACACTGTCAATTGCCAGGATCACATCAGCGTCGCCTGTGTGCCGGAATTTCGTCCCACAGGAGTTCCCTTACATGAGAGTAAATCTATTGACATGGAGCTGTCGTTTACAAGCACACTTAAAAACCATCGATCTGGGTTGGGTTTGAACCCACGACCTTGTGATCAGCAGGCCAGCGTCTAACCAACAGAGCCACCCAGACCGACACAGCCGTTTAAGTTCTCCAAAACTTACGCAAAGAACAAGGAACATCTCCGAAATGGTTCACTCTTACAAATCTCTTACGGTTTGCCAGTTATGCAAAAGTTATCCAGAGTAAATAGGACTTCATGGGCTATAGCCAGAAAAGTCAAGATATACATTTCATTTGTCACAAAAATATCTCAATCAAAATCGTTAGAGCCATTTTCAAGAAAATCAAAATTTTCGAAAATTTTTCCATATAAAGAGTAGTTTAATGTGGAGGAATTTTCTTCAAAATCTTCGTATCGCATCCTTGAAAGACATTAAACGTAAATGCCAACTTTGGTTTGTAACCGAGTTTTCGTTTTTGAGCTATGCTGTCAGCACAGGCATCGGCAAACATGTACTCAATGAGGCCTCGCAACTATGACGTGTCAGGGGCAGCACTTACTCTGCCTCCCCCTCCCTCCCTCGCAGCCTTAACTGGCACTGCATACACACCGATCACGGGCGAACTGTCCTCTCGTATTTACCTGCACTTCTAAACATGTCTGTCAAACTGTAATTTAATACTAAGACTTAAAGATAAATTTCTGCGCTTTAGAGCGCATGTAATTATTCCTGGTCTATTAAATTTGATATCTAGAATACCACTTTGATTATTTCTTCTCTCATCATAGTAGTGATATAATAGCGACTTTGGCTCAATTTGCATAAATATCCCATTAATCAAATCCTGTCACGCCCCCCCCCCCCCTCCCCCTCCCCCTCCCCCCTCACCCCTCCACCCCCACATGTGGGAATTTCCAAAAGGCAATAGCGACTCTGGCTCACTTAGCATAAATTCCCCATTAATAATCCGCCCCCTCACACTCCTCTCCCTCCCCCCCTTAAGTGACATGGGTATTTCTTTGGACACGTGGGAATTCCGAAAAAAGAGGGTGTATGGTCTGTCGCGATCAGGATGACAAAGGAAGGGTAATTAATGACCCCAGTCCCCCTGACACTCCTATTCTAGTGTCTGCATGTGTTTTCGAATGTGTCAGTTGGAAATGTTCCCCTCTGACAGTTTGAAAAGAACAAGCTTCATTTTGGAATGGCGAGCATAGAGGATGACAAAGGAAGGATAATTAATGACCCCCGTCCCCCTGACCCTCCTATTCTAGTGTCTGCATGTGTTTTCGAAAGAAGAACGCAAGGGTAAGAAGCCCTACAATGAATGGCCCCCTTTCAGATCTTGATATATTTATGTGACAGTTGGAAATGTTTCCCTCTGACAGTTTTGAAAAGAACAATGCTTCATCTTGCAAGGGGGCGAGCATAGACATCCCCATTTTCCTGTCTGAACAGGTCTAGTGTTTTTCTCTTAACAAAGCAGCCAAAGATCACCACCTGCAGGAAGAAACCTTTTCAATAGCGAAAGAATACTTCTGTATTGACACGAGGACCACCCATGTGGTTCCCCACTGAGAGGGTTCCCTGCCTTCCCTCACAATGACCGTATTGTGTTGAATGTCCATCCAACCCCCCCAACACTTCAATGCGTTCCCACACAGTGGGGACAAAAGGAAACCTGTAACATAACTCTTAGAAGAAAACAAACTTGCAGTTCGACATAACGAAACTTTTACTGATCAAAATCTACCCCCCACACACGCATTCTTCCGAAGAAAAACCTATTCTCACTGAAATTTTCGGACCGCACACATCTTTGACTTTGCACTATCCATTAAGCGGAAGGGTAATGAGGCTTTTACATTCACAAGGCTTTATCGGTCCACTTTTCCCGTGTCATGTTTTCTAGTTTTTGTTCTTTATTTATCTATTTTGTTTATTTTGGATTCCTTATGGACTTCAATGATGTCTCGCACAATCAACGCAAGCACTATCTCACGATCTTTTACGCTCATAGAGTTCTCTCTACACACGTTTCTTACTGTGACATGATTGTTTGCATTCTGTTAATCCTCATGAAAATACTGGCTTATACTCGCATTTAATTTCAGTATTATTTTATAAATAACATTATTTTATACTTGCAACATTCATTTTGTGTATAGTATCATGTTCGAGGATCAGAGAGGCTGTTTCTCGTTTCTTTCAAGCAAATTTAAGCTTTGACAACATGTTACTTAAGCTGAAAATATTGTCTCGTCTGTTACCCTCACGCAACTTTCTCTACTCTTGCCCTAACAATTAATGCAAAATGTTATTTGCACTAACATCTTCGTGTTAGCTGAGATAAACGTTTTCACAAATTATCTCCCTGCTTATTTCCTTTTATGTGCAAGGGGGGATATTAGAGTAAGGAAGGCTTTGTGTACTGATCAAAAGCTACACGCAATTCTACTGAAAAAACATTCCCAAGGGAATTTTTTGGTCCATCCACATCTCTTGACTTCGCATTTGTTTATGTTCCCAAAACTCAACTAATATCATGGAAATATCTCCAAAAATCCTACAGTCACACACACACACACACACACACACACACACACCTACACACATGAATGCACAACCACACGCACACACACACACACACACACACACAAACAGACATACATACGCGCAAACACACGCACAAAACCGCATAAGCTTCATTTATAATTTCCTTAAATTAAGGACTTTATGTTAGCCAATGCATCACTTTTCACAAGGATACTCTACTCAGTTTTCTTTGTGAAATATCCGGGGTGTTTAAGAGGTCACTTATTTATACATTTATTTTCTTGTTTATAGTATCTTACGAGATTACTATGATTGCTTAATCCTAGCAAGTAATATTTTTTAAATCGCACCAAAGAATAACGATACCACAATGCAGGAACAGTAAGCACCCGACGAACGTAGCTGAATCATTGAACCCATCAGCAATACAGGTTATTATTGTTGTTACATCATAAAATAGAAGCAAAATTGCATAAGGGCGCATTTTCAATGTAATGGACATATTTCAGACACTAAGTAATATCTTGCCTTATTATTAGTTTCTTTATTGACAAATTCGAGAGTTCTGGTCAAAGTAATTACTGGAATAACCTTCAATCTTACAGAAAATTCTTTTGACTTCATTTCTACATAAACACAAATATTAAAAATCTGATGTGTTACACTCACGTGACTTTCTCCCCTCTTGTACTTCCCATTCTTACAAAATCTTATTCCTATATCTTCTTCGTGTTAGTTGAGATAAACATTTGTACAAATTATCTTATTGCTTATTTCCTTGTAGGTGCAAGGAGAATGTTAGAATACTGCAGGCTTTTCTGCCATAGTCTAATGTTTAAAAGCTTTGAGATTCTGTTGTCTTTGCACACTTAAGATATAAAAAATGAACAACAATGATCCATTTCACGAAAGTTCTAAGTTTTCCGAAACTCACACGCATAACAAGGAATATCTCCGAAATGATTCACACTACAAGAAAATTTATTCAGTCGAAAATTGTGTATTTTAGCAAGATCTATATTCTCTATAGTATGATTTGATCCATCTCTAACGGTTTACCAGTTATGCAAAAGTTGCCCAGAATAAATACGACTACAGGGGCTTCACCCAGAAAATTCAAGATATACATTTCATTTGTCAAAAAAATATCTCAAACATATGACATTTTAATCAAATCGTTAGAGCAATTTCCAAGAAAATCAAATTTTTCGAAAAAATGTTCCATTGAAAGGTTAGTTAAGGGGGGATATTTTCTTTTCAAATTCTTCGTGGCGCATCCTTGAAAGACATTAAACTTAAATACTAACTTTGGTTTAACCGACTTTTCGTTTTGAGTTATGCTGAGCACAGACTGACACACACACACACACACACACACACACACACACACACACACACACCTACACTCACACACACACTTAGACATACACACACGCACACATACACACACACTCACACACCCACCCACACTTACACACATACACACACACACACACACACACACACACACACACGCACACACCCACACTTACACACATACACTCATCCACATGCACCCAAGCACACACATACACGCACCTTTTTGTAAACCTGCTTTTTTTTGGATTCAGGGGGCCTCGAACATATATTTCCGGTGAAATCTTGACTTCGAATTTTTGGGTGGAGTACGATACTTTCCCTACTGACCAGTAGAGAAAGTAAAAATAGAGGTTGCGACAACTGAGCATAAAAAATACACAACGCTAATTTCATTTCAATATATGAAACTCCTGATATTATTCTTTGTTATCAAATGATTAAAAATTGAAGAGACAGAATAATGAAAATTTCATTCATCTTACCCTTGCTATTGAATAAAGTTAGTGAATGAGACCTGATGCTCTGAAAGTATTTATTTTTTCTCAAGTAGTAATAGATAAGGGGTTAATAAAATCTCAACAGGAACTTTTTGTCACTAGATGTAAGTTTATTTAATAAGTTTGACAGTTTATAGCAGGTTTGTATAAAACAATTGTACTATTAAATCTTACAATCCAGAGGCTTTTAAGGGGAGAATATGTTTGGAAACAACGCAAAGAATGAGTGAAAACTGCGTACCAATATTCATTACAACTACAAACCAAAACGGATAAGTGGGGCTTGTAGACAGAATACAAGACGAGCTCTATGGTGTTAAAGGAAATTAAAGGCGCAAAACTCCTTATGTGACTTAATCCCCGGGAATGGCTGATGGTAGCATGGAGATGGGAACAATAACAATGATAATGAATAGGAATCCCGCCAGCCTATATTTTAAACATTTTGTTCGGTGTTATTCATCTTTAATTTTTTATTGAAGCATAACATTTCTTGTCATTTCTTACTGAACCTTCAGCATTCAGTTCATTGAATAAGAAAAGAGAATAAAGACATCTTTCAGATGTTCATACATTCATTTTAAATTACATTAAAGGTTGGATTTGTCACTTTCATTATAAAACAAGCTATTATGTATATCATTTCACAGTAGCCAAATATTGGAAAGAAAGCTAACTTCTTAGTTTAGCCAATGGAAACAAAGTTCGGCGGGGTGGAGGGTAGCTGTTTCTACTGTGCAGCTGCACAGGTGTGGTGGGGGAAAGCATTCTAACCTATAAAAGGGTACACCGTCCGCAGGAGTGAACGGACTCACAAGACACACAGGTGTGATTGCAGTTCTAGAGGGCGAAACATCAGTTGGCATTTACACATCACTGCAACAATAACATACATTCCATAATGGCAGGTAAGCCCATTTTATTATACTTTAAAGAAACATTTTGGTGTCTTTCTACGAGTGAAAGTCATTAAATAGGAACAAAATACACAGAAAAAAGTTTTTATATGTTAAATGGCATGTATTTCCTTACAATGGACTTGAAATTATCAGCTCATCATTCATTGCCTTTACACATTGAAAGATTAAGTCAAAGTGGAAATCCGAACTAACGATGAAATTGCCAAATGTAGGAAAACACGATAACTTTTTTTCCCGCTATTCATTAAATGTTTTCTCTTGTTGTTATTTTTATTATTATTCTTTTATTCTTTTGTAGGAAACATCAACAGGGCAAATGAATCTAACACGAGCATCAATGGCTCGCCCCCTGGACGTTGCACAACACGACTTGACAAAGTTACAATGCCAGTTAGGCCCAATAAATGCAGTTGTGATAGTTGTAAAAATATTTCATCACTGAAAAGTCTACTGGGGGAAATTCAAGGTAAGAATTATTAAATATTGAAATGCTAGTTTATATTGTTCCTTATTTGGCTCATTGTAGGAATTCCATCGTAAGCAATTTTTGTGTACATTCTGTCTTCCAGCGTTAGCATTACAGCTCCAAACCATATGTTCAATCGAAATATCATATATGATATTTTGTTTTTCATCATTCATCTGACTTATAATATCCCTTTTAGTACTCTCTTCTTCATATCACAGTGACTTAACTCAAATAATCTGTCTCTAAGCCAAAAACATTTTCTTTTATACCTGAATTAAATATAGTCTTTTATTCAATCTTTAATAAATGTTCACTTGCTGAATATGAATATCCACTTCAAATATTATAACACCATTAATTAATTTTATTGTTTCATCTTACTTCAGACCCATATGAACCAATGGACCTTTCATTGAATCGCCAGCCTAAGGAGCAGCACAACATGAGACCTTCACAAACAGCTTTACACAGAGAGTCAGCGCAAAAGAGGGAATTATACCATAAATCACTTTGCGATTGCAAGATCGCTAATCAAGCTGGGAAGAGCACATCTTCTTCAATATCGCAGAGTAATAAGCAGCCGCATGAAAACATCCATCAGATTACAGATGAACAATTATATCAACAACGCAAGTACAGCTGGGAACCTTCAAATAAAAGATGTCATACTCATACAAGGGAGCAATTCAACAGCCCGCAGCAAAGAACAAAAGAACATAATTACAATCAGATAATTTTATTTAACTTATAAAGATGAATACACTACCATTACCATTCAGAAAGCAAGCATATACTATTGAAAGACAATACATATATTTTCATTTCATTTCTTAATCATTCAATGATGCCAGTCGATTTCAGTTCATTGATAATTCCTTGAATTTCCTTATAGTGATTCTGTCCGGTCGATTCTTGTGACATGATTAATAATCGTAAACGTTTTACTAATTCATTTGGATCGGACCAAGGATATTCCATGCGAAAAGCAGCACTTGATGAAGGAGCATCTTGCATGTTATCGGAGACTTGGAAATTATTACTTTCTTCCAATGAAGTCATGTTTCCAGATGTTTTTACAAGGACGCTTAGCGTTGATTTTCCATCTTCATTATTAGATGTTTCATCAATCCCAGACTTTCACTCTCTTGCAACGGAAATGCCCCTGATTCAGAATTAGCTATATTGTTCACAGGAGCATTAGAAACTTCTTTCTTGCATACTTTATTATGGCCTTCAAGCCTACTCGTTGTCCTATTCTTTAAAGTCTGCCCACACTCACAGCATTTGAGGAAACGATGCTTTCCAAGACTAATATATGAAAAATTAAGTCTTGCATATTTTGAGCAATACAACCTTTTACTGTGATCACTCATAGTGAAATGCAGCTGAAGCTGACAATAACCGTTTTAAGCAAAAGTTAGAGATGCTCGATATTTTATACATTGATTGTTCATATGTCAAATATAAACTCGCAACAATGCAAAACAATTTAGTGTAAGCAGACACCCTAAGTAACCACAGGTGACCAGATGAGGTGACCAAGGGTGACCATGGGTGACCAAGGGTGACCACGGGTGACCAAGGGTGACCAAGGGTGACCAAGGGTGACCAAGGGTGACCATGGGTGACCACGGGTGACCAAGGGTGACCATGGGTGACCAAGGGTGACCAGATTAGGTGACCAAGGGTGACCAAGGGTGACCAGGGGTGACCACGGGTGACCAAGGGTGACCATGGGTGACCACGGGTGACCAAGGGTGACCAAGGGTGACCAAGGGTGACCAAGGGTGACCATGGGTGACCACGGGTGACCACGGGTGACCAAGGGTGACCATGGGTGACCAAGGGTGACCAGATTAGGTGACCACGGGTGACCAAGGGTGACCATGGGTGACCAAGGGTGACCATGGGTGACCATGGGTGACCATGGGTGACCAAGGGTGACCAAGGGTGACCATGGGTGACCACGGGTGACCAAGGGTGACCAAGGGTGACCAAGGGTGACCAGATTAGGTGACCACGGGTGACCAAGGGTGACCATGGGTGACCACGGGTGACCAAGGGTGACCATGGGTGACCAAGGGTGACCAGATTAGGTGACCAAATAGGTGGCCCGTGACCCAAGCACGTACGTGAGCAAAATAAGTGCAAGCTAATGTGAGACTATCAAACATTCAAAATATATAACCTAAACCTAACCTAAGCTAACATAATGTTACCTGAACCTGTTTGCTTGAATCTACACACTGTAACTATTTTAATTGAGGATTTCATTCTGCTTGCACCAACAAATATAACATTACCTAAGCTGAATTCTTCTATTTCAAACTTTTATTCTTGTAACACATGCACTATGTTATACGGAAATTGAATATTTGTATGGGATGGGATGACTTAGTGCATGTGTTACAAGAATAAAAGTTTGAAATAGAAGAATTCAGCTTAGGTAATGTTATATTTGTTGGTGCAAGCAGAATGAAATCCTCAATTAAAATAGTTACAGTGTGTAGATTCAAGCAAACAGGTTCAGGTAACATTATGTTAGCTTAGGTTAGGTTTAGGTTATATATTTTGAATGTTTGATAGTCTCACATTAGCTTGCACTTATTTTGCTCACGTACGTGCTTGGGTCACGGGCCACCTATTTGGTCACCTAATCTGGTCACCCTTGGTCACCCATGGTCACCCTTGGTCACCCGTGGTCACCCATGGTCACCCTTGGTCACCCGTGGTCACCTAATCTGGTCACCCTTGGTCACCCTTGGTCACCCTTGGTCACCCGTGGTCACCCATGGTCACCCTTGGTCACCCTTGGTCACCCATGGTCACCCATGGTCACCCATGGTCACCCTTGGTCACCCATGGTCACCCTTGGTCACCCGTGGTCACCTAATCTGGTCACCCTTGGTCACCCATGGTCACCCTTGGTCACCCGTGGTCACCCGTGGTCACCCATGGTCACCCTTGGTCACCCTTGGTCACCCTTGGTCACCCTTGGTCACCCGTGGTCACCCATGGTCACCCTTGGTCACCCGTGGTCACCCCTGGTCACCCTTGGTCACCCTTGGTCACCTAATCTGGTCACCCTTGGTCACCCATGGTCACCCTTGGTCACCCGTGGTCACCCATGGTCACCCTTGGTCACCCTTGGTCACCCTTGGTCACCCTTGGTCACCCGTGGTCACCCTTGGTCACCCATGGTCACCCTTGGTCACCTCATCTGGTCACCTGTGGTTACTTAGGGTGTCTGCTTACACTAAATTGTTTTGCATTGTTGCGAGTTTATATTTGACATATGAACAATCAATGTATAAAATATCGAGCATCTCTAACTTTTGCTTAAAACGGTTATTGTCAGCTTCAGCTGCATTTCACTATGAGTGATCACAGTAAAAGGTTGTATTGCTCAAAATATGCAAGACTTAATTTTTCATATATTAGTCTTGGAAAGCATCGTTTCCTCAAATGCTGTGAGTGTGGGCAGACTTTAAAGAATAGGACAACGAGTAGGCTTGAAGGCCATAATAAAGTATGCAAGAAAGAAGTTTCTAATGCTCCTGTGAACAATATAGCTAATTCTGAATCAGGGGCATTTCCGTTGCAAGAGAGTGAAAGTCTGGGATTGATGAAACATCTAATAATGAAGATGGAAAATCAACGCTAAGCGTCCTTGTAAAAACATCTGGAAACATGACTTCATTGGAAGAAAGTAATAATTTCCAAGTCTCCGATAACATGCAAGATGCTCCTTCATCAAGTGCTGCTTTTCGCATGGAATATCCTTGGTCCGATCCAAATGAATTAGTAAAACGTTTACGATTATTAATCATGTCACAAGAATCGACCGGACAGAATCACTATAAGGAAATTCAAGGAATTATCAATGAACTGAAATCGACTGGCATCATTGAATGATTAAGAAATGAAATGAAAATATATGTATTGTCTTTCAATAGTATATGCTTGCTTTCTGAATGGTAATGGTAGTGTATTCATCTTTATAAGTTAAATAAAATTATCTGATTGTAATTATGTTCTTTTGTTCTTTGCTGCGGGCTGTTGAATTGCTCCCTTGTATGAGTATGACATCTTTTATTTGAAGGTTCCCAGCTGTACTTGCGTTGTTGATATAATTGTTCATCTGTAATCTGATGGATGTTTTCATGCGGCTGCTTATTACTCTGCGATATTGAAGAAGATGTGCTCTTCCCAGCTTGATTAGCGATCTTGCAATCGCAAAGTGATTTATGGTATAATTCCCTCTTTTGCGCTGACTCTCTGTGTAAAGCTGTTTGTGAAGGTCTCATGTTGTGCTGCTCCTTAGGCTGGCGATTCAATGAAAGGTCCATTGGTTCATATGGGTCTGAAGTAAGATGAAACAATAAAATTAATTAATGGTGTTATAATATTTGAAGTGGATATTCATATTCAGCAAGTGAACATTTATTAAAGATTGAATAAAAGACTATATTTAATTCAGGTATAAAAGAAAATGTTTTTGGCTTAGAGACAGATTATTTGAGTTAAGTCACTGTGATATGAAGAAGAGAGTACTAAAAGGGATATTATAAGTCAGATGAATGATGAAAAACAAAATATCATATATGATATTTCGATTGAACATATGGTTTGGAGCTGTAATGCTAACGCTGGAAGACAGAATGTACACAAAAATTGCTTACGATGGAATTCCTACAATGAGCCAAATAAGGAACAATATAAACTAGCATTTCAATATTTAATAATTCTTACCTTGAATTTCCCCCAGTAGACTTTTCAGTGATGAAATATTTTTACAACTATCACAACTGCATTTATTGGGCCTAACTGGCATTGTAACTTTGTCAAGTCGTGTTGTGCAACGTCCAGGGGGCGAGCCATTGATGCTCGTGTTAGATTCATTTGCCCTGTTGATGTTTCCTACAAAAGAATAAAAGAATAATAATAAAAATAACAACAAGAGAAAACATTTAATGAATAGCGGGAAAAAAAGTTATCGTGTTTTCCTACATTTGGCAATTTCATCGTTAGTTCGGATTTCCACTTTGACTTAATCTTTCAATGTGTAAAGGCAATGAATGATGAGCTGATAATTTCAAGTCCATTGTAAGGAAATACATGCCATTTAACATATAAAAACTTTTTTCTGTGTATTTTGTTCCTATTTAATGACTTTCACTCGTAGAAAGACACCAAAATGTTTCTTTAAAGTATAATAAAATGGGCTTACCTGCCATTATGGAATGTATGTTATTGTTGCAGTGATGTGTAAATGCCAACTGATGTTTCGCCCTCTAGAACTGCAATCACACCTGTGTGTCTTGTGAGTCCGTTCACTCCTGCGGACGGTGTACCCTTTTATAGGTTAGAATGCTTTCCCCCACCACACCTGTGCAGCTGCACAGTAGAAACAGCTACCCTCCACCCCGCCGAACTTTGTTTCCATTGGCTAAACTAAGAAGTTAGCTTTCTTTCCAATATTTGGCTACTGTGAAATGATATACATAATAGCTTGTTTTATAATGAAAGTGACAAATCCAACCTTTAATGTAATTTAAAATGAATGTATGAACATCTGAAAGATGTCTTTATTCTCTTTTCTTATTCAATGAACTGAATGCTGAAGGTTCAGTAAGAAATGACAAGAAATGTTATGCTTCAATAAAAAATTAAAGATGAATAACACCGAACAAAATGTTTAAAATATAGGCTGGCGGGATTCCTATTCATTATCATTGTTATTGTTCCCATCTCCATGCTACCATCAGCCATTCCCGGGGATTAAGTCACATAAGGAGTTTTGCGCCTTTAATTTCCTTTAACACCATAGAGCTCGTCTTGTATTCTGTCTACAAGCCCCACTTATCCGTTTTGGTTTGTAGTTGTAATGAATATTGGTACGCAGTTTTCACTCATTCTTTGCGTTGTTTCCAAACATATTCTCCCCTTAAAAGCCTCTGGATTGTAAGATTTAATAGTACAATTGTTTTATACAAACCTGCTATAAACTGTCAAACTTATTAAATAAACTTACATCTAGTGACAAAAAGTTCCTGTTGAGATTTTATTAACCCCTTATCTATTACTACTTGAGAAAAAATAAATACTTTCAGAGCATCAGGTCTCATTCACTAACTTTATTCAATAGCAAGGGTAAGATGAATGAAATTTTCATTATTCTGTCTCTTCAATTTTTAATCATTTGATAACAAAGAATAATATCAGGAGTTTCATATATTGAAATGAAATTAGCGTTGTGTATTTTTTATGCTCAGTTGTCGCAACCTCTATTTTTACTTTCTCTACTGGTCAGTAGGGAAAGTATCGTACTCCACCCAAAAATTCGAAGTCAAGATTTCACCGGAAATATATGTTCGAGGCCCCCTGAATCCAAAAAAAAGCAGGTTTACAAAAAGGTGCGTGTATGTGTGTGCTTGGGTGCATGTGGATGAGTGTATGTGTGTAAGTGTGGGTGTGTGCGTGTGTGTGTGTGTGTGTGTGTGTGTGTGTGTGTATGTGTGTAAGTGTGGGTGGGTGTGTGAGTGTGTGTGTATGTGTGCGTGTGTGTATGTCTAAGTGTGTGTGTGAGTGTAGGTGTGTGTGTGTGTGTGTGTGTGTGTGTGTGTGTGTGTGTGTGTCAGTCTGTGCTCAGCATAACTCAAAACGAAAAGTCGGTTAAACCAAAGTTAGTATTTAAGTTTAATGTCTTTCAAGGATGCGCCACGAAGAATTTGAAAAGAAAATATCCCCCCTTAACTAACCTTTCAATGGAACATTTTTTCGAAAAATTTGATTTTCTTGGAAATTGCTCTAACGATTTGATTAAAATGTCATATGTTTGAGATATTTTTTTGACAAATGAAATGTATATCTTGAATTTTCTGGGTGAAGCCCCTGTAGTCGTATTTATTCTGGGCAACTTTTGCATAACTGGTAAACCGTTAGAGATGGATCAAATCATACTATAGAGAATATAGATCTTGCTAAAATACACAATTTTCGACTGAATAAATTTTCTTGTAGTGTGAATCATTTCGGAGATATTCCTTGTTATGCGTGTGAGTTTCGGAAAACTTAGAACTTTCGTGAAATGGATCATTGTTGTTCATTTTTTATATCTTAAGTGTGCAAAGACAACAGAATCTCAAAGCTTTTAAACATTAGACTATGGCAGAAAAGCCTGCAGTATTCTAACATTCTCCTTGCACCTACAAGGAAATAAGCAATAAGATAATTTGTACAAATGTTTATCTCAACTAACACGAAGAAGATATAGGAATAAGATTTTGTAAGAATGGGAAGTACAAGAGGGGAGAAAGTCACGTGAGTGTAACACATCAGATTTTTAATATTTGTGTTTATGTAGAAATGAAGTCAAAAGAATTTTCTGTAAGATTGAAGGTTATTCCAGTAATTACTTTGACCAGAACTCTCGAATTTGTCAATAAAGAAACTAATAATAAGGCAAGATATTACTTAGTGTCTGAAATATGTCCATTACATTGAAAATGCGCCCTTATGCAATTTTGCTTCTATTTTATGATGTAACAACAATAATAACCTGTATTGCTGATGGGTTCAATGATTCAGCTACGTTCGTCGGGTGCTTACTGTTCCTGCATTGTGGTATCGTTATTCTTTGGTGCGATTTAAAAAATATTACTTGCTAGGATTAAGCAATCATAGTAATCTCGTAAGATACTATAAACAAGAAAATAAATGTATAAATAAGTGACCTCTTAAACACCCCGGATATTTCACAAAGAAAACTGAGTAGAGTATCCTTGTGAAAAGTGATGCATTGGCTAACATAAAGTCCTTAATTTAAGGAAATTATAAATGAAGCTTATGCGGTTTTGTGCGTGTGTTTGCGCGTATGTATGTCTGTTTGTGTGTGTGTGTGTGTGTGTGTGCGTGTGGTTGTGCATTCATGTGTGTAGGTGTGTGTGTGTGTGTGTGTGTGTGTGTGTGTGACTGTAGGATTTTTGGAGATATTTCCATGATATTAGTTGAGTTTTGGGAACATAAACAAATGCGAAGTCAAGAGATGTGGATGGACCAAAAAATTCCCTTGGGAATGTTTTTTCAGTAGAATTGCGTGTAGCTTTTGATCAGTACACAAAGCCTTCCTTACTCTAATATCCCCCCTTGCACATAAAAGGAAATAAGCAGGGAGATAATTTGTGAAAACGTTTATCTCAGCTAACACGAAGATGTTAGTGCAAATAACATTTTGCATTAATTGTTAGGGCAAGAGTAGAGAAAGTTGCGTGAGGGTAACAGACGAGACAATATTTTCAGCTTAAGTAACATGTTGTCAAAGCTTAAATTTGCTTGAAAGAAACGAGAAACAGCCTCTCTGATCCTCGAACATGATACTATACACAAAATGAATGTTGCAAGTATAAAATAATGTTATTTATAAAATAATACTGAAATTAAATGCGAGTATAAGCCAGTATTTTCATGAGGATTAACAGAATGCAAACAATCATGTCACAGTAAGAAACGTGTGTAGAGAGAACTCTATGAGCGTAAAAGATCGTGAGATAGTGCTTGCGTTGATTGTGCGAGACATCATTGAAGTCCATAAGGAATCCAAAATAAACAAAATAGATAAATAAAGAACAAAAACTAGAAAACATGACACGGGAAAAGTGGACCGATAAAGCCTTGTGAATGTAAAAGCCTCATTACCCTTCCGCTTAATGGATAGTGCAAAGTCAAAGATGTGTGCGGTCCGAAAATTTCAGTGAGAATAGGTTTTTCTTCGGAAGAATGCGTGTGTGGGGGGTAGATTTTGATCAGTAAAAGTTTCGTTATGTCGAACTGCAAGTTTGTTTTCTTCTAAGAGTTATGTTACAGGTTTCCTTTTGTCCCCACTGTGTGGGAACGCATTGAAGTGTTGGGGGGGTTGGATGGACATTCAACACAATACGGTCATTGTGAGGGAAGGCAGGGAACCCTCTCAGTGGGGAACCACATGGGTGGTCCTCGTGTCAATACAGAAGTATTCTTTCGCTATTGAAAAGGTTTCTTCCTGCAGGTGGTGATCTTTGGCTGCTTTGTTAAGAGAAAAACACTAGACCTGTTCAGACAGGAAAATGGGGATGTCTATGCTCGCCCCCTTGCAAGATGAAGCATTGTTCTTTTCAAAACTGTCAGAGGGAAACATTTCCAACTGTCACATAAATATATCAAGATCTGAAAGGGGGCCATTCATTGTAGGGCTTCTTACCCTTGCGTTCTTCTTTCGAAAACACATGCAGACACTAGAATAGGAGGGTCAGGGGGACGGGGGTCATTAATTATCCTTCCTTTGTCATCCTCTATGCTCGCCATTCCAAAATGAAGCTTGTTCTTTTCAAACTGTCAGAGGGGAACATTTCCAACTGACACATTCGAAAACACATGCAGACACTAGAATAGGAGTGTCAGGGGGACTGGGGTCATTAATTACCCTTCCTTTGTCATCCTGATCGCGACAGACCATACACCCTCTTTTTTCGGAATTCCCACGTGTCCAAAGAAATACCCATGTCACTTAAGGGGGGGAGGGAGAGGAGTGTGAGGGGGCGGATTATTAATGGGGAATTTATGCTAAGTGAGCCAGAGTCGCTATTGCCTTTTGGAAATTCCCACATGTGGGGGTGGAGGGGTGAGGGGGGAGGGGGAGGGGGAGGGGGGGGGGGCGTGACAGGATTTGATTAATGGGATATTTATGCAAATTGAGCCAAAGTCGCTATTATATCACTACTCATCATGTAAGGAACGTAAGGTGTTTGTTGTGCTCTAAAGTTCAAAAAGGCACTCATCAATGGAACATCAAGCGCCATTATGATACATGTCATAAGATCACCATACAATTATAGACAAGCATGTATTCATAAATTTATACCACGATTTAAAGTAGCATAACACTGACGTAATGTCTTTTATCCATTTTTTTTAAGATCTAGATCGGACGAACCAACTGCAACAGCTCAAAGAGCAATATTCAGATAATATACCTAATACTAATTTAAATATTACAAATGATAAACAACTTCACTCCAGCTATGCTGTTGCTTTGGAGATTGCTCAGTCACTGAGGTATTTTAGTGATGGAGATTTCATAAAAAATGTGAGAGTGAAGTTGCCAACATAATTTTCCCTGAACAATATGATATTTTTAGTAATATTGCATTATGACCACGAACCATACAGAGAAGGATATATAAAATAGGAGAAATAGCCGAAAAAAGACTACAAACCGAGGTCCATGAATTTATAGCCGTTTCTCTCGCGTTGGGTGAAAGCACTGACAACGTTGACACAGCACAATTGGTAATTTTCACTCGTGGAGTTACTAACAACCTCTCGATACAAAAATATATGCTCGAAGTCATTCCACTTAGGAAACATACAACAGGAACAGAATTATTTCAAGCATTTAAGAAATATGTAGAAGGAAAGAAACTGAATCCAAAAAAATCTTGTATCGCGATTAACAGATGATAATTTGCGTGCTATCCTGAGAGTGGCTACTTGTGATATATCACTAGATTTTCATGGTACATTGCAAATAGAAGTGAATTGAAATATATTGCTCAAATATCTAGGCCTACCTAAAGTATCGTAGACCACTCGTAGCTGGATTCAAGTATGTGTACTATTCCTTATTGTACTCTGTAGCGAGCGAGTCCTGCACTGACACTGAACAAAGGTCAATGCCATCCCCTGTTCTACATTACGTCATGTGTATTGCGGGTTGCATGTTGAGACGTCATACTCATCCCTCATTGAGTACATGTTTGCCGATCCCTGTGTCAGCAGACTGACTGACTGACACACACGCGTACGCCCACGCGCACACGCACACGCGCGCGCGCACACACACATACACACAGACGCGCGCGCGTGAGTTCCTTTTCTGAAAATGCGTTTTTTTATATAGTAGGCCTCAAAACATATTTCCGGTGAAATCTCGACATTGAATTTTTGGGTGTAATGCAATACTTCCTCTGCTTTACTAAACGTAGTAGGGAAAGTAAAATGAATAACGATGTTCCGTTTGACAGAAGTTCTCCAAAATTCACACAAGCAATAAGGCATACCTCCGAAATAGTTCACTCTACAAAAGCATTTAACCAGACACAAATTGTGTATTTTAGCAAGATCGACATTTTTTTGTATAGTAAGATTTGGTCTATCTCTTACGGTTTACCAGTTATGCAAGTCAAATCAGAGTAAACAGGACTTCATGGGTATAGCCAGAAAATTCAAGATATGCATTTCATTTGTCACACAAATATCTCAAACATATGGCATTTTAATCAAAATTGTTAGTCATTTTCAAGAAAATCAAAATTTTTGAAAAATGTTCCTTGTAAAGGGTAGTTTAGGGTGGAGAAATTTTCTTCAAAATCTTCGTGTCGCATCCTTGAAAGACATTAACCTTAAATACCAACTTTGGTAATTATTATTTATTTATGCCAACAAACTTACTATTGGTGTTTTTAAACACACAAGCCGTGTGTGGGCAATGTTTGAGAATTCAATGTCATTCTGGTAGGTTGTCACAGTAGCTTAATGGTTAGAGCACCCGCCTGGTAAGCGGAGGGTCTGTGGTTCAAATCACAGCTATGGCATTGAATTTTTAAGTTCCAGTTCTACCTCTCAACCAGCTTTGTTCTTTAACCGACTTTTCGTTTTTGAGTTATGCTGTCCAAAGACTCTCTCTCTCTCTCTCACACACACACACACACACACACACACACACACACACACACACGCACACACGCACACGCACGCGCGCACAGACATGCACACACACGGACCTTTTTCTAAAAATGCTTTTTCTTGGATTCAGGGGATCTCAAAACATATTTTCGGTGAAATCTCGACATCGAATTTTTGGGTGGAATATAATACGTCCTCTACTCTACGTGATAGAGAAAGTAAAAATGCTGAAGCAAAGCAAGAAAAAAATAGGATGTTAATTGAAATGTGTAAAGAGTTAGTTTCCTTCTACAATATTGCTCAACAAAAAAATCGAAGACGCTGATGGTGCTGCTGTTAACGCAGATTCTATAAAAGAAAAAAGAATTAACGGAAACAAGTAAATTTGGACAGTGTAGTGCTATGGGTGAAAGTACCAATAGGGGTGACGATGTCGATAACGATGATTTTACTGCATGTAATTCGTGGGGATATGAAGATAGCGAATTTTTTATCATGTAATGATCCCGTTAAATCTTATATATTTAAACAAGCAATTCTTGTGTATATATAAATATATGCCACGCAACTTGGAAACGGCTCTAACGATTTCGATAAAACTTTGTATTCAGATAGGGGTTTGCTTTTTAAGTTTGTCTATATAGGTGTAATTCCTAGGGGGAAAAACCCCGCAATTTTACGCGTAACAGTCACACCTTATTTCGGCCATAATTTCTCTGTTAATCGCGCGCGCATTATTCAGTATCAAAGTAACATGGCGGAACAAATGAGTTGTGAAACATAAGTGCGGCAAACCGTTGCGAAGTGGTGAAAAGACAATAATATTGAACGTGTTTAACAAGTTCTGCGAGAAATATCCCGAACTTGCTATCGAAGACGTGATGAAATTAACATCCGAGTTTACCGGTGTGTCAGTTGCAAATATTTACAGCACACGCAAAGAAAAATCGTCAGTTGGTGAAGATCCCGGCAAAAAGCGACCACGTGCCAGATAAATGGTGGATGTAGTTTGCGACGAATTTGTGAGATCTGCAATCCCTCGAAAAGTTCACCAGTTCTTTGTTAACAATGAACCCCCACCTTAAACAAAGTGCTGTTGGCAGTTAACTCTGATCCCGATCTTCCAGATTTAAAACGAACTTCCCTCCACAAGCTGCTTCGGGAGATTGGTTTCGAGATTGTGAGCAGAAAATGAAAAATCTGATGTGTTGCACTCACATGACTTTCTCTACTCTTGTACTAACCATTCTTAAAAACTCTTATTCCTTTATCTTCTTCGTGTTAGTTGAGATAAACATTTGTACAAATTATCTTATTGCTTATATCCTTGTAGGTGCAAGGGGAATGTTAGAATACAGTAGGCTTTGTACGATAGTCAAATGTTTTAAAGCTTTGAGATTCTGTTGTCTTTGCACACTTAACATATAAAAAAGTGAGCAACGATGATCCATTTCACAAAAGTTCCAAGTTTTCCGAAACTCACACACATAACAAGAAATATCTCCGAAATGGTTCACCCTACAAGAAAATTTATTTAGACATAAATTGTGTATTTTAGCAAGATCTACATTTTTTGTATAGTACAATAATTTTGGTCTATCTCTAACGGTTTACCAGTTATGCAAAAGTCGTCCAGAGTAAATACGACTACAGGGGCTATAGCTAGAAAATTCAAGATATATATTTCATTTGTCATGAAAATATCTCAAACATATGACATTTTAATCAAAACCGTTAGAGCCATTTTCAAAAAATAAAAATTTTCGAAAAATTTTCCATGTAAAGGGTAGTAAAGGGTAGTTTAGGGTGAGGCTATTTTCTTCAAAATCTTCGTGTCGCATCCTTGAAAGACATTAAACTTAAATATCAACTTTGGTTTTTAACCGACTTTTTGTTTTTGAGTTATGCTGTCCACAGACTGACACACAGACTGACATACAGACTGACACACAGACTGACACACACGGACCTTTTTCTAAAAATGCTTTTTTTGGATTCAGGGGGCCTCAAAACATATATTTCCGGTGAAATCTCGACATCGAATTTTTGGGTGGAATACAATACTTCCCCTACTTACCAGTAGAGAAAGTAAAAAGTGTTATTGTGCACAGAGATGACGAAAGTAGCAGTTAATTTGCATGTGCTACATGTTATTTGGATCAAGTAAATATATCCTTTTGGTAGTGTAAAATGCATATTATACCTACGTAACTGTGTTGCGTCATTGTGAATGCACGTGGCCGCGGAGTGATACAAACCGGTGCTTTGTTTACATCTCCTCTAATATCTTGATGAACAGAGTATAGCTATATTAATTTATGTATTACAGCTCGTCCCATCTAGGTGTTTAGGGTTACCATATCACCCGTTTTTACCGGGGACCGTTTTTGAGACCCGTCTCCGATCCCCCGTCAGTTTTTGAATATTTTGCGAAACCACCCGTTTTTTAGTTAGCAGTGAAATATATTCCTTTATCACTTCAATTCATTTTGAAAATGAATTCACACGCCGCGTCTTTAGCAATTGCTTTGTATGTCCTCTAGCGGGTTTTTGCTGAACTCTGCTTAAAGTTTACTGCACCTGTACGCCGCATCACTTTCTCTTCTTTCTTTGTGTTTCTGTAATGAATTAAATTAAAAATTGTTTTTATTGTTTAACGACGCTGTCAATTGCTATGATCACATCAGCGTTGCCGGTGTGCCGGAATTTCGTCCCGCAGGAGTTATTTTACATTACAGTAAATCTACTGCCATGGAGCTCTCATTTTTAAGCACACTTGAAAACCATCGGTCTGGACCGGGTTTGAACCCGCGACCATGGGATCAGTAGGCCAGCTTCTAACCAACTGAGCCATCCAGACCGACAAATGAAGACGCCATGAACTGTAAACAAGAGAAGCTTCACCGTAAAGTTTTTGCTTCCACTGAACGAAACCTACATATTCTTGTTGTAGCCTGGACTGACTAGTTTTGCCGATATATCATATACAGATCAGAATGCCAAAAGATAATTATAAGTGCAAGTTTAAAATTAGGGCAGAAAACCATTTTGTCCCTTTAAAAGATACTTTTTATACTGTTATAACTGGATGACCCAATACAGTGGTATGTCTGTGTTTCAATGGATAACTCTGGATAAAGAACCAGTGGCAACCGGTGGAAATAACTGTGTAATTTTTAAGAAGTGTTAACATAGTTATTGATGACTCTGTACTCTTTGATGAAATAAGTGCTTTAAGAATCTACCACAAAATCAACTCTGCGACATTGGTAGGGAAGTGTTGCCGAGAAATGGTTCGAATACATGAGTAGTAATGTTGAATGTATAGAACTGTTGAAAGTAGCACGCCTATTTTGCCACACCTGCACATAATGCAGCTGTACAGAGAATATTTTCTCTGCTAAATGTTCAGTGGACAGATGACTCGCTGCCGAAAATGTAAAGTTAATCATAATGCACAACATGAAAAATGTAACTTGTGCTCAATGTTATGACCGGTTTATCTGTAAAAAGGATTTCCTGAAAAAGTTCAAAGGAAATGAAAAGTATGTAAAATAAATGTCGGTAACTGAATTCCCCCAGTTGTTTGACACCATGATATGGTAACCCTATATATGTTTGAAATAGAAACACGACGTATTATATTTTAAGGCTGAAATGATGGTGCTTATGAAATATTTATATGTATCTCTATATCTCTTGTATCTCGGAAATGACTTAACAATTGCGACAAAATGTTTATTTAGCTAACGTATTGCCTTTTAAGTTTATCTCAATAAGTATCTTCTCCCAAAAAAAACAAGATTTCACAAAAGGGGGGAAAATGCAGAGCGAAGCTCGGTCACCCAGGTACTGAGTTATAAACAATGCAATGTGATCTTCGTGTCGCATTCTTGGAATGTCAAACTGTCAAACTTAAATACCAAGTTTGGTATTTAACCGACTTTTCGTTTTTGAGTTATGCTGTTTACAAACATGCGTGCGGTCCTTTATCTAAAGATCTAATTTGCGTGTTCCCATTACTTTCTTACTCACTCTCTCTGTGGGTCTGGGTAGCTCAGTTGGATAGGTGCTAGTGTACTCATCTCAAGGTCACCCAGAACGGAAGTTTCTAAGTGTGATGTAAAGCAAAAGCTCCATGTCAGCAGATTTGCTGGTATGTAAAAGAACTTCTGCAAGACGAAATTCCGGCACACTGGCCGCGTTAATATGATCCTGACAACTGACAGCGTCGTTAACAAAGAAAATATGTATTTACTCTTTTTGTACTCACTCTGGTACAAACTTTCTTACAAAAGCTTAGTCTTCCATCTACTAATCGAGATGAACTTCTGCAGAAACGATTTTATTATACAGAGTTAGTTAAAAGTCCTGCACCACTTAATAATTTTTTAAGCATGTGGCTGATTAACACGAAACTCGCTGTAAGAACGTCGTACGCTGAGAAGTACGATAGACAGCGAAGTCATCTACAAATAGGCATGGCGAAGCTCCAGGTGAAACACATTTCCAGATGGAGTTAATTGCTATAGCAAAGAGCGTGACACTTAGTACCGAATCCTGAGGCACCCCCTCCTTCTGAACAAAAGAATTAGAAAAACCCGAGCCGACCCTTACTCGGAAAAAGCGGTCTTTCATAAACTCCTGAATGAACAGCAGTAGGCGTCCACGTATACAGGAAAGTAGAATCCCTGCTCGCCAGCACGTATCATCCCTCTTCGCCAGCACGTATCATCCCTGCTCGCCAGCACGTATCATAAGCCTTCTTGAGATCGAAAAATATGGCAACGGTTCGATAGTTCTTCATAAATTCGTCCATTATCTGTGTCAATATTGACACAAGATAGTCTACAGTTGAACGGTGTCGTCGAAAATCACACTGGATGTTAGTAACTTTCTAACCACCATACCAATCTTCCATTGATCATGCGTTCCATCACCTTGCAAACGCAACTGGTAAGAGAAATAGGACTATAGCTGGAGGGAAGATTACAGTCCTTTCAAGCCTTCAAGATGGGAATAGCGGTGGCCTCCCGCCAATTTTCTGGGAGTATACTGTCAACCCAAACACGATTATAGACCTCGAGCAGGAATGTCTTACCTTCAGGAGAGAGTTGTTGTAACATTTGTAGATGAATACCGTCTGGTCCTGGTGCAGATATTCGCGAAGATGAAAGCGAATGTTCTAATTCCGCCATGGTGAAAAGGCGATTGTAATCTTCTAGGCTTCTAGAACGAAACGCGAAACCTTCAGATTCCACCTGAATTTTAATTGGAAGGAACTCAAGGGAGTAGTTTTCCGAGCTAGACACTTGAGCGAGTTGGCCACATCAAATGAATTAACTACAGCTCCTGTGGCGGTTTTCAATCTCGCTATGGGTATATGGGTCGATTTAGCTGCAACACGCCTTAACCTATCCCACACAACCGAGGAAGGTGGATGTCGGTTAAACGAAGCTACAAATTTGATCCATGATGTCTGTTTGCTATCCTTAATTACTTGTCTGGACCTGGCGTGCATTTTCTTGTATTGGATTAGGTTATCCAACTTAGGGCGACGTTGGAAAGCCCTAAGAGCACGTCTTCGAGAACGAATGGCTTTCCGACGTTCTTCCGCCCACCAGGGGGCAGGAGATCGACGGGGCTGGGAAGTTGAAACTGGAATAGATTGTTCAACAGCAAAGAGAATCGTCTCCGTGAGATGCTGCGCCAAATCATTCAACTGGGTGTAAAGGTTCCAGTTGGCATGGTCCAAACGCCACCTGTGCATACGTATGGTGTAAATCAGAGATGACATTCCATTGTAAGGAGACTGCCAACTAAGGTGAACAGACTCAAGATCAAGGTCCGAGAAACTATTGAAGGAGTCAGAAATGAATGTAGGCTCTCCAGTGTTGAGGAGAGCTAGGTTGTAACTGTCGAGGACATCAGCGATGAGCTTGCCTCTCGCACAAACCTGAACCCCAAAGTGGGTGGTGCGCATTGAAGTCTCCCACCAACAGAAAGGTGTTGGTAACTGGGAAACTGGATCTTCTAAATCAATCTGCGAGAAGTCATGGGACGGAGGCAAATATAAGTTGCAAATAGTGAACTGGGTGTTTGGCAGTAGAATCGTTACGGCAACTGATTGTATACCAGAGCGTAAGGGTACTGATTACATGCATACATCGTCTCTAACAAGTATCATAGTGCCGGCATGTGCCGGGACACCCTCTTCTGGTGTAACATCACACCGTGCTGGGGTGTATCGTCTGAGATGGAAAGCGTTCTTATTGAGCAAAAGCTCAAGTTCTGGTCGTTGTGTTCTAATACCACGTATATTCCATTGTAGGATAGCCATATTAATATGTGTATGGGACAGGTATTCCAAGGAAACTCTGTATTACTTTGAAGTAGCCGGTTGTCGAATTGATTTAGCCCTTTTCTTCAGTCTTGGGCTGATATTCTTCTCTGATGCTTTTTCACACCTCTTTTCCACCAAGGTTCTCCCAGTGTGGGTAGATTCTTCTAGCTCCATGTCCTCTGCCGAGGACGTCCGTGTTCCTATAACGAACTTGGGTGCGAGTGTCTCGAACCGGTTGCTAACGGGGACCGGCGAAGATGAAAGACGCCGGTCTGAGTTCACCCCTGAAGATTCCCTACAAGAGGATCTTCGAGGAGATCTAATATCCCTTTGATGTACTGGGATCAGACTTATCTTCCTTGAGGAAGTCATTCTTCGTGTAGCTCTTCTTAAACTTTATCGGCGAGGTATTACACATCACAGGCTTGCTAGTCTTTTGTGTTGAGTTTGACGTTTTCGTTGGTGATCTAACAGTTGTATTTTTTTCACCAACAGATTTTGTACACGTTGATACAGATGTGCACGCTGATGTTGAGGACTTTGGAATAGAGCTTCGAGCTACAAGTGTATTTTATGAAATTGTTGCCCCATTGAAATCGCTGGTCTGCGTTGCGACCACTCGCCTCGGTACCGGTTTAGCTGCAACTGAGCTATAGGTATCGGACCTTGGAACAGAGGGTTGGCGTATACGCAAGAGCTTCCGGGCTTCTGAGAAGGGCACCTTCTGTCTAACCCGCACCTCTTGGATCTGCATCTGCACTTTGAGGACTAATGTAAGCACTATCAGATGTGGTGTGTGTATTTTGCGGTATTATAAATCATTTAAGCAGAGGGTTTTTGGCACTGTTGATTGAAAATGTAATGATACACAGAGATTGAATTACAAATAAATTCCTTCCTATGTATGGTACCTCCTTGGTACTTTGTTTCTCTCTACTAAAATGTCACTTGAAGTAGAATGCAACGTTTTGCATGGAAATGACACAGACCACTGTTTTGTTTATGATAATTGTTATTCTAAGCTCGTTTTCATGAGGTTCCGAGTGTTAGAGGTCAAAGGTGTCCCTTGTAAGTAGCGAGGACCACTCGACTCTGCTACTTTCTTTACACTAATTTTACTAATTATTTGTTTCGAGTTTTTGAAGAACTCATGGTGATGATATCCTGCACCATTGCAAATGTCTCCGATGGCATGCTCACATCCTCGGCGCCACCCCGGCTTAGGTGAGAGTCCTGGCCTGGACCTTGCTCACCCTAGGGTCACAGCTGCCAGTGTATAGACAGAGGGACCGAATCGCCTTCAGGAGTGCATCAGCTCATGCAATGGCCCCTCCCCGGTCCTGACCTTTATCAGCGGATACGAACACAGATCCTACATGATAACCAGGGGCTGGGAATTACGCGGTTACCCAGTCACCCCTTGTATAAATAGGAAAGTAGCAGTTGAGCGATAGAGTAGTAGTCAGAGTTAGGGTGCAGGTCATCGTGTACAGTTAGCTTTTAGTTACCTGAGTCATCCAGCCTGTCAGTGAGTGCGTATGTGTCGTCGAGGTAATGTAGCGTAATAGTCAAGAAATAAGGGATGAGAAACTGGAGAAAGGTATTGAAAGACTGAGAAAGATGATTGGAAGAACAATTGGGAATTCTAATGGTAGAGAAGACTATAAACTGTGTTGGCAACGAGAAGGAAATTGTTCATTTGTAGCAAAATTTAAAGGGAAAATAAAGTGATAGAAAAATAACAGCACATCAAATATTGCCATTTTTGTTTCACTATTTATTATTACTATCAAATTATTATTTATATTACTGTCATCATTATTATTACTATCTTTATTATTTATTATTACTGTCGTCACCGCCACCACCGCCACCGCCGCCGCCGCCGCCACCACCACCACCACCACCACTACCGCCACCGCCGCCGCCACCACCGCCACCACCACCGCCACCGCCGCCGCCACCGCCGCCGCCACCACCACCACCACCACCACCTCCATTATCATCATTATTGTGCAGTGAGCAGTTTAGTTAGTTGAGTGTTTTTAAATGAGTAGTGCTAGACTGACAAAATACATAATGCACATTATTATGTCACATTATATATGCACATACGAGTATATATGTCTTAGTTTTACCTATTCCTATGCACAAATATGTCTGATGTGTATCAACTGCACTCCCTAACATGCTTGGCAACCTGGCATTTTGCGTCACTGTTGAGCCCAAGAACTCTATTATCCTTCTAACTGTAACTATCCCCTTCCTCTCTCACCTCTTTCTGCTCTTCTGTCCCATAATTCCCTGATCTGTTTTTCCTTAATATTCCTTAAAAACTTCTCTATCCCTCTGTTAATTTTTTTGTTTGTTTCCTTATTAATATTTTTACCACCACAATATAGCTCCCATGCCTTTTGCCTCCATTGAGCTAGCTCTTTGCATTCTACTGAATAGTATACTATTCTCTCTTCACCCCCACGTACTATGCATGCTCCTGCTATACTTGCTCTTAAACCTTTTAAGAAACATACATGTTATTCTCATCCAAGCCATCCCTTCTCTCTCCTGTCTACTACAGTTGTCAACATACCCCTCTTTCCATTCTCTTTTTAGAATTCTATTGAAGATATAAATGTTATTTGTTATGCAAACTATTGTCACTGTTATTTTAATCAAAATCATTACAACTATTTTTGAGAAAATTAAAACTAATGAAAGTTCTTCCATGTAAAGGATAGTTTGGTGTAGGGGAATTTTCTAGAAAATTTTCATATTGCATCCTTGGAGGATCCTGAATTTAAATATCAAGTTTGGTATTTAATCAATGTTTTGTTTTGAGTTATGCTTTTCACAGACATGGATCTTTTTTTAAGGGCTGTCTTTTCAGAGGACCTCAAAATTTTTATTTCCACTGAAACTCCAGTATCATATTTTTTGGTGGAATGCAATATTTCCTCTAATTACTGTAGGTAAGCAGTTGAAAAAGTAAAACTGGTTGCCATATACAGGGCTTGAAATTCCATACTCTTTCCATGACACTGAAAAACAACTGAATAACAAAAAACTACAGTTACAAAAAACTAACAAAAGCGTGAGAAAATTCAAACCAATAATATTAGATATCTTGAAAATGGCTGATGCCACAAAAAGCTTTACTTGAAATAAGTTGTATGTTCTAAACATAGCTAAATTTTTGTTTACCTCTTATGGTTTCCCGTTATATAAAATTCCTTCAGAATGAAGAAAACTTCACAGGCTATTCCTAGAAAATTCAACATACACATTTTATTTGTCATATAAATATCTTAATTTATTTTATTTCAAAGTCTTCCTGTACATTTACAAGTTGCCACTATGACAAAGAATACCATCTGCATTTTACATTAAATGTTACAAAAGAAATATTTACATGTTGAATTGAAATTATATACAAGGACAAAATAAAAATAAAATAAGATATATAACAATTAAATCCCCTCAAAGTTGATGTTATTCAAAAGTTGTAGATGAAGAAACATTTAGATAGTGAGTTGAATCCCATATGCATGGTTTCTGAAAATTCCAATGGAGTATTTCAGAGTAGATATTACTAGTTGATATATAAGGTCTTTCTTCAATCAATCATCAGGCCGAATATATTTATATCTTGTAGGTGGTATTTATTTTTATAATATTCTATGGTTCCTTCATAGATTTTTCGTCTTTCCTCGTCGACCTCCTCAGGTTGATTCTCATACGACTCGAATCGTATGGTCGGATCAATAATGAATCCCTGTGATGACTGGGGCTTGAATGTGATAATATCAATACGACGATTGCTACCATTATTTGACACTCCATGTATTTCTTCATGATTAAACTTGTTATTCATTTATGAGTAAATCAAAAATATTGAAAATAATTTCACTTAAAAGGTAACGCTGGGTGGGGGGGAGATTTTTAAAAATCATTGCGTCACTTATTTGTAAGATATTGAGCTTAAATAGCAAGTTTGACATTTACTAAGCATCTCCTTTTTGAGTTACACTGTTCACATACACTTGCATGTTTTTCTAAAATTGTTTTCTTTTTCTTTATTCCAGCAGGCTTCAAAACATATTTTTTGTGAAAACTCAACATCAAACTTAAGAGTGGCATACAATTCTTCCTCTAGTGACTATGTATGTAGTTGAGAGAGTAATGATTCTGGTTCAAATGTATGCTGTGACTTTTATGTCACTGAATTGAAATGCAATATGTGCCAAGGGCAGTACTGTTGATATCCAAATGGAAGGAAAATTTGGGATAACTCATCAAATATGCTTTCCTGAGTTAGAATATGGAGTATTATATAATTAAGATAGTTTTAAGTTACAAGAATGTATAAAAATTGTGTGTACAAACATATTAATAAATATTTTCTTATACATTTTTACTTTCTCTGCTACTTTCCTAGAGTAAGTAGGCAACGTATTCCTTTTTATTTATATGCACAAATTTGGAATTAATACTCTGACTTTACTTTCTACAACAGAACTTACTGTTACTGTTTTGGAGACTTGTCTCCATCATCAACATAACTTTACAGCCAAAACCATATTACTGTAATTTCACTATAAATACACATTTTGAGACTCCCTGAATGTTTGTGTGTGTATCTGTGAACAGCATGGCTCAAAAACTAACTACCAGTTAAACACCAAATCTTCCAAGGATGCAAGATGCAAGACAAGTTAATTATTGCTATCATGGAAATAATAGTTTTTATGTACGAAAAAGGTCTGTGTCTGTCATGGACTGCAGAGAGTATGTGATCAGAAATACCTGCTGAATGCTGTAGTTTTATAATACTTTATTTTTTTTTGAAGGAAGTTTAATTCCAACTTTGTTAATAAAAGGGTAAATAAAATGAGGAGCTAAAAAAATGATTCAGTTTAATATTATTGTGCTCTTGGTTAAAAAAAAAAGACTTTATTACATTCACACTACTTTCTCTACTCTATCGTTTGTTAGTAGATAGACCAACTATTCTTATGAAAGCCTATTACCTATGCAGAAATAGCTATATTATACACCTTCTTATACTCGTAAATACAAAAGGAATAAGAATTGTCAAATGTTTAAGAATTGCATGCTGTATGCTGCCCTTAAAACTCCATACTCCTTCCAAGCAATCGTGAGGAATAATTAAAAATCAAAAGGACTTGAAAAGAATGACAAAAAGTATTGAACAATTCAAACCATTAATAGTGCGCATTTTGGAAATGGCTTATGCCAAAAATAATTTTTTTGCAAATAATTTTTTTTTTTTTTTACAGAGGTCCACATTTTCTGTACAGTAAGTTTTCATTTTAATAATGAATAAGAAAGGAATGACTTTGAGGGAAGCTAAACAATTAACTGGGATAGGACAAAATAAAGGAAATGGATCAAGACCGGCTGAGGAGATCCGATGCTTGAAAGGGCATGAGGGAGTGGAAAGGAAGAAGTCTTCATTTTGCTTAACGTATATATCAGTTATTTATACAACATTTCTTTTAAATGACGAGGATTTTACAGCCTATCACAGAAAATTCAAAATATACATTTTATTTGTCAGGCAAATATCTTTACCATATGGTATTTTACTCAAAATTGTTATGTATTTTTGAGAAAACCAAAAATTTCAAACAATATTGTATGTAAAGGGTAGTGGGATGGAAAGAATTTAGTTGAAAATTACGTTTGCATCTTTGTAAGATTCTGAACCTAAAGATCAAAGTTAGATATTTATCCACATTTTGATTTTGAAGCTTTAATATTCACTATCTTTTTCTAATATTATTTTAATTCATGGGATCTCGGAAAATGTGCTTCTGGTGAAATCTTATATTGAATTTTTGAGTGGGATGAAATACCTTCTCTATCTACATTGTACATGATAAAAAAGGTAAACAGTCTCTGGTTCGTTCCCGGGTTTTGGCATTAACTTTTAAATGTTGGACTGTAAGGGAGGAAAGGAACAGCGCAAAGTTGACTGTTAGCCAGGTAGCAAGATACTGCCTGGCAGGTTTGGACCACCTATAGAAAAACTTTGCAATATGCAAATAGACAACAGAACAATTACTTGGATCCAGGAATTCTTGAGCGGACAAACCCAAAGTGTGTGGGTGGGAAATAGACTATTGTCCTCTACTGAAGTAACCTTGGGTGCCCCCCAGGGTAGCATGGTCAGGCCGTTGCTTTTCTTAGCATATGTAAATGATATATGGAAAGAGATAACATCGCAAATTTGCCTATTTGTAGATGACTGTATAATCTGTAGAAATATTAAGAGCGAATGTGATGTTATAAACTTACAAGAAGATTTAAACAAAATTCAACTCTGGGCGCAATCCAATCAAATGGAGATAAATCTAAGTAAGTGTAAAACAATTATATTTTCAAGGGAAAGAACAGAAGAAATTGTGGTGTATAAATTAGGAAACAAGAAAATACCCAGGGTAAATGGCACTAGATACCTAGATGAATAATAAATGAAAGATTGGAGTGGGGGAACATGTAAACTCAGTCACTGGAAAGGCATGGAAGGTATTACACTTTGTAATGATATTAAAATGCAGCAATGGAAAATCGCGAAACTTAGCATACACATCCTTAGTCTGGCCAATATTAGAATATAGCGCTGTATGCTGGGATGCATATCAGGCTGGGCAAAAACTAGCACTTGAGAGAGTTCAAAAAAGCAGCTAAATTTGTAGATAGAGGAAAATGTTTAAAAAATCCTATAGGCACTGCTACCTCTTGGGAAATACTAGGGAAACGTAGAAAATGGGCAAGGTTATGTGCAATTTTTAGAGCACATACTGGGAAATCTGCATGGAAAGACATAATAAAGTGGTTGTTAACCCCATCATATAGGGGGAGAAATGGTCGCTCAAAAAAAAAAAAAAAATAAGAAATAGGGAACAGAAAACCGATGTAGGTAAATTTTCCTTTGCAAATAGAACAATTGATGACTGGAACAATTTGACTGCACAGTTACTGGAGACTTTGCCTCAAAGTGTCAATAGTTTCAAAGAGAGGCTAAAAAGAAATGGGTTATTGTAGTTGCTATATTACATAAATCTTGTTGACAGGAATAATTACATTGTATTATATTGACAGCCCTGCCATTGGGCCATGCCCTAAGCAATGAAATAAAGCATCTATCAGTCTGATTTGTTGCACTCACATGACTTTCTCTACTCTTGTACTAACCATTCTTACAAACTCTAATTCCACTATCTTCTTTGTGTTAGTTGAGATAAACATTTGCATAAATTATCTTATTGCTTATTTCCTTGTAGGTGCAAGGGGAATATGGGAATACAGTGGGCTTTGAGCGAGTCAAATCTTTTAAAGTTTTAAGATTCTGTTCTCTTCGCGGCTAAGACATAAAAACATGAATAACGATCTTCCATTTGACAAAAGTTTAAAGTAAAGCAAAGCTCACACAAAGAACAAGAAATATCTCAGAAATGGTTAGCATAGAAACATCTTAAACATGTGGCATTTTATTCAAAATTGTTAGAGCCATTTTCGAGAAAATAAAAATTTTCAAAACATTTTCCATGTAAAGGGTAGTTTAGGGTGGAGGAATTTTCTTGAAAATCTTTGTGTCGTATCCCTGGAATATATTACAAAATATACCAAATTTGGTTTTTAACCGACTTTTCGTTTTTGCGTTACCCTGTTCACAGATACACACATAAACACACAGACCTTTTTTTAAAAATTTCTTTTTTGGATTCAGGGAGCCTTAATTAAAAAAAAAATAGTTTGTTGTTTAACGATACTGTCAATTGCTAGGATCACATTCAGCGTCGCTGGTGTGCTGGAATTTGGTCCCGCAGGAGTTTTTTACATGCCAGTAAATCTACTGACATGGAGCTGTCATTTTTAAGCACACTTAAAAACCATCTTTCTGGGCCAGATCTGAACCCATGACCTTGGGATCAGTAGGCCAGCGTCTAACCAACTGAGCCACCCAGACCGACAGGAAGCCTCAAAGCATGTATTTCCAGTGAAATATCCACATCAAATTTTTGGGTGGTATACAATACTTACTATATGTAGCACAGAAAGTAAGAAAGGGCATTTATTTAAATATTTTATGGGAATTATGATGTCTGGAAAGGATAAATAACAATGGGACATTTTTATGTAATTTTATAAGGCTCATTCTAAGGCAACCAAAATTACATAAAAATTGCACAGCAAAACAATAGTGAACTAAGACTTTCATTAGAAATTTGACTTTAACTAATACAAATTTGACTTTGACTTGAGAGGAAGTATAAACCTTTTCTTTCTATATAGGTATAATGAATGACATCAAATTAATTTTAGTAACTCACATTACACCCTAAAGAGAAAACATTTAAGCGTTACTGGACAAATGTAATACTCTGTTCTGTTAATCACTGTTGAATGCTAATCGTGTTTGTAAATAAACTACTTTAGTAATTCACTGTAAGCAAATTAAAATTCCTCATTTAGTGTACTGGAATATATTATGACAAGTGACAAAATTCAGTTACTTTTCATTCTTATCACTTTATTTCTCTTCTAAAGCTGAAGCACAAAAACAGTTGCTATATTGTTAATACAATCTACAATTAATAATGATCCTATCTATCACAGCTGTTGTGTCCTCTTGTAATCTTGACACATACTACACTGTCTTTCTATTTTCTCTATCTCGGGGCTCTAATGACCTAACTGTCAATGGCCCCTTAAACCCTAATCACTCACTCACTCACTCTGTCTCACACAACGCTTACGATGATCACACTCACTAAAATTGCTTTACACAACAAACAAATCTGACATGACGACTCAATGTCTACCGCTGTCTCTGATGATACACACATTCTCTAAACACTGACTGTACACACACTTAAAACTAACTGCTAACAGCTGTCTTGTTCAACATTTAATGACTCCAAAGAATTAGAAACTGGTTGCTAGGCACCAATGATGTAGCACAGATTTTTCTTGAACCTCTCATAAATAAGCCGGCAGTTGAAAGTGTGCTGAACAATCTGAAAATGTTTTGTTCTGCTCTGCTCCATTGTTAATGTTGTTTACTTATAGCGCAGTAGTGCGAAAGAGCTGCACAGAGGCACAGAGTTGCGCAGCAGTGTGAAATAGCTTGACCTTGAGCATGTCTGATGGCTGCTGCTCGCCAGCATCAAAATGTAAACCCCAAAATATTGAGAGGTAGAACTGGAACTTAAAAATTCAATGCCACAACTGGGATTTGAACCACAGACCTTCCGCTTGCCGGGCGGACGCTCTACCACTGAGCTATTGTGACAAACTGCCAGAATGGCACTAAATTCTCAAGTTAGTTCGTATTTTCCCTCTTAAACTTTGCCCACACACGGCTTGTGTGTTTAAAAACACCAACAGTAAGTTTGTTGGCATAAATAAATAATAATTCCCAAAATATTGGTTTAATTTATATGAAATGCACATGTGTTGAGTTGTGTTAATGTTTATTGTATGCATTTGATATTTATTGATATTGTGTTAATTGATGTAATTTTTTTAAAATTTTGTTCATATTAGTGTTCTGTCAGGTAATACATAAAGAAATATCCAGCATTGATACATGTATAGCAGATAAAGAAGATATTGCTGCCAAGGATGGTAGCCAAGAAGAATCAATTATCTTTGTTTAGTACATGTTTTACAAGTGATAGTTTATCCATGAAGGATAATCAATAAAAACTATTACTGCAAATAAAACGTGTACAAGAAGTGGAAACAAGAATATAGAAAATGAACACTACAGAAGTGATGATGCACACAAAAATAAATTTGTAATTGATTTCCATGGATAAAAAGAACGGCACATGGAGAAAAGTTCTGTACAGAAAAGAATCTGAACATCATTTCTGCAGAGAAAGTGAGTAAATAATTTCAGACATTGATTTCAAAAACCAGTTGAGAGAGAATTATCTTGTTAATTAAGTCATACATTAAATTAAAACAAATATTTGGTGAGAACTTATATTTAAGAAGAAACCTTGCACGTGCCATTCTGTTCATGTTTACTGTTCCCACTACATACCACCCGAAATCAATATCTTGCCACTTATTTGAACTGCTACATTTGGAGCCTCAACGTGGGGTGATTAAATAAATAAAAAGGGCAATTCTTTTAAAGACATACAGAGTAAAGAGTACATAGCTTAATTAAACTGCTACACATGTTAGAAAACCTTTTCAGAAATGAATGCTGAGGTAACTATTTGCCAAATATAAACATTAGATGCATTTTATCTTATTAAACAAAGTTTATTGTTGACAGACTTACCTTTCACGACCAACTGTGCTGTATCATGTGGAGCAATGAAGTAACTGAACTCCCGCAAATTAAACAGAAGTCACTAGGAGCCTGTATTATAAAGGAAGTTTTATGCTTGCATAAATAACAATGTCTTGTTGGAAATCAAATAGGATGTATGTTTATTGTTTATCGCTTTTAATACAACTCAATTACACTTTCAATATAGGCCTATATCATCGTCAATAGACTAAAAACAAATCACAGCCTGTTCTGTTTCAACAATGAATGTCTGAATATGTTTCAAACTGTTAACGACTATATTTTAGATTTCTAGTATTATATGGACTTAGAGAATGATTGTAAGCACAGAGGATATAAGAAATTTTAAGTATGGTTTCATAAATCACAACTTCCAAAAATGAGTGAACCTGAATCACATAAAAAGTTAAGTAGTTTACAATGTAGAAAAAATGCTAAAGTAAAGCAAGAAAAAAAATGGTTGTTAATTGGGATGTGTCAGTTTCTTTTTACATTGCTCAACAAAATAAAAAGTCAAAGATGCTGATGGTGGTGCTGTTAATGCAGATTCTAAAGAATTAACATTAACAAGTAAATTTGGACAGTGTAATGATACAGGTGAAAGTACAAATAGAGGTGAGATGTCAATAACAATAATTTCAGTGCACGTGATTCAAGAGGATATGAAGATAGTAAATTTAAACCATGAAATGACTCTGCTAAATGCACTATAAAGATGCAACGCAAGACTACATACTAAGACATGGCATAACACAAAATATGGACAAAGATTTTGAGTGCACAAGGTAACAGTATTCAGACACTGCCAGATACCTTTTGCAATCACTATTTAGCTGAACTTCAAATAATGGTGAAGTGCGGTATACATTGTGGTTAGTGTTTACTAAAATTAAATGCACAGTTTATTGTGCCCCCCATAGGCTCTTTGGGAAGACCTTAGGTTACAATGACTGGAAAAATGCAAATCAACATATGAAAGAACATGAAAATCCTATGAACATAAATGTGCAATTACAACAATGATAGCAAGAAGACATACGGCTGAAAGAATTGACAGGGCTTTGCTACTTCAAACAGACAAGGAAATTAATTACTAGACGAAAGATCTAAAGTGTATAGTATTTTTTTATCTAATTGCCCTCCCCTTATGTAAGACTTACACCCCCTAGGATTTACAAGTCAGTGCCTAGGGTCAGATGCCTGTTGGGAAGCAGAGGAATCTATGGACCTGACAGATTGAAGACCTGGATGGAGGTGATCAGCCCATCACCAGGTATGTGAGTGAGGAAGACAATGATGTGAAATTCAGGCAATATCAATGAATGGAAAGATGATGATGGAGCAATTGGTGGAATGAGTAGAGGGAAACCGGAGAACCTGCACAGATGTCGCTTCATCCACCACAAATACCACATGCAGGTCTCTGGAATGAACCCTGGCTGCCTAAGTGGTAGGCAAACAGTCTTAACTGCTTGGCCATGGCACCACCTACAGTGTATAGTAGCAACAGTAAGATCCCTCACTATGTATGGTTTGCCGTTTAGAGGCACAGACGAAAAGTTTGGTTCTAACAATAGGGGAAATTGATCATGTCATTAGAACTGATTGCACAGTTCAACCCATTTCTCACCAAGCATGTAAAGAGATACAGAAATAAAGGAAGTGGCACAACATTGTATTTGTCATCACAAATTTGTGACGAGCTCATTAAAATAATATTCCTGGAGAATGTAAATTTTGTAGTAAATGAAATAAAAGCAGCTAAGTAGTTTTCTATAATTTTAGATTCAACTCCTGACATTGCACATACAGATCAATTATCATTTATCATTTGATAGTAACTGAATGTAGCTCAACAGTAAAAAGGTTTGTGAAATTTCTTTCTAACTGTGCTCATAAGCTTGAAAGCCTAGCAACAGCTGTGATAGAAACTTTGAAACAACTTGGTCTTGATATTAAAAATTGCCCTGCTCATTCCTATGATACCGCTAGTAATATGTCAGGCACATACTCAGATCTTCAAGCACAAATTAAAGATTTAAATCCCCTTGCTGTGTATGTTCCATGCTCGGCTCATTCTCTCAATCTTGTTGGTTTTTTTACTGTGGGATATTGTATGTCCACAGTAAACTTCTTTGGTGTTATTCAGGAGCTATGGTGAACAAAGAAAAAATTTTTGTTTGGCAGAGACAATTACAGAATAAAAGTTTTCAATGTTATTGACAGGCTGTGTCAAGAACTGAAATGTAGCTGTAATGCATATGAAGGATTGTTTACTAATTAGATACAAGTTGTTTTGCGAATTAGATACAGAACAAATTTTTGAACGGGCTCAAACTTTAAGAGTGACTTACTCGGACGACATAGAGGATGAATTTGACAATGAACGCATTCACCTTCGAAGCTATATGATCAACAATTTAGATAAAAAAATCTGATGTGTTGCACTCACATGACTTTCTCTACTCTTGCACTAACCATTCTTACAAACTCCTATTCCAATATCTTCTTTGTGTTAGTTGAAATAAACATTTGCAGAAATTATCTTATTGCTTATTACCTGTAGGTGCAAGGGGAATATGGGAATACAGTAGGCTTTGAGTGATAGTCAAATTTTTTAAAGCCTTGAGATTCAATTCTCATTGCACAGTTAACATATAAAAAAATGAACAACGATGTTGCGTTTGATGAAAGTTAAGGTTTCTGGAACTGACACAAATAACAAGGAATACCTCTGAAATGGTTCGCTCTACAAAAAAAATTTATTTGGACATAAATTGTGTTTTAGTGAGATCTACATTTTTTTGCATAGTAAGATTTTGTCTATCTCTTATGGTTTACAAGTTATTCAAAAGTCATCCAGAGTGAGCAGGACTACATAGGCTATAGCCAGAAAATTCAAAACATACATTTAATTTGTCATAAAAATATCTTAAACATATATCATTTTAATCAAAATCATTAGAGCCATTTTCAAGAAAATCAAAATTTTTGTAAAATTTTCCATGTAAAGGGTAGTTTAGGGTGGAGGAATTTTCTTCCAAATCATTGTGTTGCATCCTTGAAAAACATTGAACTTAAATACCAACTTTGGTTTTTAACTGACTTTTCGTTTTTGAGTTATGCTGTCCACAGAATGACACACACAGACCTTTTTCTAAAAATGCTGTTTTTGGATTCAGGGGGCCTCAAAACATATTTCCAGTGGAATCTCAACATGGAACTTTTGGGTGGAATACAATACTTCCTCTGCTTACAAGTAGGGAAAGTAAATGTTATTGCTGTGTCTACAGAAAACACTGCTTAAGAAAGGCCTCTTGAATGTTTATCGTAATATTAGTGTATTGCTATGTATATTTCTGTGTAAACCTATAGCAAGTTATTCAGCAGAGAGATAATTTTCAGTGCTCAGGAGAGTTAAAAATTTTCTTCATTCAACAACATGGCAAGAGATACTGAACGCTATGTTAATTCTTTGCGTCAAGTCTAATGTGCTTCATCAGATCGACTTCGATGATGTCATCAATGCTTTCTATATGACCAAAGGATGTAGGAAATTGTTATAATTTACAAGTAAAATGCATGTATTTTTATTCCAAATAATTCATTTTTTTTCTGAATTGTAACTTTCATTTAATGTCGTCTCATTTAAAACTAATTTAAACTTATAATGACCTGTATAATAGCAGCTTATACGGTTTGGGGAAAATAGGATGGAAAATTTTAGCACTGCCTAGGGGCAGCAAAATACTTATATCTGGCACTAATTTCGGCCATGATTGAACTGAAGTAAATAGAAAAATGAGATTTGAAGAACAATTTGTACAATATAGATATACAAATAAATTGTAATAAGTAGTTCACAGTGTACATACATGCAACAGACTTTGTTTAGTATAAATAATAATAATAATAACTTTATTAGTCATTTAGTAATTACATTGATCACAATAGACTTCGTCAAAACAACTTGTTATGTACTCATTCTATAAATACATTCACATACATTGCTAACTTAAGATTTCACTTACTTTATTTACAACTAAGATTTACATAAATTTACAATCCAGTCTTATTTTGTTCATAATATTCTTGCACATTATAAAAGGGATTGTCTATTAGCCATTTGTACAGTCTGCTCTTAAATGTTTGAACATTCAGGTTTCTTGTTTCTTGTGGGAGTGCATTGAAAAGCTTTATTCCCGTTACTTTATAGTATCTAGATGTTTTCTGTAATCTATGATATGGCAAATCAATTCTATTCATATTTCTTGTCCCATGTTCATGTACTGAATTCCTTAAGTTAAAATTAAGTAAATTTTCTTTGATACTGATCAAAACATCAGTATATATACATTTACTACTGTTGGAATTCCTAATGCTACAAATAATGGTTTACAAAATATGAAGCAAAATGTTGAATGTACCTAAATTGCTATAAGCTTTGTTACTGCAACGCTTACTTTTCATTAATTTAACACTAAACTGTCATGCTTACTTTTTATCTAATATGCCATTATTTAAAACATTAACCTTTTTTCTAAGCTATCAACAGCATTTAGTTGTGGTGTAAGAAGATTGACGATTGATGATTGAACTTGTTACTACAAACGCTACTGTTTTTCGTTGTGAATCACCTTAATTTTATGTTACATTACTTCTGGTATTAGACCCCTTCAAATTCATGATTCACAGGTGGAATGAATGAAAGCAATGAAATTAGCTCATCATGTGAGTCTTTGTTAGCTTGATAGGGGATGTGTGCGCTAGTGTTAGATCCCAGGGTGAAACTACAAGAGTTATTTTTATTTTTGCAGAATATCCACCCCTTAAAGTTGGAGAAATGTATAGTTTTCCAGCCATTTCATTCAAAGTGTATCGGAATTTCATTTTGGAAGGTTCCTTGGACTGAAATCTCAATTATTCAATTTTAAGTCATTGAACCTTCTATCCATCCACACTTTCTTTGTGCATAACAAAATGATCTGCAACATCTTTAATACTCACAAAATTAGACTGTACCATTTTAGTTACACGAAATGGTTTATGCTTTCTACATTTTTTCATTAAGTCAAAATAGTCATCAATGCTGTAGATATTATTTGCTTTCTGATTTCAATAATACTGAAGTCTCTGTCATTTGGTAAAAATGAATGACCGGATTCCAGAAATTTATGGTCAATTCAATGAAAAAGCTAAAGCTATTAAGAGTGAAGCAATACGAATCAATGAATATGAAGTAAATACTAAGAGACTAGGCTTCACTTATCTTGGTTAAAATATGCAGATGACTGCAGTTCCATGATTCTTCAATTATACCTTCAGAGCAAACACACAATTTTTATACTGGTCGCCACAGTTATGGATACTGGGTGGCAATTTTTATCATATTAAAAACCACTGAAAGCAAAACAAATTTGTTAACACAATCAATTGGCAGTATTTCAAAATTCATAATGCAGTAATGTTAAACTAAAATGTTTGGGTTGTGATTACATTGATAAAACTGAACATCATTTGGAAACCAGAATAAAGGAACATTTTAGAAATATTAAGTATAAACAGATTCATAAATCAGCTGTGGCACATCAGTTTTGGTCATTTAATCATGAAATAAATCCAGAGGTTAAATTATTAAAACAATTAAATGAACCCTTAGATTTAATGCTTTGGGAAAATACTTATTTTGAAAAATAAGGACCGTGTTATGAACTTTGAAATACCATCGATTGATTCTGTTAAGAAATTTGTTTTGCTTTCAGCGGTTGGTAATACAATAAAAATTACATTACCCAGCCAGTGTTGCCATGTCTGCCGAAGTAAAAGCAGATTTGATTTGAAAAAAGCAGGGGAAAACAGTAGATTTTTTAACCGGCAATTTTGCTTTGGGTATACATATGTATAACAACAATAATAATAATGATAACGATAATAATAATGATAACGATAACAACAACAACAACAATAATAATAATAATAATAATAATAATAATAATAATAATAATAATAATAATAATAATAATAATAATAATAATAATAATAATAATAATAATAATAATAATAATAATAATAACAACAACTTTAATAATAACAATATATTTGTTCCAAAATCCTTGCGCTGTAGTGTTACTGGCACATTCAATGCCAGTACTGCGCAATAGCCTTCATTCTGTATCTATTTGTTGGATTTCTTCTGCTTTCACCAAATTAGGAAACCCAGAACCCTGAACTGTTTGGATTTTAGCTGGTTCTAACACTTCCAACATTGTAAGAAGAGGATCACTTAATGAAAAATGACTTAGTATGTCACGAACTGACTCAACGTAAAAATCAACACAGCATAATTTGAAAACTTGTACCTACATATTTGTCGGGCAGGAATGATTTTGTCAGAGATATTTGAACATTGGCACCAAAATACATGTTTTCCACAAGAAGAAATACTTTTGGATCCCTGTGTTCAACTTTATCTATTTCAGAGCAATTCAAAAGTTCAGGTTTAATGTAGCAGTCAAGGAAATTCGCAATGCAGAAACATCAGATGTGGTATACTGTTTATGTATATAGGTGATTATATTGTTGTTAGCTGATGCTGGATTTCTGACAATGAAGTCATTAATCCTCTTGCTCTCCAACATTTGATATTGAAGAGAACAATAGCAGTAATGGTAACTGTTTGTTAGAGAGCACCATATTTTTATGTTTTGGCAGTTACATCGCTCTCTCACAACCCCCAGAATGTCTGGAGCATCACACCTGTCATTGGTTTACGGGTCTCACCAACCTGACCGGGAGAGTTATCAAAATAAATTCACCGACCATATCCTCTGATCACCAATCAGAGGACGTATTACATGCCATGACAGGTCAGCATGTTGGGGGTTAAGATTTTATAGAGAAATGGAGAGGTTGGAAAAATAAAGACTCCCTAGCCCTCAGGAACCCTAATAGCATTGGGGTCGGAAGAGAACAAGAGATTATATTAATCTTTTGTTTTTATACATGAGGGAAATGCCTTGTCTGAAAATATTTTTCGGAAGGGTGAATTATATGATGTTAAGGAAAATAGTGTTTAAAAATGGAAAATACATAAAAAGCAGGAGATTTTGAAGTGCATTCAGTTTTTAGCAGTAGATCAGTAGATTTGCAAAAAAGCAGGAGATCAATAAAATCAGTAGACCTGGCAACCCTGCACCCAGTATCTCTAACAATAGCGACCAGCAATAAGTAATTACGTGTTTGGTCTGAAGATATGATTGAAGAATCATGAAACTGCAGTCACCTGCAAATTTTAACTAAGATAAATGAAGCCTAGTCTCTAATATTTACTTTGTATTTGATTACGGTCAGTTATTTTAAATTGAGAGCAGTGAACCAGTCAAGCCCAGAAAAGCAATGTATCGATTTCTATTTTATCCCCCACAAGTGTCTGAATATGCTACTAAGTGATCATGCTTTAGTTCAATGCCCGTATTTTTTAAATAATGTAGAATGCATTATCCCACCTCAGTTGTACCTCTCTGTGCTGTATTCTCACCCCAAATGTACAAACAATCATAACTTTTTTCACAATTATGTACTCCTACATTATACACTCAAAATTTTCTTGTATAAAAATAGAGACTGTTATGAATGTAAGTGGAAGTTTGTTGCATATCAAAGGTTATGGCAGGCACTGGCAGTGCACTACTTTAGAGTGGTGGGCGTAGATGGTGCCAAGACCTTGCTTGCCAAGCAGCAACTGATCACGTCACAGCAATGGATAGCAGCAACGGTTCAACATTTAGTGCAGCAATAAACATATTCTTGGCAAAGATATGGCTGACATTAGTGACTGTAGAAAGCGACCCAGTTCTCCTTTTAAGCCTGAGTGAGAGGATTTGTTTTTTTTTCTGCTACAGAAGAGGTGCCAAGTGTTTGATATGCAGCAAAATATTAAATCAGCTGAAGAGGTTTAATTTAAAATGACGTTACACAGTGTGCCATAGCAAACAATATGATGAATATGCTGCTGAAGTGCACACAGAGCTTATAAAACAACTCAAGGGAAGTCTGCAGCAAATAGGTAAACTGATTAAGTTGTGTTTAGGAAGACAAACTTGAAAGTACATACTATAAGCCACCTCTTCATCTCAGTTATAGAATCTACTTGCTTTTGGCACAGAAAGTGAAGTGTTTCACTAATGGTAATATAATCAAACAGTGCTTTATTGTGTCAGTAAAAGAATTTAGCCTTAACTTAGTAGCTACAATATACATCTCTGCTTGTCACCTAGAACGTGACCCGCAGGATTCAAGACCTTGCTAAAGATCTTATGAATCAATTTGCTGAAAGGTGTGGCCATTTCACCATTTCCATTGGCTTTGGATGAAAGCACTGATGTTTGTGGCATGGCACAGCTTGCTATTTTCATCACAGGAGTAAACAATAAACTGGAAATTACAGAGCAACTGTTAAATTTAACTCCGATGAAAGGCAAGTGCTGACATCATAGCATGTTTAGAGGAAAGTGGGGAGAATTTCAGTCTTCCATGGGATTTGCTGTTTTCATTTGCCACAAATGAGGCACCTGCGATGGTTGGTCCTAAAATTGATCTGGTTGGGTGCCTGCAACAAAAACTTAAGGACCACAATTCAGACACACAGTGTATTTTTATTCACTGCATATTATACCAAGAAAATCTTTGAGCCCATACTTAAATTTGCAACTGTTATGAGCTTTGTGATAAAAACTGTAAACTTCATTATACTATGCAGCCTCGACCATCATCAGTTCAAAGCGCTTCTAGAAGCTATTGAATGTCATTGTGGTGATATCCCTTATCACTGTGAGTGAAGATGTTTACACAGGGGTAAAGCACTTGACAGATTTTTTGAACTTTGTGAGGAAATATCCATATTTATGGATATAGAAGATAAGGCTGTTCCCGAGTTAAAGTAATCCAAATGGAACTGTGATCTTGTGTTTCTTGTTGATTTGACTTCGTACTTGAATGCACTTAATGTATTTCTACAAGGGAAACAGTAGATAACTCAAATGTGTGATGCAATAAAGGCCTTCTAAATGAAACTTCTGTTGAGGAAATGTCAACTTAAAAATAACAGTACTTGCCACTTTCCAAAGCTTGCCTCTCTTCAAGATGTTTAGTGTGAAGTGGAAGGTCTATGGTTCAAATCCCAGCTGTGGCATTAAATTTTTCAGTTCCGATTCTACCTCTCAAAACATTACCCACACATGGCTTGTGTGTTAAAAAAAAAACACCAGCAGTAAGTTTGTTGGCATAAACAAATAATAATTACCATCTAAAGGTGGATTTGATCTTTTCCTCATTTAAAATTCCAGTGCCTACATAATCATGCAGTCAAAATCTTGTTTATGTTTGGTACTACTTATATGTGTGAGCAGCTCTTCTTCGTTTTAAAATTGAGAAAACATGGACATCAAAGTAAATGGACATCTGATGAAAATCTTGATGCAGTGCTTAGAATCAAAGCAGCATAAAACATCACCCCAAATATTCAGACTGATCAACAGAAAACTAACCAACAAAAAAACAGAACATTTAGTTTAAGTTGCAGTTTAATTTTCTTGTATTTTATAATTTATATAAGTTAGTTATTCATAATTATTATTTATTTATGCCAACAAACTTACTGTTGGTGTTTTTAAACACACAAGCCATGTGTGGGCAAAGTTTGAGATGTAGAACTGTGGCATTGAATTTTTAAGTTCCAGTTCTACCTCTCAAACTTTGCCCACACACGGCTTGTGTGTTTAAAAACACCAACAGTAAGTTTGTTGGCATAAATAAATAATAATTACCATCTGAAGGTTATTTAATCCTGGGATATAAAGTACTTACAATAGTAAGTCACCATTGGGGTAATTTGTCTCTGATGTGAGACTGCCTTTGTGGTTTACCAGGAGAAATACGAACTGGTTTGAGAATTTAGTGCCATTCTGGCAGTTTGTCACAATAGCTCAGTGGTAGAGCAGCCGCCTGGTAAGCAGAAGGTCTGTGGTTATTCATAATTTCTCACCAGTTAGACCTTCAACTGTTCTACTTGTATTATTTGTACTGGGTCTTTATATTATGAAATATAATACTGTTGCTATTACGTTTAAGAGTTCATTAGTTAAATGCAGAAAAGCTGTTTCTGTTTTGCTCATTAAGTTGCTGTACATATACATATAAAATGATTAAACTCATCAATTAGATAAACAGAGCGAAGGTATTCCACTGCAAGGGTAACAGAACTATGTATGAGAAATTGTGGGACAAATTGGAATAAATATGTCTGCAATTACACACACACTTTGTAATGCTATAAATGTAGAATATTGGTTCATTATTAAAAGACGTTCAGGTTAATTTGACCTGCTGCATGATTAGCGGTGTCCATCAATAAACCATGCCACCTAAATAATCTGAGAGCGATGCTGGGGTTCCAAGCTGGCAGTGAGCCAGAGCAAGACTTGATTGGGCAAACCCTGCCAGTGTCTCAGTTATGGTATGAATTTTCCCTTCTTTTGATAACTGTATATCACTTTTCAGCTTCATATGAGCCTTCTCTGTAGTTTCCACACTACTTGTAATTCCTCCATATTTGCTTCATCAGTATCGTTACAATTAACACTTAATTGCAATTTGTCACACATGGCACAGGTATCAGTTTTCGGTTTCACAAAGGACAAGTGAAACCAAATATTAAAAGCTTGTCTGTTACACCATTCTTTCACAGGAGCAAGTTTTCTTTTACTGTACACAATATATGGTATGACATACACTTTACTTATTGATAAATCCTGGGGGATGTATGGACGTTTGTCATTGTCCTTGTGACTACAGTGGCTAGGATCTAATAGAAAACTTTCAATTTGTTCTTTAACAAATGCAATGTCATCATCTGTTATCTTGTTTCCTGGTACATGTTTGAAACATTTGACATGAACTGTAACAGTAGACTCATGAACCTGCTTGTTGAGCATTCAAGAGAAATGTCCATTTGATATGACATACAAGGTTCACCGCTTGAGCGATGGCCATTTAAATGCTGCACGGCTGGTAATGGATGCCCAATACACAATTCAAGGCATTTAAATTGTTAAATGTCCGTAAATATGCTTCGTACAGAACAATTTGTATCGTTGGTATTTATTAAGTTATTTTAATGAAACAAAAACTAGCTTAGAGCTCATTAAAGGCACTATGCGTCTATTGTAGAAACAAAGACTATTAACATAGCGTTCAAACATCACTAATTTTTTCTCTGTAGCAAAAGTCATTCTGTACATTGAACACACCTAATTTGTGAGTCAGGCATGTGTTATGTGTGTACAAATGTATATACGTATAGCTCGCTAAGCACAACATGCTTGGTTTCAAGGTTTTATCATTCTGTTTATTGCTACAATGCAATTTCGCACACACGTGTGTGTGTATGTCCTGGACACCCAAGCTGCAAAGAAATCAAACCTCTGTCAGCATTTCTATTTACGACTTAGAATAAATACACAGCGTAGATTTATGGTAGAGGCGTGTAGCTACGGAGTTCACAGTTTTTTGTTTTAGCTATCAGAAAAGCACATTTGAAAATGTTATATCTCAGTTCTACCAATGGCTTTGACTAGCAATGTAACTAACTCATTAGCTCGTGTAGGCAGTGTACGGGCTTCAGAAATTACTTCAGATAATATGGAGGATGTTTGCTATATGACAGTGATTTTGATATTGACGGCGAGTTTTTCAGATCTTGTGGGGGGCGTTGAGGATAAAGGTAGCAGTGAGGAAGAAAATAACTCTCTTCCTTCAGGTGTTTGTGAACAAGCAACATTGTGGGGTAATCAAAATGACTCCAAAACAACTAGATATATCTTCACGAGTACAGCCTCTGGTGTACAACCCCAGGCTCAGCTGACTTCTGACAGCCAACTAATTGACAGTTTTGCAAAATGTTTTACTGCTGACTTAGTGTCTCATTGTTACAGAAGCAAATGCCTATGTGAGTAAGGTGAAGGAAGACCTGACTTCTAAAGGCAGTTTAGGGCCCAAGAGTAGAATTCAGAGGTGGACAGAAGTAACACTGAATGAGATTTACAGGCTAATTGACCTAATTGCGCTCATGGGTGTTATTCATAAACCAACTTTAGCCATATACTGGTCTACAGATGACATGCTAGCTAGTCCATTTTTTGGGAAATGCATGTCAAATAACAGGTTTACTTCCATTTTGCGGTTCCTTCATTTCACCAGCACAGAAAATGTAAATGATGAACTACACAAAATTAGGTCGGTTTTGGAATATATTATTTCAAAATTCAAAGAAAATTACATGCCTGGTGATAAGGTCACTGTTGATGAAAGCTTGATGCTTTGAAAGAGCCGTTTAGGTTGGAAGCAATACATCAAAACAAAGAGGGCCACATTTGGTATAAAGAGTTTTGATCTTCGTTAAAGTTGTTGTTAGCTAATGGTGGATTTCTGACAATGAAGTCATTAATCCTCTTGCTCTCCAATATTTTTCACTGATGGATAGGATGTTAGAAATGGCCGGGCATATTTGAAGGTAGTCTCAGTCCATTTCCTCTTGCAGATCACATAGAGGACAGAGTGGTGAAGAATATATCCCAATTCTGTTGAAGAGACTTAGCAGTAATAGTAACCGCTTTTTAGAGAGGACCATATTTTTATGTTTTGGCAGTTACATCACTCTCTCACAACCCCCAGAATGTCTGGAGGACCACACCTGTTGTTGGTTTACGGGTCTCACCGACCTGACCGGGATACTTATCAAAGTAAATTCACCAACCATATCCTCTGATTACCAATCAGAGGACGTATTACATGCCATGACAGGACAGAATGTTAGGGGTTAAGGTTTTATAGAGAAATGGAGAGGTTGGAAAAATAAAGACTCCCTAGCCCTCAGGAACCCTAATAGCATCGGGGTCGGAAGAGAATAAGAGATGACCAAGGTAAGGTCAGATAGAAAAGCTACAGTGAGGAGCAAAACACCAGTAAGTGGAAGTAATGTTCTGCTCAGCTTGGGTACCTTGTGGTCGCCATTCACATATCCCCTAGACAGAGACCCCTGAGTACGATAAGCTAGTATAGGCTGATGAGATAGGCTGGTATAGGCTAATGAGATAGGCTGGTATAGGCTGGTATAGGCTAATGAGATAGGCTGGTATAGGCTAATGAGATAGGCTGGTATAGGCTAATGAGATAGGCTGGTATAGGCTGGTATAGGCTGATGAGATAGGCTAGTATAGGCTGATGGATTAAGCTGATGAGATAGGCTAGTATAGGCTAATGAGATAGGCTGGTATAGGCTGATGAGATAGGCTAGTATAGGCTGGTATAGGCTGATGAGATAGGCTGGTATAGGCTAATGAGATAGGCTGGTATAGGCTGATGAGATAGGCTGGTAAAGACTGATGGGACAGGCTAGTATAGGCTGATGAGATAGGCTGGTAAAGACTGATGGGACAGGCTAGTATAGGCTGATGAGATAGGCTGGTAAAGACTGATGGGACAGGCTAGTATAGGCTGATGAGATAGGCTGGTAAAGACTGATGGGACAGGCTAGTATAGGCTGATGAGATAGGCTGGTAAAGACTGATGGGACAGGCTAGTATAGGTTGATGAGACAGGCTAGTATAGGCTGATGAGATAGGCTAGAAAAGGCTGATGAGATAGGCTGGTATAGGCTGGTGAGATAGACTAGCATAGGCTGATGAGATAGGCTGGTATAGGCCGATGAGATAGGTTAGTATAGGCTGATGGGATAGGCTGGCATAGGCTGATGAGATAGGCTGGTATAGGCCGATGAGATAGGTTAGTATAGGCCGATGAGATAGGTTAGTATAGGCTGATGGGATAGGCTGGCATAGGCTGATGAGATAGGCTGGTATAGGCCGATGAGATAGGTTAGTATAGGCCGATGAGATAGGTTAGTATAGGCTGATGGGATAGGCTGGTATAGGCCGATAAGATAGGCTGGTGTAGGCCGATGAGATAGGCTAGTAAAGGCTGATGAGATAGGCTAGTATAGGCTGATGAGATAGGCTGGCATAGACTGATGAGATACGCTGGCAAAGGCTGGTGAGATAGACTAGTATAGGCTGATGAGATAAAGTAAAATGTGATATCTTTACAATAGCTGCATTTACACTGGTCAAGGAACTGATAATACTGGAGACAAAGATTTGGCGTTATCTGGCTCCACAGTAATGCACCTGATAGAACCTATACTTGACCAGGGTAGGACTGTATATTTAGACAATTGGTACAGCTCCCCTAAATTATACATGGCCTTATACAAAGGGAAAACAAATGTAATTGGAACAGTACGTTCAAATCGTATTGGTTTGCCGAAGAATGTGAATACAAAGACTCCAAGGAGAGGAGAAATGCAGGTGCGTCAGCTCCCACCTTTGACCTACATTACTTGGCAAGATAGGAGGGTGGTTATGGTATTGTCCAATTGCAGTACAAAGATTTTGATGATTGACATTGGAAAAATAGATGCCCACACCAAAATGTCAATTTTCAAGCCTGATGTTATCCAGGAATGCAATATGCATACGGGTGGTGTGAATTTAGTACATCAGGTATTGCAATCATATCCCTCTTTACAAAAAACAGTTAAATGGTGTAAAAAGGTATTTTTGCACCAGCTGGATATCACCATATAAAATTGTTTAGTAATTTGGAGAACTCTAAACCCACGCAAGACGATGACCTACCTGGACTTCTGCATATCAATAGCTCATAGCCTAATTGAGCACTATAATATTCAGAGGCCTCTTCATACAGGGGGTAAGAAATCTACAACCCTTGCACCCCTCAGACTTGAAGGAAAACACTTTCCTAAGAGGATACCACCGACAGCAAAATCCATTTTGAAGGTGCCACAAAAAAGGAGTTCGTAAAGAGACTAACATGACATGCTGTAAATGTGGAGATGTGCCCTTATGTGTCTATCCATGTTTTGAGATGGCATTAAAAAAGGAACCTTTAAAGGTAGACTTTATTTATTCTAGAATTTATTTACACTTATTATAAAAGACAAAAATTAAAATAATTAGGGTTAAATAGGCATTAAATTCATGCATGCATAGGACGTCATATGAGGTCCATGTCGGTTCTCCTGCATTTTAAAATTTACGTCAAATGACATTCATATCCGCGAAGAGGTTAAGAAAGCTTTCTTACACACCCCAACATGTTTACCTACAATAAGAAACAAAAGTAGTCTACTTATTTTACTCAATACAACATGCAAATTGAACTTCGCTTTTTGTTGTGTTACATACAGGTCTGTTGCTAAGTTTTAATGTGCTTAAATAAATTTTAGAAAATGCTGAAACACATAAAAGTTATAATTTGGAATTTCTTACCATAATTTTGTGATAATATTCTACCTAATGCTTTACACTTTCGCAATGCACCCATTAACTGTTTGTAATTATACCCAAACTTAACTTTATAACATAACTGAACACTTACCTTCAGTTTTATGTAATATATTATGGAACATTTCTTATGATTTTTTAATACAAGAGGCAAATAAACAAACAAAACTTACACAAACTTAAGGACTTCTTTTCACATGTAAGTTGGGATGATATATATATAGGACCAAGGACATTAATGATAAATACAATATTTTTAATAGTATATTGCAGCATGGTCTAAATGCTAGTGCACCTATTAAAGAGATTAAAATAAAGTCAGTCACAAAACATCTTATAGACGCAAAATGGATGACAAAAGGCATAAAAAAGTCATGGGAGAGAATGTGATTTCTACATTCGATAAAAAGTCAACGTATGGGTGATGAATCATTAAAATATATACAGAAATATAACACTTAGAAATGTAACAGAAAAGGCTAAAATGTTATACAATAGGAAATTAGTGGTAAAAACAAACTGAGACAAAAGTAATCTGGAAAATAGTAAATAATATTCATAAGCAAGGGAAATGTAAATGTGATGAAAATATTGTTATTAAAAGTGGACAAACAGAAATTAAGAAGAGGTATAACTGGAACTTAAATAAATAAGAAATTAAGAATCCAAATGAATTATGCAACTTGTTTAACAGCTATTACATTAATATAGTGAGTCATCTAAATACATCAAAATCAACAAGCAGTTCACCAAATTTAATAAAACCCTCGGGACAAATGCACTCTATGGGAATATTTGAAGTAACAGAAGAAAGTGTAATTCAGGAAATAAAAAAACTAAAACAAAAAAAAATCCAGTGATTTGGATGAAATATCTAATGAAGTTCTAAAGCACCTTAAATATGAGATGGCAAATATCTTAGTTCATATTGCAAATGCATCACTAAATCAAGGCAAATTTCCGGAGGTATTAAAAAATGTAATAGTAAGACTGTTACATAAACGAAAAGGGGATTAGACAAGTGTAGAAAATTATAGACCAATTACATTATGTTCCACCTTTTCCAAAATTATAGGTGTGTATTTAAAGCAACTTCAAGCCTTTCTCAAAAAATTGAAATGAGTGGCAATTTGGCTTTCAAGAAAGAAAGTCAATGATAAACACAATTAATAAGGTAAATGATATTATAACAGCACAGAATAATCATGAAAAGGTAATTGCCATATTTTTAGATCTGTCAAAAGCGTTTGATTGTATAAATATAGATATGTTGTTAAATAAATTAGAAATTATGGTGTGCTGATTGCACATCTTTTGTTTTCAACACCGTGTTTCGTGACTCAAGATTTGCCTGCTAGAGAGCTCTTTCGCATTGCAGAGGGGAGAGCTAGACAGAGTAGTAGTAGTTGGGAGCGGGTCTTGGTCAGTCTCTTGAGGGTTGCTCGAGTAGTTTTGAGCTCTCTCTCTCTTACTGCATACCGCAGTATGAGGTCTGATTTCTAATCAGGAATTGATAAGATTGGAAGTCCAGGGGTCGTAATTCGTTCGGGCATTGTCATTTAAGTCATGATTTCTTTTGTGAATGATTTTTTTTGCAGGCTTAATCAGTCGCATACGCAAAGAACTCAGATTTCAGATAGGTAAACAGGAGTGGTCTAGTTCTAGACCGTTATTCAGGTTAAATTGAGCAAAGTGTTATTTTAAGTAAATTAGTTTGTTAATGAAAGGCTCAGGTTATTCCAATTTATTTATTTAAGCCGAATTCCCATACCTTCCAATGGGCAGATGAAATAAGGGCATATTTGTATTCAAACTAAACGGTTACGTAACCTTTAGACATGCTGTGCCTCGTTCCAGATTCCGGGTTGTTCTAATTGGGCCAATGTTAAGATTCTATAATTATGTATTCAGCTGAAATTTAAAAGTATACTTTGTTAGACAAGATTATTCATAATGGAGTCAGCGGATTGGCAAAGGATTGGATCAGTTCATATCTAATATGCAGAAATCAGTGTGTTGAAATAAACTACAAAAACAAAGACGGAACCAATGGAAAAGTAAAATCAAGCTATGAAACTATTCAACATGGGGTTCCACAAGGTTCAAAATTGGGTCCTTATTTATTTTTGTTGTATGTGAATGACATATTTGAATTGATTCAAAGAAATGGAGCATTAGCTATTGGGTATGCAGATGACATGACTATAATAATTAAAGCCAAAACAAGTACGGAGGTGGAAGAAAAAGCAAATTCACTGCTTAAAATAGTGCAAGAGTATTACTCCAGTTTAGACATGGTATTGAATATTAAAAAAACCTCTATAATTAATTTTGAATTGAAAAAGAGCTCAACCAGAGTAACGAAATAGAAATAAATGGAGATATTATATGGGAAACAGATCATAGTAATTTTCTAGGAGTGACTGAATAAACTCAACTGGAAATCATACAGTAAACATATCTCTAAAAATATAAATATATGAAAGCATAAAAAACATTATATTGGACAAAGAGGAGCAAAAGATAACAATGTTTATAAGTATAGATTAAGAAATAATAATTAATATTTTAGATCTACATTAAGGGGTACTTTAAATAATCGAGATGTAAGAAGTATGGGGAAACAATTATTTAATAAGCTACCTAAAGAAATACAAAAAAATTGAAAATAGCAAATGTAAATTAAAAATGATAAAAATATTTAATAGAAAATGCTTTTTATAGTCTAGAAGAATATAAATCAATTAAGGCAAAGAAAATCTAGGTGTAAATATATATGTAAATATAAAGATGTATGTATACTTTCTGACGTGTCCTTTAATTCATGTAGTTAAAGGATGAATAAAATGAGTTAAGTCTCTTGACTTTCCACACTTCCCTCCTTCGTTCTACATTCATAATGTGGACCAAAGCAGCAAAGTGTGCATTCTGTTCATCAAAAGTACTTACGTTCCAAAATGTATCATGAACATTCTTCCTTTCAGCACATGTGTCTAGGCACTCAAAACAATGGAGTGCATATAAAACTGATGTGTTTAAAACACTGGAGCAAGTTAATAAACTTAGTTAAAAACTATGTCGACATTTAAAAACACATTCTGCTCCAACTTACTTGTAATAATATTCAAAACAGTACTAGTTTTGGAGAGGGTCCTCTCCATTATTCATTACTGTATGAATAATAACAAATAAAACATTTTATTTTGGTTTGTCATTTAATGTATATTTTGCATGTATTTGCTGATATTTCCAATTTTTCAAAACTCTAAGAATCAGCATTATGCCACTGCTCCAATTTAGGGGTAGCTACATCATGTCCAGTAATAAATAGGAACTTCTAGCCTTTAGAAACTAAGAATCACATTATGCTACTGCTGCTATGTAGCAGTAACTATGTTGCATCACAGTGCCCACTCCAATTCCCTCCCTCCTGATTCTGACATACATTCACCCATACCTGCTCTCAGCAGAAACGATACTTCAATGTGACAGCTATTTTACAGATTTGTGAACTCTTAAATGAGAAATCGTGGACATAAATCACTTTATTATAGGATGCACAGGTTGTCTCCTTAGTGCAGTGGTAACACTGCTGCTCACAAAGCAGGGGACCGGGTTCGATTCCCAGTACTGGGGGAGGGATTTTCTCCCACTGTGAGACCTGGTCCGGGGTGGACTCAGCCTCATTAGCCCTCTGAGGGTCCAATTGAAGAACTACTTGATTGAAAAGTAGTAGCCCCTGGTCGAGAAGACAGCATAACCAGCCGTGAGGACCCAAGGCACTGGCCATGTCCCACCTCCAGTACTGCACCCTGCTCATGACGCCTGTGGTGGACAGAGGTGTGAGACACATCGGTCGGATGGTAGGCCTTGGCGCAGATGGGTTGCTGTGCCACAGGGTTACATTATATGACACACAACTCCAAGTTGTACTGATAGATGGCATTAGCTCATTTTTCTTTGCAGATGCTGATGTCCCACTATGGTTCTCAGCCCTTCAATCTGAATTGAATTTCTCTCTTGTACCCAGAAGTACCAGAGTAACTTTCACCTTAATATATTGCTTAAAGTGCAACAAAAACAGCGCAGTTTATCCGTTTTGTGAACCAAGGAACAAGGATATTTTATAAAAATAAACACATTTAATCTTTCCTATTCATTTTATTTTTTAACAATATATTTTTATTATATATTAACCTTTTATAGGAAACATTTACATAGCTGTCTTAGACAATGTTGATGAAATCTACCTGATGTGACAGTTGAAGCGGGTCACTATATTGTGTGAGAGACAGGAAGAAAGTAAGCTGATTAAAATTCTATTGACACATTATATGCAATTCTAAATTGCAGGAATATTTGTTCATTGCTGCTTTGTTGCCTGTTGTTTGTACCTAATAGTTTCTCATGCTATTATTGAAAGAAAGAAAAACTTAACTCAATTTATATGGAAGCATTATAAAATGCTCAAGAGCTATAGATAGTCTAGGATATCTATAAAAATAGCCTGTGCATTGTTTCTTTCTTTCTTTCACCTCAAATCACAAAACACAAGAGTTCATCATTTGTCCTCGCAGCTCAATGAATGAGACAATGCAGAAAAAAAATCTTATCACAGCCTACCAGAGTGCTGAATTAAAAAATGGGCTCATGATTTTGTTAGGACTGCTGAGCTCATTAATTTGGAGATGTAACGTGAGTAACAAATGATGGACTCTAAGTCTCACAAAAACTTTTTTTTTTTTTTTGGTTCCTTCCAGTTAATTACATTTTCAGTATATGACTGAGAATGTGTCGTTACTTCTAACATTCACAGGACCTGAGTCACACATCTGCAATACAAACACTGAACTCATTATAGAAAATCCATCAATTAGTAAAACATGATTAAACCATTTGCAGGTCACCGCTTGAAAACACGATTCAACCATTTGCAAGTCATTGCTTTAAAACATGATTCAACCATTTGCAAGTCATTGCTTTAAAACATGACTAAACCATTTGCAAGCCATTGTTTTAAAACATGATTAAACCATTTGTAAGTCATTGCTTTAAAACATGATTAAACCATTTGCAAGCCATTACTTTAGAACTTAAGATTATGATCTAAATGCGCACACTTTGAAAGTTGTATGTACAGAGGTATTTTTAGATGTTGACTTCAACCTAACACCCCTAAGGTCTTATAAGTACAGAAGTAAACTCAGACCATAAAGCTCTGCGCAGCTTTTCTTCACCACATCTAAAAAATACCTCTGTACAATTCGTTCCTTGTACAGTCATGAAAAATGATTGAATGCATTACGAGAGGAGAATACTTATAAGTCTCAAATCATGTTGCAGCACGGTTTACACAGGTCAGTATTTTCAACATACAGCTGAGTTTATTGATAGTCTGACAGATTAACATATGGAACAGAGAGTATCAATAAACTCCTGCATGTTGGACATATTGAGTTGTGTAAACCACACTGCAACACACGGGACTTACAAATATTCTGCTCTCCTAACATGCTCAATAATTTTTTCCACGGCTGTACATACAGTTGAGTTCAAAAAGAATCTTGGCATTTTACATTCTAATCACATAATGTTACATAAGTAATAAATAAAAATACCCATATGCCATTTTTCCATACAAATGGAGTTGGCATGACATAAAAATAGAAATTTATTAAATACCATCTCTGGCCAAAGCTTAAAATTTGACTGTTCAAACACAGTAAGTACAAACATTCCTCATAATTTTTACATTTCCACACAGTTTATCACTCTTTATATTCTTTACAAATCGCAAACCATCTCTTAAAACTTAAAACTTAGTTCCATTTCAGCATTTCCTATTGCTTGAGAATGTATCTTGTCAAAATGCAATGCTGAAATTTCAAAAATTCTGAATAAAACGTTTTGAGAAACTAACTTTGTACATTTGCCATGAAAATACTTTTGCTTCATATAAAACTACTTTTTGTGCCGTCATTTACCTTTGATTCCAAGAAACCACCACTAAGAATTAAAAATGTCTTCTCACACCTTTTGGGCTGTCACAGTGCACTTCAAATATCACGAGGACACCTTTTTCTTATTTTTCCGCTTTCTCTCTGAGTTCAGAAAACATAACATTTGACACTGCATTTCTTTACACATACACTTTTTTTTTTTACACACACCCACACACACACACACACGCACACAAACATTTATGAACTATCTCACATACTAACAAACAGAATCTATAATACAATGGTGAGAGTAATTCAAAATTGGTGTTACTTGCAATTTTACACTATTCATTCCATCAAATAAAAGTCAGAACCATGAATCAAGTTAACCATAGGGCTTATTACCAGTATAAGCTGCAAATGCTGAACATATTTACACCATAGCATATTTTGATGGTAAGACTACTTGCATTGGAAGAAAACAATGATAGATACCACAGATATGGAAATCAACCAAAAACCATTTAAAGTGTGCTCCGACATCTGCAATATCTTTTCCATTATTTTCATAACAAATTTGTCTATTTCATTTGTATTAGCACTGGTACACACCAAAACAGTACTGAAACAAATTTCAGTATAACATTAATGAATGCCCCTCTCGTGATTGGCTATGAATCAGTATGACATGGTTCTAATCATTAAACCCTACCTTTTAAATATTTCTGACAAGAGGTTCACCAACTGTAACTTATTCATTTTGATAAGACTTGTATGTTCAGTATACATCTTTGATCATAGTAATGTTTCAATTCATGACTTTTGGGGATACACCATCACTAGGTAACCAGAACAATGCATCATTTTTGTGTGTAAGACAATACCATCTCTTTCAAGTGGGAGTAAATGAAATTTGTTAACCATCAGACTAGTTTATTTCGTAGTTCACTGCTGGACAAAAAGCAACCTTTGATTCTTACTTTTGCTCAAGGCAATCTCAATTATTCTGAAATATCATACCTTAAATGTGATCCATTGCTTTAAGTGATTATGCTCTTTAGACATTTAGTTAATGGCATTGCTGTGCCTTGAGACGTTTAATACACGTTTGGTAGTATCACTGCAGCAGAGCATATGCATGCAAATCCAAATCACAATCCACAGATGATAAGAATGCTAGCAACAGGAATACACTCCTTAGATGTTTCTACTCTCTTCACACAAATGTATACACACAATGAGGGTTGCCAATCAATAAAGAGTTCCACAAAGGTACTGCATTTAAACAGCAGTAAATAAGCTGTCAATGTGAGCATATAAACTTGTCTCTTTTCCATTACCAGCTTCTTTTTGGGGTTTAGGGAACCTCAAAATGTATTTCTGGTTAAGTTTTGATATTAAATATTTAGGTAGAATATACTTCTTCTCTACCCACCAGGTAAATGGTAGAAAAATTAGAACTTCCATTCCGAATTTAAAATGTGGCATAAATGATACAATTCATCTGATTTTCAACCAATGCACAGTGTGTCAAAGAAAATGTTAAACTTCACTTGTGTACATCACTACACTATGTTGGAATTATGAAGCAATTTTCTTTAAACTAAATGTTTCATGTTCATCATTCGATATCATTAAAAACAAAAACGGAGCATAGTGCATACAGCATCTCAATAATAACTTAACATTTTGGTCATATGGTAGATTCACATATTAATTTAGTGGAATATTACCTCATTTCCTTTTGGCTGGTGGATGGATGGGTGGCTGGATGCCTGCGTGGGTGGGTGGGTGGATGGATGGATGGATGGATGGATGGATGGATGGATGGATGGATGGATGGATGGATGGATGGATGGATGGATGGATGGATGGATGGATGGATGGATGGATGGATGGATGGATGGATGGATGGATGGATGGATGGATGGATGGATGGATGGATGGATGGATGGATGGATGGATGGATGGATGGATGGATGGATGGATGGATGGATGGATGGATGGATGGATGGATGGATGGATGGATGGATGGATGGATGGATGGATGGATGGATGGATGGATGGATGGATGGATGGATGGATGGATGGATGGATGGATGGATGGATGGATGGATGGATGGATGGATGGATGGATGGATGGATGGATGGATGGATGGATGGATGGATGGATGGATGGATGGATGGATGGATGGATGGATGGATGGATGGATGGATGGATGGATGGATGGATGGATGGATGGATGGATGGATGGATGGATGGATGGATGGATGGATGGATGGATGGATGGATGGATGGATGGATGGATGGATGGATGGATGGATGGATGGATGGATGGATGGATGGATGGATGGATGGATGGATGGATGGATGGATGGATGGATGGATGGATGGATGGATGGATGGATGGATGGATGGATGGATGGATGGATGGATGGATGGATGGATGGATGGATGGATGGATGGATGGATGGATGGATGGATGGATGGATGGATGGATGGATGGATGGATGGATGGATGGATGGATGGATGGATGGATGGATGGATGGATGGATGGATGGATGGATGGATGGATGGATGGATGGATGGATGGATGGATGGATGGATGGATGGATGGATGGATGGATGGATGGATGGATGGATGGGATGGATGGATGGATGGGATGGATGGGATGGGATGGGATGGGATGGATGGTGTTTATGGACCTGTCGACAACCAGGTCATTAGGGCCCGTTTTGGCTTATTATTTACAATCTGGCACTTAACCAAATTATGAAACAGTAAAATAATCATTGTGTAAAATTAGCAGTTGAATACTCTCTAAAATCACCAAATACAAGGAGTTAAAAAACTAAATGATCTGGTTGGTTGGTTCACAGATGTCCCCAGAGAGTCAATAACCTCTGGAGAACCCTTGTTTCAAGCAATGAAGTGACCCATTAAATGGAGGCATGCAAAGCGCAGAGTCTGCTGTCTCTGATGAGGGGGATTTACGATGTAAATGACAATGGGATGAGAGGACCTATAACTTTTACCATAACTTCTTAACTACAACGGGCTTGGGGCCGACTTACACTCGCCACCCCAGAGTTGGGAATCAAACCATGGATCCTGAGCACAAGGGCTGTTAACGAAACCATTCAGCCATGCTGGTGCACCTGATTTAATTGTATTTAAGTAAACCATTCTGAAGCATGATGACTGGGGTGTCACCACTGGGGAAGGGTGACTCATTCGTCCAGTTGTGCCATGATTGCCATGTAGGCAGCATTATTCACTTTAGATTTTGAAGATTATAAATCAGTTTGTAAGTCAGCATAGATCCAAAGCAGCAACATAAAGAAATTAAATTTTGTGTTTTATTACATTGAGGTGCAGTAAAGGTCTTAGAAGGTAGGAAGTAGGAGGCAAAATGTACATTTTCAAATGACAAATAAGCCCTGAGGATTCTCACTGCTATCTGCAAAAATCTAAGTCTTGTAAACTACCAACATTATAAGAGTTTAACAATTCCAAGGATTGCTGATACAATGCACATGTTATGAGAAGAAAATTTGCAGACATGAAACAATTTTACCACAATAGAATGGATCCAACATCAACAAGCCTGTGCAATTTAAGATTTCAGTAAATAATTAAGACATCAAAGTCATGCTTAACTACATTGTCCTCTGTACTTCCCAATCCTGTGAGATTCACCTATTCAGAAAGTGAAAAAGCAATTTTGAAATTATAGTGCTGAAAATGAATGAATGAATGGTATGTGTATTTTGAACAGACTATTCAGAAAAGCAACTAATTCAAACAAAGGATAAATCTTTGAAACAGTTGTACTCCATCATGGTGAGTGAGTGAGTGAGTGGAGTTTAAGGGCCCCTCGACAGCTAGGTCATTTGGGCCCTCCATCATGTGAAGAATGCTTGAAAGTTTGTAAGGGAGTTTGAGGGAAATGAAGTTACTAGATTTGTACTAATAATTTCAAGTAACTGTCCTTTTCAATTAATAACATGAAGCTAAAGATAGGAAGCTGAATCAGACTTGGAAAACTCACTGCTACAACTGTTCATTAAACTAAGGAAGGACCTTTGCCATGGCACTGACATTTTTAAGTCTGAATACCCTTTTCCTCTTTAACCTATAAGGTTAATGTGAATACATTTGAATAAGAACATCTGTTTATGATTTATTTATGCCAACAAACTTACTATTGGTGCTTTTAAACACACAAGCCGTGTGTGGGCAATGTTTGAGAGGTAGAACTGGAACTTAAAAATTCAATGCCACAACCGGGATTTGAACCACAGACCTCCCGCTTACCGGGCGGCTGCTCTACCACTGAGCTATTGTGACAAACAGAAGGTCTGTGGTTCAAATCCCAGTTGTGGCATTGAATTTTTAAGTTCCAGTTCTACCTCTCAAACATTGCCCACACACGGCTTGAGTGTTTAAAAACACCAACAGTAAGTTTGTTGGCATAAATAAATAATAATTACCATCTGAAGGTTATTTAATCCTGGGACATGAAGTACTTACAATAGTAAGTCACCATTGGGGTATTTTGTCTCTGATGTGAGACTGCCTTTGTGGTTTACCAGAAGAAATACGAACTGGTTTGAGAATTTAATGCCATTCTGGCAGTTTGTCACAATAGCTCAGTGGTAGAGCAGCCGCCCGGTAAGCGGAGGGTCTGTGGTTCAAATCCCAGTTGTGGCATTGAATTTTTAAGTTCCAGTTCTACCTCTCAAATCTGTTTATGAATTTCTTAAATTTGGTAACAAAAGTGAGCTACATTTAAGCTTATGATAATTGAGACTGCCTTGAGATTTTACCGGACAATGTCAGGCACAGTTTCAAAGTGTACTTATGGATAAAAGGTTCAGCAAAGCAGTATCAGTATGCTAAGTCCAAATCTGTGACTGGAATCATGACAACAGCAGCAAACTTTTCGTCTGCTTCAGTTAAGTCATAAAATTAACTGGATTACTTTGTGCTACACCCTTGTAAAAGAACCAAATGCAAACATTCACTAATTTGTCACTTTTATGCTACTTATTATACCTGCCAAAAAAAAAAAAGAGTTTAAATAAATGAGCACAGAATGAACAACATTCTATCCATTATCAGCCAAGTATAAAATAAGATTCTTGTACATTAATTTCTAACAGTGGTGAAGTTGTCTGTACATTATGAAACTTTTTGGTCCCATTTCCCTAACACATTAGCTGAACATATTATTGATTTCAAATTTTCAACTACCATGTTCCTCTGTGCTTAATTTTGTACATTCAATTAAACTGTCAGCTACAATGTATAAGAGCAATTTTTATGCATAGTGTTATATTGCAATCCTGTAAGCATTATGGTAAAATATTGTGTTTACATATCCAAGTTCTCACAGCCTGTTCAAGTTTGAGGAATGAGAATAAAACAGAAAAATTAATCAGATAACATATTGTCTACAGGTAGCACATAAATTTAAATTCCTGTATGGATCCATTACCTACTATTTCTAATATTTTTGTCAGTTAAATATTAAAAATAGAACCACTATTAACAGTGAAGTACTCTCCTTTTTCCAATTTTAAAAGTGAAGGTGAGTGTAAAAGAATTAACTCATATTAGAGATTAAAATTCCACTTATATTTTACAATTATGCATTTGCCAACAGGATAGTTTTGCAAACCAATCGCTGTATCATCATCTTGTTGATAAGTTAAGCTTTAGTCGCTAATACTCAATTTGTTAATAGTAATGAAAATAAATATGAACATTACATCCCCACTTTTTTTTCATTTGTTTATGCTTTTTAAATATAAATGCACGTGTTACTCAAAACCAGTGCCATGTGGATTCAGAGATGTGCACTAACTATTTTAGTATCTGATATTAATCGACAACTTTAACTGATATATTATGTAAAGATGTATTTGTTATCTGCTCATATTGAGAGGCCAAAAGTCATGTGAATGCACTGTATGCAATGTTAATAACCAGTTGCTCCTCTGCAAGCTCGCAAAACTGCAGCATTTTGGAGGCATTAACTCTACATGGTGTTGGAATTGTTCTGAAGGAATATGGACCCATACCTAATGTAGTGCAACCCACAATTGTTTTTGTGTAGTTGGTGCTGGGTTTATGGAGCATATACCATAATCGACAGCATCCAATAAACGCTCGATTGGATTCAGATCAGTGATCTAGAGGGCCAAACTATGGTCATAAATTCACCAGAGTGCTCACCAAACCATCTGTGTGACACTAAAGAGCAGGACATGTCACATTGTCCTGTTCAAACATGGCCTTTCAATCAGGATATTCTAATGCCAGAAATGGATGCAGAGGGTCTGAAAGAATATCCACATAATGTGCACCTGTCATTAATCCATGCAGCTGGACAGTGGGGCCTGATTGAGACTATGAGGATGCAGCCCAGACCATAATTGAGTGATCTCCTGCCTGGACACAATCTTGACATGTAGGATCCATAGATTCATGGGGCATACCGGAATACATTGGACCATACTACACTCGTCACTGTTCAAAGGTTCATTGCGAATGTTTGTGGACCCATATACATCTGAGCTCTGAGTCAAGGTGTCAGCAAAGGGACAGGAGTTGGGGACAGGAGTTGGTTGCCAATGTTGAAGCTTATGTGGTATATGTGTCTCCTTACAGTCCTGATGGAAATGGGTTCCTGACTTCCAACATTCAAACTGGGTGGTGATCTGGCTCATAGTAGCCCTTCATGTGACTATATGGTTCTGCTGAGGTGATATGATTTCCTTTCATTAATCGCCTGTGGGTTTCCTGTGGTGGTTTATGTGTGTGGAAACATTCTCTCTGCAATATTGAAGATCCACCCTAGACACTGATCACCTCAGAAACTTGAATTTTCATATAATCTCCGATATGCTATGACCCATGTGTCTTACACCAATTATCATTCCACACTTGTACTGTAACACGTATCTGGCCTCAACACTTGGAAGTCATACACAGCACATCTTCTAATGGGACACCCCTTCCCATGACTTATGACCACTCACTGTATGTTCCATAATTAACATGACTACCATGTTTCCATATTTGTTATTAAGTATGATGTTAGCTAATGCTGGATTTCTGACAATGAAGTCATTAATCCTCTTGCTCTCCAATATTTTTCCCTGATGGATGGGGCACTAGAAGTGGCTGGGCATATTTGAAGGTGGTCTCGATCCATTTCCTTTTGCAGAGGAAGAAGAGGAGAATTATCCCAGAAACAAATCACAGTAACATTCTATGAATGATAATTGACAAACAACTAAATTGGAAACCATACATAAGGCGTATTAAAAATAAAAAAAAAGGTATTATCTATTTGATGAAAGAGGCAAGAAATATAAATAAACTGTTAAGCAGATCTACTACACTTTCATTTATTACCACATAAGTGCAGGGTTACACTTAAGGGAAATATCACAAATCAACATGAAAAAGAAATTTAGATTGGGAGAGGTGGGAGGGAAAGCACTTACAATATTAGAAGTAGACGAACACCATTTGTGTAGAGCAATTTTTAAAAATAATATATTAACTGTGTATTTACTAGGTAGAGTACAAAACTAGCAACGGAGCAGAACAGACGTACAGTTCAGTTGTTCCCGCGGAAGGAGGAAAAAGGAACTAAGTGACATGGCAGCTGCAAAACAGACGGGAGAAGTTATAAGAAATAATGGTTTGGGAATGAGATTTAAGCAAGAATGGAGTAAATGGGATAAAATAGAGTTGGAGATTAAAACTAAAGAATTGGAGAAGGTAAAAACCAAGACGGAAAAAATGGAAAGAAGAATGGGAAGTATGGAAGACTTCATGAGAAGATACAACTTAATAATTTCTGGGATAGAAGAACGAAAAGGAATTGGAGCATTTCAAGAGATACGAGAATTGTTAATGAAGAGGCTAGGGATAAATATGAGAGGCTTCAAACTGCGGGATGCATTTTGAATTGGGAAATTAGAAGGCAAAAGGAGTATATTGGCAAAATTTAGCAATACAAAATTGGTAACAGAAGTATTGAAAGAAACAAAAAAACTAAGGGGAACATTTATATATATAAATAAGGATCTTTCTTATGAACAAAGAGAACAAAGGAGGAAGCTGATTGAAGAAAGGAGGACAGCGAGAAGACAAGGTTTCAATGCATTTATATGAAACGGCAAACTGTGTATTGATGGGCAAGTGGCTTAGCAGAGAAGCGGCATAAGGAACATCCAAGATGCAGAGCATACGAAAGTTGTTGATGCAGTTGACTTAAACAAGCTAACATCAGTATCCGGTGCGAATGTCCAGAATCCACGTGGAGTAAATGAAGTGTGCCTTGATGGAGGGGAAATGATAAAAATGGTGGAGCAGAGGGGGGGAATCTCGGAAATGGCGGTCGGCAGAGTGAAGAAGAAAATAAAAAATGTAATTGCATTATGCCGAGTACAGAGGGATAAAAGTATGGGAATCAAGGTGATTAAGAAAATGAGCAAAAAAAGTGTGGGGATACAAGGGATCAGGGAAAAGCAGAGTAAAACAAGTGTGGAGGTGCATGGGATCATGGAAAATCAGTGTGAAACAAGTGTGGGGACTCAAGGGGTTAGAAAAGCGGCGAAACTTAGGTAGGGGATATCGAGATGTAGGAACATATCAACAAGGTATAAAAATGGCTTTTATGGATAAATTGTAGAAAGGAAGAAATAGGTGTTGTGAGAAGTATAGGAACAGTTTTGAACAGACGTGATACGGCTGTATTACAGAAAGCTGCTAGTGAAGTTAAATAATTAGCAATAGGGAAAGAGGAAGCAAATGGGGCGATGTGTAAGTGAGAAGCATTGAAAATGGTGGTTAAGTGTATATGGACAGTGAAACAATAATAATATGAAACAGAAATGAGTGTAATAATTTACAGAGAGGGGCAAAAATTTGGCAAATATGAAAAATCTAGTGCAGCATAGAAATTAAATGAAAAAGCAGTAACTATTAAAAGGGATAAACATGTGTAAAATATGTAATTGTGTTGAAGGGCTGCCCTGTTAGCAAAAGGGCCAGGGCTCAGCTCAGGGGTAGCCCAAGATGAATTTGTTTCAGTATACTCAATAAATCATATCATTTACTAGGTAATGCTTTTTATAATTTAAGCAACAATGTAAATAAAGTTGTAAATATTTATGTATATGTAAATCTGTCCTTTAACTGTTATATTTAAAGGATGAATGAAATGAATTAGATGTTAATAATTATAAATTCCTCTGCACTAGTTGCTGAAGATGCAACTGAAACTAGTCCTGAGGAATTTATAATTATACATGGTAAGTGATGTTCTGTTATAAAACATTTATTATAATTATTATATCTGTATGACTTCACTGTTGATAGCTTCAGTTTTTACGTTTTAATGTAAACATTATGTACTTGTAATATCCAATTATATGCCTCAATGTCACAAATGAGCTATTTGCAAGTATAAAATATATAGCAAATTAAATTACACTTCACAAGCTTGTAAGAAATCAAAGCACTTCAAGGCATGTTGAAAATTTACAAATATATAATAAAAGGCATTTATTTACAAAATATTTTACACAGACACATGGTAGTCATGAACTATGATTTGGCAATCATATTAAAATGAATTTGCAGAGTATACCAAATTCTTAAACAACTGATGCAGACACCAGTACAGCATCTGGTCAAAAATCAAACTTTAAAGTGTATCATATTTTATCACTGGCTGATTGCACTAACTTAACATACTTAACATAAAACAATATTTAAACTGCACATTTCATGTGTTTTATACATGTATAAAACACTCTAGAAATATTTATATTATTTCCTAATCAGAAGAAATAACACAATTTTAAAATAAAAAAAAATAAAAAAAACTTTTGCTGTTTACATATCACATAAAAATAGCATTTTGAATCACTCTCGGATATAAAATACACTGTACATATTTAAAAACATTACAAAGCCCTGGCTTTAATTTTTTATTATTCTTGGAATCTCACCTTCCCTTTCTCTTCTTCTTAATTTCTTTCTCCGCCTATCAATACATGCAAGTTCTGCTTTCACATTCATATATGTTTTTCTTAGTTCCTGCAACTTTTGTTGTAACAAAGCAATTCGCTGTGTACCATCAAGTTCAGGATCTGAAACACAAGCATCACTATTAACTCAAGTGTACATCTAATGATAGAATAAATGACACAGTGAAATCAGCAGAGATGTAACCTACATGATGTAAGAGCCACTTAAGAAAATTAATATAATTTCAAGATGTGGACTTCAATTTTTGGCATCTCTGTTGTTCACACAAACTTGAAAGTTTAGACAAAATTATATGGAGAAGCTAAGATGGTAAGAACATCAGGATAGAAGGCATAAGATTCATAGTTGAAATAACTACCATTATCTACATTTTGCAAATCTAATTTTTCTTTACCCTCTTTCCTTGCAAGCATTAGTGCAAAAGATAAATGCTAATAATAAAATAAAACTAAATCATTGGCAACTAAACTACGAAATTTGTAGGAGTAACATTCAAATGAGTTTATACATAATCAGTTATTTTCTGAGTTATTCTACAAAGTACTCGCAGAAAAGCTTATTTTCCTATTTATTTCTGTTAGTATTATAAATATTCACAAGAATGGTTTAATTTATCTAGACACTAATAATATTGGCATTGTGTACCCTTTAACCATACAACTACATAAGTACCCAATTATGGTAATACTATACAAGGTTATATTAAAATACAACTGTGTATTTATGGAGCTGGAAAAAAAACAAAACGTGTTTATAAACCAAGTAAATGTAGTACCCATGATACTCTTTACAGGACTTTATGAGAAAAAATAAGAACACCACTTAACATTTTGAAATGCATTGATTGAAATTAATGTCAGAATACTTTTACAAAAAAATCTGGCATGTTGGATCCATAAGATTTTCTCAGCTTGTGCTTCTATAAACTCTTTTTACAAATGCTTATTTGTCTATTTAATTCTTGTTAATCAAGAGAAACCTTTATTAAAGTTTCACGGGCGATCAGCCGTGTGAGGTTTGAAAATATTAAGCTTTCGGCCATTCTAAACTCCATGGCCTTTGTCAGAATGAAATGACCGTTATTTTCCCGCTCCCCCTAATATACATTGTTAGATGAGAGGGGGTTGCGTTGCCCTGGCCAATGAGCGGGTGACGATTTGTGATTGGGCCTGCTGTTTTGGGCTATGTTTGTCACCGGCCACAGTGTTTTTTTGAGGGTCAGTACTTGGACCAGAATCACTATAGTTGCTGTTGTGAATGTGTTTCATGGCTATTGTCCAGGCAGGGCTTAGCTGAAGACCGCGGTCCCTGTTGTAATTGTTTGGATGTAGTTTGATTTGAATGGCTTCCTTAATAATCAAACTACATCCAAACAATTACAACAGGGACCGCGGTCTTCAGCTAAGCCCTGCCTGGACAATAGCCATGAAACACATTCACAACAGCAACTATAGTGATTCTGGTCCAAGTACTGACCCTCAAGAAAACACTGTGGCCGGTGACAAACTAGCCCAAAACAGCAGGCCCAATCACAAATCGTCACCCGCTCATTGGCCAGGGCAATGCAACCCCCTCTCATCTAACAATGTATATTAGGGGGAGTGGGAAAATAACGGTCATTTCATTCTGACGAAGGCCATGGAGTTTAGAATGGCCGAAAGCTTAATATTTTCAAACCTCACACGGCTGATCGCCCGTGAAACTTTAATAAATAACGTGCGCCGTGAAAGCTTTAAATCTTACAAGAGAAACCTTCATTATGCATCTAAATTTTTTGTTGCAGATATAAGATAAGGATATGGTAGACTAAACAGTAAGATTTTTAAAAAAATGGATTGCCATGTAATAGCTTCGAACATGACAAAAAAACCTGAATTGTGGCTTACCACTTGAAAAAATCTGATGTGTTGCACTCACATGACTTTCTCTACTCTTGTACAAACCATTCTTACACACTCTTATTCCTCTATCTTATTCGTGTTAGTTGAGATAAACATTTGCAGAAATTATCGTATTCTTTATCTTCTTGTAGGTACAAGGAGAATATGGGAATACAGTAGATTTTGAGTGACAGTCAAATCTTTTAAAGCTTTTAGATTTCATTCCCTTTGCATGGTTAACATATAAACAAATGAATAATTAACGTTCCATTTGACAGAAGTTCTTCAAACCTCACAGAAATAACGAGCAATATCTCTCTGAAATGGTTCACTCTAAAAAAAAATTATTTGCACATAAATTGTGTGTTTTAGCAAGATCTACATTTTTTGTAGAGTAAGATTTGCTCTAACTCTTACTGTTTACCAGTTATGCAAAAGTCATCCAGAGTAAATAGGACTTCATGGGTTACAGCCAGGAAATTCAAGATATACATTTCAGAATAGATACGGTCCTAATTTTGAGCCTTGTGGTACTCCATGTTTTACTTTTTTGAATTGTGATCGAATTTTTGTAAGTGGAAAGCTAACAAAAATTCGATCACAATTCAAAAAAGTAAAACATGGAGTACCACAAGGCTCAAAATTAGGACCGTATCTATTCTTACTCTACATAAACAGTTTATTTAAAATAATTCAAGAAGCTGGGGGAATAGCGATAGGTTATGCAGATGACACTACGATTGTAGTTATAGGAAAAACAGAAATAGAGCTACAAATTAGGGCAAATACTCTACTAGAAAAAGTCAGTCAACATCTAGAAAATTTAGGTATGGTATTAAACGCAAACAAAACAGAGTGGATGCAAATTAGTCTCGGTAACGAAAAACAAACAAATACAAATATAAAGATAAAAATAATAAACAGAGAAATTCAACAAGTAAATAAAACAAATTTCCTAGGATTAATAATAGACAGTAACTTGAAATGGAATATGCATGCTGGAAAAGTCATAAGCAAGATTAATTCAGGTTTATATGTACTAAAACAAATAACACAAATAATAGATAAAAGAAGTGTCAAGCAAGTATACTATGCCTTCATTCACTTGCACCTAAACTATGGAGTGGTATTATGGGGCACAACACATAAAACATTACTTCTAAGGCTGTTTAGGCTGCAAAAGAGAGCAGTACGCTTAATTGCAGGAATAGAAAAAAGAGATTCATGTAGAAATGCTTTTAAAAAACTGAATATTCTAACGTTGCCTTCTTTATATATATATATATATATATATATATATATGAATGTACTAAACTCACATTAAAAAGTTATAATCAAAACAAAAACAGTAATATCCATAAATATAACACTAGAACAAAAGAAAATTATTTTAGAAATAGACTTATAGGTGGTCTAAATAATAAGTGCATAGAAAATAGTAGCAAAGATCTGTACAACCATCTACCATCTAGAATTAAACAGATAACAAATGAAAAAATCAAACTAGAGAATATTAAATCTTACCTATTAGAAAAGGCATTTTACTCTGTAGAAGAGTACAAAAATTGATAAAATATGGTATATTGCACTTCCCAATATTCTCAACTAGTCTCATATTTATGTAAATAACTTGTATTGTATGTACATAGAATTTGACGATCCTTGTAAATGTTTTACAATTGGAGAAAAAGAATACAGAATACAGAATTTGCCATAAGAATATCTCAAACATATGGCATTTTAATCAAAATTGTTAGAGCCATCTTCAAGAAAATCAAAAATTTTGAAACATTTTTCATGTGAAGGGTGGAGCAATTTTCTTCAAAATCTTTGTGTCGCATACTTCAAAGACATTAACCTTAAATACCAACTTTGGTTTTTAACCGACTTTTTGTTTTTGAGTTATGTTGTCCACAGACTGACTGACAGACTCACACACACCTTTTTCTAAAAATGGGAACCTCAAAACATATTTCTGATGAAATCTCGACATCAAATTTTTGGGTGGAATACAATACTTCCTCTTCTTTACTGTAATATGTGGTAGAGAAAGTATAAAGTACAAATATTTAAAAATTGAAACCAATAACAAGGAATACCGTGAAAATGTAGTGCTATAACAATTTTTAACATAAACTGTGTACTGTAACAAATTAATTTTTTGTATAGTAAGATTTTATAGTAGGCACAGCTTATCGAGATACCCCAAAAAAGCAACCTTGACATTTTCCCCCCATTATGGTGCAGACTGGTTACCTTTGGTGATATTCCATCCGTTTGGTTGCATTAGTGCTGCCAACTGTTCGTGAAATATAACCATGGTAAAGCTATGGCCATAGTTGGTGTTATTGCACCCATTATGTTGTCACAGAAGCCCTTGTTTACGAACACATTGGAAAGAGGCCAACCGACAGATTTTAAAGCAAGATTCTGTTTAGACGCTGTATTAATTAATAATTAGTCTGTGGATGCACTGCTCATGTTTGCATGATTTTGTCTTGGATTCTTTTAGAGCAGTATATGCAGCTATAGTTACTGTTGTTATTTTTGTGTTTGCTACACAGTAGTGCATTAAATACATACTAGTATTACGATATTTAGCGCTCGGAAGTTATTTTATGCAAAAGTGTTATTGCACAACAAGATTTGCCAAAGGCAAGTATGTTCTTTGTTGTGTGGTAACAATGTTCAAGCATTATTATCATTTGAAAGCGTGATACTTTAGCCCTTTGATACTTGAGGTTAGAAATGCCTTTATTATGTACGTTGACAGGACTGCTTTTTGGGATACTTTCGTCTGTTGTTTTGTGTAATGTCGGCCATGTTGAACTCTTGGGAACTGCCGATAAACTGTGTCCACTATATCCATCTCCTATGGTTTACCAGCTATACAAATATCACTAAGAATGAAGAGGTATTCACATCTATGTACAGAAAATTCCAGAAGTACATTTTATTTGTGTCATTAATATCTTAAAACATTTCACTATTTTAATAAAAATTGTTACAGCAATATGCAAAGGATGATGATATGGGATGAAGGATTTTCTTGAGATTTACACTCTCCTACACAACTTTATTTACAACGGACACCTCAAAAGTTAACATTTTTTAAATATGTGGTAGGCGGGCAAAGTCTGGAAATTGCAGGGAACTTTTGTCTGGTAGAGTGGCAGCACTGTAAAAATCCTATGCATCTACCTTTACCACTTGGACATTTAGGTGCCAGTAACAATGGAGACTCCATTTATTCCTACCATTAACTGCAAAGTTAATGCTGTTATCTGTTTTTTGACGGCAAAAAAAAAAAAAATAAATAATAAAAAGTGCAACTGAAATTAATTGCAAGTTGTGCAGTGTGTATGATAAAGACACTATGACCAGACCATTGGTTTCTCGTTGGCATCATTCACTCATTGACAGGAGAATGTTACATGAACAACAAAGTGGCAGCACTCCAAATACTGTCAACCAGGTCTGAAGGGTCATGGACCCATCTGTGCCTTATGCTTAGTGAAATTCTGTTTCAACTTTCTCCGAGGATTGAAATAAGTCATGTAACACTTCAGAGGATCATTTCTGAGGATCTGAATCCATCAAAAGCATGTGCAAGATGGGTTCCCCCTGTGCTTTTAGAACACAAAAAATTGAGAGTTGACACTGCATTGCATATATATTTTTTGGGAGGATGGTGATCATTTATTTGACCAAATAGTGACTGGGGAAGAGACATGGATCCATCACTGGATGCCCAAATCCAAAAGATCAGAGTATGGTGTGGAAAGGAAAGGATGAGCCCATGTCAAAAAAGGCGAAAAGTTGTGGAATTGGCTGCCAAAGTCAAGATAACAATCTTTTGGGATTTCAAAGGATTATTGCCCTGTGGGACCACAATCACACCTACTTGCTATTATGAGATGTTGAGAAATCTCTAAAGGGCGATTCCAAACAAACGGAAGGGAAGTAGAGCAAAACAGTTCTTTTGTTCCACAAAATGCTCGCCCACATGTTGCTTGTGAAACTCAAACCTTATCTGAGAAGTTTTGATGGTATGTTTCCAGTCATCCACCTTACTTTCCTGACCTTGCCCAGAGTGACTACCAGCTTTTGCCACAGCTGAAGCAACATCTAAGGGAAGTGCTTTTAAATTAGTTTGACATAAAACAGGAAGTGGAAAGATGACAAGCAAGCTTGGCAGGAGAGTGATTTAACACTGGATTTGTGGCACGGTATAAAAACATATTGAGATTATAGGAGATAATGTAGAAAAACAATTACTGAATGTAGCTTTCAAAATATATGCTTAATGAAACATGGGAAGGTTTTGTTACGTTTTAAAAAAGTAGTGTAACTTACTTTCAAGATAACCCTTGTATTTTTATTTGTTTATTTGTTTATTTATTTATGTTATTAAGAAAATCTCTAAACTTATTTCTCATGAAATATAGGTATCAAATTTTTCTGTGAAATGCAATACTTCCTCCGTCTACTATAGGTACATAATAAGAAAGTAAACAAAAGCAAACATTTGGGAAATGTTTATGCCATCAAGAAGTTATTTTAATTATTTATTTATACCAACAAACTTACTGTTGGTGTTTTTAAACACACAAGCCGTGTGTGGGCATTGTTTGAGACGTAGAACTGGAACTTAAAAATTCAATCTGATTGTCACAGTAGCTCAATGGTTAGAGCAGCCGCCTGGTAAGCGGAAGGTCTGTGGTTCAAGTCCCAGCTGTGGCACTGAATTTTTAAGTTCCAGTTCTACCTATCAAGTTATTTTAAATTCATTTATTTTGAAGAGACCTAGTTTACTGTAATCATTTTTATCTAGTATTTATGGTTTCCTAGTTGTATCAAATTCCAGAGGAATAAAGATGATTTTGCAAGTTAAAAGGTGGGTCTATGGTTAGGAGGGCTGCAAATGCTGGTTATTTTCCAATATTGCCCAGTGAGCAATTAATTTGCACTACTTGTTTACTACTAACAGAGCAAATGTGGCAATACTGTGAAGTATTGCTGGAAGTGCATTTGTAATCTCCTGAATATCCTTGTATTCGTGGATTATGAGTGAAAAGTGAAGTATAATTTATAACACACTTTTATTGACAGTGAATTTGATAAGATTTTGGAGAAACTATAGGAGATGCAATTAAGCGTTCTTCCACACAACAGCCATGTGTAGGACGGGATTGGAAAGTGCAGAATGAGACTATGGCATTGAGTTTTTTATCTCATTCTACACTTTCCAAGCCATAGGAGACAGTAACAAAATATTTTAGTAAATCTATTATCTATACATTAGGGAATAAAGTTTGTTTGTTAAAGTAATTTTTGGACTTTGAGAACAAGCAGTGAAATATGCCTGTAAGTCAGTGATGGATCCTGCATGTTTGATATGAAGAAGAAAGAGGTTGCATAAAATTATACTAGCCTGCATGCAGATGTAACACCAAAATTCCTTAACTTCTTACGGATGTGATTATTATTGGTAAGAACTCCACTCGCTGCTGCTTTACTGTTGTAAAGTATTCCATAACTTCATCATACCACTTTGTATCCTTTTCCAGTTGTAATAATAGTTCTTTCTTGTTTGACTTCAATGCATGGGCAGCTGGTCTGTCTTGACCTATAGTATTTTGGCAGTAGGTTTTTATTCTCTTAGGTGCCGAGAAGATTCTTTCAGCATTTGTGGTTGGCACAAGTATTGTGGCAAATAAGCAAGCTAATATTGGGAGTGCCTTTGTAAATATCTTCCTTAACAAAATACATCAGTAGTTCTTGAAGCATTGAATGGTTCTGCTGTAAATCATGACTATTGTAAATTACGATTAGTTCTTTTTAAGGCTCTTGCTGTCAGAACATTCAGGGAAACTATTCAATAGTGATGAAAATACAGCAGCAGGAATGCTCTTGGAGAAAGATTAAAAAACTATAACATCTTGGAATTTAAGAAATGACAATTTCTTTAGATCTTCAAATCACACTTTCATTTGTCTTGTATGAGTGTCAATGATACTAAAATCCATGTGAGGGAAATGATTCTGTCTCTTCAGTCTCAAAGTGTCTTCTCTGGATTTTAGGAGATGCATCTCCAGTGCCATTGGCAGCTATCTTAAAATGCTGTTCATATTCTCCATTAGTTCTCAATTTCTTCAGCAATTCTATCATTTTTCTTACACGGTTAACACAGTAATCAATCCCATTAGCTTTCATTTGGAGAATATCAAACAAAATGCTAGTTTTCATGAACACTTCACTGAAGATGGAAAGCATGAAGTTTAAACTCAAGAGTCCCGTAGTAAACAAATGTATCCACTAGCTTCCCTAAGAATGAAGTTATGAATGAACATTTCAAGCATCTGCTCTACGGTAAGTTATTTGTGTGATTTCCAGCTACTACTAAGGGGAGCTGCACTATACCGGGTGGAAGGGAAGTCATTACATAAATTTAAACCAGTGGTACATATCAGTATTTGGAACACATTTTGTATCTTACGTTTTTGTCTCCGACCATTTCCTATGGAGATATTTTAGTTTTATCGAAAACAACCTGGCAACACTGTAGATTGTGTGGGTGGTCACTTTCCCTAGCTCTGTACATAAACAAACAGCATAATGGTGTATTTTGAAACCAAACTCATACCCTGCCTTGTCCTTCCGTGTTTACTGTGACAGTGTAGGCCAATCAAAAGCGTTAGCTCCCAAAACATTACCGAAAGCGACAGCTGTTTACATCCACAAACCAGGTGAATTCCCTGACCAACCTCAACGCAACGTTGTTGAGTTACGTCATCTCTGAAATAGCAGCTCAGAGTATTCCTTCATGTCTTTTAAGTGATTAATTATTTCGAAACCCTATGTGATGTCCCATAATCACTACCAAAGTTATGCCTGAAATATGTTACTCTACGCATCTTACAAGGAACAAACTGTTATCTTTCAACATTCTTGTGGTATTACACAACCAACTTGGATAAAAAACAATTTATTTTAATTAGTGAAGCAACAAGATTCTAAAGTAAGAACAATTTATTTTTTTTGAAATCGACTGATCAAAGAACAAAATACCATTTGACATTTTTGTTTGTAATGCTTCTATGAAGTGCACATTAGAAACTTCCCTTCCACCTGTATAGTGCAAAGGCCCTGTGAGTTACAGCATCCAGGATGCTAAAATATTTGAAAACACCTTTTATTGTCATGCAAGTATTCATTTTATCTGAACTTAGAAGCCATTTTTGGCACCCCCCAAAAAATTGTTATGAAAGACTGTTTAGGTTGGACAGTGAAGATTTTGGCTTGCATTCTTAAAAGAAGGTATATACCAGGTGAATCAGCTGCCCCTTATTCTCGAGTTTTATGCAATCTGCATTTTATAAGCCAACATGGAAACATCGACCCCATTACCAGGTTCTACCCGCGTATTTAACATGGATGTTAAACACACGATGAAATTAGTACTAATATAGATGTTATCACATCGCTTTTTAATATATTCGTAATTAGACAGCTGACGTTTGCACTTCTGCAAATGTTCACTGGAACCAGCGAGTATTACATCTTAAACGGAATGTTTAGCTCACGCGTCGTTACTAGGTAGCTCAGTTGGAACGGGCGCAAGACTCCGAAGTAATCTGTCTGCTGTGAAGGTGGTTCGAATCACCTGCATGTACTAATTTTTTTTTTAAATTTATTTTAAACCATGCAGTCCTCACAATTTACAAACTATTATTCTGAAAACTGTTATATTCATTTTTATTGTTTTATTTACGTTTTATGACATTGTTTGATGTTTCTTTATTGGTGAACTACAATTATGTAGTTGTTTAAACACACCTATAGGTAGGTGCAATTGAAATAAGGATCATTCATACACATTTGAACACAGAAAGCAAGGGAATTACATTGTCAGAATTTAACATGGAAGTTAAACTCAATTTTGCACACAATGAATTATTGTGCTATTAAAAATGCAGACAACCAAAAACGATTTAAATTATAATGTCCTAAACCCTCAGGGACTTCATAATTAGATTATTGTGAATTCGGTTTCCAAGTTTTGATGAACATAAAAAAAAAATATTTACAATGCTGAGACTCGAACCTGTGTCACTGGGGGTTAAGTGCAGAGGACCCGTCACAATCCTACTCAGCTATTTCGAGACTTCCAGAAAGCACGTACCACGTCCAATAGTAGGACTTGTATGCCTGGCGCTATGCCATTGCCACCTCGCAAGCTTGCGTGCTTGATTTAGCCTTTTAAAACAGTTTTTATCATTTACAGGGCATTTTAATATTATTACTTAAATGGCAAAAGCTGTTATGCATATTAATTGAGATGCACGAGGCGTAGTTCATGCAAAAATGCAAATAAACTGTTATTTAATAACATGTCCGTTTTGACTGTACACATCCATGATGGATGAGGCGTGTCTAAATTTTTCCTAATTTTTGGCAGCCAATCCCTGCTCTAAGTACAAGAATCCACCATTTTCTTTTTAGCTGACGTTAGTGTACTCATATGATAGGTCCATTTTTTCTGAGGCGTTTACTGAATTACGTTGCTATGTATACTCTAATAAAAAGTTTGTAAAATCGGCTGGAAACCGGAATTCGCTCCCAGTAAACGAGTCGTATGTTTTTGAGGTGTACTTTAGCGAGGAGTACGTTCTGTCCCTTAAAGCACTGTTGCTCTCAATTTTGCGCATTCCTCTCTTTAAGAACATCAAGCAATACATTTTAGTAAGCTCAAAACTGGACTAAGGCGCATATGCCGTTAGATGGGTGGCCTACCTTCCAAAAAAATAAGGCGCGGCTGACTCACCTGGTATGTATATATGCTGGGTGTCCCAAAAAATGCTGACAATGCTTAGAATGTTATTCAGGATGGCAAATTGATTGGTTTTCAAATTTCCCTGTCTGGAAATGCACGGTATGGATGCTGGAGAGCGTAGAAGTTTGAGAATGAACGGTTGTAACAATTTGTTAATGTTTGTTTTGGTATCTTAATACAGAATGTATGCAACCCTTTAGCCGTCTGTGTACTGGAATGAACAACCTGAGCATAATAACATTCCTGCAATGTGCTACATTCCTCCATAGAGTCCTTGGTGCACATCCTACTGCGTTACTTGTGTAGTTTCCAGTACAGTAATGTTTTAACAGCAGTGCAACATGTACCAGTACACAGCTACAGAAATGGCCTGACATAATCTCCAGCACACTTTGATGTAAATGTGCAAAATCACCTCAACATCGCATATTCAAATCAACGGATTGGTAGAGGTGGATCAGTTCCATGGCCAGCATGGTCGCCAGATCTGACACTCCCTATCTTCTGTGGAGTTGTATGAAGAGTATGGTGTATGGCACTCCTGTAATGTCAGCAGAGGACCTTATGGCTTGAGTCCACAGAGCAATTGAAAATCTTCAAAGACAACCATACATATTGGATCGTGTGCATGAGGCTCACCTCTGCTGATGCAGGCTCTGCAATGACGTAGGAGGTACACAGTTGGAAGCCTGTTTGTAATGTAGACAACGCAATGGGCTACTCAGGTAGGGTTTATCGATGCACTACAGCTTCCAAACCATGCATTCCTGGATGGGGGTTCCTATTTTAAAACCGATCAGTTAGCCGTCCCGCACAACATACTAAGCATTGTGTCTTTTTGGGACATCCTGAAAAAATATATGTATTTATATCTTTCTACAACTGTTTAATTTTGCATTATGGTTAAATGGACTACTTTGCAAAGAAAGTAAATATAGCTCAAAAGGTACTTAAAGAGCAATTCCATAGAAAGTCATATCAAGGGGTAAAATTTCAATTCAATATTTTAATATTTTATATACGTGTATACTGGTTCCTCAGAGTTGAGGTGCCTTGTTTAATAATGGAATACTCAGAAATTGCAAAGAATAAAGTAGTTTAATGCTAATGATATTGGTGAATGTAAACCCAAACGAAAAACGCATCAAAGTTTCTACATTCAAAGTACAAATTTTAAAAGGTAAAGGTTGGAATTTACTCCACATACTTTTTCTAAATCAGACATTGGGTCTTCCTTGATTCACAGTGATAAGCACTTCCACATATGAGAATTTCTGCCTTCTTTTATATACATATATTGCATATCAGAGGCAGTCTGTTATGCTTAACACGAATAAAGTGTTTTAGATGGTGAAATAAATCCAGTGGAGTTCCGGTAATAGTGCCCTAAAAGTCTGACATTCCACACTCTTGCTACTTCATGTAGCTCTCAATTGATAGACAGACCTTGGTGAGTGCACAAGTACCTTGAGATCATGGCTAAAAACCTCAGCAAAAAGACAACATGAATACAGAGACGGTCTAAGACAACAAAGTTATTATGAAGAGCTTAAAAATAAAGAAAACGCTGCTAAGAGAGGTAAAAGAACTAAATCAAGCAAGACTAAAAGAGTGAGTGAGTGAGTGAATGAATAGAGTTTAAGGGCCTATAGACAGCTAGAATTGCTCCACTCTTAGGTTCCAACTTGATGTAAACACCAAAGCATAATGCAAAATACAGTACATTAAATATTGGTGATTATGGTAACCCCTGGTAAAGGCTACATGAAGTAACGCAATAGCAGCATTATTCCTAAAACTTCCAAATAAATATTGTTCTGTTGCATCATAAACATGAGGCATAAGCCCACGTGGTGTTTATTTGTGTTTGTTGCAGCTGATGCGAACACCAGGTTATCACGGAGGGATACAAGGTCTGGATCTAAGGCTGGATGGAGTATAGGTCATTTGGGCATGCAAGACTAAAAGGGGAAAAGAACAGAATGTGCAAACAGATGCAATGAAGCAAGGATAAAATGCATGGAAAGCAGAAAGTAAAATATGTTGCCATTATTAGGACACCTCCAATAGCATTCAGATCTAGGCAGCATTTTGGAAAAGTACAGAAAGTGTGTTGTGGAAGCATTTCCCAGGTCTCCATGGAAGAGGTTACAATTTACTGCTGACCTAGCAACAACAGAAGGACTAACTGTTGGCAAGCCAGGGAAAACAGCATCAAAGCATACAGTTTTAGAAGACATAAAAGTTGCAGTCCTGAAGTTCTATAAAGATGACAATATAATATCAAGCTCCAGGTAGAGATGCATTCAAAAGAATCTGCATTGATGGGAAGGTCAAGAAGGTATGGGTAGTTTCAGGCCTAAACAGTCTGCTCCTGCAGTACAACAAATAAATCAGGAAAAATAGACCCATCTGTACTGATAGTGGACATAATATTGTATGAATGGGTCTGTGCACCAACAGATTGTGCAACAGTTTGTGCATGTTTCTCCCCAAATTAAGATGTCCTTTTTGCTCTCATTTCATGCTCAAAACTGCTTTGATCGGTATTATAAACACAGGAAGAGGGATACTTTGACAGTTGCTCTCTATTCATTTGCGAAAATCCTTCTGCTACTTTGTTTTCTCTTTTTCTTCTTTAATGAATACTCGTGAAATGAATTTTTTTATCTTTCTGCTTTTAATTTTATGGGATTCTTTGAAGTGAGAGGCTCAAGAAGAGGATACTCTGAAACTTCCTCTTCCAAATAAACAGTTTTTGAAATTTCCAAGGCCCAGAGAGCTTTAAATCTTTGTCAGTTACAGTTTTCTTTGCTCTTCTTGCTGCCACAAAGCATGCAAATGGTTTACCTACAAATATTTTTTATGCTCAATAGGAGTTAAAAGCAGTTTCCAACTGTTTCTCCTATATATATAGTTGCCTCGCTGATGTCACCAAATGAAATCTGCCACGCACATTGGTCAGTGAACGTCTCTTTCCACCTTCATTTAACCACAAGGACAGTGTTTCTTTAATACTCAATGCTAATACTCTCCTTCTCTATTATCTTTTTCCTCAAATGACCTAGTTGTCGATGGGCCCTTAAATGTCACTTTCCCTTTTTCTGCGGATTGCAAACATAACTAGAACTAATGGACTTTGTTGGGGACCAGTCTGTATTGTTAGAGTCACTACATTCCAACACAGGATCTGAACCTGGTTCCATTATACCACTTGTGCTTGGAGGGTGAATGTCACATGCTAATTGGGAGAATGAAGGTGAATTGTCAAAACTGTCACTATCTTCTTTTTATTCTACTACATTTACATCTAGAGTTGTTTCTGGAATAATGCTGAAACCTGTAGGATTTGTTTCTAACAAATTAATAATATGTCGGCAATATTCAAATATCTTCGAGTCTTATTACTCCAGAAAAAAAACCACGTTCTTGAAAATGACACAACACGAACTCTAGCACATTAACAGGATTTATGTTTCAATCTTTAAAGAAACACAAGGCAGCTGAACTCACGGTAATATCACATATCCACAGCAAGTACACATATTTTTTTAGTGTGTGACCGGCTCTTCTTTAGATTAGGTGACTTGCCACTTGACGGCCAGATTCTAAGTCCGAAGTTACTTACTGTGCATGCGCCGACAGTGGTTATCAGAATTGCCACTAGGTTTCGCCGCATGTGCTAGCTGTCACTAGCAGATGATTTTCACATCTGCCAACATTGCTTTTTCAACTACACTGCTTTTGGTTGCCAACACATTAAACACAAATGCACTCGCACGTCGCCAGATATTGTGTACATTATTTTGCTCACACAGATATATCGCTAGTGCGACTCCATACTATTGTTGTGGAAATTATTGTGTACATAATCGTTATTGCCTTGTTGCTGGGTCCACGAAACGCTGGCTCGTTCTTTTTTTATTTATTTATTTTATTTTTATTTAATATTATATTTATTATATTATTATTATTATTATTATTATTATTATTATTATTATTATTATTATTATTATTATTATATTATTTTTATTGCATCACTGGTAGTGCTATCCCCGAGTGAACACTGCACCACAGTTTGCTCGTAGGATAGCTGACTCGCAAAACTGTAGGTAAGCAGAAGTACTTGGACTGGTGGTATTCTGGAGTTTGCGAACCAGGTACCTTTGGCCACGGACTCCAAAAACTGCTCAGGGTGACCCCTCCTGCAGGAAAAAAACTGGAATTTTTTATCCCTTCTACTCAGAGGGTGTAGCACGGCATCACATTCCCTGCATAGCATTCGAGTTGTCAGCAGGCCCTTGTCGTGAAGAAATTGCATGCATTCCTCCTCATTATAGCACAGAGATGCTAAATCTACTATGCTAATGAAGCGATTCATTGCACTCTCACAACTTGCTTCTAACAAGGTCACTAGCATACTGCCGGGTCCCGCTAAAACATTCAAACTTACTATTGGCAACAGATTCCTGGGGAAATAATGCTGTTGGCAGTGCTGAATTAACACTGCAATAACACAGCAACTTCGGCAACTTTCATTAGAATTCGTACACACTGCTGAGTTGGACTTAGCCGAAATTCTGACCAAGTGCTTGCGTCACCTAATCTAAAGAATATCCGTGTGACCTTGCTCAGATGTGTGAGAGTGACATCATGCAAAGCGATGGTGGGGGTAAGATCTCAGTTTCCACCAGCAGCCTGCTGGCTGGCTAGTGGGTTAAATGACAGATGTATAGCATCGTCAAAAGTTTTGTACTCACCTACAAAGATTTAACACGTCCCAGAAGCTATCCAAAATTGTTACGTTTCCTCGTTAACACTCACATCACTTTCTTCACTTGTTGCACTGTTTTCATCACTGTAACTGTCTTCACTTAAATGAATCACTAACTCAAGACCTTCATCTAAGAGACCTTCCTTCTCAAAATATTCTTTTTCTGTTCTCTTCCTCTTTTCACAGCAGTTTTTCCACTCCTCTTTTGTAATTTTATCATATCATCCATGTGGAATGTTACATTGTGCTCTGCTACCCAGCTTTTTGCTATGCCCCATATGTACTCTATAGGATTTAAATCAGGATGGTACGGTGGAAGGCATAGGACCGTGTGAATTTGCTCTGCTAAAACAGCATCAATTTTGTATGTGATATCTTTGGACTTAATGTTCCTATTAATCTATATAGCTCTGGTTTTACTGAACTGTTTAAATTTCCTATTTCTTGAAGCTGCTGAGCGGTCAGATGGTTGGTAAGCCATGATACCATTACAGATGCGACTGTTGGAATTAGGAGAAGGATTGAGCACATTATGGTACGGTCCATTGTCGATTACAAGGACACTATTGGGTGGAAGGTTAGGAATAAGCCGCTCTCTTATCCATTTTTCATAGTTCGTGTAATTTATATCATCATGATAATCACCACTTTTTTTTATGGGCTTTGAACCTTAGGTACGCATTTTCAATAAAACCATTTTCACCTCCAGCATGTAGCACTATCAGTCTGTGTCCTTTGGATACTGGAGCTGAAAGTCCCTGCATAGATTCATCGCTCCGAGATGATGGAGTAGTGTGGGAACTATGAATATAAGTTTCATCCATGAAGACAATGGGCCTATTTTCTTCTCTATATTTCTTCACTGCTCAAGTACGCAATTCTTTTCTCCTGAATGTTTCCCTGCTCCATTAGTATGTGCCTGTTATTTTTAGTTTTCTTTCAGTGGAAACCTAGAGACAAAATTATTTTTCTTAATGTTGACATGCTGCCATCAAAGTTTATTGATTGTTGCAGTCTCATCTGGATTTTTTTTTAGCATTGGTCTAAATTTTTCATGACTGTAGAATTCATTGTCCTTCGAACTATGGATTCATTGAATTCATCTAAGCTAGCTTTGGGGGACTTTCTAGGCCATTCCTTGTGTGGAGTGGAAAAACACTCTGAAGCTCCAACTTCTATGTCTTTCAGTTCCTTTACTATGCAGTTTACACTGCGTAGAGAAACACCAGTTGCTTTAGAGACCCTATGTTGAACCACCTTTAGATTCCCGGTCTGTCCTAATTCTGCTTCCATCTTCATGAGCTGGTAAACATTGCTAACTACTTCATGAGTCTGCGAATGCAGCACTTTACCGCTCAACTTACTCAACATGGGAGACATGCTTTTTATGCTTGGCACTGTACTGAACCATGCAACGCTTAGCGATATAGATTACACAGAAGTAGAAGAGATACTAACTAGACACCCCTTTTATCTTGCAAATAGACAAATGGGCTCAACCATAAACTACTGCGCAACCTTATGTTATATACCACGTCTAAAAAATACCTTTGTACAGCACACAAGCAAAGTTTGTGCTATCTTCTTATGTGTTATGCACACGCCAGAGACAGACTGCCACCCAACAGTTGTTCACTCCCTTCTCTACAGTGCTATATTATGTTTCCTATATGTTCCAAGATATTCCCAACTCATTTTCGGGTACTCGGAGTTGAAAACAGCAGCTTGTTTTTGGAACATGAGCTTCTTACAGTACAAAGATGACACAGTAAAATTTTCAAGGTGTTTACAATCTGAGCATATTGATAGGTTCCTTCTTGAATGAATATTTATTGAGTACTAAATCTGATACACCTTGGGCTACCCTTGAACTGGACCCTGGTCCCTTTACTATTAGGGTAGCCCTTCAATAAAACTGCCCTCTACATACACATTACACATGTTTACCTTTTCACTAATCTTAACCTGCTCCCACCCTTAAAGTTTTATTTCGGTTTCTCTGTCATTTCCCACCCCTATTCCTTTCCCTCTTTCTCAACTTTTTCTTATCAACTTCACTCATAACTTCTTTTCATCACTTTACATTGTACACTTCATTAGTTTTCATTTCAGTACTTCACTACACATAACTTTATAACCTCACTTTCACTGTGTATAAAAACCCTCTGCTTCCGCATTTATGGATTACCCAACCATGTTTTAAACCTTGTTGCTCTCGCCGAAATACCCCGTACTTTCTTTTTCTCCTGCCTAGTTCTCCCTTTCCCCCTCACCCTCACTGGTATCGCTTCCTCTCTGTGCTCTCCAATGTCCAATGTTGTCAACCCCGACCTTGGCTCTTTCCTCAGTTTTTTCTGAGTGCCACATCCTACCATTTCGTCACCTTGCATTTTGCTCACCCCTGACCTTGACTTTGAAGCACTTGTCACTGAAACCACACGTGTTACAATTTGCTGAGTAGTCATCTGTTCTGTGATATTTCTTGCTGATGTTTGGTCGTTTCCTTGTTTTTCTTGGTGCAATGCCTGCTGGTCCTGCCTCTGCCCGTTGCTTGGTCCGTTCTTCCTCTCTGTTGCCTGGTTAACTGCGTACAACTCAAAGTTTTTAATGTAAACCCTCTTGCCTTCATTTCTTGCTTGTCTCCTCCGGTTAATTAGCTGCTTCATTTGCGCTCTTTGTGCAAATGTTAAGTCCTTGTTGAAGTAAATAGTTGATCCTCTCAATTTTCTTCCCTGTTTTAGTACTTCTTTAGCCGTTTGTGTGTTTGTAAACTTCACAAGAATATTTCTTTTCCCTGGTATTTTGCCGATTCTAAATGCATTGCAAATCTCGTAGCCTCTCAGATGTATTTCCAATTTGTTCACTAGTAGATCTTCTAAATCCTGATATACTCCAAATATTCCAAAAAAATAAAGTTAGCATTAAAAAATAATACTTCACTCTCAGTTCCCAGTGTAAGACATAATAGTTGAGTGGGCACAGTAGCTTAGAAAATACTTGAGCTGCTCAACTATCCTATCCCGCTCTGCATATAATATTTGAAGCTCTACTAAAAATGTTGAGCTAAATAGCTGAAAACTATGAGAGAGGGAGCAATCAAAACAAAGTCCAATCATTTCATTTGAAAAATTATATTGAATATATTCTGCTGTAAAATTTGTGGAAGACGAGTTGCAAATTTTGTTGGCAACTGCACAATCCTCAGGACTACTTATTTATTGCATGGCACTTCAAAGGTAGTTTAAATTAAGAATACAGAACCATCTGTATTGTATAAACATAAAACAACTATTTAAGATTTATTTATGCCAACAAACTTACTATTGGTGTTTTTAAACACACAAGCCGTGTGTGGGCAATGTTTGAGAGGTAGAACTGGAACTTAAAAATTCAATGCCACAGCTGGGATTTGAACCACAGACCTTCCGCTTACCAGGCGGCTGCTCTAACCATTAAGCTACTGTGACAATCTGCCAGAATGGCATTGAATTCTCAAACCAGTTTGTATTTCTCCTGGTAAACCACTTTGACTTTACTTTGGTAAACTTTGTGACCAGGAATCCATGCACACACCACATCAACGCCAGAAGCGTGTAAAAGATGGAGGGCATCCTGGATACATTGTACAATAGGGTGGGGGTTGTACAGCTCATGAAGGCTCTGAAGTGCACTAAGGGAATCGACCAAAATCAGGCAGTCACCTAATTTACGATGGTGCACATAAAAAATAGCTTGGTAAATTGTATACAGCTCTACAGTAAAAATGGAAGTGCTATTTGGAAAACCGAATGTATGTGGTTTAGTTTCATAAACATAAGCACATCCAACACCACTGGTGCTCTTTGACCCATCAGTGTAAATATATTGATGGTCAGTTTAGCCTGACAAAAATTCTAAAAAAACACGAGCAGATACTTGAAATAGGCATCATGGACTTCTGGTGTACGGTCATCCCAAGATCTACATGGGGCATGCCAGATAGCCAAGGTGGGTAAAGGTTCTCGCCCTTGGCCTGAAGAGATTCAATATGACATCTTACTTTTCATCAGTGACACTGCACCATATATGAAAAAGGCTGGAATAGCATTAAAAGTGCTATTTTCAAACATGCTTCATGTGACCTGAGTAGCACACGGCTTTCACAGGGTGTCAGAAGAGATACGATGCTTGTTTCCGGATGTTGATAAATTCACCTCCACTATTAGATCTTTATAAAAGCTACATCAAGAATGCTGACATTTAAATCCATTGTACCAGTTTGTACCTCTGAGACATTGATCTCAGCAGCACTTTACTATGCTTCAAATTGCCAGAGTATAACAGATGGTGAACGCTCTGGAGAATGAGGCATCTTCAATTGTAGCAGCCAAGAAACTTCTCAACTCTTCGGAAGTGAAAAATGACTTAACTTCCATTGCGGCCAAGTTTGGGTTCCTGCCAGCTTCAAGAAAGAGGACAATTTTTAACGAAGTTGGTGAAAACTGTGGATGATGCAGTGCCATGACTGGACAGTGTACCAGGGAAACGGGGTTAATTAGTTAACGAAAAGTGTAAAAAGGTGTTATCGAAAAATTGTGATCTGGATGAACTTAGAACCATTTCAAAAATTCTACAAGGTGACAATTCTGTTGCAGTTGAAATGGATCCTACAATGATGCTATGTTTTAATTTGCTTCAACAACCTCTGTGGATGTTGAGAGGTCATTTTGTCACAAAAAAAAATGTGTTATCTGGCATGAGACTCAATGACCCCAGAGAACTTATAAAAAAGCATTTAGTTGTCATGTGCAACGAATAAGGCATTGCAATACACAGGCACTTTTTAAAAAAATATTTCATTTTTGTGTTAATTACAACACTAGCATTTTGCTTAAGATTTTGAAGTTCTTTAAAATATGATGATTGAGTTATTGAATAGTGTAATCTATTAAATAAATGGGGTTTTCTACTTGCCTTTTATTTCCTATTTGAGTATTTATAATGCCTTGTTTCCTGCCTATTTTAGCTATTTATAATGCCTTTTTGCCTGTCTATTTTAATGATTTATAATGCCTAAACTTCCGGTCCCTGGTGACGATTAAGGTACTCTCAATAAATATTTAGATTTCTGCAAAAATTATCCTTATTACAATAAAGATACCATATTATAATAAACAACTTCACTCTTTACAAATATACTGTGTTAAATTTCCAAAGCTATTCGTTTTGATGTTATATGTATTTTGTGATTCTTGGGTATGCTAGGGTATGCTAAACTTAATGTAGCATCTCTTGTCCATATAAACGTTTTATGTACGACTGTGCGTGGCAAATATTATTACGTGATGCTTCACCAAATATCTCTCGGTAATGAAATCCATGATTATAGATCCCAATACGTAGCTCATTATATGTAATCGCTCAAATACACGTCTTTATGGGGTGCCTTATTTACTTGTCCTAGATAGATGGCTAATAACCACCGCTTCTGTTATCGATAATAACTTTTCCTTACAACTGATGCTGGCCACGTGTCCCAAACTCGAATAGCCTCTGGTTTAATACTAGCATTTACAAAATATAATCTTGCTATTCACATTATGCAGGATATTTACACACATTAAATGGATATACTTTGACATGTGAAATATTAATGTGAATTTAGTTTACTCAGATACATAATTCCTGTTAACAGTACTTTATGTCCCGAGTTTTAGTTAAATAACCCTTAAATAGTAATTGTTATTTAATTAAACCTGGGCAATGACTTTCAGTCTTGATTCTACCTCTCGCACTATTTGAGACTTTATTTTAGGGTTCAATGATGTAAATAAAAGGCAGCAATATATTGTTTAAATTAATGATTTATGCCTTTGAATGCTTACCTGAAACTTAATGAAAAAAGGGACGCATCTATTTACTAATAATTAACTTTAATGAGGGCTAAAATTTCCTGCAAATACTCAGATTGTTTTAAGCAAATAATGGAAGAAAACATGTGATAGATGATCTATTAAGAGTAAACATCTGCTTATTAGCTACAAACCAATTACTTGTTTGTCATATCAAGTGTAATAGTGAAGACAATAATACCTAATTCAACATAGAAGTTGTACTTAGATGGCCGAGGAGACCTAGAAGACAGCACATTCTCTGTGCTTGCAAGAGGAGTACATGCTCCCACTGTAGAGTTTTCGGAAGTGTCATCACTATCACTACCAGCCCCTCCATTACCATTACCACCTGCAGCAAATAAGAAAGCAATAAATTAATCTTATACAATGCAAACACCATAATGCACATTAAACCTATATCTAATCATGATTTAACACACATTTTGTTACAAGCATTACTGGGAACTTATACTGTAGTTATGAGGGATGACTCAATAACGGTTTGTTATTTTGTGGTTGATGCAATCTTCCCTGGGCAAAAGGGAAACTGTGGAACAACCTGAGAAATGGATACAAGATATTTTCTCTGTCTACAGAATTCCTGCTTTAATTAGTATACAATTGTGAAATACTATTTTGCCATGGATGTGTTGCTTAGGAGAAATAATTTATCATTTTTGCTGATATTAAATGTATAAAAAACACAGTTTATAACCCATTTTTTAAAAATCTTATTTTTTTGTGTAAAAGCATGTTTAGAACAATCAACATTTGTGGCAATATTTGAATTTATCCTTATGCCCACTCCTCCACCATCACAACTACCCTGCCTAAAAGGTTGTAGGAAAAGTGTGAACGCAACACCTGTTTAGTAAGGGGCACGGCTGCAGTCCATCTATTCTGTTTGATGTCACTTACCAGTGAGTCTACCACAGTGTGCCCCTAAAGTCATGGTGCAGTTATTAACTCTTACAATGGTTGAACGAAACTAAAGCATAAAACATGTGTTACATTGAAGATTATCTCAAAGAGTGTATGTAGCATGATTTTCATTGTTGTGTGAGCAATAACGATGCAATGACAATGAAGCAAATCACGCCATTTTACACAAGATGTGGACAGTGAAAGTAAAGTTCAACTATCCTACACCCAAACAATTTGATTTTGCAATACAGATGCTTAATGAAATCAACAAGGATTCCTGTTTAGTGATGAGGCCACAGTCCATGTGTTCAGTGTCATAATGTTAGAATGTGGGCTTATGGACATCCATGTCTCTACATTAACAGCCCAAACCTGGACGAACGGAAAATACACTGAACAGGAATGGAAGCTTGTGGAGTTTCCCAAACATTTGGTAAAGTTTTCACTTTTCTATATTGTTTCGTTGCTTTTCTGCAACTGGTCAAAACTGCCCGTAACTTCATGGACACATTGCACATGAAACCTCAACATTTCCATTCATGGATCCGATTAAGTGCAAAGTTAAACATTTCTACACTAGATCGACACTATAAGAATGCCTTTATCAAATACCTCAGGAATCTATTTAATTTAAAAGGTGAGTCAATTAATAACACTAAACAACACTTACATTATAATTTTCCGGAATGCGTTTCGGAGTTTAACTTTCCTCCATTATCAACCGGACAATAACTGGGTTTCCATGGTATTTCATGGTGCGGATGGCGATGCTTCTTCTGATGTTTCTTCTGGTAACAGTTCAAGGAATTTGCTGAAAATATCTTTCTGAAGAATGTCGAAATTAAATACTCGGTTTCTATTTTTTAAAATGAGGATCTGTTCCCATGTGGACAGTTCTTGTTTTCCGGTTATGTGTTTGAGAAGTTTCAGTTCTGGCTTTATGTCATGATTTTTTGTCCATAAAGCCAGAACCGAAACTTCTCAAACACATAACCTGAAAACAAGAACTGTCCACATGGGAACAAATCTTCACTTTAAAAAATAGAAACCGAGTATTTAATTTCGACATCTTCAGAAAGATATTTTCAGCAAGTTCCTTGAACTGTTACCAGAAGAAACATCAGAAGAAACATCAGTAGAAGCATCGCCATCCGCACCATGAAATACCATGGAAACCCAGTTATTGTCCGGTTGATAATGGAGGAAAGTTAACTTCCGAAATGTGTTCCGGAAAATTATAGTGTAAGTGTTGTTTAGTGTTATTGACACACCTTTTAAATTAAATTGATTATAACAACACTGTTTTCAAGCTTCTATGAAAGGAAGATACCTCAGGAATCATTTACCCAGAACTACCACTTCAGGTGCTATCAGGCTCCCAGAAAGGCATGCAGGTTCCTCATAGAAACAAAGGTATTAAACCACAATGCTCAATGCAAGTAATCCCACCCTCCCCCAACAATGGGAGTTTATCAAAATAAAAATTATAACCCAACACCAGTTTTTAATACCTACAAAAATGCACCCCTGTAGCATCAGCAGAGGAAGCTACTCCTGAAAAGAAAATCAAGGAGCCTAGAAAATAGTACTACCTCCTTCCCACTGTACACTCAAAAACCAAAACCAGCCCTACTAAATTAGTCTCTACCATCTCAGTGGCTAAGTCCTACCAAGAGAAAGTGCACTCAAAGCACATCTAGGTTCCCATGAGCATAGCAGACAATGGTCAGTTGCACCAACTGGCATCATATCCTGACTACAATAATGAGTCATCCTGTGATTGTGTGAGCTGCACTGTTTGCTTGTATTAACAAACTTGCCAAGACACTGTGAATGTACTATGAAACCATTGCCACAAAATATATGCACATAATTGTTCGTAGATTGCCGAATTTTATGGTATAAGAATGAAATTAGAAATAGGATGTAACACTAATGGAAGGGATTGCATTTCTATAGAATGAAATTATAATTTGGTGGTTTCTTATGATCATTTTCAGATTCATCTACTTTCCTGGTCAAATACAACTAATAACACTTCAAAAGTTATTGGCACAATTTGAGATAACTCTGAGGATTTTCTTACTTGTTTTGATTTAGCGTATACTTACAACTTTCGAAGTAAAATTCTTAGTAAAGGTGAGTGAAAATGAAAATTTTAAGCGTATAACTTCCTTTTTAGCTATTGATAAGTACTTTGTTAATGGTGATAAAATTACATTGCAAAGACATGATTCTATAGCTGGTATAACTGCTTTGATGGATTATGTACGAGAATAACTATACTTAATTCTTTGTAATGTGTCCAGAGAATATTTTGGTTTCTGAAAGTAGTGTTGGAGAAAATTATAAGGGATTCTGTTTTTGATCTATGTAATAAACTGCTGCTTTATAGTAGCTTACCAACGGTTCGAGTTGCTTTTCCTGATGAATGCCTCGATCTCTTATTACTTTCACATTCTGATCTTTTTCTACTTCTCCTCCTTTTCTTGGGAGAAGCTTCTGCTTCCTTATCTGCATCTTGTTTCTTTGGTAAAAGTTTCAAGCCTTGCATCCTGTTATCACTGGAGTTTGAAACTTCTATGTTCAGCAGAGAATCTATAATGCATAAAAAGATTCCATTTACAGGAACAAATAGGAGCGTTCAAGTTATCTTTAAGGAAATACAAAGAACAAAAAACCACAATTTTCTTTCAAGCTGAAATTCTTACTATGCATGCAGAATGTATAACTATGCAACATACTACACTTGAACGAGGTATGAGAATGATGTTGTTGTCTAGTGCTGGATTTCTGACAATGAAGTCATTAATTCTCTTGCCCTCCAATATTTCATAAATATTGAAGAGACTTAGCAGTATTAGTAAGGGCTTTTTAGACAGCACCATATTTTTATGTTTTGGTGGTCACATTGCTCTCTCACAACCCCCAGAATGTCTGGAGGACCACACCTGTTGTTGGTTTACAGGTATCACCGACCTGACCAGGAGGGTGTCCTCCGTCTGCTGGTGCACACTGTTGATGTCTTCTTGTGGGGAAATGGATGGCATATTGAAGTTCCCCTCAGAGGTCTCTGTATAGGGGATATGTGGATGGCGACCACAAGGTACCCAAGCTGAGCAGAACATTACTTCCACTTACTGGTGTTTTGCTCCTCACTGTAGCTTTTCTATCTGACCTTACCTTGGTCATCTCTTGTTCTCTTCCAACCCCAATGCTATTAGTGTTCCCGAGGGCTAGGGAGTCTTATTTTTCCAACCTTTCCATTTCTCTAATTTCTCTATAAACTTGTAACCCCTAACATGCTGACCTGTCATGGCATGCAATATGTCCTCTGATTAGTAATCAGAGGATATGGTCGGTATGAGAATGATACCTAACATAACATATTGTTTTATTTTAATCATATCACTCTTGACATGCTATGCTTCTTGCAAAGAAAATTACAATAGATCCCTTTTTAACGACTTTCAGGGGATTTAATATTTGTTCCTTAAATAGGGGATATTCTTTAAAGAAAGCTCATAGGAAATTTGTGGTAGGTAGGGTCATAGCCCTCAAGAAGTCATTAGGCAATGTTTAATTTTTCCAAAGTTGACAGTTTCTTCGTGCACATTGACATGTGGTTTTAAAAGAAAGGTTATGTTGCTTTTAAAAGTGATCAAACTATCCATTTGATGTGTTGAAATTCTCCAAGCTTAATTTAGCTATGATTTCCAATGCTTTTTCCTGTAAAATAATTCATCAAATGGCATGTTCTCACTGCTTTTACCACTCAAAACACTTCATTGATGTATTTTTTAATTCGTCATGCAGTGAAACATGTATATTCTTATGTTTCTTGAGCACAGAAGTGCACTGCACCTCCACAATCAAAATAGAATCCTATTACTTCAAAATGCTGAACAATGATGTATGAGCCATGTATTTTTTCGCCATGTCTAACATCGAAATTTGTGGTTTCACTTCCACATCCTTAGTGGTGGTCAATTTTTCTTGAAAAGTTAACTTCTTTTGCTTAATAGCCATTGTAGACAGTTAATGTATGTCTTTAATCTTTACTGGATCACACAAGCTGTAACTCAATACAACACGCTGAAAGTGATGCCACACTTTCGCTTAGGCAATGCAAACATGAGCAGGAACTCATTACATGCTTTTGTTTCTAAAGAATGCCAATTATCTGCTGATTCCCATGTTTTTGCTGAACAAATCGTTGGATACACTCTTAGCAGCACATACAACTGAATCGACATATACATGTGAAGGCCGAGATATGCTGCCTTAATGCTTATGTCCCTTAAAAGCGAGCTTTTCATTAAAGAAAGGTTCCTTATTAGCAGGTGTACTTAATGTGCTTGTGGAGCCTTTGTTGGGACTTCTGAAAATGTTCATTACAAATGGAAATGCCTTAAAGCAGCGACTTAAAAAGGGTTCTACTGTATACACTGTCTACCTTTAAGTTTTATTTTGAACTAATATAGACACCAATATAAAGGAACTGTTGCATAGGCACGGATTCATTTAAATCAGTGAACAGTGAAGCAACAAGAATCTAAAGTAAAAACAAATTAGAAATTAAAAGCTTCATTTATCTTAGTAATATTACAAGTTCTTTGGTGCTGACAAGTTTCAAGTTGACTCCAACTCATTCTCAAAGCTATAGTATATATAAATATACAAGAACTTGCAATATTACTACAATAAGTGAAGCTTTTAGTTTCTAATTTGTTTTTACTTTAGATTCTTGTTGCTTCACTGTTAATAGCTTCATTATTTCCTTATTCAGTGAACTATCTTTTGTGTGTTATTGAATTTTTAATTTTATAAATGTTACGGTAGAGTTATGGTAATTATTTCTTGTACATCAATATCTGAAGCACTGCTAAAAACGTTAAGCATATACGTGGTTGGAAGGGGTGAGGGTGGGGAAAGTTGACAGGGGAGATATGGGGAAGAGCGGAGGAGAGGTGGAGAGCTAAATTTTCCTTATTTTGTCAAATTTTACCAATGTATTTCCTTAATGAAGCATGAAGGTAATGCCAACATTCACACTTTTACCTTCCTCACTGTAGTGATCCACCTTATTCCCTTCTGCACAGCTGTCCAGGTCTATTTCAAATGAATCTCTGTGAGATTTTGAGCTTTCATTGTCCATTGTAGGCGACATTCCATCCCTTTCCCTGAAAAATGGAGTGACAATCTTTATTTAAAACGAGAATCTAGACTTGTGGACTTGAAATGGGAACTCAAAAACCCTTTGTTGCAGCATTCTACTGAAATACAAAGGAATTTTTTTTTAAACATTTTTAGTCCATGGATATGAAACATACATATTATTGGCTCCTAAATCACTAAATGACTAAGAAAGTAGTTTTCAAGGACAAGATATTAGAAAATTAAATTTAATAATAAATTAATATTAGAACATGAATACACAGTCAGAATATGCATTTGATGGCTTTGATATTTTATGATTAGGGCTCGGATTTTTAGGTAAATACATATTTTGAGTCCAAGTATGAACTTGAAACTTTGTTTAATGTTCTGGATATTTACACTGGAGCAAATATTTTAGTTTTATTGCACATAAAAATGCATATTTTCTGATTTTTTAATGTAAATAAATATTTTTGTATATTCACATAAAAGAAACATTTTTAAAATAATTTTCACATAAATCATATAAAAAGGGCAGCAAATTATTTTTAACAAGTCACCACCCATTTCTTTAATGCTCAATTACGCAGGTTGGATGTCGCAATTTGTTATTCATTATTGGAAAAACTGATATGTCAGCTATAGTATCCCTTTAGTTGGAAAAAAATATAAACATCCTGATTACTCTAGCTACTACTTGGCAAAGCCATGAGGTGTATCGGGAAGAATGTGAAACTGCCCAGCTGTTTATGTGAGCTTATCACACAAACACAGCGAGACAGTGTCTGTACACTCTGTTCGGGTGCGATCGTATCTTCAGGACAGCAATGTCTATCGGCAGACACGATCTATTTGTATTTTATTACTGACTATATGCCAAGCTACTATTATTTCGTTGTTCTAATAAACAAGATAAGAAGCGATTGTAGCGCTCGACAGCCAAGGTCAATATGCCTTGTTGCTTTGCCATGTAGTACATGAACCTGCAAGATAAAAACTGGGAATTCTTCCACTGCTCCTGTTATCGCTTCACAACCAGGCTAGTATATACATTGAAACTGTATAGTCCAATTTACTCATTTGTGAATCCACAGAGATTACACCATACTCTAGTATGTTGTGTTGAGAAACTACATATTGACAACTAGAATTGGGATATGTTCTTCACCACTCTGTCCTCTATGTGATCTGCAAGAGGAAATGGACCAAGGTCACCTTCAAATATGCCTGGTCAATTCTAGCGTCCCATCCATCAGTGAAAAATATTGGAGGGCAAGAGGATTAATGACTTCATTGTCAGAAATCCAGCTTTAGCTACCAACATATCGACAGCTTTGAGTTCACAGTGGATTAAAGATGTCTGGAGTGAAAAGTAGTGCAATTGCCACAAAATGCTGCGAAAATTAAAAAATACTGTGTTAAGAAATGACTTTGCATACTTTTCCGCAAATCTTGATTTCCTCTGTGATCCCATCCAGAAACAGGAATCAGTAGGAATGTCTTTGGGAGAAGCACTTCAAGTAGTACAGAATGTGGGGAGGAAAAAAAAAACTTTTTTTTTTTTTTTAAATCTTGCAGCACAAATCCTAAAAAGAAAATGCAAGGAAATGTTCGAAAATAATAGTGGATTTAACAGTCCATAACATTTCTAATGTGCCAGATGGGCAACATGAAGAAATTATTAGCGGGCGTTAAACACAACAACAACAACAACAACAACAACAACAAGAAGAAATTATTGATGCCAGTGTGAGTGACATAACACATAATGATGATAGACTGACTTCTTGTGACGTAGAGTGATTGTTTTCGAAATTCAAGACAATTTTTTGTGACAATCGTAAAATATTTCAGGATGGAAAATTTGAGGAATCATGCGGTCTATACTACAATTCTACAGTGCTTGATGATCCCTTCCAACAATAATGTCAGCTATATAAGGTAGTTCAGCCATTCAGATCTTAAAAATATTTTAATTGTTTTAGGACAGATTTTTTTTACCTTTTAGCACATTTTTGACATTTTTAGTGCATAAAAAATAAACATTTTCCAAGTTTTCAGTACCTAAAAATCCGAGCCCTATTTAGGATACGAGGGTTGTTTGATAAGTTCTCGGAACTGAATATAAAAAAATACTTTTGACACTGGAACTTTTTCTATTTTTCAATATAGTCTCCTTGTAGACTAATGCACTTAGTTCAGCGATGTTCCAACACCATGATTCCATCTCGAAAATGAGTTTCCTCCAAGTCTGCAAAATAGTTGTTAACTCCCGCTATTAATTCTTCATTTGAAGAAAATCTTCATCCACAAAGGAAAATTTTCAGCTTCGGGAAGAGATGGAAGTTTGATGGAGCCATATCAGATGAATAAAGTGGGTGTGGCAACAATTCCTACCTTAGTTCATGTAATTTCGCCATGGCGATGGCACATAAGTGCAGGCGCGCATTGTCTTGATGGAAGACAACTTTCTTTCTTGCTAAACCTGGCCATTTTTTCACTGATCTTTTGGTTTAAGTGGTTCAGGAGGTTAGCATAATACTCTCCAGTAATGGTTTGTCCACTGAGGAGATAATCTACAAGCAGAATCCCCTTCACATCCCAGAAAACTGATGCCATTACCTTTCCAGCAGAAAGAATTGTCTTTTGCTTTTTTTGGTAGTGGGGAATCAGCATGCTTCCACTGTTTTTACTGTTGTTTTGACTCTGGAGTATAGTAGTGGACCCCAGTTTCATCTGTGGTCACAAACAGGTGCAGAAAATCTTGTTCGTTGCTCCTAAAACGTGCCAAGCATTATTCCAATACTTTCATTCTCATGCGTTTTTGATCCAGTGTCAAGAGTCGTGGCACCCATCTTGCAGATAATTTTTTCATACCTAATTCTTCAGTTAAAATTTGATATACCCTTTCAGATGAAATCTGGCAAGCTTGAGCAATTTCACGCACTTTCAATCGGTGATCCTCCATTACCATTTTGTGCACTTTTGCAATGATTTCTGGGGTAGTGACCCATCTTGGCTGGCCACTGCGCAGATCATCTAAGCTCTCTCAACCAAATTTAAATTTGTTTGTCCACTTGGCAACAGTTGAATATGAAGGAGGAGAGTACCCTAGTGTATTCAGAAAATCGACATGAATGTCCTTTGCGTTCATACCTTTCTTTACGAAATACTTAATCACTGCTCGAATCTTCATTTTTTTTTTCTTCACAAATCATTACGCGGGAACAACAATACAGACGCATCACTGCCACAGCTGTCTTCCAAGAACATTGTGGTGTTTACAGGTAACAGCCCAATTGATATCACGTGAACAACTCGTGGTGATTCCAAGAACTTATCAAACCACCCTCATAGTTAAGTAAAATAAAAGCTGAGTGTATTTTATTCTAGGTAAACTTATATAAGAAATGAAGCTTTTAAGTTGGTGGTGCAATATTGTCGTCATTTCTATCACTAACAACTTGAATCAGAGAAAATTAAAAGCCAGACTAGTCATGCTATGTGCAAACTGAGTATGTGCAACTGGCTTGCCTGCCTGTCCACAGTGGGCAACTTCAAACTTCTGGCAACACATCTAAAAGGTTGCAAATCTAAATAGGAATGAACCACAACCGATTTTTCAGTTGTTGGATCAAATTATGTTACTTACTCTCTTGGAGACCCTGAAATTGTAGAAAGACTGCTGTCTGGAGTTGTGGGAGGGGTGTTATCCATAACAGGTGCTGCTTCATTGGAATTCCTTTTGGGCATGCTGGGGCTGGGTCCTTGGACTACTATTGCTGCTGCTGCTACTGCTGCTGGCCCTGGACCTGCAACTGCCACTGGTAAAGGAACTGAAGCTTCCTGAGAGGATGGAGCTATGTGGTCTGCTTCCACAGATGATGGCAATTCTACTGGTACTGGGACAGAGGTCTCTGCTAATGGTGCAGAGGCAAATATGGGGGTAATTTTTCCAGTGCTTGTCGAGCTGCTGGTTGCTACACTGCAGTTATTACCTGGTGCACTAGCAAAGGGTATCTCTAATAGCGTAACTTTAGTGTCCTCTGGTTCCTCATGACCCATTTCTGCAGACTGCATAGGATCAGTGGCAGGGGTTGGACTACCTGGAATTGTTTCCTCACACAGCAAAGACTGTACATTGTTTTCCACTTCTTCACATCTCACTTCCTCAGAACTTTTCTCTTGTTCCTCTTCTGTTTTCTCGGAAGACAGAGCATCATCAGTGTCTTTAAGCTTTTCCTCTTCCACTTCTGCAACTTTAAGTTCCATTAAGGACTCTTTCACTTCACTATCAACAGAATCTGCAACTGCTTTTACCATCTCGTCCTCTTTTTCTGGTTCTTTGATTTCCACCTTCTCAACTTCTGATACTGCTTCTTCTTTCTCCTCTAGTTCCTCAGTCTTCTAAAAGAAAAAGAAAAAAAAAAAAAAAAAAAAAAAAAAAAGAAAAAAACCAGCATAAATTGTTTATAAATATTGCAAAGGTGCTACTAACCTACTCATTTTTCCAGAAAGCATAAAGTGGGGGAGGACTGTGGCATGTTCACCCAAACAATAGAACTTCAATATGGCAAACAGCTAGAAATACTTAAACCGCTCATTTCTTCAAGGAAACTAAGCAGTCAAATAATATACATAATATACATGATTTTCTTCATTATATACTTACAGTCTGAAAATGTTGTCTAAAGCAATCAAGCATTATACATTCAAAGAATAGACATGATGCCCATCCATTCAAAGTTGTACATATCTCTAGTGCAATACTGCATACCTTCTGCATGTGCGGTAATGAGGGGGAAGGTGGTCAGTGGCAGACACTTAAGCAAAAAATGAATATTTATGGAAATCAAAATATTTTATTGAGCTAAGTTACTTATATTTATCATTGTTAAAATTCATTTATATATATGACGAAAACAAAAATTTACATTACATACTAACACTTTGGAAAACATCTAAAAAAAATGAGAGGTGGGGTTAATGGGTCTGTAAAAGGCTGGGTGGTCCTGGACAATTTTTTTTTTCCTCAGGACATTCTTGTATCCAACCTTCACATTTACTGCACCGAATCCAACTTTCAGAGCCTATCATACATGTAAATTCTTTCATCCTAGCAGCTAGTAGGACAGGGATTTCTTTTCCTTTCTTCTGTCTTGCATTTAGCTTTCCCAGCTTCAAAGACCCTTTTGCAGATTTCCCGCTGTTTTTGCCCTGCATCTTATTTTCCAAGCAACTCTTCAAACATCAACAGCTGGCTGCATCAGAACCCAGATAGCAGTGTAATGCTTTTTTGAAAGCTTTCTCTGTGCTCTATATCTCCTTCTTCCATGCAAAATATCTCAAGATTACCAACTTAGCCTCTCTAGCAGTGGTACAAGCATTTATTCTAAGCATGAAGTGTTAATGGGTTTGATCTTGCTACATCCTGTTTTTGCTTGCCATTTGCACAACATGCTGCAATACAGAGCCTGTTACAAGTGACAGTGCAACATTAAAACAATTACTCATCCTCTTGAAAACAATTTACAATCAGACAGATATTATTGCAATAAGCGATGGCAAGCATGTAAAACCGGGACTATCCTAGGATGGAATCTACCTCTTGACCTAATACCTACAATACTAGGTGCTATTATTGGTGTAGTATATATCATCGAGATCTAGAAGATGTGATCTGAAGCTCTATGGACCTTGGACTCATTTGAGCATCATTCCACCCATTTCAGTCATTCACTGTCTGATATGACATCACGTTGGAGGATGTTAACAACAAAAGTGTCATCTGAAGAAGCAGGACATGTTCACATTCAAGATTTTAAAGACATTACTGGAATGCATCAAATATATGCTGTTGCTCAAAAGGCCAACTCAACATTTAACCTATATCCATGCAGAGGGTATAGCAAAAGAAAAGCCAAAAGGATGTCCTGAAACTCTTAAACATGAACAAGTTCTGCTTCTTCTAGATCTCACTTTGTAACAATGACATAGACTGTGCCAATAATAGCACCTGGCATCATTGTAGTTTGAAGGTCGGAAACACAATGCAGCAAGATTAAACTCATCACTTTCGCTGTGAAGTGGAAGCACGCTTAGAATACCTAATATATACAAAGACTTGTGGTTAATATGTAACTCCTTTGAGACTTTCATTTCCTGGAATCTCTCCTCTTCTTGCTGGATTCTGGCAAAAGAGGCAGTGATATAATTATATTTTCAAAATTGGATGTTACAGGTTTGCCTTCTGAAGACGTAATAACCTGATTCTGATTAGGTCTATTTGAACTGGTGGAAGATGTCCTCCTGTCACCCAAATTGTGGATCCTTGAAGTGGAAGGAGAACTGCTGTGAGCTGCTTTCTTTTCTAAGTCATTCTCTGAACTAATGTGTGATATTTATTAACTGTAACAGACATAAAATGAGCAAACTATTACCCAGGGAAACGATTTCTAACAGAACAACATAAATGTAAAATAGCATACAGTGCTATCCTCATTCTACCTGTCTGTAAATACCTGCTGAGCAGTTTTCAAATCTATTATGTTCATCTTCTACATTAGAATTACTATGAATATAAACATACAATATACTACAGAAATATATTCAACCTTCTAAGAAGTTAACATAATTTACAATTTTACTTACCAGGAGAGCTGTCAAGGGTCCTGGTTGTGGCAACAAAAGCAGAAAATGCACTGGCATGACCACACTATTCAGATTCAACTCAACTGAAATGATGTAGCGTCTCTAGCGGAGAGAAAGCAACAACTTCTTTAAACCAACGTTCCTACATATTTTACTATCAATTCCACTGTCTGCTGTGTCCTGCCCTTACTGTATGCTCTGGTGTAACAGATGCCTACATGAAACTAAACAAACGCTGCATTCCATATGCAAATACAACCGCAAAGAGTAGCCCGAACATCAGCAAACTAGCAGATTTCACTTGGTTCCTTAGGTTGGCACTCTTATTGACTCCCTTTAGTAAAGAATGTCCCAACATTCTTCTGCATTTACTTATAAGATAGATCTCAAACTTTTAAAGAGAAAGTTAATATTGACAAGGAACTACTGCTATCTGGTGGGATTTACTACATTTATATCAGTTACTCTGTGTCTGCTGCTTACCACCTTCCCCTTCATAACTTAGTGAACATCACAAACTGCATTATTTTCACTACAATTAACATGACAAGGAAAGCTTTTGAATGCAATGCATCTCTGTGGGTCGCCTCCTTAGAGCAGTGGTAGCGCTGCTGCTTACCAAGCACAGGACGAGGACTCCATTCCCGGTACCAGTATGGGGATTTTCTCCCACTGGGAGACATGGTCCAGGATGCACTCAGCCCTGAGGGGGCCAATTGAGGAGCTAATTGATTGTAAAGTAGCGATACCTGGTTGCAGAGACTGAGTAACCGGCCAGGAGGGACTAGGGCACTGACCAAGTCCCACCTCCATTACTGCACCCCACTCAATAACACCTGTGATGGGCAGAAGTGGGGGACAGGGCGGTTGGGCAGTAGACCTTGGCCTGGAAAGGGCTGCTGCACCTTGGGATGATGATGATCATAATAATAATGATAATGATTAATAATTAATAATAATAATAATAATAATAATAATAATAATAATAATAATAATAATAATAATAATAATAATGGAAAAGATTTGGTTATTTGCAACCTTGTTCACTGCATGCATGTGTGGGGGCATCTAACCAATCATACAGAGCATAACAGAATAATTATCTAGTTATTTCTAATACATAAAATTCATTACTTTATTTATTACTTCTACACTTACATTTATTTGCTTTTGGCAGTGTGTGTGGCACAATGGTGAGTATTCTAGACCAGGAACTACTGAAGGTTAAAAATCACACAGTGCAATCAAAGGTGCAAAGCTACCGTGCATCATGGTGCCTCGGTTAAACTTGGCTCAACTCACGCACAGCAGAGTGAAGAAGCGAGGAAGGGTGTGTTAATAGACGGTTTGTTAAGTGTATAAAGGTAACAATAAATTAAGAAACGTTAGTCAATGATGCTTGTTTATGGAAATATGTGGTTTTTAGACACTTCAAAGCAATTTTATAAATTACAATTATACAGTAAAACCTTGTTTACCTGGATCTCTGGATTATCCAGATCAGATTTATAGATACCGCCAAAACATAAAAATATTGTGCTCTCTAAAACGCGGTTACTATTACTGCTATTGCTCTCTTTATATTGGAGAGCAATTTTTTAGAATTTAATGTTGACACTAGATAACTTTTAACTATGATAGCAAGAATGTAATTACAAGTAAGTACACCAAATATTCACTTTTTAGTTTTATTCATTGTACAGTTCCTGCATAAAATGTACAATAAATTATGGTAACATATACTGTACTGTAAAATGCTACCTGTTGAATTTAAGGAAGGTTTAGTAGTGTGTCACACAGTGCTGATGCGGATGTCTTACCAGCTATAAATAGGGCTGGCAGAAAGCATTCACCTTGATCCCTACCCATCACTACACCTCACTCAATCTTCTCAGTTTTCCTACTGTTTTCAAACGGTACTTGTCATTAAGTTTACCCGTGTGTTTCAACCAGATTGTCATTGTGACACTGACACTGACACAGACACAAACACACACACACGTGGACCTTTTTCTAAAAATGCTTTTCCTGGATTCAGGGGGGGCTCAAAACATATTTCAGGTGAACTCTCGACACCAAATTTTTGGGTGGAATACAATACTTCCTCTACTTACTATACGTAGTAGAGAAAGTACAAATACTCTCAGAACTGCTAGCCGATCCCTTAATCCAGATATTACTGGTATTATTGTAAATATAAAAGGAAAGAATATTTTTGTTTGAAATTCTTAACACTGTGCACCGCACGAACATTATGCAGTGAGGAAGAAACTGTGGGGAAAGTGAGAAAGGAGAGAGATGGCAAATCCAGGGAGACAAGCATAAGGTAGGAGCAACTGGAGGTTTGCACTGTGGTCAACTTTTCGTAGCCACAGTTTGCAACTTGCACCATGCAATGCACTGGTGCATGCACCCTGAGAGGCCCTGTTCTAGACTATTAACCTAGATCTGATGGATTGCAACATGGTTATTTTTAATTTTAATGAACACTAAAATTTAATTTTATGCTGAGGGAAAATCTATATATCCACAATATTAGTTCTGAGTGAAATTTTTAACTTCTCAGCATCTCATTTTGTCATACATATGGCGATTATATTATACATTTGTGCCTTGTGCACTAGACAAAGCTACTACCAGGTCAGGGACACATTAAGTTATGGTGCACCCTAGTTTATGAAATAATGGTGACTAAATTTGAAAGCAAATATCTAATGCAGTTAATTAAGGAACAACAGATTAAAACAGGCTATATCACATCAAAAACATTACAGCTAATGATGGGCTCAAAACTTCATAATTAAGGCAAATGCTTTGGGAGCTTCTTAAAACCATCCTTATCCTACTTTACAAATCACAGCAATTTAAAATAGAAAGTGCAACTTTCTCAGTAAATAACTACTGTAGGAATGGTTATTTGTCGATAAGGTTTTCTGTTTTGTTTTCTTCTGGTTAGGTTAACAGTTGAAATGAATTTTTTGCATTGATGCTAGTTATTAATGTGGGCTATTAATATACACTGTAGTTATGTCTATTTTAAAGTTAAAGAATTTCTTGGCTATATTTCCAGACATGTTGCATTGCAAAAATACATTCATACTAACAACTATACAACTTAAATAATAATTAAACAATTTAATATAGTACAATTTATATTAATACTTAACAACAATTGCTTAGTCAACAATGCAAATGAAGCATGGAAGCACACTGTAGAGGACTTAACATATATAAACTGTTTTTCACATTGATGTTAAGTTATTAATGTAGGCCATGTAACTGCTATGTTCTGTGGTTTTGTGTGTTTTAAGGTAATAGAATTTCTTGGTTATATTTCCAGACATATGTTGTATGACAAAAATACATTCATACTCATAGTAAGTAACAAATATATAACTTAAATAATAATTAACATATTTAAATATAATAAAACTCACATTAATACCTTACAAAAATTCCTTAACAATCAAAATTATGCATGGAAGCACATTGTTGAGGACTAACATACATAAACTGTTGAGAAATTCCAGGAAATCAGAGACATGAAGATGAAAATTCTATTATTGACACACAGTATGTTTAATGATGTCAACATAAAGCTGAAAGCCTATATTTTACTGTGCAATGCTTTAATTCACCAAGTTTTTACTGTAGAGGAGGTAAATTTTACTATTAAAACTTCCCTGTGGGGTCTTGAAAAGAACACTGGAAAAGTGCTTTGTTGGCAAGCTTGTCTATTCTGTAAGGAGTCATATTTGAGTGCAGAAACTTTGGAGATTTAAGAAGTGAATTCAGAAAAAGGAGATCTGCACAACAGAAGTTCATTTTAGGTGTGTATTGTTTTAAAATAACATCCTTACTATTTCACTGTAAACTGTCCCATCCGTAACACTAAAACATCATTAAGTTTTCTTTATCAGAAGTAGTTTGCCTGATTGTAAATGAAAATACTGTGAAAGTAAGCTATTTTATATGTACTACACAGCTATTATACTTATGGGAAGGTTGTGTTATGGTAAACATTAGATTTGTGTGTTACGGGTGGGACAGTACAAATTGTTGTCATTATCCATAATGCAGTGTTTGAGGTTATGTCACAAAACATCTTTCATTTCAGGTTTCAGTACAATGTCATCGAAGATCAGAGTTCAGAAGTTTAGGGTAAAGTTGAAAAACAATGAGGAAGCATATAAATTACATTTAGAAAGAGAAAGGGAGCGTGATAAGAAAAGAAGGGAAACTACACAAAGAAAAATGACTGACAACCAAGCACTTCACAAAGTGAAGAAACAGAGGGAAAGAGAACGAAAACAACGCTACAGAATGAAGAAGAAAGAACAGCAAAGTTGCAGATCACGCACTAAGGCCTATAAATCAGCATGTTCACTAGGAAAGGCTGTTAGCAGAACAAAGAAATCTTTGCCTAGGAGCCCGAATAAACAAAAAGCTTTAGAACGTAGGTTATTGTCAGAATGTCCTCAAAATGAATTTTCTTCTATCGGAGGGCAGACCTCACTACATGGTAATAAAGTCTATACCAAGGATGTTATTACAGAAGTCCAAAAGTTTTATTCAAGAGACGATATCTCAATATGTCTTCCAAGAAAGAGAGACTGCATTGCTCTTAGAGATACAGTTACCAGAGAAAAAATTACTCTGCAAAAAAGAGTAATGTTGACTTCAGTTATGGAAGCATATGAACTTTTTAAATCTGACTTTCCAAATCTCGCAACTAAAGTCAAAAAAACCAAATTTTTTGAGCTCAGACCCACTCATGTTTTATCAACATCTAAAATGCCACACAATGTTTGTGTTTGTAAGTATCATGGGAATATGGAGTTCCTCGTAAAATGTCTAAGTGACAAAAGTCCACACTTTCCAAAGAATGCTAAAACATTGGTTTCCAAATTAGTATGCTGCACAGATAGTGAAAAATGTATGTCACAAAACTGTGATAATTGTAAAATACAAGCAAAAGATTCCAGATTATATGATCTTATAGGTGACATGGATATGTACGATGAAGTATGCTGGCAACATGGAAAGAAACAGAGGCAAGAGTGTCAGTTGTTACTGAATATGGTAGCATAGAAGATGCACTTCAAGAAATTACAAACCAGTTGCCAACATTCACATATGATTGTTTTGTGAAGCGAACACAGTCAGAGCACTTCCAGTCACTGAAATCATCTATTACCCCAAACATAGCAGTTCTACAAGTTGATTTTTCAGAAAATTACTCCAAAATGTCACAGGATGAAATTCAGAGTGCCCATTGGTCGCATGACCAAATTACCATTTTTACAGCAGTGGCATGGTGTCAAACTGGCCCTGAATTTGTAGTAGTGGTGAGTGATGAGCTTAATCATGGAAAGCATGCAGTTTGGACATTCTTATTAGAAATCATTAAAAGATTAAAAATGAAGCATCCTCAGATTAAGTAGCTACATATATTTTCTGATGGATGTGCTGGGCAGTTTAAAAATAAATTCACACTCACAAATATGACATTTCTTGTAAAAGCAGTACAGATCACGCTGGTAGATGGAGCTTTTTTGCAGGACCCTCTGGATTAACGGACCTAACACTACCATCTAAGTTGTACAAAAATGGCGTCGGCTGTTGGTCCTGATTTCTGAGGTGTTTCCACACGCTACCCTTCGTATTGTTTTCTATGCCTTTGAGTTTTTGTTTCTTATAACAATTCCTATGTAAATTTGTCTTCATATTAGCAAAGCGAGTGTTTGAAAACTTTTATTTGGGCATTATAGGGAACGGGAATAAATCTAATAATGTGTTGACTGTGCCGTGTGTTCATCCACGTGTTCATGTTTATTGTGTTTCATCTAAGGCTATGACTACATTAGCCGTATAGTGAAATTAACTTTATATGTTTGCAAGTACAATTTGTGTCACGATTACAGTGGTGAGAGGTTGTTGAAGAAAAACTGTTCCAGTAGTGCACGTTACTATTGTCATACCTCAACCTAACCTCAAACATGACAATGCACCGTAACTGTTGCATTCCCAGATGCAAATTAAAAATGAGAAACTTTCAGTTAAAACAAAAGGTAAATTGGAACATATCGCTTGTAAATTCAGTATATAATTACTACAAATTGCAGTGTTATGTGTGTTGCCGGTGTGTATATAACATGGTGAATAGTGAAAGACAATAATTTCGGGACACCGCTCTCCTACAGTTTTACCCATGTAAGTAGAATGCTGCTTGTATTTATACATTATTTTTGTCTTTGTAATTTAAATGTGTAGCTGTAGTTTAGAAGAAATGTGTTATGTTGCTGCATGTAAAACTGTAGAAGATAGCAAAGTTGCTTTACAATGCTGATTTAAGGTTACGTATTTCATATATTTAATTTACAGTGCTGTTTTAGGGTTATTATTTTTAATATTTCATCTGCTTTTGTGGATTCCCCCCGTCATGAAGTGTGATGAAGTGCTGAGTTTTATTGTTGTTTTATTGTTGCAAACTGAGTAATCATAAGTTTTCAGTGAAAGTAAAAGCAAAATTCTCCCCTAAAGCTTTTGAATTCAGTAGGTAGCTTTAGGTTATTCTAAATAGCAGCATTTGTGTATCAGCCATCCAGTATATGTTTTGTGTAGGTATATAACATTCTGCACATGGTACAGTGTGAAAAACAGTGTAAACAATGATTAATAATTCTGAGTCAACTCAATGTCAACATTTCTGTTTTATTTAAGTAACATGCTGCTTGCAGTTTTGTCTATCTTCTTTGTAATTTGAGTGTGTAATGCAGTTACATAATGGCATGTAAAACTGTAGATTGCATGAATGATATTTAAGGTTATATATTTCATTGCCCATTGGTTATCGTTTAATATTAAATGTCATTCTTTTTTGTTTACTTGAGGTTATGTTTAAAACAGCGTTTTTGTGTTTAACACAGTCCATATTCACAAAATAGGCGTGTTATTACACAACTTTTTTGTTTTAGTGCGTTGAAATCGTAGCCTGTAGACGAGTTGTTTATAAGTAGTTCCCACCACATAGGCCACAGTGAATCACAGTGTCAGGTCTGGTATTTAGGAGGTCCTGTTTTTTGCCATGTCACATGGCAAGGGTGCTGTAGATGGCGTGGGTGGATCAGTAAAGCGAGCTGTCTGGAACAGGGTGAAAACCAAGCACTTTACTGTACAAACTGCAGAGGACTTTACTGTTTGTGCTAGACAGTGTATGAATTCAACTGAAGTGCTGTATGTTCCTAAGCATGCAGTTGCAGCAAATGTTGAAATATTGGAACAAAGGTTTTCTGGAGTCTGCCCAATTCCCAGATTGCAGTCCTCCCATTATTTTGTTTGTGTAAGAGAAGGTATGTTCAAATTTGGAGCAACAGCAAAATCAGAGCTACACACAATCGTAATCTTGCCAGAATCAGCACAACTTGTAGATGATACGCTGAACATCTGTGTTGGAGATTTTGTTGAAGTTGTTCTTCCTGTCATGGGGAAAAATCTATTGTGACTCAGTCTTACATGGCAGAAGTTAAGAACATAGATGCTGAAAATGACACTTTAATTTACATGGAAAGAAGTGGCAAATTTTGGATATGGCCAGCAGTGAAAGATGAGTCAACAGAAGATAGATCTGTAGTGAAGAGAAAGTTGTGTGTTCCAACAATAGGGGACACTTCTCTTTTGATTAAACCATTCTTTATCTCTCTTGCTATAAACTGTAAGTGTATTTTATTTAGTGCTGTAGTTTAACCTAAATAGTTAATTTTCACAGTATTTAATAGGAATGTGCAACACAATTACATAAAATCATGCATCAGACAATTTGTCCCACCCGTAACCCTACAAGAGTGCTTAAATAGTGGGGCTAACTACTAAAATTTGTTAATTTCATTCTCATATTTACACATTTTGTAATACAATAATGCCAATTTTGTTTGTATGTAGTTTGGCTCAAATATGATACTAGCAGAGCAGAATTATGTATGTGAAGTTGAAATTGTTATATTCTATGTCAGATGCTTGTCCCACCCGTAACATTCATTTTATTAACTATGTATCACACAATTTAATATATATATGTCAGTCCATTGAGTTTGTTTGTATTAAAGAGATCATCTGGTTGCTGAAAACAATAATTTACATTAACATTTCTATTGTTTTTTAAACATAACGTGTAAAAATAATTGTGCAAGTGTCCCACCCATAACACTGGAATTGCTCTGTTACAATTACCTCTTATCGTTTATATTTTAAATGTTGTTTTAACTTTTACATCTTATTGTTTGAAAGAAATTAAAACATACATGATAATTACTCGTTTTCAATATAATCATGTTACATGTGTTGTACGGCCAGTAGATCTCCGAATCTGATGTTTCACAGCGATGATGAGTTGGAGGGGGAAGGTTAATGTCGCCAACGTATAATAATGAGTTTCGGAAACTAGAGTCTCAAAATTACCTTAAGAATGAAAGTATATGATGTTCATTAAGTTTAAAACATTAAAATACAAGTTTTGGTTTTATTTTCATGCAATATTTTCATTATGCCACTATTATGTTTGAGTATTACGGTTACATCTGTTATGGGCAGTAGCTGTTACTATTGGCAATACTGGAAGCGAGTAACACACCGGGTGTTAAAACTTTCTGCTAGCACCGATCAGCGCTCTCACTGGTAGGCGTGGCTTTCAAATCTAGCACCGTGTTGCCGGCTCCGTTTTAAGAGGACCACATAGTTTAAATTGCTTTGGTGCCTGTGCAGGTGGTTTGTTAGCTATTTTGTGCATGCATGAATTCCGATTTAAGTGTTTCTCGTGTTATTATCATCATCGTTATTGTAATAATATGGCTACTGATTCATCGGAATCGAAGAAAAAAATCAGCTCTTTTAAGAGCCAAAGCAGTGAATTTATATTCAGGCTGCTTGAGTACTTTGAGAAGGAACATAACAATGGTGGATCCCTTCTACCTGTTACCAAGGTGCTGGATAGAGTTTGCGACGCTTTGAAAGTGGGACAAAGCACTGTGATGAGTGTGATCAAGGAGAAGTACCCAGTGGATTTTAATACACCATCTGCATTTCTGCATACTCCAGGAAAACAAAGGCCACAATAGAGCCCTAAAACTTCACTTGATGCATTTCAAAAGGATGCAATTAGGCAGCATGTGTATCAGTATTATATGAGGAAGGAATTTCCTACTAGTGAGAAGCTGCTGTGTACTCTGAAAGAAGCTGGCTTATTCGATGGCGGAAAAAGCAGCCTAAGTGAAGTGCTTAAAAAACTTGGTTTCCGATTTGAAAAGTATTCTGAGAGGAAAGCTGTGATGGAAAGAGGTGACATTGTTGCATGGCGTGGCAAATTTTTGCGGGAAATTCTTAAAACCAGCCCGGAAAAGGTTGTATGACGACGAAATGTGGGTAAATGCAGGACACATGAAGACAAAGGCATGGACTGATGACATTCTTGCAGGGACAATGAAAAAGCCAGTTGGGAAAGGAAGTAGATTGATTCTGCTTCATGCTGGTGATGTAGGCAGTTTTGTTCCAGGTGCTATGCTCTTGTTTAAATCAAAGAGCACTCGTAATTATCATGAAGAAATGGATGGAAACACATTTAAACGCTGGTTCCAAGAATCCCTCCTGCCAAACATCGGTGGAAACTCCATTATTGTTATGGACAATGCACCTTACCACTCAGTGCAGTTAAAGAAAGCACCGAGAATGAGCAACAGAAAAAATGTTATTCTGCAGTGGTTGGAGAAGAACAACATACCTGGAGTATGTGCAGAAATGACAAAAGAAGTTTTAAAATTGCATAAGCCACGGTTTTGTACAAATGAGATAGACACCATTGCTGCTGCTCACGGTCATACTGTCATCCGGCTCCCTCCCTAACATTGTCACTTCAATGCGATTAAATTGATTTGGGCACAAGTAAAAGGTTATGTTGCAAAACATAAAAAACGTTTCGAATTGCTGATGTGGAACCATTAGTGCAGCACGGAGTGCAACAAGTGACAACGGACAAATGGAAAAATGTTGTAGATCACACATGGAAACTTTTAAGAAAAGCAAGGGAAGCTGACGGCGTAATGCAAAATTGTGTGGAAGAGCTGATAATATCATTCGGCCCAGTTGACAAAAGCATCGACTCCAGTGATGAAGATGAAGTCGATATTTACGAAGATTGCTGCGTCTTTCCATTGGATTAAAACGCAAGTTGTTTAATAGCCAATTTCACTTAGTATAATATAATACAATATTGTTGGTTTTTTCCGGTAGGTAAATTGTGTAATAATTATCTCCATATTCTACTATTCGGTGATCACTTATATGCATAGTGTCCATGTAAATTTGCAAAGCAGCGATGCATTCTGTAAATGGTTTAAAATAACTTGTTTGAAATTCCAGATAAAGAACTGGCAACACCGCGCCACGTGGTTGCGAGAAATGTCAGAGCCGGAGATCCACTGGCTGTACAATAGGTATATTTTTGCCCCTTTGTGTTGGTTTGTTTACATATTTCACTTGTAAGTGCTTATATTGTACATATACATATTTTCTTTCTAAAGAAACATGTTAGTTGATTTGGCCATGACTCTCTTCCATTTGTCGTTTATATGTATATGTTAGTTAATCTCAATTAACACACTTATTATCCTTATTCCCTTTAAAAATTTTGGTTCAACACTTTTTATTGGCTACTATTTATTTTATTTCAATCATCACTTCTCTATTTTGCTCTTACTCTTTCTTACATATTTTACTAGTCATTGCCCTTCAGTAATTATTACACACTGATCCATTGTTATGACATCCTTGTGAGAATATCACCCTATTTCGAACTATTCACCGTAGCACATTTCATTAAAATGAAGAATTCTTTCATATTTATTTTATCAAAGACAATTATAGGTGACTAACATAGAAAACAATATTGCTTTGTGCTTGCATCCCAAAAGTAGGGAGAACGTTTCCCCAACTACGTAACTTCTTTCTCCAATGGTGAGAACATTTCGCCTACTCCCATCCCCTTTACTCCTTCACGCTGACCAAGCCACTGTTGTGAAAGGTGCATATCTGCTAATTTATATTTGAAAGTGAATATCTGCGTGTTTATCATTAAGGTGCAATGACTCCTACATTTTCGAAATCTTTGAGTATGTCCGGGCAACCTCTTATCTGGGGACAAACTAAACTAAACCCCCAGCACAGCAGCCCATGAAGGGCCAAGATTTACTGCCCAGCCACTGCTTCCCCCACCTCTGTCCAATACAGGAATCATGAGTGGGGTGCAGTACTGTAGGATGGGATGTGGTCAGCGCTCCAAGCCCTCCCAGCCAGCTATGCTGCCTTCACAACTTTATCAAGTAGCTCCTCAATTGGCCCCTCCGGGACCTACTGAGACTCAGTGCACCCTGTACTTACATCGGAGACACACAAGCATATTCTTTGTGTCCGCATTTGCATGTGTTTGAGATCTAAACACACATGGCTCAGACACTCATTCTATCATCCTTTTGGTTCTCGAAGATGGAAACTGATGAAGTTATTGCTGTAGTGGGTCTTGCTTATCTCATATTAACGAGAAGGAAAAAAGGAAGAAGGTAGTGGGTACACCCAATTACCAGTGAGGCATTTGCAGGTAATTTTCACACATTGTACCCTCGACCCCGTGAAGATAGGAACAAATTTTAAAATTATTTTCGAATGTCAGCTTCATAATTTGATGAACTTCTTTCAAATATAAGGGACGCTTGTCCTTGTATACATCACAAGCGGTATCCCATACCACAGGATGAATTTCAACCTCATGTATTAACCGCTCTGTATCCATCTTTGCAATTGCAGAGGCACTTGGAGAAGTAGAACGCAAACTAAATGTGCCAAAAGCGAAGTGTTTCACCTCTTTCCTGTTATGCCATCAAGTTCAGTGCATACACTGTTTCTAGATTACACACGTTCTAGCATTTCAATATTGCTCCCTGCTAAGAAGTGTGTACGCTTGCTTTGCTTTCATGACCTTGATTACATGCTAAGCATGCGTGAGGTTCCATAGTTGCTTAGTGAAGCTAACCTGTACACATATTACGTGCCTAAAATACACACAAAATAAACACTCATGTGTCCCCAGGGCAGAGGTCAAGCACAAAACAAGTGTATAATGTGGCACAGTATTTTAAGAAAATTAAAGAAAGCCATAATATATTGAATGCAAATATTCTATCAATGACTAGTCATGCTATAGGTGTGTGTGTGTATTAGATAGAGTTCTTAAAGAAGGGAAGGAATCTGTTGCAAGAAACATATTTTCGCCTCCAACTGGGAAGAGTGCACTGAGAAAGAGAACTGAAATAGACAACTCCATAGAATGTGCTATTAGACAAAAGTTTAATTTATTTTATACAGTGAAAAAGGAAGCTCTGGCTATAGGTAAACCTCTTAATACTCTCAAAGTAGATGATGATCTTGACTGTAACGGAGAAGTTTTAAGAAAACAGGTGAAAGGATTGGGCTTTAAATAGTAATCGTGCCAATCTGAGAGAAAGCTCCTCATTGAACGGCCAGAGACTATCATGGAGAGGACAAAATATCTGTACCAAATTAGACAGTTTAGGCGGGAAGGGTAGATCATTATTTATATTGACAAAACCTACATTCAGGAATGTCACACGGTTTCAAAATGTTGGCAATCAGAGGAAGAAATTGGCATTGCTGCAAGTATTGGAGCAGGATGATTAATTGTTGCTGTCACGGAGGTAGTGAGAAAGACTTCATAGAAGATGCATTTTCCAAAGTGGCTGGAAGCCCAGCTTCTTGTGGCTCTTTCACATCCATGGTCATTGTAATGGGCAATGCAAAATGCCACTGCAATGAAAGAGACAAAAGGCCAACTCGGGCACACCTGAAAATTGATATTAAATGATTACAACAAAAGGGAGCTGTAAATGAAACTGATGAATTATTATTTATTTATGCCAACAAACTTACTGTTGGTGTTTTTAAACACACAAGCCGTGTGTGGGTAAAGTTTGAGAATTTAATGCCATTCTGGCAGTTTGTCACAATAGCTCAATGGTTAGAGCAGCCACCTGGTAAGTGGAAGGTCTGTGGTTCAAATCCCAGTTGTGGTATTGAATTTTTAAGTTCCAGTTCTACCTCTGAAACTGATGAACTTAAAAGTAAAGCTGAACTTGTTGAAATGGCTCGAAGCATGTCTCACGAAAAAAAATATTTAGTGGATGAAATTATACATAGCCACGATCGTGTTCCTTTGCACCTTCCACCTTTACTATCGTGATCTCAATCCAATTTAATTGGTGTGGGGTGATAAAAAGCCAAGTAGCCCAGCAACCAATTGGAAAATTATTAGAGAAAAAACATCATTGCGCCACAAAACTTTTCCAGAAGTATACTGCTGAAAAGTGGAGAAAGAGCATGTTTATGGTATAGAACAGCAATACTTACAACATAATAATACAGATTCAGGAATAGATAGAATTATTATAAATACAAGCGAAAATGACCAGTCGGAGTGCAGAGAGAATAGCAGTGATAGTGACAATCAGTGATTGGTGCGCAGCAAGGAGGGGACAATGATGAAGGGAGAGGCAAGAGTGGGGGAAGCAGTAAGACACACAGTAATGGTAAGTTCCCCTCTCAACATTCTTTTCTGGAGACCTGTAATTCGTTAGTCCTTTTTATTTCTGACATCACCATATGTAAAGAACATACTTATATTTCATCACATTATCATGTTTGCATTCTGTGACCTCAGTGCAAGAACAATTAAAATTATTTAAGCAGCTTTTAGTGATGTCTTTTTTTCTTAAATGATTTTAGCTAGCCAAATTCCTAACCGCTTATCTCCTTTGCATTTATTCAGTTAGGAATATGCATAATTATTCCTATTTATTTTTGGAGGGATTATTTATTTACTTTTGTTCCTTTTATGCCTCAGACAGTTCTTTATTTATTATTTTTATAATTCAGTGTACCAGTGTACCACAAATGTTTAGAGTAACACAGGGTCACTGCATTTATGTTAGCCGGGTTGCCAGTCATCAGATATGACTATGTTACTGTTAGCTTAGGGTAGCCAACAGGAATGAATCTGATTTGTAATTCCACTTTTTATTTTTAAAAAGGTTAGTAAATATATATTTTAAATATTTTCCTTAAAAATTAAAAATATGGTCAATTATAATGTGACTCCTAAATATTATGCAATTACAAAAATATCCATAATATGCAAAAACATGCACTATAAAATTTACATTTTCAGACTCGGGAGGCACTACTTCCTGCACATATTACAACGTGCACATGTTTTAATAAAAAAGTAAAAAGTTATTAAGTAACTATCCTTGCCCCAGTGATCATTATATTAGCATACTGTGATAAATTCAGGTCGCTCAAAAGGAAATTGTGGATTTTAAGTTTTTCACAGCTGTATAGCCTTGACAGATAGTGACATTTTCTGCTGCATACAGCAAAAGTCTGAATGCTTTGTTACTTGATTTACTTTTAGGGATATTTTTAGATTCCTCAACATTCAAATTATTAGCATTCCTTTGAGAAACAAACAATTGTTCAAATTATTTTTGTTGTAATTATTTATATTTTAACTTGTTTTAGTATTCTGAATAAAAAATGGTAAAAAGAAATTGTTTCAGAAGTTTTAATTTTTAAAGAGCTTATTAAACAAATGATTTTTTCAGGTTTATTTTTCTATTCTCCATAAAATTTCATACTGCAATTCATGTTCATATTTTATTTTACTCATATCCAAAAACAAGATATATGGTAATGGCATACTAGATTCTTCCCTAGGAAAAGTGTGGTCCATAAGAGCCTAAGATACTTTCATGATATGCACATTTTTTGGCTACTTAAGAGTTCAGGATGCTATTAAATTTGTTTCATTCACAATATTTTCTGCAATAAATCACATTAGGAACTAGAATGTCAAAAAACTAATTTTTAATCTTTGTATGGCAAAATATCTTTGGTATTGAATGATGTGACTTACGAAAAAAGAACTGATTAAATCTTAGAAAACTGAAGGGTGTAGAGGTGTAATGCTGCAGAAAAAAAGTTTAAATTTGCAGGCCGGTGTAATTTTTCCCAGTTCTGCTGGTTTTCTGAGGACCTTTAAAAGCTTTGGTTTCTCTTTCAGCTGAAGATTTGTGAACCAAAAATGTCCTGCAACTGCTGATTTATTCATCTGTTTATATTTCATGTTTCTCTTTCATTCTTTTAACTTTGTATCCAAGTTTCTCTTTTGTCTTTCCGACATATACTATATTGCTAAAACTAAGTTTTTTCCACTGGAATTTTGTCTTTTGTGTTGGTCCTGAGTGTGTCCAGTGGGAAAATCTGGTTGCAAGAAAGCATTCATAGAGAAAACAAACAGCAACATAGATACAATGTTTACAGAACACGTGAGAAATGTGAAATATAAACAAATGGATAGATGAGCAGTAAGTCCAGTCAAAATGCCATCTATAAGTCTCAGGAGCATGGGCTTCAGTGAATTTAGGGTGATGTCTCTGAAACATGTCACAGTAAGCGAAACTAGAATAATAAACATCTGAAATTGTGTATATCTTGTAAAACAAACTTCTGTTTTCATAAATAAACAAAGGCTTTAACAGCTGGAGTCATAATTAGTAAAATATGCTTCCGGGCTAAGCGGCTGTGGTCCACAGGGCTCCTTCATTCCTATCCCTCTGTTTTCCCAAAAAGGTTATAAAAAGGTATGTACTTACAGGTACAGTAGAGTCTTGTTCAACTTCCTCTTGGTCTTCTTCTTCTTCCCCCTCCTCTTCTTCTACCTCCTCCTCCTCTTCTTCTTCTTCGTCTTCATCTTCTTCTTCTTCCTCCTCCTCCTCCAACTCATCTTCTTCCCCCTCCTCCTCCTCCTCCTCTTCCTCTGGCTTTGCAGTTAATGTTTCCTCTTCAGCCAGTGTTGGTTCAGGTAATTCCAATTGTTCTTCCTCACCCAAATTTTCAGAAACTTCAACCTTCTCAGCAGGAGCAGGGAGAGGCATTTCTACAACTTTGTTCTCACTTTCCTCATACTCAACTTTACTGTCCTCATCCCTATCACTTAATCGTAGTTTCATTTCTGTTTCTGACTCACTAACATGCAGTTTTAAACTGCTCTGGCTGGAAGTACTGCTAGCATCATCATCATCGTCATCATCATCCACCTTAGCTATCACAAGTCTTTCTCCTTCATCACTGCTATCAGTATCTGTATCACTATCCTCAACAAATTCTTTGCTTAGCACAGGCTTTCTAGTGCCACTTTTTCTCTTCATTTCCTTACTAGGAGTTTCTTTTCCTGGGACTTCAGGAGGCAAGGATTCTTCTTGAGCAGCTATGGTTTCTGGTTGAAGATCTGCTATGCTACATACAGTTTGCTTTGTACCAAATATATCCATATCATTAGATTCTTCATCTGTCATGGATTGCTCTATCACTCGTTGTATTGCAGCATTAATTGGATCATCTTCATAGTCATCATCATCCCCTTTCATTAACAATTTCATCACGTCAACACTCCCAGATGACTTTGATGGTTCTTCAACCATTTTTTCTGTTTCATTGCAGATAACTGGTTTCTGTATATCTTCCATTTTTGCTGTAACTTCATTTCTGGTATTAAAGGCTGTAAAAATATCTGTAGTCATTGGGAGTAGTCGAGGTGGGTCAGGTGATGTTTTGGAAGATATTTGTTCTAATGAATTTGTTATTTCTGGAACAGTAGGTGCAGAGGATTCAGATCCCACCAGTGTTGGGAAAATTTCTTCGTGATGACGTTGGGAATATGTAAATAAAGGTTCTTCAGTCTCAGTTTCTGTTTCATCTGTTTCTGATATAACAAGTCTATCCTCACTATCGTCCTCTACATCATCATCTCCACCTTCCCCTGGTAGCTCACTAAATAAGCTTAACTCCAATTCTGGAGATTTTGCAGCTTTTGGGCTGGGAGTATTGCCTTCTGAGCTCTTAGAAGCCACTTGGTAAGAGGGCGACTCACAAAGTTTATCAAATGCTTCTTCACAGGCAGATAGTGGTCTTACTTTCTGTGGTGTTACAGGTTCTGCATATAAAGGTTTTATGGGAGAAACAGAGATATCTGCTTGTGGTGATCCAATTTCCTTTTTCTTTGGTTCTAGGATATTTTCAGTCTTTTTGGTTGGTGTCCTTCTGAATCTTCTTCTTAATTCACCTTCAAATGATGAATCTTCTTTTCCTTCAACTTTAGTTACTGGTGTTACAGATCTAACTAACTTTTTCCTTGGAGGTTTATCAGCCTTAGATTCAACTACATCATCAAAGAACCTTGATCTTCTATTTAATTTGCCACCTCTCTCTTCTGACAACAGGGAATCACGCTTTGATCTTACTTCTAATTCAAATGGTTCAGGTTCCTTGAACTCATATATATCTTCTGTGTTAGTTTCCTCCTCCTTCTCAGGCTGCTTTTCAGCATCTTTTGTTTCAATCTCCTCCTCTTCCTCCTCCTCCTCCTCTTCCTCTTCTTCTTGCTCTTTATCATTACTTTCCAGTTTCTCATCTATCATCATTTGAGAACTTGTTTCTTCTGGTCTATGCATTATGTCTTGTGGCAATTTTACAGCTTTTTCTATACCCTTTAGCTCTGACCTAATTTGATTGAGATCAAAATCTCTCCCTTTAGGCTGCTCTTCTTCACATTCTGTTCCTAATTCTTGTTTCACTACGATTTCTTCTTTGAGGTCTTCATCTTTCTTTGCAGGTGAAGTTGCAGGGGATTTCTTTGTACGCTTACTTCGTCTCTTTTCCTGAGGTTCCACTCCATCAGGCTCATGAGAAAGCTCTATATTATCTTCTTCTTTAATGCTTACTTTATCTTCTTCTTCATCATCATCTTTCCTTTTGCTTGGTTTTCTTCGGAACGGTTTTTCGAGCTTCTTTATTTCTAATTTCAGAGATTCATCTTTAGAGTCCTCCTTTTCCACAGGCAAGCTTTTTTTTTCAGTCTTACTTCTTGTTTGTGTTGGTTCCACTTCTGATTCAGATTCAAAATCTTCACTTTCGGACTCAGAAGCTATAGAGATGTCATCTGTAACAAAATTAGATTATCAATAGTCTGCAACAGCTACATATTTGTACAAAACTTATATGTAACACCTGTGCAAAAAGGTACTATGCAAATTATACACAGTCAAAATGTAAATAGAGGCAGGAAACTACTGACCTATAAACATTGAGGCACTAAAAATAGAAGACAAATTGCAGAACATTAGAATAGCTTAGCTATTATATTTGAATATACAGAGTGTAAAGTTGAAAATAGAGACTCAAGAAATATTTTTAGATTAACTAAAGAGATATGTATATTACTGTTATCTGTCTAAATGAACACTGGTTGTCCAAGGAAGAAATAAATAGATTAAATGAATATATCTTGGTGGACTATCATTCAAGAGAATCAGCAGTGCATGGTGAATCATGGATTTGAATAAACAAAAACTTAAATACTGAAAAAAAAAAAAAAAGATTACTTCTTTGAAGAATCTGCTACTGAGCTAGTGGACCTCAATGTTGTGATTTCTCTTTATATAATACCTCATCACACATCTGAAATATTCCTAAACAAACTACAGGGTCCAATGAATAAACTAGGTAAAGAAATACATAGAAAGATCATAATTGCTACACAGTGGAATGCAGATATACACAGGGTAAATAATTGTGAAACAAAAAATACAGTTTCCATGCTCAATATGGTTTCACCAATATGAGACCTAACACAAGTAACCAGTTCACATCCAATTGTATAAACAATCTAATCACTAATAAACTTTTTAGAGAAAAGGAATGCTTTACTGTAAACATAAGATTATCTGATCATAAAGCTTTACTTTTACACATTACAGAAATTGGGTGTGTTAAAAGTAGAAATAACTATAAAACAATCAGAATTTTTAGTGAAGAAAACGTCTCCAAGTTCAAGAAAATAGCTAACAGCAATTGGCCCCTAAATAATACAGAAACCATATGATTTTCTAAGAGAAATTCTATTGGCATATTTAATTATTGCTTTCCGAGGATTATCTATAAACAAATACTAAAAATCTTTAACTTATATTGGTGTACTTGTGGTATATGGATTTCAAGTGAAAGAGGATTTTTACCAGGGGCATAGCGCCAATGGATGTGGGAGGTGTATTACATACTCTGTAATTTTCCTCAACTGATTGCTAAATTGGTGTTCAATATAATTTTCTGTACATACTCATTTTAATATCATTAAGCTCTTGAGTGCTGACTATTTAAAACCTCCGCAGGCCGAGAACTGTGACCCAATATCCAGCGCAGGGCATTTAAATTGTTAAATGCGCTAAAAGTGCTTTGTAAATACACGGCTGTATTTTGGGTAAATATTAAGTTATTTTAATGAAACAAAAACTGGTATAAAACTCGTTATATGCAGTATACATGTACGTCATCAGCAAAGTAGAGCTGCATTAACAAATCGTTGAAATGGTACTATTTTGTCTCACTGTGGTGAAAAGTTAACTTTCCTCTGTCAAACGAACCAAATATAAGTTCTTTGAAAGAAACAGAAGTCGACCCATTGTATGTGTGGCCTGTGCATCAGCAAAACCAAGCATAGTGTATGCGTGGTCTGAGTCATCAGAATAAAGCATGTTTGCAACTTTTCCTTATGCGTGTTTCATAACTTGGGTAGCAGGCTCTGTTTCTTTCTTTCTTGAAATACATACATATACTTTCCTGCTTGTAGCTGAAGTGAGAAGCTTTTCAGTGTTACATCTCAGAGCTAAAACATTGCATCAACACGCAGTGCCGCAAAAAGGTTAGCGAGTGGTGGAAGTGTAAGGGCTTCTGAAATTATACAAGATAATGTGGAGGACTTCTTGCTGTGTGATAGCGATTTGGATATTGATGGAGAATTTTCCGAATTTGAGGGGGGGTGTTGAGGATATAGGTACGAGTAGCAGTGAGGAAGAATGTGACCAACTTCCTTTAGGTGTTCGTGAAGAGTCAACATTGTGGAGTGCTGAAAACAACTGCAACACAAATAAGCACATCTTCACGAGCACAGGCTCTAGTGTTCAACCCTAGGCTCAGCTGACTTCTAACAGCCAACCAATTCACATTTTCACAAAATTTTTACTACTGACTTAGTGTCTCTCATTGTTACGGAAACAAATGTATATGTGAGTAAGGTGAAGGAAGACCTGCTCTCTAAAGGTAAATTAGGGCCTAAGAGCAGAATTTAAAGGTGGACAGAAGTAACACTCAATGAGATTTACAGGCTACTTGGTCTAATTATACTTATGGGTGTTATTCGTAAACCTGCATTATACATGTGCTGGTCCACAGATGACATGATAGCTACTCCTTTTTTTGGAAAATGCACATCAAGTAACAGGTTTACTTCAATTTTGCAGTTCCTTCATTTCACCTGTACAGAGAATGTAAATGACAAACTGCACAAAATTAGGCTTGTTTTCGATTATATTATTTCAAAATTCAAAGAAAATTATGTGCCTGGTGAAAAGGACACTGTTGATGAGCTTTGGAAGGGCCGATTAGGTTGGAAGCAATACATCACAACAAAAAGGGCCAGATTTGGCATAAGGAGTCTTGATGTTTGTGAAAGTAAAACGGGATATCTTTACAATAGCGGTATTTACACTGGTCAAGGGACTGACAATACCGGAAACAAAGATTTGGGCTTATCTGGCTCCATAGTAATGCACCTAATGGAACCTGTGCTTGATCAGGATAGGACTGTGTACTTAGATAACTGGTACAGCTCTCCTAAATTATACATGGCCTTATGCAAAAGAAAGACTAATGCAATTGGAACAGTACGTTCAAATCGTATTGGTTTGCCAAAAGATGTGAATACAAAGGCTCTAAGGAGAGGGGAAATGGAGGTGTGTCAGCTCCCACCTTTGACCTACCTTGCCTGGCAGGAAAGGAGGGTAGTTACGCATTATCCAATTGCAGTTCTAAGATTTTGATGATTGGCACTGGAAAAACAGATGCCCTTACCAAAATGTGCATTTTCAAGCCTGACGTTATCCAGGAATACAATATGGTGGTCGGGCGGTGGGCAGTGTTGATCTAGAAGATCAGGTATTGCAAGCATATCCCTCTTTACGAAAAACAGTTAAATTGTATAAAAAGGTATTTTTCCACCAGCTGGATATAACCATATACAATTATTGTTGGGCAATTTGGAGAGCTCTAAACCCACACAAGACAATGACCTACTTGGACTTCTGACTATCAATAGCTCGCAGCCTAATTGAACAATACCACGTTGAGAGGCCTCGGGGGTAGAAAATCCAGAACCCCTGCACCCCTCAGACTTCAAGGAAAACATTATCCTAAAAGGATACCGCCAACAGCAAAGAAGTCCCGCCCATCTCGAAAGTGTTTCGTGTGCTGCAAGAAGGGAATTCACAAGGAAACTGGGATGATATGCTGCGAATGTGAAGATGTGTCCTTGTGTGTTTATCCCTGTTTTGAGGCATATCACTGCAGAAGGAACATATAAAGGTAAGCCAGTAAAGTATATAATATTTACTTAAATGTTTCATAACGGGGGGAAATTAAAATAAGTTGAGTTAGATAGGGGACAAATAAGAGTTAAATACACAAACGCACAGGACGTGTATACACACCCATAGCGCTTATCTGCCATTTTAAATGGACGTGATTTTACGTCCATAGCGTTCAATAGGTTAAAAACCAGGCTTTCCTAAGCAATGAAGCAAGAGAATATTTATTTTAGATTATGATTTGAATTTGCACAACTCTGTAGGAGTATGTTCCGAAACAAAGCTTGGGCCAACAGCATCTGTCGTCAGCTGCAAGAAACTGGTGTTGCGCGATTGACTCAAGGTATGTACCGAGGCAGACCATATTTTACGGATTCGTACTAACATTATTGCATTTACAGCTGTGGATAGAAAGTAATTTGCGATCTGTTTTGCTTCTTGTATGTGTGCTCTTCAATTGTGAGCATTTGAGCATGATTTAAGCACTTGGGTACTTACTATTAAAGCAAAATGTAGGTAAGATTTGTGTGGATTCCAGGTGAAGGTATGCTAGAGAAGCAGTTAACATACATGATCTCACAATATGAATCAGAGCTAGAGCATAAACAAAACCTTGTTTCTGTGCCACTGTCACAATGAAAATCAAAATAAACTGCTGTGTGACTGATAAACACCCAAAGCTCCCAAACATTAAAATTTCTCTAAAAAGCAACGCTGATGACCTAGAAGTTGAGCGCCCTTAAACCAAATCTAAAAAGCAATATATAATTAAAGTAGATCCTCCCAAACCCGCACTCCATATTACGATGAAATTAAAAAATGTTCAAGGCATTTCAACATCAAAGTTTATGGAAGTGAGTCCTGACTGTTGTAATATTTTAAACAAATGTTTTGTTGATCTTTCCTCAAAAGAAAAGTTAGTTTGAATTTCCAGCAGTTCTGAAGATTTAAATAACATTTAAATGAATTAACAATATATGATGCCTCTCTGAAACAGGCACTTGGAAAAATTGACTTTTTCGTGCAACTTCACCTGATATTCAGAATGACTATTTCAAGTGTGAGTGCCATCATAACACATAGAACTATGAAAGAAATTTGTGATGCCTTCTTTGTTTAATTAATATTAGATGAAACCTCTCACATTAATAAAGAACAACTCTATACCGCTCGTTATATAAATGTTGACAAATGTTGAAGAGAGTTTGATTTGATTTACAGATGTCAGTTCTGAGACAAAAGCAGATTCTCTTTTGAATCATGCACACAGTATTATCAAACATTTCTTTCGGACAATGATAAAAGATGAAAACTGAAGGATAATTCTGTTTAAGTTGGGTCACATTTTAACGAATTTTACAATATTTGTTGGATTACATATCTGAGTGTGATAGTCAGACTATGCCAATGGATGTTACACAGAGAGCTTAAAACCTCTAAAGTGTAAAGTTGCATCAGTTTTAACCTGACAGCTAATGATGAGAATGAATCCCCTAAAAAATGTTGAAGTTTGACAAACTTACTAAGTGAAGGTTTGTGGAAAGAAACATGGAGGAAACTTCACTGTTTGTAGTACTTCTGTTTTTAATGGGTAGTCAGATACAATAGAGTATATAAAAGTATAAGAAGAAAGGCCAAATTCATGGCAACAGAAAAATATTTTAAAAATTCAGACAAAATGAAAGCAACCTGGAAGGTAATACAGTGAGATAGGTAGAGGCAAAAATTCAAACTAAATTAATTCAAATAGCCACTTAATGATTAGCAACAATAAGAACAGGTTAGAAGAGTTGAATAACTATTTTACTGAGGTAGCAAATAAGATTCAAAATACTTTTCTGCTCAGTCCCAATGGCAATGCAAGAAATGGGTGAAAATAAATTGTATATACAACTTGAATTTAATTTAGGCACAGTCTTGCTGTTTGAAGTGGAAAAGATATCTAAATTTAAGCGTAAAAAAGCAGCCAGTAAGCTAAGTGACAGAAGAATTATGTGTACCACTTCGCTGTACAATCAATCATTTCTTACTGGAGTTTTTCTGGAAAGAATGAAACATGCTATAATTAGGGACACAACTTTTTGTGGATCGTGATAACACAAAATGTGTTAATATGCAATAAAAGGGTTTCAGAATCAATTCTATTATGATTGCTCACATAATTACCAATGCTTACTCTCATGATTAAATGCGAATTTCAGTACAATTTGCAAAATGAGTGTTTATTTATAATTTATCATAAAATTAACATTTCACTACATGGTTCTGCAAAACTGACATTAGAAGATTTATTTGAGGAATAAAACAAAATCTACTTCACTTTTTGCAACATAGAAAGCCAGCAGTGAGGTCAAGATTAAGAATTCAAGCTCTGTGTGGCTGGATGAAATGCAGCTATGATTACAATAAGCAGGACGGGTATATGAGACCGACAGGAAATGTAAGTTGACAGATAACCAGTGGCACACTTGAGTGTTCAATGAATGCATAGAATAATCTACCATTTTACAGCACCACCACAAGAGCAAAGTGCCGGAGGCAATATCCCCTCTGCTGGTTTTCCGGCACTCCAGAACAAACACAGCTTAGACTCGAACAATAAGTTCACACGTATTTTATGGAAGGCTTTAATAGACAGCAATAAGCGTGAGTTTAATACCAAAAATTGGCGGAGTTTAATGCTGTTTCTTTTGCATATTGTTGCACTGCATAGCCAAGGTGCATGGTTGTATGGTTAAATTAAAGGTGCACATGTGCGCTTGAGTTTCCATGGCAATAAACGTCGTCCTCTGTGGTCTAGAGGTAACATGCTAGCCTCTGGTTCCCAAGTTCGCAGGTTTAAACAAGGAGGATGATGAATTTTTACGGGCGTAAAAATCCTTAGCATGGCTTGCTTCAGAAGGGAAGTAAAGTTGGTGGTACCATGTCATAGATTTATGGCATGTAAAAGAACCTCAAAAGCTTGATAGAGAGGCCTAAGAGCAAAATTAAGTGGTCTTTCATGCCAATGTAGAATGGGACACTGGAAACCAGTCTATGTAGCTACCGTATTTTATCGCGTAATTTCCCCCCCCCCCCTTTTTTTTTCTCGAAAAATTTGCTTGAAAACACTGGGGAAGGAATTATGCGAGTGGTGCTTCTAGGAATTCAGAAAGGAAGGAAAACCATGTAGTATTATGTAAAAGTTATATAGGTATGCAGTAATTTGTGAATGAACTGGACACATACCACGGTCTCACTTTTGTCACCATCATCACTATTTTCATTTATATCTGGCTCAGATAACACATCTTCATTTTCACTATTCCACAACATGTCGTCAGAACCATTAATAGCACAAGAAATACCAGTTGGTTTTTTTTTATCTCTTCTTAACAGTATGACGACTTGTAACAAACTGACTTAGAAACACGTCTGCAACTTCACATTTCAGTTTTACAATATGTAGTGACAATGGCAATACAAGTATTTTTGTGGCAAGCACTGCGTCCATTGTTGTCCGTGACAGGCACTGCTGCGTCGATTGTTGTCCATTATCAAGTCATTTGAAGGCTGCTCCAATAAGAACAAACCAGGAGAGGGAATTATGGGATGTTTAATAGGTAAATAATTTTTAGTGATGAAAAATCATAGGGGAGGGAAATATGTGAGGGGGGGCCTTATGCGATAAAATATGGTATATTTCAATTTCTAATGGTGATTATGAAAGAGCTCTTTCAGTGTACAGTGATATTTTGTCAGACAAAAGAATCAATATTACGCAGGGAACTTGGAAACTATGCTTACTTGTTATTTCAATTAACATGCTACATGTAACATTTGAAATGTAAATTATAACAGTAATATTTGGTAGTTCATTTCACAGTTTTTATCCCACTTTGAGCCTTCCTTTTACACCAAAATTCACAAATTTTATTCACCATAAAATTGTGTCCCTAGCTATAATCAGTCCAATTCATAAAGGTGGGGAAGATGAATTAAAAAATTATTGCACAATCTCTGTACTTTCTACTTCATAGTGCATTCAGGAATGTTAGCTCACCTTGAAAATTCAAACACTATTACATAAATTGTACAATTTGAACTCTGGTTTAAGAATAACCTCAAGTGAGCTTGTTAACTTTTTCAAATGTAGAAGAGAAAACATTTAGGAGTAGTTATAGATGAGCACTTCAAGAAATTGGCCAAACAAACTACATAGAAATAAATCTCAACACTGCTTGCTTCAGTATCTCCTTCTCATTGGCACAGGTTACAAACAATAAAGATCACATTAGTTATTTTCACTCATACTTTCACATAGAATGCAACAGGATGTGCCAGAACTTTTTGGATTAAAAAAAAAAAAAATAAAATAAAAAAAAAAAAAATAAATAAAAAAAAAATTTACAAATAATGACCCACTCAAATTAAGTTTCTTGCTGGCCACAATTTAAAACATTAAAAAATCTTGCCCCAACCTTGCCTGTATATGTACCTAAAACTAAACCCTGGCGCGACAGCCCATGAAGGGCCAAGGCCTAACCTAGTATAGCCATAAATACTGTTACAGCTTAAAATATGAAAAATGCAAATGCCATAAGAGATATCTTATTTTGCTTTTAGTATGTTGTACTTACAGGCATTCATTACACATAGCACTTTTCAAAATGGCCACCTTTTGCACTGATACAGGCTCTAAGTCTTTTTGGCCACTCATCTATGGCGGAATGGACGACATACAGGGGGAAATCTGCCACTGCTGACAACAAAGAACGTTTTAAACTTTCAATGGTGGGGTGTCTTCTCTTGCAGACGATGCCCTCAAGCAGTGACCACAGTTGGTAGTCCAAAGGGTTCAGGTCTGGACTGGTACTGGGCCAATCTTCAGGCAAAATGAAGTCAGAGACATGATGCTGAAGCCACCTTTGAGTTGACCTAGCCTTGTGGGCTGGAGCAGAATCCTGCTGGAAAGTCCATGGTTGGGTTTGAAACAATGTGCCACTCAAGTTCTTGACAATAGGCTCCAAAACAGTGCTTTCGTACACTCTGGTGCTGATTCAAATGCCCTTTTCGCAGAAATGCAGCTGAGTTGTGCCAGAATAACTCACACACCACCACACCATCACTGACGAGGGATAATGGGCCCCCTGAACTTTAGGAACCTTATTACTGGCTTTCCAAAATGATACATAACTGCAATTTTGCACATTGATAGACTCTTCAATAGTGAATACTTTTTCATCGGTGTAGAGGATGTTCTGATGACCATTTTGTGCATAACGCTGCAAGAGACATCAACATTTAAGCACTCTCAGCTTCTTGAGGAGTGTGTCAAGATTTCCTTTATGTTGGCAATAAGCCCTTAGTCCAAGGTCCTCTGATAGTAGCCTGGGCATTTATCTTTTCAAAATGTTCATTTCATGGGACATGATTGCCTGCAATTTTTCCAAACCTGAGCCGCCACTGCTTTTATTGCTGCTGGAGGCCTGACATTGCGTGGGCGACCCTCCCTCGGACAATCCTTCACACTCCCTGTTGCTGTGAATCATTCAACAGTCTGGTACACTAACATACAACTAGTTTCCAGCTTTTGTAGCATCTTGAAAATGTCACTTGCAGATTTTCCAACTTTATGCAACATTATGACGGGAACACGATTTTTGTAATCAGCCCATTCCATGTTAAAAACTGGAGTTAAATGCTGTCATAAATTACCTTCATGGCATGGGGGGTGTTGACCTTGCGGATCAATGAAGGGAATGCTATGGTGTGGAAAGGCCAGCCAAAAAATGGTGCAAATGTCTGTTTTACTTTTTTGTAAATGTATCTATTGTAAACAGTTTCATAATTTATGACTTTAATATTATTAATAATTTATTTTAAAAAGTAATAAAAAGTGAAAATCTTCAAGCATTACTGTTACTATGGTTGCCACAAAATATAAAGGCAGCTGATAGTTGATTATTACTATTCTTTTTCCTGTTGTACAAATACATTTTGTGGGCACAAATGATATTCATATCACTGGCTGTATAGCCCAGATTTTACAGCGTGTTGAACTACACAATACTGCAAGGTGTGGAAAGCTTATGATTGGATTTTGTGTTGAGCCAGCTGCCATTCAATTTTATGATCGCTATAAATTGATACATAATTTTGTTTTCCATAAACATATAGTGCTTACACAGAATGCTCTTGTACTCTGGCAATTATCTGAGCAGTTTGCCAGAAGCTACATTTCCAAATGAGAAGGTTGGTTGCAATTATAATCGCTCCACCGTTAGATCCGCACTTGATGTAAACACAAGCCATCAACAACGAACTCACAATACGCCGAAACCAAAGCACACCATAAAACATAGTACCTTAAATATCGGCATTTATCTGTGAGTTTTCAAGATATACGATAACCCTGGTAAAGACTACTTAAATGTAATGCCATATTTCTAAATTCCTGAGTGAATATTGTTCTGTTGCAACATAAATACAAGGTATGAGTCCACATGGTGTTTGTTTTGTGTTAGTCACAGGTGATAACATCAGGTTATCGTGGAGTGATACAAGGGGCGGATCTAAGGCTGGATGGAGTATAGAATCTGCAGCAAACTAAATGACCCCAAAATACTTTCACAAGGAAAAGTGAAATTGCTTTTACAAAGTTAAGCCCTGCGAGTGCAGTGTGAAGTTACCTTTAATGGGTTCTAAGCCCATACTTGGCTATCATACCATTCCATCCAAAAGTAGTAAAACAGTGTTACATCTTGTTACAAATGACAATGCAAATGACATGCCATTATGTACACTTGCAGAAGATTTGAGAATGGACACATAATATACATAAAATTTATGTTTTCCTGAGTTAAATTATAAGTTTACAGGTTTTTATTTTTAAAAAAAGACTGTGTAAAAATACAGCAATCTAAGAAATACATGGTGCTGAACAAAACAGAAGAAAAAGATAGGTGAGTGAGTGAGTGACTGGGTGAGTGAGTGAGTGTGTCAGTTTTAAGGGCCCGTCGACAACTTGGTCATTAGGGCCCTGAGTCCAAAAGTAAAATTACGGACGGTAAAGTGTTATAATATCACCCATAAAAAAAAAAAAACTAAAACTCTAAAGTTAAAATAGATAAAAGCAGCTAAACCACTACTAAAACGTGCTATTTAAAATGCTAAAAACTGAAACTTAAAATTGCTACAAAGTAAAAAATGCTAAAACGTTAAAAAACCCAAAAATAAGGCAATCTAAAAGGCTAAAATCTCTGAAATAAAATAACCTTACACTTGCTTGATAAAATCAATTGTGGAACAAATCCGGAGAACTGTATTTACAGATACTGGGTCGTTACCTAAAACTGACCACAGTGTAAAGCCTAGGCCAACGGACTGGCGCTCACGAGCGTATCGCGGACAATCAAGAAGGACATGTGCGACGGAGATTGGAATATTACACGTCGTACAGACAGGCTCCGGATCACCATGCAAAAGGTGTCCATGCGTGGCTCGGGTGTGGCCTATCCTCAGGCGGGTTAAAACCACTTCTTCCCACCTGGAATTCTTGCAGCTGGTCTGCCAGGGTTGTACCGTGTCCTTGAGTGCCAGATAACGCTTCCCAAGATTCCTGCCAGAGAGCAAATAGATGGTGACGGAAATATTTCTGCACATCTATATAGGGAGGCATACGGGTGGAATACTCCGGAAGGCGACATGCAGACTTCGTAGCTGCATCTGCCGCCTCGTTGCCCGGAATACCCACATGGCCTGGGATCCACGTAAAAACAAACTGATATCTGCGAGACAGTAGCTGGGAGATCAATGTCTGGATTTTAACAACCAATGCCGAGGTGCCGATAAACTGTTGCAGGGCCTGGAGAGCACTAAAAGAATCGGAACAGATGATAAAACTTCCAGGACCTAAACTGGAGATAAAAAGTAGGAAATAAAACATGGCAAACAACTCGGCAGTAAATACTGAACTGGCGTCTGGTAGGTGGTACATATGAGCGTCACCATTGTATATAAAGGTGCAACCTGTCGCACTACCCATCTGGGAGCCATCGGTAAATATTGGACAGGAAGTCCAGTATCGGCCCAGTAGTTCTGTGAATAGTTGGCGAAACACGGAATGAGGGGTAGCTAACTTCGCACAGCCCGACAGCTCCAGGTCAAAGCGTGCCCGCTGGAGCTGCCAGGGAGGACATCGGCCATGTGAATGCCCCTCTACGGCTGGCAGTCGAAGGGCATGTGCAGCAAGCAGTTCTCGAAGAAAAAGATAGGCAACTTGAAATGTAAGTACTTGCAACATAGCAGTTGCTCTTAGGTATGCACTTTGGATATCCGAGATTGCCTTGAAAGAGTACTAGGATACTCAAAAGTAGAGACATTTTAATGCATGTACTGGCACCTTGTCATGGTAGCTCCATGGTAGAGCAATGGCACAGAAAGCAGCATCCTTAATTAAAGACCAGTTTGTGGCACTGAATTTTTCGAGTCTGATTCTGCTTTCCAATTTTATGTCAATACACAGCTCTATAATTATCTAAACAAATTAATCCTGATCTGTTAATTGTAAAGCCTGAAAATTATGTACCCCACAACATCTTGAATGTTCAGTGGCATATTGAATCAGATGACAAGGTTTAACACACAGGCATCTCACCATGGTAACTCAGTGGTAGAGCATCAGCATGAAATGCTGTGGTTCAAGTCCTGGCTATGGCCTGAATTTTTCAAATCTGATTTAAAGTTTTAGCTCAGGACCTACACATTGCTAATTTAGAACAATTATTTTTATTTGATTTTAAAGACTTTTCTGTTATAAATAACCTAGATCTTAGGTTTTTTAGGTTTATAATAGGAAGAAAATACACAAATACCTAAGAATTCAGCGTTGTAAAATTACTTCCACAATTATTGTTTATTTATGCCAACAAGCTTACGGCTGGTGTTTTTAAACACACAAGCCGTGTGTGGGCAATGTTTAAGAGGTTGAATCAGAAACTGAAAAGTTCAATGCCATAGCCGGGATTTGAACCAAGGATCTTCCACTTAAAGATACTACTTCCATAATGTGATGTTAAGAATATGATGTTACACTGTGAAAATATTTTACCTGTATGGCCTGACATTCTGCGCGTTCGCCTCCTGAAATCAGGAGTAAGTATATTGTTTGATTCACTTGTGTTGCGTGTAATGCGACCACCAGTGCTGCCTGTACGTGATGTTGCTGGTGATTTTGTACGGCTAGATGATGATGTAACCGATGATGGTGTGGTGGATCTTGGTGGCTGTGACTGCTGCATGTTTGGCAATTCTTGAGCCTTGCTGGCTAATGATGGACGACCTCTTTTTCCTGGAGGTTTTGATGCCTGCAACAGAACATTTATGTCAATATAGAAAAAATACACAAGAGAACATGAAACACAAATAATAAACAAAATCTTAAACTATATGATACACCCGGTACATCACAAAAAGCTGCAAGCAAAGCTCCCTATAAAGGAATCTAGGTCTACTAACCCTGATACTTCTGCTGCTGTCAACAATTTACAAAAGAAAGGAAAAGACAAGACATGTATATTTTGTGTTTTTGTATAGTACAGGATGAGCAAGAAGACATAACTATAAAATACAAAGATCTAATAAAATTACATATATACAGATGCAACCTATGAATAATCAGGACATTAATTTATGCTGTAATGATCAAATAACTACTGCTAGTGATGTTTCTTGCCCACCCTGATTTTACTAATGGACCATATAACACAACAAAACACCATGCGTGTTAGGCTACACAACTGAAGGTGAAAGTGTGAAGATGTTTACCTTGAGCTGTGCTTGTGCTTGCTGGTGTCTGAGGCGTTTGGCTCTAGAGGGAGTCCAACTCAGATTGTCAGCAATTCTCCCCCGTTTAATCCACTCATCGTAACGAGTGTTCCAACCCGTGTAATGCACCCGATACACAGTCTCGTTATCTTCCATGCTAATCTCTATCACCTACAATCAATAAAATAACCTTATAGTTCACTTAATGTTAAAATAGCTTTGTACTGTCACCATTATTACATAATGGCCACAGTTAGATGGGATGTTAAAAAAAAGCTCTTAATATCAGCTCCAATACCTTTTTTCTTTTGTTTTTCATTAAAGATAATCAACGGGAGAATTGCATGACATGCTACCTTTCCAAAGTGTTAGTCTAAATAGGAAGAAATGGCTAAGATGATAAAAAGCTGCACAGTAGAGGAATGAAATGATGTGAATTGCTAGCACACATTTGCAAACAACCAAGAGTTTCCCAATTTAAGTAGCACAAACATGTACAGCTCTCCTCTAATTAAATATCTGTATATCATACCTTTGCCTCATACGTCACTTTGGATTCATGTGTTGGGCCATAGTAAACTTTCAATTTATCCCCTAACCCAACTGTGATGTTGCTTGCTAACTGTCCCATATTTCTGGAAAATGACAAAAAAATAGAACAAAAATGTAATACCAAAATTACAACATTTTAAATCATAGTTATAATTAACAGTTTATACATTTTTCTATGACACCATTAAAAGACTACAGAAACATACAAAAGATCTTACTGCAGCATGCTACAGATTTGTAACAAGTATGTGTGAATATCAAGTTTTTGATCCATGCATTCAACTTTTCATAAGTTACTGACATGGATTTACAGAAGAGCAGAATAATAACTCATGGTGTAGATTTACAGAACAATTTGGTAAATAAAATTATGTAGTAACTCATTACTAAAAGACGAAAATATAACATACATTTACACAAATTATCCCATAATAATTGTTCAATATACTTATGTTACCTATTTGTAACAAAACACATGAAATATGATACATAGGGCCATTCACAATGAAATTTTGTTGTGCATAAACATATACAAGTATAGATTATTTCAGATTATCTTAATGCACATATTCACTAGCCTGGTGTTAACACAATCATGGCACATTATTTGAATTTATATTTTCTTAAAGCTCGCCAAGTATTGTATTTAATACAAATGCAAATAATTTTAGTATTGTTTCACATCAAGACTTATTGATTTATATAATTATCATTGTGTAAGTGTTATTGATTATATGTGAAACTATCCACTTTTGTGTTGGTACCGTTTTAGGAAAGGTATACTGAGTTTAAATTGTGCTTTATTCCAAATTAAATAACCATGGTCATTTTTAGCATAAAATGATATGATGCAGAATGTGTGTATATTTTGTATGCTCAACTCTAGGATAAAAAAAAATTGCTGGAAAATCAATAGTTACTAACAATTTTCAACACTTCTCCCTAGAACTTCATCAAAGGTAGTCCTGTAGCAATATGCTGAGCTAAAGTTTGTATCGGAGAGGAGAAATCAAGTATGGCAGGTATATCAACAGTAACATACCAACACATCAGCTAAACAGTTACTAAATTTCTTTTACATATACTGTTGAAATCCTTACTACATTGTAATTTGCAAAAACCAATCAAATTATTTTCACCATATACATGTGAAAATTGTCCTCCTCCTTTTACCATGACCTGAGAATATAAAAGACTCTTGCTCATATATAAAAATAATTCATTATTTTAAAATAATTAATCAGAAACCAATTACATTAAAATCACATTGAGCTCCAATCTCTAGTGTTTGTCTGCATCAAACATAAGAAACTAGCCAATCAGAGATCAAATTTCACTTTAGATTCTCCTCATGACTGATCATGTGTGTGTTCTTGGCTGTGCCATACAACTTGTCAATTGTCTTTCTGTATAAGTTCAGAGGCTAAGAAAGACAGTTAGCAACAGTACCTAGTTCTTGTTCATCTTGATACAAATATTCTTTTGAATCTTTAACGTATGCACATTAAATATTACATATACTTTATATTAAGCTTATAAATTGAAATTTTTATGTTGACTACCATATATCATTTTAATTTTTTAATTCTGAACTTAAAATCACAATTGAAGAATTTGTAAATACATTTTAATTAAGATTACATATTGGGAGTTACTCTATGAAATACTACAATCATCTAACTGTATTTAGTTGTCATTTAATTATAATTGTATTGACTTGTTATTTAATTGTAATTATAATGAAGTGTACATTATTAACTGTGGGGTAGTAAGGGGTAGTGATGCGCCTCCTATAGCCTCTCCTACCCAATTCCCATCCTCATCCTGCCCGTGGTGCACCCTGCTTTTAACAGATGAGGCTCTGGGGACCGAATCACAGCGGTATAACTGTTTCATCTAAAATGGAGGAAATGTCATTTACATATGTGCTGCCCTATCACAGCACAACAGCGTCCCTCAGAGGCACATGAGGGGAAGGTCGGTGGATCTAAATATCATCTATTTAGTCCTCCCGGCTAGGTCCGATGGACCCGTTGACCAACGATAGGTGTGGTCCCCCTTGCAAAATGGGGGTTTAAGTCGGGTGATGTAACTGCCACATTGTAAAACTGGTGCCCGTTAAGAAAACAGTTACATGAAAGCCACATACATGAATATGAGTCCTAAAGATAAACATTCCGGAGTTAAAACTGTCCCCCAATCGGATCTCCGGGTGGGGACATCTTTAGGCAAATTTCATCATTGTTCCAATACTTTAAGAATTCTACAATGGAATGCAGGAGGCATGTCCCAGCCTAAAAAACAAGAGCTAATGAAAATATTAAAAGACCAAGATATAGATGTCTTCACAGTACAAGAAGCCAATATATCACAAGAACAGGAAATATACTTTGAAATGGATCAGTACACTACACATATACTTCCAAAGGCTCGTCAAATAGCAAGTGGTATTCTTACAGGGATTAAAAGAAATATGAAAGCTACTATCCAAATCCAAAAAACAATGGAAGAACAAGATAAATCAGAAATAGTTAAAATTGAAGTATGGAAAAGTAACTACCACTATAGAATTTACAGTATCTACAATCCTCCAGACAATACACTAGATCTAAATTCTATTCCCATAGAACCCAAAAGTATTTTAATAGGTGATTTTAATGCACACTCCCCTAGGTGGGGCTACAGAGATATAAATTCAGCAGGAAGAGTCATAGAAGACCTATTAAACTCGTCAACAATGGAATTAATATTTAATCCAAATGATCCACCCACTTACCTTCATTATAATGGTTCGGGTACAAATCCTGACCTTCTGATGGTGTCATCTGACATAATTGACAATACAAAAAGAGAAATAATAGAAGACCCAGGTTCAGGCCACAGAATCACCATAAACTCCATAAGAGGTCTAATAAATAAAAGTAACAAACCAAAAGTTAAAACTTCTTGGAATTTTAAAAAAGCAGATTGGTCCAGTTTCCAAAATGAGATAGAAGGGAAGAGTAACATACTGTTAGAATCAGAGTTCAAGTCAACAGATGAAATGAATAAAAAAATTTGTGAAATATTATTGACAGCAGCCAAAACACATATCCCCAAAGGAAAGTTAAAGAAATATAGCTACTTTTGGTCTCCATCTTTATCTAAGTTAAAACACGAAAGAAATATAGCAAGAGTCAAAGCCGAAAGAACCAAGTGTCCAGAAGATGTACAAAACTGGAGAAGAAAAGCAGCCATTTTTAAGAAAGAATTAATTACAGCGAAAAGCGCCAGTTTCACAAATTTTGTAGAACATATGGACTATAGGAAAGATGGAAATAAAATATACAAATTCCTTAATAAAACAAAATTATCAAAAAATACAACTGAACCATTAAAATATAATAACAAAAGCTTTACTACAGATAGGGAAATAGCAGAATCCCTTAACAAGTTTTATGCTCAGTCACAAAGAGTACCCCAAGCGTATAAAAAACAAGATAAGGCTATCCAAAAAACTATCAGAGAAACTAGTAAGCCAAAAGGTATACGAAATGATATTTTTATTCAGGATTTTAATGAAACAGAACTGGATTTAGCAATAGAACAATTACAGAACAAAAAATCTCCTGGACCTGACAAGATCCATCCAGAGTCTATTAAACACCTTGGCAGGAAAGGAAAAGAAATCCTACTTAAACTGTATAACACGTGTTGGAGAATGACTGTACCTTCCGACTGGAAAAAAGCCATTATCATCCCGATTTTAAAGAAAAACAAACCCTCAAACAATATTAATAGTTTCAGACCAATATCTTTGACCAGTGTTATTGCAAAAGTGATGGAAAGAATGGTGGCATCTAGACTTAACTGGTTCCTAGAATATTACAACTTAATTAATAGTTCACAGACCGGCTTCAGACAGAATCATAGTACAAGTGAAAATGTACTCCTACTAAGCCAAGACATCAAGGAAGCTTTCAATAGAAAGGAGGATACCTTGGCAGTATTCATTGATTTTAAATCAGCATATGACTCAGTCTGGAGAAATAAATTAGTTGAGAAGTTGCAATCAATAGGTGTGAAAAGTAACATGCTTAAGTGGATAACTCAGTTTATTTCACAAAGATTTTGTGCCACAAAATATAATACATACATTTCCAAATATAAACAAACACACCGAGGACTTCCACAAGGTGCTGTTCTGAGCACAACACTCTTTAACATATATATAAATGACCTTCCATCAATAATAAAAACTTTAGAAACCAAAATTGCTCTATTTGCTGACGATGTAGTCATTTGGACTTCAGGCTCTTCAAAAAAACCTGAATTAATTAAAGACAGAATAGAAACAGCCCTAAACAAAGTACATGAATGGAGCTCCAAAAACCTCATGACTATCAATGTGGAAAAAACAAATTATGAATTATTTACACTAAAATACAAACCAGTTAATATTAGCATAAATTATAATGGTAAACCACTCAAAGCAGTTGATGATGCCAAATACTTAGGCATCACTTTCGACAGAAAGCTAAGTTGGAAAAAACATATAACAAACATCTCAGAAAAGGTTGAAAAGAAATTGCAAATCCTGAAAAGATTAGCTGGTGCTAAATGGGGCTGCTCAAGGAGAGTCCTTAACACAACATACAAAATGTATATTAAACCAAACCTCTTGTACTGTTCTGAAGCTTTAATAACAGCAGCAAATGCTAACATCAATAAACTTGAACAAATACAAAATCAGGCTCTTCGCCTAATCACTGGAGCAGTTAAATCCACACCTATTGATGCCATGCTTGCCTTAACACGGACCCCATCAATAACAACAAAAATAGAAGAACAAGCATTGCTCCAACACGAGAAAATGTTACGACTGCCAAACTCTAAATGGACAGAAGAGAACCTCCCCCCTTCAATCCTTAAAACTCATAGTAGTTTCCTAGAAAAGGTAACACAGATTAAATCCAAATTGAACATTCCTAACACCAGAGAAAATCTACTTATTAGAGAAAATCCATTGGAATTATTGCAACCTACCTTCAATTTGGAATTAATAGAGGAAATAAGTAAATCAGACACACCAAAAGAAATACAAAAACTTCTAGCTCTGGAAACAATCAATACTAGGTATCCCACAGAAGAATGGCTGCATATATATACTGATGGATCCTCGAAGGAAAACCTTACTGGAGCTGGAGTTACGTGTTCACATTTTTCCTTTTATCATTCTGTTGGCAGAGACACAACAAATTATGATGGAGAAATAGAGGCTATATACATTGCTCTCCGACAATTATTAAATCTTCCCTTAAATAAATTTAACAAGGCAGTAATTCTTTCGGATTCTAAAGCTGCAATTCAGGGAATATGTTCAAATACTACAAAGAAGTCAACAAAAATTAGAGAATGCTACAAAATGTTAACACAACTCCAAAAAGTTAATAAGACTGTTCATCTCCAATGGATTCCAGCACACTGTGGAGTCATGGGGAACGAAGCTGCAGACTCACTTGCAAAGAAAGGCACAACAATAACACAAAAGTCTAAATTCAATTTCTCATATTCCTCAATAAAACGCTTGATTATTAAAAATTTTTGTCATTCATACCTACAAGAAATAGAAACAAATGCCAAAGATAAAAAATGGATTACACTACTTTCCAATCCAGATATAATCCCCCAGAGACCAAGGAAAACAGCTGTTGCAGCCTTCCGACTATTGACAAATCATGACTGCTTGGCAAGTCATCTCTACAGAATAGGTATCTCAGCCTCACCGATATGTGTCCTGTGTAACGATCCAGCAGAAATGAATGAAGAACACTTGAAGACCTGTGAAGCATTAAGATCAGAAGAAACTACAGTTCAAAAGTATTGGAAAGCACGAATGCTAATGGCTTCATTGCCAGATGCAAGGCACTAGAAAACAACAACAACAACATTATTAACTGTTTCTGATGACACGAATTCTTGTAAATCCTATAGTTGAAAATAATTCTTTTGTTGTATATACTGCTGTCAATCTGTACACAGGCCACCATAACTCGGTTGTTTCATACTCTATTTGCAATTGGTGACCACTTATGTTTCCATTTCTCATTAAGAATAGTACCTCTGCTTAAGTTTTATGCTGTGTTAATGCTTGATTTTCATTGCTAATGTCCCTAATAAATTTGTTATGGAGACATAGCAACTAAACAATCGTTTGTAAGGATAGCGAGTTAGGTTTAATGATTGGACACTCAGCAATCCCTAATGAATGTTTTCTTTTTCTTTTGAAACTAAGTTCTCGCAAAAGTAACTGTGCATACATACAAGTGTCAGCTGTCAGCAGTTAGAAGAGCATAACAATATAAAATGAATAGTATTTAGTCACTTATTGAGAAGTAAAAGTAAGATGAAAGTAATATGACTACCATTATCGTCATTGTCAAACTCAATTCACCTTTCATATTTCCTCCCAGTCCATTAAAACACATCCACAGTTAAAAGTGGAACATGAATCCAGAACTGAATAAAATAAAACAGAACTTGGTGAACACCAAACAAGTGTAGACAAAATAAGTGAGCAACAGCTGAGAGAGTGAGTTTGATTGGAAAACATCGGAAGCATTCACTGATGCTACATTCACACAACACGATTTAATACCACCCTGTGTTCATCTCAAAGCTATGTGATAACTAAGATGATGGTTTTCAGTTTGGTCATACTATTTCTCAATACTGATCTGACTTTTAAGCACCGATACCCAATACTCACTTTCAATTTTGTTTTTGCATATGATTTTCAGATATTGCAGCATCTTATTGACAGTGACAGGAAATTTATACATTGCTTTTTTCAAAAAAGGTTCTGCTAGCTTCACTTGGTGTAAGAATATAATATGGTTCCTTAAACTAGCTGTACTGTGACTTGCCAAAGCACAAAAATATTTTTCTGCATATTTACACACTGCTCTGTTATTATTAGTTCTCTGTATTTATTAATAGTTCTCTCATGTGGAATACTCCCACACATGCTTCACTTGTATTTTATTCAATATCACTGTTGTACATTGGTAAAATAAAATATTTATGAAAATTACTCATAGGGTGTATACGTATGGTAAAGTCATGACCTCAGTTTGGACTTGTGAAATGCAAACTAAGAGATGAAAGGACAGAACAATAATTTTCATGCACTGTATTATCTCATATCCTAAGTTCTGATTTGTTTCTGCTGGAGTCATAGATTTTGGTCACTAGAGTAGGTAAATGTAGTGGGTGAGACAGTCACCAAGCCAGGGTATTGCAGAAATGTCATTTAGTGTGTCAGGTAAATCAGCTCCATTCACAACTCCAGGTAACACTGCATGTTACATGAGAACCTGTTCGTTTGTCCATCATTGTGCATGTGAATCTATGGAATGTTGCATTCATTCACTCATTAGAAACACTGTCAAGGTCTTTCAAGAACTATAGTCCAGCAACTCTTTGAAGACATGTGTGAGGCAATAGCATGAAGTCTTGACTCCTTTCATTCCTTATCTTTAGTATGAAGTTAAATGCAACAACTTTAAAAAATGCACACCTTAAAAATTGAAAGTACCTATCAAAGGTTTATCTCGAAGTATTAGACATACTTTGATACACTAAGTATTGAATTCCCATCCTTAGTTGTATGCATGGTATATGTCACGCAAAAGTTTTTGAACACTAAAATATTTAAATGAAAGCTTTTATACAAGTCACTTCCCTGCCTTCAGTAGCAGTGATATCTGATTGTGATGAAATCACCAGCTCAAATATCACTGGAAAGTTTATTTCACATGTCTGTATAGAGAGTTTGTACAGTCACTAACAAATTAAATACCATAGTACCAATAACAATTTCAGTTCACAATGAATGAAACAGTTTTTATTAAATTTTAATTCTTTTACACCTGATATATTTTCATCTTCTGGGGAGTCACCAACAATGCCAGTATCAAGCCCCAGAGTTTCATGTTCTAAAAGGTTAAAATTTGGCTTTTTTGGAATACTGGATATTTGTGTAAATCATAAACATGCCATTGTGTTTATAACACTGTAATTTCAAACTGTGTTTGAAAGCAAACGTAACCCTGTGACACAACAGCCAATCCAGGCCAAGGCCTGCCACCCGACTGCTGCGTCCCCCATCTCTGCCCACCACAGGCGTCATGAGTGGGTTGCAGTACTGGAGGTGGGATGTGTCAGCGCCTGGGTCCCTTCCGGCTTTTCAATTAAGTAGCTCCTCAATTGACTCCTCAGGGAGTTAACGAGGCTGAGCGCATCCCAGAGTATTTGAAAGTATTAACTTCAATACATCCACGATTGGTATGACACTGAAAAACAGTAATTTACTTTTGAACATTGCATGTGTAAAAGTTCTCTGTATACTCATTTTGCTTTAGCATGACACTGAAAAATACACAATTAATTGTAAACACTGCATGCCCAGAAGCTTTGAATCCTCATTTTGCACTGAACACACATAAGTACTTCGAAATATTCTCAGGTGTAAAACCAGAGACCTTCAATTAAAATGCCCCTGATGGGGAACAAACTGCGTTCCACTTAAAATGCATTTGGTTATTTTTTTTTGGTTCAGAATCAATGATTCTTGCACTTTTTCTTCACAGAGAATGTGATCAATTGTTGCTTCGACCTTGAAATCTGACCACACTAAAACTGGATTTTGTAATGTATGTTAATTGTTGGAACTCTCTATTATGAAGGTTACAATAACTAATACTACCCAACAGTGCTATTGAATGTTTAACTCTAGTTTTAACCTCTTGTTGCAGCATGTAAACATTGGAATTTCGTGTGCCTCTGACAACCACATTAACAATAGTGTAAGTTAGTAAAATGGTATAAATTGATGTGGAGCTTTTAATTACAGTTTATTATTTTAAGTATTATGTTGGAATATTATACATGATTTCGTAAGATCATAATTAACATTTTCCTTATTCAAATGGTCTCCTTTGAAAATATTTTATATGAATATATGTACTCTATTTACTTAACATAATTAGGTATTATTAGCTTCTATCGAAAAATAGGTCTTATTAGGTCCTGATGTAAATTTAGGTCAATTTAGGCTCTATAAAATTTAAGTATGTTACTTGCTGGTAGACAGAAGATTTAAACAAACTGAAATTTAGAGAGTAAGAGGTCAGGAATAAAATAGATTAGAACCTAAGAATCCGTGGCTTGGTCACTATTCCCATAACTATTTTCCATCCCACTGTCTTCAATTATAATTCTTTCAATTCTTTCTTCCATATTTCATCACATTCTGTTCTCTTGTCAAGTTTTTTTTCTTTCCTAGGAGCCCCAAATGATCTTTTCTTAAGTTTTCACTCTTATTGCAAAACTATGTGAATAGAACTGTGCGACACATTAGTGGCTGCAGCAGCTCTTTCTTGCAATTTTTGGATTTTTTAAGTTTTTTAATTTTTTTATTTGAAAAGCTTAGTAGAGTACAGATCCTTCTGCTTGGTATCTTCCTTCATGTATTATAATCGTTAGCAATCACCCCAGAAGTTTGACTATGAAGTGGTTTCCTTTTAACTTTCAAATTAAAGGACGGATTATAACAAAGTTAACCCAACATTAACATCTATATGACAATACTTCAGTCAACTGTACTCAGTTTTTTTTTTTTTTTTTTACATACGGCACCATAGGCAGTGACACTGATGATACATGGAATGAAGATGGAGAATCGGTGGAATGAGATAGCAGGGCAAACCGGAGAACCCAGAGGAAACCTGTCCCAGTGCTGCTTCGCCCACCACAAATCCCACATACGGCTGCCTGGGATCGATCCCGGGCCGCTTTGGCAAGAAGCAAATGGTCTAACCACTTGGCTATGGCACAGCCGCTTGTACTCAGGTGCAGACAATTCAGCTGCATATTGGATCAAGTACGTGAACCATAAGTTTGCTGATTACAGGACAGAGGTTATATCCAGGCTCACTGTTTTCTGGATCAAGGTCACTGTTCAAGAATGAATGTGTGAGCTATAGCTGAGTGGTAAAATGCATGCAGCTAATAATTGTAATTTTAATTTGTTGAATATATGGCCATGCCGTATGTTTTCCAAGCACAATTAATCTATTAATCTCAAGACATTCATGCATAAAAACAAATATATTAGTCTTTTCATTTTCAAAATAAATGCCATATTAGTAAGAATTCTGAAGTGACAAACTAAACCAAATATTTAATTGACTAATATTGGATGTACAAACTCTTTTTCATTCTTCGGTTATGAGTGGTACTGGTGTGATCATGCAGGTGTAACTCATAGCTTTGGAGCTCTACTTGTGCTCAGTTTATGGGATCAGATGCAGGATGCTTGGGAAGAACTATTCCCTCGTGAAAATTTGACCAGGCATTTGGTATCATCCATGCCTCATAGAATGAAGGCAGTAATAGAAGCAGAGAGTTTACACATCCGTATTAATTTCCATTTTTTACTTGCTTTTTCATTTAGAAATATATTTACCTATTTCATATTTAGCTTGAAAACAAAAAGGAGTGCATTACAGTTTTAAGGTGTGGCCACAAATGTCTTAAAATAAAAAATTCTGTAGCAACTGGAAATTGTAGTAGGTGTAACAAACCACCCATGGAAATGATTTGGACTTCGACACTTTGAGAGTCTGCTCATGTTTTGTCTTAGGCTGTACATACATTTTAAATATGTTATATAAGAAGAGGAAGAAGGAGAAGAGGAAGAAGAAGAAGAAAAAGAAGGAGGAGGAGGGCACCCAAGAAGTTACGTCTCAGTTTATTGCTTTTATTTTCAAGTTGTATGCAGGACTGCATCATGCTTAAGCATTATGTTACATCCACATCCATTAACATGTACCATTCATGTACAATGTACAAGAAATCGTGACAGGTTCAACTGCGAAACAAAAATACACAGTTCCTATAATACAAATTTATACCATGCTAAAACTGGGCTTATTGAATCAAACCTGACCACACGCATGGTGTTGTGCATTCAAGCTGGCTTCCCTCACAGTTCACATTCATGAAAGGCTCTTATGTCCTTTAATTCCAATGTAGTCAGTAGCCCATTTTCATTTGTGAAGAAAATTAAATTTAGAGCAATGTACTTTTGTATGCAAATATTACAAATACGAATCAACTTGCTTCATTACAGAGGAATTTATCTTGAAGTTTCCTGGGTCATTTCCTCCTTCCAAAACTTCAGTTTATAATCTTGTGAATAAATGTGAGACAACTGGTTCAGTGAAAAACAAAAATCACTACCAAAATTAGCACTACAATGACAACTGTAGATACAGCATCAAAATTACTGGAACTTAAATCTTACAAATGCCCAAGTGTTCATAATTTAAAACCAGCTGATTCTTTAGCACACTATGATCCAACCAGTAGCACCTGTAGAGTTTTGCTGGCTCTTGGCCCTTTCATATTTGATAAATATAATTGGTAATGTTGCCAAAGACAGGCTTGGGGAGTGTGTCAAACAGGCTGGCATGTATGGGAAATGAAAATAACAAGCGGCAATAGCACATCATTTGCATGACAAATGCCATGTTATTGGCCATATGTTGTTGTTAGCTAATGCTGGATTTCTGACAATGACGTCATTAATCCTCTTGCTCTCCAACATTTTTCACTGATGGATGGGGTGTTAGAAATGGCCGGGCATATTTGAAGGTACAAGAAAGTAAACTGATAAGGGTTCTAAACGAAAATAATGTAAATGCAGTATGGAAAGTTATAAAATCAATGTATAATAATTATGTAATAAAACCTGATGTATATCCAGGTGAATGGGTGGATTACTTTAAAGAATTGTATGGGGGAGAAAAGAACAAAATAGAAATAGGAAGAAGGGAAATAGGTAACAATTATGTAGATTTGCTGGATGATGAAATAAGAGGGGAAGAAATAATACAGCAAGTTAAATTAATGAAGAGAAATAAAGCAACTGGGATAGATGGGATCCCAACAGAGTTCCTTAAGGAATGGTGTACTGAAAAAAATAGAGTCAAGGTTCTTGTAGACTTATTCAATCAAATTAAAGAGAAGGGTTATATACCGAAAAAGTGGGGGAAAGCAATCATACATCCAATATACAAAGGTAAGGGTAGTGTCGACAAACCAAACAACTATAGAGGTATTGCTTTATTATCAAATGTAGGGAAAATTTTTACTGGAATTATGGCAAGTAGGTTACAAACGTGGGTTGAGAAATTTAATATTCTCTCGGAATTTCAGATGGGGTTTAGAAGAGGGAGGAGAACAGTTGATAATCTATTTATTATAAAAACTTTGGTAGATAAATATTTGAAAGTTAAAAGAGGAAAGTTGTATATGGCTTTTGTTGATTTAGAAAAAGCATATGATCGAATTGAGCTTCATTTGTTATGGCACAAACTGTTGAGTAAAGGAGTGAGTGAACAAATGGTGAAAACTCTCAAAGCATTATATAAAGACAATACCTTTTGTATAAGAGTGGAGGAGGGAGTTGTAACAAGAGAAATCCAACAAGAGAAAGGCCTTAGGCAAGGATGTAAGTTGAGTCCGGTTCTTTTTAATCTTTATATTGATGATGTATTAATGGATATTGGGAGAAATAATAACTTTATGCCTGTTATTAATAACATACAGATTCCAGGACTACTTTTTGCAGATGATCTAGTTGTAGGTTCAATCACAGTGAATGGCTTAAATCAGTCCTTACAAGTATTAAATAATTACTGTAAAGAATGGAGCCTAAAAGTGAACCAGGACAAGACACAGATCATAGTTTTTAAAAAAGGAGGGAAATTGAGCAAATATGAAAAATGGAGGAATGAAAATAAAAAAGAGTATAGGGTAGTGAGAGAATGCATTTATCTAGGAGTGAAGTTAGATAGTAGTGGTAATTGGGAAAAACAAAAGAAATTTGCATTAGCAAAAGGAAAAGGGGCTTTATCAGCAACCAGAAACTGCAAATACAAAGTACCTAATATAAATGTTAAATGGTTAGAAAATGTATACAATATGGTAGTTGAAGCAAAGATGTTATATGGGACAGAAGTATGGGGATTAGGAGGAGGTTGGGAAGTCATAGATGAGGTGCATAGAACTTTCTGCAAAGAATTGCTTGGATTACCAAATGCAACTGTTAGGCAGGTAGCACAAATAGAACTGGGAAGGGTAACAAGTAAGGGGAAGATTATGGAGAGGGCACTGAAATACTGGTTTAGAATATTGAATTTGGAAGAAAGGAACCTGTTGAAACAGTGCCTACTATATCAAGAAAAAAGCCTAAAGAATAAGGGTTGGGCAGACTGTCTCAGAAATAACTTGGAAAGTAGTGGTTTAGGGGAAGTATGGAGGAATAGAGAAAATAATATACACAATTTTTGGAAACTGGCAAGAAAAAGATTTGACGATATAGAAATACAAAACATATTTAGTGAGATAGCTGAAAAGAGATCCTTAATTTTTTATGTACAAATGAAAAACTCTTGGGGTAGGGAGAAGTATATAGACGTGACAGATAAAGAGGAGCGAGAAGGCATTGCATGGATGAAAGCAGGAGAATGGAGATTAAAGGGTCTAAGGAAGGGCATTCCTCAAAACCAATGTCCTATATGTGGTGGAAATGAAGACATAGAACATATAATATTTAAATGTATTGGGACTGAAGGTTGGAGAAAAGAATATATTAATAAGAAATGGTCGAATATGAATAGAAATAGATCTATAGTTGAAATGCTTCATAAAGACAGTAAGAGGGTAGGAAGATTTTTACATAAGGTGAAAAATAAATGGATCTGGACAGTAAATAGAGTTGAACAATAAGATATAAGTGATAGAATAAGTTAGAATTAAGGAATTATTGTAGAATAAGAATATGACTGGCAATGAGCCAGGGCTGAACACCGGTCATATTCACATGTATATAGCTTAGTAAATAAATAAATAAATAAATAAATAAAATATTTGAAGGTGGTCTCGGTTCATTTCCTCTTGCAGATCACATAGAAGACAGATATTGGCCATATGTATAAAATGATGAATGGAAGTAACTTCTGGCAATGTGTGTGCATAGGTGCTGTAGATATCTATAAGGTGGGAAACTGTATTCTTCTTTAACATAGCAAATTTAGATAACTTCCACATTGTGCCAGTGGACGAAATGATGAATGTGTTAAAGATATTGACAGAGGATTTTGCAATTAAGTGCCTTATTGAGGAGTTAACTACTCTGGAATGAACCATTCTGAAAAAAAAAAAACCTTTTTTGAGGCTAACAAATGCATACTAAAACAGCATGTAGAGATGGTTGGACTTACAACTATGATTAAAATCATTAAAATCATCATCATCATTATTAAGGTACTTTCACTATAACTTTTACTGTTAGTGTGTGTTAACTGTAAGATACACATGTGTCTTTTCATTTGATAGTGGAATTTCAAGACTTCCCATTCTAGAAATGTAGAAGATTACAATCGCCTTTTCACCATGGCAGAGTTAGAACATTCTCTTTAGTCCTCTCAACTATCACCACCAGGACCAGACGGCATTCACATACAAATGTTACAACAGCTCTCTCCTGAAGGAAAGGCTTTCCTGCTGAGGTCTATAATTGTGTTTGGATTGACAGTATGGTTCCAGAAAACTGGCAAGAGGTCACTGTTGTATCCATTTTGAAAGCTGGAAAGGATTGTAATCTTCCCTCCAGCTACTGTCCTAATTCCCTCACCAGTTGCGTTTGCAAGGTGATGGAACACATGATTAATGGATGGTTGGTATGGTGGTTAGAAACTAGCAACTTACATCCAGTGTGGTTTTCGACAACGTTGTTCAACTGTAGACCATCTTGTGTCGATATTGACACAGATAACGAATGGATTTATGAAGAACTGTCAAACCATTGGCATATTTTTTATCTTGAGAAGGCTTATGTTGGTGAGCAGGGATTCTATCTTCCCTCTATACCTGGAACATACGTGGACACCTACCACTGTTCATTCAGGAGTTTATGAAGGACAGCGTTTTCCAAGTAAGGTCGGCTCACTTTTTTCTAACACTTTTGTTCAGGAAAAGGAACTACCTCAGGGTTCGGTACTAAGTGTCACGCTGTTTGCTATAGCAGTTAACTCCATCTGGAAATATGTTCCACCTGGAGTTTTTTATGCCTATTTGTAGACAACTTTGCCGTCTATTGTACTTCTCAGAGAATGGCATCTTTTGGAACAGTGTCTGCAGCAGTGCTCATTTCCCAACTAAGAAGTCAATCTGTGTTAATTTTTAGCGCTGTAGGAGACGATTATTATCACCTTTGCTCCGTTTCAGTCGAGATTTACTTCCCTTCGCAGATGAGATGTTTCTTGGGGTTGATCTTGGATAGGAAGCTTAGCTAGTCAATGCATATAGCAAATCCAAAAACATGATGCAACTGTTCCCTGAATATTTTGCAGATACTAAATGGTAAATCGTGGGAAGCAAATTGGATAATTTTGCTGTGAATGTATCACGCACTGCTCTGATCTAAACTAGACTATGGGTGTATCGTTTATTTGTCAGCACGACCATCTGTGCTGAGATTAGACACAGTTGATAATAGGGGTGTATGCATGGCAATAGGAGCTTTTCCAACAAGCTCAGTTGAGAGCCTCTACACCGAATCTGCAGAACCTTCTCTGCAATATCCACATGTCCTCTTAAGAATTATGACTGTACACTTATGTGTATGCCTAAGCACCCAATGTTTGCTTCCTTTTTCAACACCATGCTAAGTGAGCAATATAGGAAGAGCATCCTTAGTCCTAAGCCAACAGATTTTCTCTTCTGGAAGCTTCTTAGGAAGCTCACTATTGAAATGCCTAACATGTTTCCCAAGGTGGAGAGGTTCAACCCCCCTTGGTTGTGCGACACGTCCCATGTAGATCTTGAGATGTGTGTGTGTGTACTGGAAGTCCACAATCCCTATCTCTAGTATCTGCACTTGTTTCTTTAGAATTTTTGTCGGGTTACACTGACCAACATTTAATTTATACCAATGGATCAAAGAGCACCAGTGGTGTTGGATATGCTTATGTTTATGGAACTGAACCACATACATTCGTTTTTCATAATAGCACTTCCGTTTATACTGCAGAGCTGTACACATATACTGAGCTGTTTTATATGTGCACTATCATAAATTAGGTGACTGCCTGATTTTGATTTGCCTGATTCTCTTCATGAAGTTGTACAACTGCCATCCAATTGTACAACATATCCAAGATGCCCTCCATGTTTTATACGCTTCTGGTATTAATGTGGTGTGTCCCGCAGTAATAAGCTTAGGAAAGTAAAAGAACTTCTGATAAACTGGGTAACTTCCTCTAGCATAACTCATTGCAAGGATGTTAACTTGGCTAGGTTGTGCATTGGCCACTGCAAGTTTTTGCATGGTTTCCTGTTTAAACGGGACCCTGCTCCTCTTTGTCTGCTATGCGACAACCTTTTGTCTGTCTGTCACATGCTCCTAGAGTGTCTCCCTAATGCACCTTCGAAACTCTGCAGCTGCCTGCCAGTCTTGCAGAGGTCCTGGCAGATGATAAACAAGCAATCAAAAGGATTTTTAAATCTGCTGCACAGATAAACATGAACTTGAAAATTTGAAACTTTAGATAAAATTTTTATGCTCTTTACACCTTTGTAACTTTGTTTTAATTCTGGCTTTTGCCTCTCGCTTTTGTATATTTATGTACATTTATTTTCATTTTTACTAGTAACTTTATTTTATATCAAAGTTTATATTTGACTTTTGCCATGAACTGCTTTTTAAGGATGCTGATAACCAAGTAGTTACCACCCTTAACTCTTCATCTTCCTTCCTCCTCATTTGATAAGAGGCATTTTACTTATATATTCCTCAATTCAATCCCAAAGGACCAAATGTAACACTGAGGACCACAATTACAGAATTAATGAAGGTCCCTTTACATTGCGATGAAACAAACAATTCATAAACCACATATCCTGAAAAAGGAGAAAGGAAATCTTCACTTCATAACATTTTCTGCAAATTTTACACCTCTTTTCTCCTTTATTTACATTTTCTCTGAATTACATTTCAGTTTCACTTCCGTTTCCCTTCACTAACATTACTCCACTATTTAGAACATGCCTTCATTCCATTGCTTCAGTTATAGATAGTGCTATCCTTTCATTACCTCATCTTCCTCTCTGATACATAATTGCCAACCTCTTTGTCCACTATGAGGGAGGTAGTGTATTTCTATTTGAAGTTGGCATGGTTTAGCAAGATTGCACATCTCTAAGCCCTTGTAAGGCAACATTACCATATAATTTTGTAATTTCAATGTATAAATGAGTAGTGGAGGTTGTACGTTAGATTTTGATACAAGGTTTCGTAGTTTCTATTATAGTAGTTCAATCAAAAATGTCTATATATTTTCCTCAGAGATATGGCATCACCTTATCTCTGCTGTATTTTTAACTTTAAACCACCATCATCTTGACAAAAAGTTTTGTTTATCAATGCAGTCAATTGCCCAAACCATATCAGCAATGCCAGTGAGTCAAAATCACATCCCGTAGGAGATCTTTTACATGCCAATAAATCTGACATGGAGTGGACACTTTTAAGCACACTAAAAACCGTTGTTCTGGGATGGATCTGAACCTGAAACCTCGGAAACAGACCAGCACCTATATAACTGAGCCACCCAGACCATTTCGATGCAGGCCTTCACTCTTCATGGTGCATCTTGTTCTTTTCTCTGCAAGATTGTCATACCTGATGTTCAAAGTGGCTGAATAAAAAAGGACTTGTATTTCAGATAAGCAACAATAATTTCAGGCTAAAGTGGCAAGACAGTTATTTTTTTATTGAGCATGACGGTAAACCACAGTGTGTTATTTGTGCATAAGTTATATGTGTTGCAAAGGAATACAACATAAACACTATATCAGCTTGCATAAAACAATATGGCGTATATCAAGGAGCAGTAAGGAATTGTGTGTTCAATGATTTGAGGCAGAAGCTGACACAGGAGGAGGACATTTTTCAGCAGTCATCAGACACCACCGGTTTGACAGCATCTTATGAGGTTATGTTTGGGGCTAGCAAAGAGCAAACAGTCTTTTAGCAACTGTGAAATAATAAAACGATGTGCTATAAATATGGCAATTGTCTTGTGGGAAAATAAAATAGCCAAAAAGTTTGAAACAGTATCTTTGTCCCATCAAACAGTAATCAAAAGAATACTGAAATGGGCAATGATATTTCTACTACTCTTCAATGCATTATGCAGAAATGTGAGTTCTACTCTCTAGCACTAGATGAAAGCACTGATACAGTTAGTTGGTTAGTTTATTTCCTATTTCTTATTACAATGTCTAGCATATACAGCTTCATACATATATAACATATATAGTATATAACAAATACAAAATCTTACATAGTCCTCGTTTTGGAGTTGCGTTTTTTAACCCGGGTTGTGTATATAATGGAGCATTTTAAAACTTGGGATCTATATTTTTGTTTTCCCTTATACCTTATATTATTTTTCCTCATTATTCTCATTAATTTTCCCTATTTTCATAGGCCATTTTTGTCTTACCTCGCCAATAAATTACCCGTTTTATTATATTTTCTTCTAATCTTAAATTCAAAATTCTTTTGCCTCTTCTTTCATTTGGTATGTTTTCCCATTATGCAAAAGGAATTCATCTCTCCAATATTTTGATTTTTGACAATCAAGATATAATGCCAAGTACTATCTTCTTTTTCACACATTGGACAACTTCCGTTTATATGTCCATTCTATATACCCCTTAAGCATATTACTCCTGTTCTAAACCATGTCATCCCTTCTCTTCCTATTTTATCACAGATGTCAATATATTTTTCTCTGCTCCAATCATTTTTCAATGTTTTATATAATTTGAGAGATCTTTTGATTAGGCCATAGTTCTTGTTTTTCAGTATCTTCAAGTATCACTGATACAGTAGTGAAAATCTGTAAAAAAAAGCATGGATATTTGTGGGAAAATTAGCATTTTCTGTTATAATAGTTGTGCACAGTGTATATGGGATGGTATAAGATCCAGTATACTGACAAATGCATTCAAATGATATCGCATTTGATATCAGTAGTGCAGTATATAACAAGACTGCGATTCCGATTGTACTGGGTGGAAATCGGTACAAACGTAGTTATCTCCGTGTGGTGTTGGTGTGTGTGTTCTTGCCTTTACTGCATATCGGGAATAGACACCATTAGCGACAATGCTTGCTGCGCACATAAACCACTATTATTATAATGCCACGTGTAATGAAAAATAAAAATTGGTGCATACAAAGAAATGGAACTAATTGCAAATCACCACAGAAGTTCAACCATTCAAGTTAAGTGATCGATAATCACATTAAATTGAGTGCACGATATGGACAGAATGGAAAATATGGGCAAAGTAGAAAATTATCTGAAGCATCAAAATGGTTACTTTTGCACAAAGCAAGGGTCACAAATTGTTATGCTTCTCACCTTGTTGCTGATTACAGTTGCCAGGAGCTGCCCGACCTGGATAACAAATTTTGTTAAATCACAAACATTTTTTATTCAAGAAATGAGTGTATAAACCAGTTCTAACACCCAAACATAAACAGGCTAGATTGTAGTTTGTTGAAAAACATATGCCATGACTTCCGAATGGGATAAAGTGATCTTCAGTGATAAGAAGTTTAATTTAGATGGGCCAGATGGATTTCAATATTATTGGCATGATCTGAGAACACAGCAGCAGGTAAGACTTAGCAGAAATTTTGGTGTTATGATTTGGGCGGCCAGTTTCCCCCGCCACTCATTGCACCAACTGCTCCATTATCACCTTTCCAATCATCGATTTTGCCTGCATTTCGTATCATCCTCTTCCTCACTATCATATTTGGTGCTTGACTGACCACCTGCTTCCAGGTCTTCACACTGTCCGGTCCAGAGGATCCTGTGCTCCCCGACAGGCGTCTAACCCTAGGCACTAGCTTGTAAGTCCTACATAAGGGGAGGCTAATCAGGAAAAGAAGAAGACTTGGGCAGTCTTCTGCGCTAAAGGTAAATCACGCACTACTTGCCTGAACAATGGAATAAACTCTTAACATGTACACTGATGCTAAAAACAGGAATGATTAGATTGTATAAGGATCTGGGGGGGGGGGGGGGGGGGGGGGTGGCAAAGTCTAATTTTTCACTGAGATAATGCATTTGTAAATTTGTATGCTACAACCAAAAGCTGTTCAAAGAAAGATATTGATGTCTTGCCCTGGTCTGCATGTGGCCCAGATTTGAACCTCATGGAAAACCTTTGGGAAATACTTGCAAGGCATGTTTATCACAATGGAAGGCAATTTGAAGGCTATGTAAGCTGAAAAGAGTTATATGAGAAGAGTGGGTGACAATTTCACTGCAAGAACTACAAACCCTAATAAAATCAATGCCTATGATACTTTTGAGGTAATTAGGAAGAACAGAGGCTCAACAAAATATTAACAATGCAATACCACAACAGGACTGTGAGTGTTTTTATACCAATATCCATCCAGGAAATGCAAATGTCTTATTACTTGTGTTATGAAAGAAGCCAAAGAAACCAATTGTGTCATGATTATATCTTATATCTATTGCTTTCATAATAAATTTTATATTATATATAATATATGCTTCAGACATATACACTGTATATCCAATATTGGTCAGCCTTTTATCTTTATCAGAAATATGAACTTTACGTTTGAAATTCACAAGAGACTCCTGAAACTACAAGCTTCAGAAGTCAGTACTAAAGGCATTGACATATTTAGGGTGTTGGATAGTGCAATTTCTCAATATGGTGATCTTGATAAATGTTCTGAGAGTAACAGATGGAGCTAAATCTATGGTTAGTCATAAACTTAGACTACTGGACTGAAAGACAAGGGGATACAATGCTTTGGTTTTTCGTTGTATTATACATCAAGAGGCACTCTCTGGGAAATTTTAAAACTCAGTAATACAATGTACATTTAATTTGTAGAAGTACTGAAGTCAACCTATAGACTGTTTCAATTAACTTTTTACCCAGACGTGTTTTGAAGACCATCGTCTCCATTATTAATGGTTTCTTGACTGGTGTTTGAAGAGGAAGAATCTGTTGTGGTTGTGATTGTGTTGCTATCTGGGTTGCAGATATAAACTTCAGGATGTCATCTGTTTGTGGTATTCCAAATTCATGGCTAGGTGTACATTTTTCTATGTGTATTTTTACCCAAATTTATTAGTTTAGCTGTAGTTTTTATGTTTTAATAATTTGATATCCTGTGTTATGGTGTGCTGAGTTGATCAGAAATGATGGACTATGGCTGATATGCCAATTGATTTAAGTTTTATGTTATTGATGTGTTCCTTCAGTCTTGTTTCTAGGTTCCTTTTAGTTTGGCCATCAAGAACATAAAACTGCCTTAAGCAGTTTTTTTAATTACAAATGAAATCCTAACCTTTTTCACCAATGAAAATATTGGGCATGAATATCTAGATAAGCTGAGAGATAGACAACTCATTCATGCATTCAACTTCTTGACTGATTAAACATCACACCTAAATACTTTGAATCTGAAACTTTAAGGTAGAAAACATCTCCCAACTCTATGGGCATGATCAAGGATTTCACAGTTTACTTGATTTAATGCAAATTAGATTGAAAGACAATGAGACTTTGATGCTAAAACTTGTTCTTTTCAGCTACCTTATGGAAACCAATGTGAACCAGGTCCCTCTGACCTTCAAATAGAGATTTGTGATCTTCAGGCTGATCCATTCTTCCAGGCCAAAAAGCGTGATTGTTCCCGAGAATATTTGGAAGTACATATCAAAAGAGCATTTCCCTAAACTGCACAAATTCTCACTGCAAATGCTATCACTATTTGGCAGTATATGTGTGTGTGAGAAAGTGCCTTTTTAGCTCTTCAAGTAACTAAATCAAAAATGAGAAATCACACTGAAAGTATTTCAGTAGAATCAAGCTGAGACTTTCCCTGACAGAATTTAAAGTGGACATTGAGAGACTTATGTCTGAAGAGCATGGCCAATCTTCACATTCACTTTCCTAATCATTTACGCTGGGCTGCAAGAAAACATTTATAGGTTTCGTTAGCGCTAAAGTGTTCAACACCTAGTTTCTGTACTAGTATAGCTGAACTCTAGGTGTGTTATGCAAATCAACAGTGGAGGTGTAGACCTAGATTGCATCCCATCTAACAGATCTTTTCTGTTTTTGTTTGTTGCTTGTTTTTTGGTTTGTATATTAAGTGAACATCACTGTTTATGTAACCTGTGTGAAATATAAACTTATATAAATTAACAGAAACTCTTCTAATAATGCTCTTCCTTTACAGCAGCAAACTGCATGGCTATGTTATTTCGCATAGCATTGTTTAATTTTTCTCTCAATCTTACTAGTGCTACAATATGATTGAATTTTTTTAACTGAATGCTTTATAGCAGATTAATTACACTTGCTGAAAATAAAGCAGTGAATATGTCTACTTAAACTGTCAATCATACCTTCCAAAATTGTTGTTTAAATAACCACATTCAAAGGCATCTCTGTATAAACATCGTAGAGTATTACCATGTTAAAATATTTACTTTGGTCATGCACTGTTGATCTTCACATTAACCTACAATAATTATCTGGAAGCATATCTGTGTTAGAAAATCTCGACAAGCAATGCACATCAAGGGAAAATAATTATTTTAAAACTTTTCAATTACATTCAATAATAATTCAACCAGAATAATTACATTCCTTTATGGTTAAGTCTGCAGCAGTATGATACAAATGCCATGCTAAGTGAGAATAAGACAAAAGCAAATGAATTCACTATATTTACAAAGCATAGCAAAGCATTTAATGGTGTAAATTACAGTTTAAATGGGCATAAAAATTCGTTGGATCCCAGTGAATAAATTAATGCTATATTAAATAGAACACAATGCAGTTGTAGATTACTTCATGAGGCAACTGTTTGGACCTAGTAGCATTGCCATGTTTTTTATTTCCAAGCACCACACAACGTTGTCATGTCCCCATTAACTTAATTTTTACAAGTGTACCTTTATCCTGACTCTCTATTCCTGATAAAAAGCTATTGAGAATTAAAGACATTTGCTAATTTTGTATTTCAGAAAATAAGCATGCGTGAGGCAGGAATATGTTACAATCGATGAACAACTGGTACCTTTTCGTGGACGCTGTCCTTTCAAATTGTTCATGAAAATAACACCTGCACAGTAGGGAGTAAAAATCTGGGCAGCAGCAGATGCAAAGACATATTACTCCCACAATATGCAACTGTATTTTGGGAAGAAGCCTGGTGATCCTCCAGAGAAAAATCAAGGAATGACAGTTGTCCAAATCTTGTTTCATCTATACATGGATCTGGTAGAGGCATAGCTACAGACTTTTTCACTAGCTGCAATTTGGCAGAGTATCTCCTAACTAAAAACCTAAACCTTGTGGCACCATTAGGAAAAATAAGTCTGATATTCCTAGAGAATTCACAATACGAAAAGGATGAGAACTCCATTCATCCCTCTTTAGAGTTCAAGATCAGATGACTAGTGTTTTATGTGCCAAGGAAAAATGACTGTTTTGTACTACCATCAAATCATCATGACAATTCATGCTTGGGAGAAGACAAGCCAGAAATTATCCTAGACTACAATAAAACTAAAGAAGAGGTAGATAGTGTGGATAAAATGGTTAGAGTATACAATCTGAAGAGGAACATTAAGGTGGCCAGTGCGACTATTCAGTAATATGATAGATGTCAGTTTTTTAAGTGCTCTAGTCATATGACTTATAAAGAATGCTGGATGGAAAGAAACATCACCACCAATGCCTGTTTCTGCGAGAATTAGGAGACCAGTTGGTACACCCTTACATCATCCAGAGAGCTACCTACCCTACAGTGAGATCAGTGTGTGTCTGCATGGAACTTCAGGGCATCCCTGTTCTAAAGAATGTTCCCCTGTCTACTTCATCAGCTAGAAGTGGAACAAAAATATGGTGCTGCTACATGTGTATCAGCTTGTCGGATAAAAAAACTGATCTGATGTGCCAAAAATGTCAACAATGGGCCTGTAAAAATTATTCTTCAAAAAAAGTGGTCATACAGTGTTTGAAGTGTGCCGAGAGTTTGTGAACCTTCAAAACTTTCATTCTTTTACGAGTTAATTTATTTAATGAAAAATTAATATCAGTTAAATATTTCAGTAATATACTGTTGAACAAATTGATTTACTTACCTAAATTGAAAGTGATCGGGTTCCAGTCTGTAATTTAGCAACTAAAGTGGGGTACAAAATGGACCCCATATTGTGAGATACGCTTCTTTTTTACTACAACAATCTGAAGGTTAATGGCTTTTATTAATGACAGACAAATATAGATGAAACAATTAAAACGATATAATAGTTATTACATATTCCTGTTGATAGACATTAATTGAAAATAATGTGCTTCATATTCAGGTTCATGCATGACTGAGGATTGAATGTTGAATATGTGGTGATTTACAAGCAGCAGTGATGTTCTAAACTTAAGATATGAAATATTTAACAGGTATTATAGTACAATGACCACCTCTGTAGCACAGTGGTAGTGCACCTGCCACTGGCACGGAGGACTTGGGTTTGATCCCCAGTACTGGTGTGGGGATTTTTCCCATGCTGGGAGGTCTGAAATGGGGCATACTCAGCCTTATTAGGTCCCGGAGGGGCCGATTGAGGAGCTACTTGAATAAAAAAAGTAGTGTCCCCACGTCACAAAGGCTGCACAATTGGCCGGGAGGGCTCAGGGTGCTGACCACGTCCTGCCCTCCAATACTGCACCCCACTCATGATGCCTGCAGTGGACAGAGGTGGAGGATGCAGCGGCTGGGCTGTAAGCCTAGGCTCGTGAAGGGCTGTTGTGCTAGGGGTTAGTGTATTATAGTTCAATAATATTAATTTAATAGTTAAACCTTCTACCTTGTTTAGCAGAAGATGTCTGCTTTGTAAACTGGAGGTTAGACAATAGATAGATAAGGTTCGGACGAAGGACCTGTACATCTTTTGTGCCTATGTGCCTGACGGGGCACCTCCTTTGGGGGAGGGGTGAGGTTAGAGAATACTGTAACATATGAGCCAGTTATTCCAAAGCATGCTAAAAGTAATTTCTTGTAAGATCACATTGCTCCGGTCTTACATGTGCAGTCAGTTTTGCTGGCATAAGCTGACCAACTACTGGTTAAGCGACTTTGTAAGCGAGGTTCGTGTATTTAAACCCTGAATTCTGATCAAGCCGGTTGTCTATTTTCATGTGCTACATGAACCTGTGTCACTTTAACCTTTGAAGGGTCAGCAGGGAATGCTGGAGGTGGCATGGTTCTTTAGGGCATTGCCCATTGCTGGGAGGTGGTGCCTTATATCTGCTTAAGGTAACTTTTAAACCAAGTACTTGTATTTTCATACGGCTGGCTTGCTTGCTCCCTTGTTATTCCATATTCTATTTAACTATACTAAAAGCTGAGTTTTATAACCTGTGTTGTTGTCATGAGCTGCTCAACCCACCTATGTTTCCATGTAACGTCCTGTCACACACCCTTCCCAAGGCAAGGTGCAACAATTAGAAGGCTGGTCGTGAGGAGAGGCAACAGTAGAGGGCAGGCTCCTTAGCAATCACAGATATGAACTCCCCGGTGGCAGCTCATATTCCAGCCCCCCACCCCAAACTAGGTCCCCTGCATGGTCAGAGACTCAATAGATCTCCTCTGATCCAGAAGATGAGGATTTGCAGAGAAATTGGACGTTAAAATAAATTCTGTTTGCACGGAATTGGTAATTTATCTTCCTTTCAGGGTTTCAATCATGTCTCAATGTATTTATTTGGAGCACTCGTAACAAGTCATCCATCTTATTAGATCTGAGTTGTTACTTGGTATAACTAATTATCAAAATGGAGAATCATTAGTATTATATCCAAAAGGAGAGTTTCGGCAAAACAATTAACAGTATATGTTAGTTTCAAACCTGTGTTTTGTAAATGAGAGTAATGAATCATACCCATTACACCAATGGGATAACATAAGTCTTTTCTGTATCTGTTAATCTTTAGGTTGGACTAAACTTTAAGATCCATGTGAAAAATTGCACAGTGCCTCTGTTAAGACAACTTCCTCTAACCTTCAGGAATTTTAATGAAAATAAGCTAAGAGAGCATGATGATTTTAAAAAACTTAAATGAAGACATGAAACAATTAAATACTCTGTGTAGTAAATGAAATCAAAGCCATTATTGTTGCTCCTTGTTTAGAAGGTGTTAACAAACTAATCTTTGTGCTCTGTTAAACACTTTGTTTGCAGAAGACCAAAACCAAACGAGACATTAAAAACAGCTTGACGTGCTAGAAATGTTAATTAAAATAAATGTTTCAAATGCGATGCTTTTTAAAAGTTTTCTTGAACACGGGTGTATATTCTGAGCACGTAATATACATATATATATCACTTAATCACTGATATTAGCGATTTCCACCATCATTTCACTGCCATTAATAAAAAGAAACTAAAGGAACTTCAAATCTGCAGTGAACAATGTGATACTCATCTTTGTTCTGTAAATTACCTTTTTTTATCCTCTAAATAAGCATCAATGAATATCTAGAAACGAAAATTTTAAGCCATTTCTACCTGTGCTACAAACTTTCTGCCTTGTAATGAAATTTGCTACCAAGTAGGTAAACAATAACACCTAATTATTATTTATTTATGCCAACAAACTTACTGTTGGTGTTTTTAAACACACAAGCCGTGTGTGGGCAAAGTTTAAGAGGTAGAACTGGAACTTAAAAATTCAATGCCACAACTGGGATTTGAACCACAGACCTTCCGCTTGCCGGGCGGACGCTCTACCACTGAGCTATTGTGACAAACTGCCAGAATGACATTAAATTCTCAAGCCAGTTCGTATTTCTCCTGGTAAACCACAAAGGCAGTCTCACATCAGAAACAATTACCCCAATGGTGACTTACTATTGCAAGTACTTTATATCCCAGGATTAAATAACCTTCACATGGTAATTATTATTTATTTATGCCAACAAACTTACTGTTGGTGTTTTTAAACACACAAGCTGTGTGTGGGCAAAGTTTAAGAGGTAGAACTGGAACTTAAAAATTCAATGCCACAACTAGGATTTGAACCACAGACCTTCCGCTTGCCGGGCGGACGCTCTACCACTGAGCTATTGTGACAAACTGCCAGAATGACATTAAATTCTCAAGCCAGTTCGTATTTCTCCTGGTAAACCACAAAGGCAGTCTCACATCAGAAACAATTACCCCAATGGTGACTTACTATTGCAAGTACTTTATATCCCAGGATTAAATAACCTTCACATGGTAATTATTATTTATTTATGCCAACAAACTTACTGTTGGTGTTTTTAAACACACAAGCTGTGTGTGGGCAAAGTTTAAGAGGTAGAACTGGAACTTAAAAATTCAATGCCACAACTGGGATTTGAACCACAGACCTTCCGCTTGCCGGGCGGACGCTCTACCACTGAGCTATTGTGACAAACTGCCAGAAATTGCAAAAACACTGCACAGTGGTTCGGATGCTTTTGGGTCTCTCTGTACTTTGCCATATCTCAGTATGAAGGCACATGAACTATCATACCCTGCATATAAATAAAATGGTACAATAAATGTATGTTTCAAGGAATGAAGTAAATAAAAATGTATGTGTAGAAGTTTATAAACAATTTAAATACTACGGAACGTTCATGTAATGTGGAAGAAGATTCTGATGGAACTTATAATTAAATATACACACACGCACGCACGCACACACACACACACACACCCACACACCCACCCACCCACACACCCACACACACACACACACACACACCCGCGCGCGCGCTAAGTCCAAAATAGTATAGTATCTTTATGACTCTATGATACTAGCTTAATACACATGTTCTTCATTATAACCTAATTGAACAAGTGACACAAAAGGATGTAGAGGTTAAGGCACTGCCAGGACTGTCCTCCCTGACTGAAGACTTTCCCCGTTTTCCTCAGTCCTTATAACTGGCTGCCAGGGGGTGGGAGGTATCCTAAACTTAGGATGGAAAGTTTCCTGCCCAATTATTTTATTTCATATAGCTGAAGTATCTGTGGAGCAATATGCAATAAGAACAGATATTTAACATTACTAGTGAACAACAAATGTGATAACTGTTATTTTTGTATGCCAACCAACTTACTGCTACTACTTAAAAACACCTGCAGTTAGTTGGCTTAATAAAATAACAAATTACCATCTAAAGGTTATTTAAACCTGGGACATAAAGTATGTCGCCCTTGGGGTATTTATCTCTGATGTGAGATTCCCTTGTGGTCTACCAGGAAAACATGAATTGGTAGGGGAACTTAATGTCATACTGGCAAGTTCGCCATGGTACCTTAGTGGTTAAAGCAGCCACGCATGAAACAGAAGATCCATGGTTCAAATCCTGGCTATGGCACTGAATTTTTCAGTCCTGATTCTACCTCTCAAATGTAGTGATATTGATGATTCTGTCTTTACAAATATTTCCATAGTGTTATTGACTCACTGACACTGTATTTTTAATTTGTTATAACTTTGAAACACATCTGCATTCAGTGTTGCCATCATACTTCTAAACTTCGCAGATGGTAGAGAATACAGCTATTTAAAGGAAAACTCCTATGCCCTGCTAAGAACATTGTAACTGGGACCTCTTTTAAGGTACAAAGTCAGTATGGTCACTACTCAAGCACTGATACTATAATTGAATAATTGTAGATGCACAAAAAGCAACTTCTTTTAACCTACTATGAGCAAAATGTCCAATAAAAATCAAGCTGCATGGAACCGTTTCATTTTTTTAAATATGTCAGATGAAAAATTGCCCATATCCTGCTCTTCTGCCAATAAAGGTGTATCTTTGTACCAACATTAATATCTTTGATAATTATACGTAAGGGTGTTTCAGAATTTAATCGCACAAACTTAAAAGCACACAAGGTAGTAAAACAGTAATTTTGAACAACACTTGTCCTTGCTTTCAGGGTTGTGCTTTGGTTATGAAAATACTACAGGAATTGTTGAAAATGGTGACCTTTGCTGTAACTTCAAACTAGTTCAGGAACACAGATTTTCTTCACGATACATGGAGTATCTTTTTCATATAGTAAAGAAGTGTGAAATGTGATTATGTTGTTATTTCTTCATTTCTGACGTATTTGCCAAACCCAACAGCAAACATTGTTGGCTTTTTCTTCATCATATTGTACTTCCATCATATATCTTTTGAGAAAGGAGCAATTATTTTCAAAATTCTAACTTTCAGCATTGCTTAAATTTCTCCTTTCAAACATTTGCAAATGCTTCATACTGCCGGCAAAAATACAAGAAAAAACATAAAAAAACAAAGGGTGGGGCCAGAATAAACAAAAGCCGTACAATTGCATCATGTGGTGGAGCTTTACCGTTCTGTAACATTATAAACCAGAACCATATTATTACCTTTTGCAATAAAGAAAAGATAAGAAACACTCAATGCACTGTTCATCTTGCTCTAGTTAGCTCTGGAGTTCAGGTACTGAGCTACATAGAAATAGTAGGTATGATTTCACTGCTTCAACATTTTGAACTTGACACAGAATGGCTGCCAAATCAGTGGCGTGGTACTCAATTTTAGATTTGACTTCATTGCAGGGAAAGTGAACCTGCTGGCTATAAATTATCTATCTCAAAATCATGTTTGCTATACCTCTGCATTCCCTTAAATTTGTGTGGTCGAATTCTGAAATAGCCTGTAGAAGTATCTTTTTAAATTAGAATGGAATTCTCAAATCATACACATCAATGCTAAAATATCTCTGCCACTACTGCTAAACAGTGATAATATTATCAAACCTGCAATCAAAGCCAGTATTATTCGCAAACGTTCTTCATACATTTCTTCTGCAAGTAACAAATTTTCATTAAAATAAATTGTAAAATTAAGATTGCCTAATCTCCATTTAAAAATTTCAATGCATATTCAAGTTGAAATTGTTTTCATAAAGGTGAACTAATTTATGCTTACTCTTCTCCTTTGTTCTTTTCATCAGTATCCTTTCGTTTTCTTCCACGCTTTTTAACAGTTACCACGGTCTCTTCTTCCGACTTTTTAGGACGAAGAGGAATTCGCTTCTCAGAGTCTCTGGAAGGTGTACGGCTATCACTGGAACGTCGCTCTGGAGTCATAGTGTCTTTCTTTTGCCTCATGTCATCTTTTGATTTGGACCGTGTCTGCTGTGTCTGCTGTAACATAGAATATATGTGTGAGAATACAACCAGTAAATTAGGAGGGGAAAAAAGGGAGAGAGATTTCAACCCGAGCCATTCTATTTGCTTAAATTATACGAATATAGCTGCCGATTCTTTTTCCTCCATGAATTTTCTTGCTTATCATTGAAGTATAGTTCAGAGGATACTAGGCCGCACCGTAGCCGAGTGGTTAGACCATTTGCTTCTCACCAAAGTGGCCTGGGTCAGATCCCAGGCAACTGCACGTGGGATTTGTGGTGGATGGAGCGGCGCTGGGGCAGCTTTCCTCCGGGTTCTCCGGTTTCCCCCACCATCTCATTCCACCGGTGCTCCATCTTCATTCCATGTATCATCAGTGTCACCACCTGCAGTGCTGTATGTAGTAAAAGCGGGCATTAAACACAACCAAAAAAAAAAAAAAAAAAAAAAAAAAAAAAAAGAGGTTACTACATAAACACAAATGATGCATCTCATATGAATATACCAGGTGAGTCAGCTGCCCCTTATTCTCGGGTTTTATGCAATCCGCATTTTACACTCCAACATGAAAACATCAACCCCATTACTAGGTTCTACCTGCATATTTAACATAGATGTTAAACACTCAATGAAATTAGTACTAATATAGATGTCATCACATCGCCTTTTAATATACTGGTAATTAGACAGCTGACATTTGAACTTCTGCAAATGTTCACTGGAACCAGCGAATATTACATCTTAAACGAAATGTTTACCTCACATGTTACTAGGTTGGAACGAGCGCAAGACTCTGAAGTAATCTGTCTGCTGTGAAGGTGGTTCGAATCACCTGCATGTACTAATTTTTTTTTACTGTGCAATCCTCACAATTTACAAATTATTATTCTGAAAACTGTTATTATATTCATTTTTATTGTTTTGTTTATGTTTTATGGCATTGTTTGATGTTTCTTTATTGGTGAACTACAATTAGGTAGCTTTTTTAAACATACCTATAGGTAGGTGCAATTGAAATAAGGATCATTTATACACATTTGAACACAGAAAGCAAGGACATTACACTGTCAGAGTTTAACATGGAAGATAAACACAATTTTGTAGACAATGAATTATTGTGCTATTAAAAATGTTTCATAGTGATATGTTTTGCGGCGCTGGAATGACCCTTTTTCTATTCCTGCAACATGCCTTCTCCAACGAAGCAAGTGCTCGAACTGATGACCTTCTTGGGTAATGCACGTCTGGGCATGCTGTTGAATGGAGCCTCTGACAGTGTAGCATGGCGGGTTGAACAGATCTTCAGGCCATTGTAATACGGCGACGAAGGGTTTCTGGATTGTCCAGCTCCTCTGCATAAATGCGTTCTTTTAAATAACCCCAGAGAAAGAAGTCAAGGGGTGTCAGATCAGGTGATCTGGCAGGCCAGGAAACTGGTCCTTGTCTTCCTATCCAATGACCAGGATGTGCAGCATTCAAATGATTGCAGACGATCCTCGACCATTACGGAGGAGTGCCATCATGTTGAAACCACATCGTCATTCGCTCCTGCAGTGGCACATTCCCTAATAATAAGGGGTGACCTACGGAGGAATTCCAGGTAACGTGCTCCTGTTAGATGCCCCTCGAAGAATAATGGTCCAACAACGTGGTCTCGCAAGATTCCACACTAGACATTTACACCCCACTGCTCTTGGAATGCTGCCTCACTTACCCAATGAGGATTATCAACACTCCTATAGTGCATATTGTGATGATTTTCGTTTCCATTGTTGTGGAATCTTGATTTGTCAGAAAACAATATCCTGGATGTGAATCTCACATCACTTGCTACTCGCTCCAGCAACCATTCACAAAAGGTTACTCGAGCTTCGAAATCTCCCTCGTGAAGTGCTTAGTGTAGGTGCAAAAACAATAAGGATGAAACTTACTGGTGTTCAATATTTGCACTACAGAAGACTGGCTGATGTTCACCTCCTGAGCAACTGCCCGTGTACTAGTATGCGGATTGTTCTGGGTGGCATTCAAAACTGCTTCTGCATTAACACCCAATGTTGCTGGTGCGTGTCTATGAGGAGACATTCTTGCACGTGACGCTGTTACACGCAGACGCCTTTCAACATTCCGGAAGGTGTTTGCTGTTGGTTGTCGTCTATTCGGATATCTCTCCCGATATAGATGCTGAGCCGCTGGTGTATTTGTTCTTGCTTCTCCGTAGATCAAAAGCATATCTACGTACTCGTCTGTCAAATACATAATGAAAGACTGGCACAAAATAGCGTGCAACAGCATACGTGTGGAGAACGAAGGAGTCGACATTCACAACATACTACATCATGCCAGTCCAATGGGGCAGAAGTCATTATACCTGTTCTATTACAAAATGCAGACAACCAAAAACGATTTAAATTATAATGTGCTAAACCCTCAGGGACTTTATAATTAGATTATTGTGAATTCGGTTTCCAAGTTTTGATGAACATAAAAAAAAATATTTACAATGCTGAGACTCGAACCTGTGTCACTGGGGGTTAAGTGCAGAGGACACGTCACAATCCTATTCAGCTATTTCAAGACTTAACTGAGAGGACGTACCACGTTTAATAGTAGGACTTGCATGCCTAGCACTATGCCATTGCCACCTCGCAAGTTTTCATGCTTGATTTAGCCTTTTAAGACAGTTTTAATCATTTACTGGGCGTTTTAATATGGTTACTTAAATGGCAAAAGTTGTTATGCATATTAATTGAGATGCATGAGGCGTAGTATACGCATAAATGCAAATAAACTGTTGTTTGATAATATGTCCATTTTGACTGTACAGGTCCATGATGGATGAGGCGTGTCTCTAAATTTTTCCCAATTTTTGGCAGCCAACCCCTGCTCTAAGTGCAAGAATCCACCATTCTCTTTTTAGCTGATGTTGTTAGTGTACTCATATGATAGGTCCATTTTTTCCGAGGCATTTGCTGAATTAGGTTGCTATGTATACTCTAATAAAAAGTTTGTAAAATCGGCCAGAAACCAGAATTCGCTCTCAGTAAACGAGTCGTATGTTTTTGAGGTGTAGTTTAGCGAAGAGTACGTTCTGTCCCTTAAACCACTGTTGCTCTCAATTTTGCGCATTCCTCTCTTTAAGAACGTCAAACAATACATTTTAGTAAGCGCAAAACTGGACTAGGACGCACATGCCGTTAGATGGGTGGCCTACCTTCCAAAAAAATAAGGCGTGGCTGACTCACCTGATATAACTAACGATTTCATAAATGTATGCTTAGCATTAAAGCAAGTGTTTTGTGGTATATACAGGGTGGAAGGTACTGCTTCGGCCATACATTAACCAGGGATTGTACAAGGAGTGTAACAAATATGTCCAATACAATTAGGTCAATAAAGAACCATTTTGGCGAAAAAAATTTATTTCTGTCAAACATTTGGAGTCATTTAGCTTCTTGACGAATGGATATAAATGGTTTATTATTTCAGTAACTGTCATTCAAACATTGTGTGAGCAATGCTGTAATGCCTTTTTATCTTAATTTGAATGAATTTAGCCACAATTTAATGTTAAAATGTCAAGCAAAGTTTAATTTCTACGTGAAATATGGCAACGTTGTGGACCATACCAAATTTACTTGTCATGTGTTCTCACAACAAATTTGGCTGCCTGCTTCGCAGAGGTATTGCTTAAGTGTGAAGGTTGGGGGAAGAAGGAAGGGTAAAAGTACAATTGTCTGCAATATGAAAGAATTTAGTTTGCAATCATGAACCCGTCACATCTAGGGAGTACTTAGACATGGTACTACTAATTTCAGCGGAAAATTCCCCTTAAGAATAAAAAATAAATAGATAAAGAAAATTTAAAAAAAAAAACAAAAAAAAAACATAACAATGAGATCATGTAAATAAAGCCAGGTGTTCCCACTCCAACCTCAAGGTTTCTCCTGTTTTTCGCATTAAAACAAAACAAAAACAATATTGTCTCCTGTGAACTGACATGCAACTCAACGTTACAAACTTTAATTGAGTAATAATGAAAACTAAATAAACACCACATAATTGGCATAAATGACTTACACTTTCAGTGTTTTTTGTTGTAAAGTGCTTTTAAATGTATTTAAACAGGATTATTTAACGTATTTCAAAATGCTGACTGGTATTTTTGCTCTTTTTTAAATAGTATTTGTAAACTTAGCATTATCTTTTAGAGTATAACCAAGGCCAGTGCAGTCCTGCATGGGAAGTGGCAAGCAGGCGAACTAATGCAGTGACGACACGAATACGTCACGAAATGCTGTACAGTCTGATTTACTAACGTGCAGAGTAGTGTTCACAGTGATTGAATGTAAAGGAAATAAAATTCTTCATGAGCAAGCTCGGCGTGTTATTTAAAATGGTACGTTTTGTGACGAAGAGAAGAAAGAAGGTAAAAAGATACCTATTACAAATGCTACTGAACGTGCTGTCGCTTCTACTGGCTGCAGTAAGATGATATGCAAGATTAGGAAAGAGGACCGGCTTGAAGAAAGTAGGGCGAGCAAAATAAAATCACCTCACAAGATTGGTAAACCTCCTGCAAATAAAATAATTTTGGATGAAATGGACAAGTGCATCATTAGAAGAAAGTATCAGGATTATTACGAGGTTAAAACAGAAATTCTTACGCTGCGAAAATTATTCAACTTTTGCAAGAAAGAGATTAATTTCACGGGGGTAAAGAACCACTTAGAAAAATAGTGAAATCTATTGGATTTTGATTTAAAAAGTGTAAAAATAAAAGGAATGTACTGAGGGAACATCCTGATATAGTGCCTCAAAGAGCATCATTTCTTGAACACTTAGAAGAAATGAACGAGGGGAAAATAAGCCAGTGATACGGATGAAACCTGGATTCACACGCACTACACAGTTTCCAAGTGTTGGCAAAGTGACGATGTTTCAGAAGTGTATGCAAATGACAGTGCTGGACAGCGTCTTATTATCGTGCATGCTGGCTGGCAAATAGGACTTATTCAAGGTGCTTGCCTCTTTTATGATTCCAAAGACATCAGCTTACCATAACGAAATGAACTACGAAAACTACTCCAAGTGGGTGCAAAACCAACTGATACCTGGATTACCGCAAAACAGCATTGTTGTAATTGACAATGCTCCTTATCACAATAAAGAAGACAATAACATGCCCTCAAGCAACAATTTAAAGGCAGAAATACAAGAATGGTTGTGGAACAACAAAATACCATTTGACCTGGAAATAACTAAAGCGGAACTTGTCATTCATGCAAAACAGCACAGACCAAAGAAATCATACTCCAGTGGCAAATTATTCGCAGATGCAGGCTTTAGAGGACTTACCACCCTATCATCAGGACTTGAACCCTATCAAACTAGTCTGGAATTTAATAAAAGAAAAGTTGCCGTCAATAATGTGGATTAGTTTCTGTGTCAACACTAAAGACTTTAACACATGATGCTACTGGAGCAATAACAGTAAATGACTGGAAAACCTCTGTTCAGAAGGTGAAAGATATTCAAGAAACGTATTGGAAAAGAGATGCACTTATGGAAGAAGAAATGGAAAGGATAATCAATCCAGGACTGGACAAGAGTGACGATCTGGAGAAGAAATGGCCACCGGATCTGAGACCGACACGGTAAGTGAGGGAGACATCGCAGAATAATGTAAATTTCAGAGAAATGTTCAAATATACTTACTGTATTTTAAAGCATTTGTGAATATATTTGATTTTTTATGGTATGAATATACATACAATACACATAATACAGTTATACACACAGAGAAAATGTCAACATGAGATCTGTTATTGTTCACCTTTTGCCAACCGGACTGTACAGGACGGGCAAGCCATTGCGCGTACAAGTGGCGCCCTCCGAAGCAGGACTGCAGTGGCCTTGGTCGGGTTATACATTAATGGTGCTTCAATCTCATATTAGACATGAATTTGGTTTGTCATATGACTAGAGAAACTCCATATTATGTATGCTTTCTTTTAAGGATAGTATCACTGTCATGTTTATTTGTAGAGAACAAGAATACAATCATTTCCCTTTTCTTATTCAAGTGCCTTCGTTAACACAGCTGTCATTTATGATGAGATTGTTAGTTTTATTTCAGCCTGGTAATATACAGAAGAGCACAATTGTGATGATGATGATGATGTCCAGCATTAGAAAAATCTGTATCCCTTTATGTCAGCAGTTTCATTTTTCTGTTTTCTTAAATATGGCAAATTGAATCATTATTACTTGAACGAATGCATCATTTCAGTTACATTCGCACCTTCCCGGCATAACAGTTAGAATCATGTCGATCTCCCAAGACAGTGGCCCACTCAAGAGGTACATAGGCGTATTGGGCAAGTGTTTTGTTTAAATCGAAGCACATGCCAGTCAGGTGTTTTATTTACAACTGAGGCAGTACTGGCTGCAAGGCACACACCAGTCAAATGTTTCGTTTACAGCTGAGACAGTGCTGGCCTGGAAGCACATGCTGGTCGGGTACAACACAGCTGACGTGTGCGTGGACAGCACAGCATTACCATTTACAGTGATGAAAAAATAGAATGTTTACAAAACCATTAAACCTACCGAAACGAAACTTAGCATTTCATATTTCTTACATCTGCATCTATCAGCCACGTTATTCTGCTCGAAGCAGTACCTTCCACTGATGTAGAAGAATGGGTAACATTTATTTATACAATAGATATTTGGAGAAAGAATTCTGAAACAACTCTGTTACATTCAGACAACTTTCTATAACCATTCAAAAAATGTTACAAAAGCTTATTCTTCTATTTACTTCACATTTTAAAAGATAAACAGTTGTAGAAATTGCTTTATTACGTAACCTATTACCTTCTAGATATAATGGGAATAAGGAAATACAGGAAGTTTATGCAATAGTAAAATCTTGTAAGATGGGATCGCTATGTGATAGTTTTGAAATTCCGTTCTCTTTGCAACACCATGGAAAGAGAGAGAAATTAAATTATTTTGTTGTTTAATGACAGGCTGTCAATTATCAGGATCAGAGAGAGAGAGAGAGGAAAGGATGACTTCCTATTTGAAAATGCACACTAACTACAAGAATATCTTGAAAATGATTAACTCCATAAAACAAATCTTTGTGACAAAAATTTGGTCTCCCTGTTCTTACAAGTTATCTGTTGTAGAAATTATACAACATTTCCTCCAAATGAAGAGGACTTCACAGGCTATTCCAAGGAAAATCAAAATAGACTTTTTATTTGTCATGAAAATACTTTAAACTCTGGGCATTTTAATCAATATTGGTACAACCATGTTTTAAAAAATGAAAATTTTTTGAACATGTCCCATGTAAAGGGAGATTGGGGTGGGAAGATTTTCTTAAACATCTCCATCTCATATCCTAGAAAGGTGCCGAACTCAAATACGAAGTGTGGAATTTAACCAGTTTTTCATTTTTGAGTTACTGTTAATGTACACACCAGTCTTTTTCTAAAAATTCTTCTTGGGTCCAGCTGGTCTAAAACATGTACTGATGAAATCTCAGTATCCAACTTTTGGGTGGAATACAATACTTCTTTCTCTTACAGTAAGCACATAGTAGAGAAATAATCAATTTTTGACATGTTGTACATCTTTAATTTTGCATTGATTTCAAGCAATATTCTCTAAACTCAAATGTGTAATACTGCAACTTTACACATGCAGCAGTCCACCAATTATTCCATAAAAGGAGGCTCTTCATTTAACTACAGTCAAGTTTCATACCAAATTGAACGTCAGCTGAAGGGTGTCTACCAATGTTATTTAAACTCATACGTAAAATTTCAATTTCAAATCAGTAGCAGTTTATCTAAAAGCAGTAAGCCTTGAGGAACCTTTCTGAAAAATTATCCTAAATTGTAACCCTATTTCAACTGCATGCTAAGTACTTTAATAAACTTTATAAAACTTTTGGATTTGCGATAACACAAATTTGGGCACTTTTCAAAGATTAACGCAAATTTTTGTGAATGCATTAAATCAATTGCAAATACAGTTGAACCTGGCTTATGCATATATCAAGGGGGAGATGGAACATTACTTGTAACTATTACTTACAAATGAGATTTTGATAATGCATTACTTTTTTAAAGCAATATAGTGGATCCACATGTGAAAAATTTTACAAACGAGGATAAGTACGAAGAAAACATTATTTTGAGCTTGGTCCTGCTTTAAAGAAATCAGTTAATTTGGCTTGCTTTACTTTTCTTACAGTAAGTGCATACACCTCATTTTATTATTGTTGACTGTATGTAGCGTAGTACAAGCAATTTCTAAGTCCGAAACAATTTTGGTTTTGTGAGGACTAAGTTCCATCTCTCGTATGATCTTGATAACATTTTCTTTTTCTGTCCTAACATGGTTGATTAAAGGACATTGAGAGCCAAAAGACAAAATCACTGTTAATCAGTAAACACAGATACAGAAAATGTGTGTTTACTTCTCGTTTGTTGCTATGACATTGTCACGCCTAAAGCAACTGGCTCTACTAGCAAACGTCTTTGTCTTTTGTTTCTGCAGCCGAAAGCAGCCCGCTTAGCTTGCGTCTTTGTCAACAGAGATAAAGAAACATGTCTTGAGCTTCTTTTGATAGCTTATGCCATATGCTCATTATAATTACGTAAAACTCTGTTGTATTTCACTGAAATTTAATACTATAACAGCGTATAAATGCCCTGTGTATCAATAAGGTTTTCTATTAACACGTTTATAAATTACATTTTGCTGGGACCTACAAAACTTTACGTATAAATACGAATCACTTAGAAGAGGGTTACGTATAAAGCAGGTTCAACTGTATTATACAAGGTGTAAATGAATAATACCGCACAAACTTTACTGGTAATAGAGGGTTCATAGACAATCAATTTGAGATAGGAAACCAATGGTCTACGACAACAAGTTAATAAGCTACACATAGTTGAAGTAATTAGAGATTGTGACCAATAAATCATAAACAGAAAGAAACATGTCAGTATTGCCCACTGGAATCGAAATAGTGCTTATTAGGAACTTAGTAAAGCCTATCTGCTGTCTCTCTGAGGAAGTACTTCTAAATAGTAGCGTTACCAAAAGCACCTAAATTGGAGACTTAATACGGGGCTGCACGCCACTGCAATGGATAAAAGGTTGTGGCGAGCAGCTAAAGAAATACAGGATAGTTCTAAGGCAAGTTCTTTGGCCGCACGGGTATGACTACTGTCTGTGGACCTCATGAGCCCCAGATATCGAGTTCAAACCCGAAGATGGGTAAACTTTTTACTTTCTCTACTGGAAGAAAAGCTGGTTGATAAAGCCATGTGAATGTAATATGCATTTCTGTTTCAATCATATAGAAAATTGTATGAATTGATCGTCAAAGAGGGAGTAGTGAAAGAAATATTATTGTGTTTAGAACAAAAATAAGTACAAAAACCGTGTGAACATATACGTTGCACTTAAATTTCAACTGTAGGAAAACTGTATGGATTGTTTGTAGAAGAGGGAGTAGTATGTTATGCAAAAGAAAAGGGAGTACAGAAAACGTAACAACTGTGCTTTTCAAATGGGAAGGAGTTTGTCCTTAAGTGTCGCCAGGCCGGTAACCAATCGGAGTCCTGCTGTGGTGTCATATTGCTTTCCCCTTAAGTGGGGTTTGATGCGCGCCAATAAATATTCAGAGGGGGATAATGAGCTTGCAACACTGTGCATGAAAACCTATCTCATTGGCTGCAGATCAGAACTCTTCCCATTTGAAAAGCACAGAAGTCGTGTGGTAAAATGGATTACATAAAAGCCTTCTCCATGGGGAAAAAAAAAACACTTAGATATGCCAATTTTCATGGCGATCGGTCAACCGGTTTTGAAGTTTACACATTCCACATACAATATGTATAGGCATTGGTCTGTATGGAACGATACAGAATAACATGTGAATTGTTACGTAAAACAAAAGTGAATAGAGAAAATAGTATGAATACAACATGTATTTCTATTTCAAATATGTAGCACATTGTATGAATTGTATGTTGAAGGGCGAAAGAAGTGAAAGAAGGCTGATTGTGTCTCGTAACGGAAGAATTAGTAGAGGAAATCGTGTGACTGAATGCGCCACATTTATATTTCAGTCATAGAAAATTGTATGAATTATATGTTGAAGGTCTAACAGAGGATATATGAATGTGCTATGTAAAAGAAAAGCAAATACAAAACCATTTGAAAGTAATTTATTGTGTAGTAAAATAGTTATTATAAAAACATTCTCCATGAAAAATACATATACGTGCCGAATTTCATGGTGATCAGTTAAGTGGTTTTCAAGATTAACAGTTACATATATACAAACATCCATTATGTATATATAGATGATATGAATTGTTTGTAGAAGAGTGAGTAGAAAGAGATCTGAATGTGTTACCTAAAAGTGAGCAGAGAAAACACTGAATGTAACAGCACTTCTATTTCAAACATACAGAAAATAGTGTATGACTTATGTCTAGAAGAGTGAGTATAGAAATAGTTATGAATGTGTTGCCCAGAAGTAAGTAGAGAAAACAATGTGAATGTAATAGTAGCATTTCTATTTCAAACATACACAAAATTGTATGACTTCTTTGTAGAAGAGTGAAAAGAGAAAGAGATGTGAATGTGTTACCTAAAAGTGAGAGGAGAAAACAAGTGTGAATGTAGTAGCATTTCTATTTCAAACATACAGAACATGGCATAACTTATTTTAAAATCTGGGATCAAAAACATTTTTTGGTGTAAAATCACATTTTTCATGGAAATTTGTTTATAGAAGAGTGAGTAGAGAAAGAGATTTGAAAGTGTTATCTAAAAGTGAGTGGAGTAGGCTGTGAATGTAATATGTAGCATTTCCATTTCAAACATACAGAAAATTCTATGACTTATTTTAAAACAGGGGATAACATGGTTTTTTGTGTGTGTAAAATCACGTTTATTATGGAAAATTGTCTATAGAAGAGTAAAGAGATGTGAATGTGTTAAATGAATATGAGTAGAGAAAACAGTGTGAATGTAATACGTAGGATTTCTATTTCAGACATACAGAAAATTGTATAATTTGCAGAAGAGGGAATAAAAGCATGGTTTTTTTAATCTAAAATCACATTTTTTTCAGGCAAAACACCAATGTAAATAAACTTGAGAAGCAAAACCTTATCTGAGCACAAAATTTGATCAAAATCTATAGAACCGTTTCCGAGAGACACAATATATGTAAAAATTGCTCTGTATAGGAGGGAATAAAAATGTCATTTTTTGTGTAAAATTGTTTTTTTTTTTTTTTTTGCTTTTTTTCAGGAAAAACACCTGCATATATATAAGTAAACTTAAAAAGCAAAATCTTATACAAGGTGAAAGTGAAATGATCCGTCAGAATTTAACAGCGAATTTCTTATGTTGTGAATAACAAGAAAGTCTAATACAAAAAGTTGAAAAGTTTATAGTTTTATAGAAAAAAATATTTTTATCAAAAACATTTATCATCACCTGGCTGAATTATTATTGATTTAAGGTTCTTGATTTATTCATAGAAAATTGAATAAACAACAAGTTTTTCCTTTGTCATATTTCAATAGACTTAACAGTTTTTGTGTAAATTAAATTTTAAAAACCCACAATTTGTTACCTTTTGGTTGCAATAAATTGTGGGTTTTTAAAATTTTATTTGCACAAAAACCTTTGAATCTATTGAAATACGCCAAAGGAAAAAGTTTTCATTTATTCAATTTTCTATTAATATAGCCATAAATCAAGAACCTTCAATCAATAATAATTCAGCCAGGTGATGACAAATTTTTTTGATAAAAATATTTTTTCCTAGAAAATAATAAACTTTTGAGCATTTTGGTATTAGACTTTCTTGTTATTCATAACATGAGAAGTTTGCTGTTAAAGTCTGATGGATCATTTCACTTTCACCTGTATGTATACAAAATTTTAACCAAATCTTTAGAGCCGTTTCTGAGACACCGGGAATACACACAAACACACACACACACACACACACAGGATGATTTCGTGAAGGTGTTAGAAACTTTCAGCTAAGATTCAGGAGGACAAATGCACTAATCTGATATAAGGAACCTTGGTCCGGAAACGTCTTCTTCGCACAATTACAGACAAGTTGTTTTGGGATACCTTTGAACATGAAATTACAAGAATCTAGCAATATCTGTATTTTATTTCTGTGTATTTACATTTATACAAGTCATAATACTACAAGAGATGTTCAAAATGGCATCCTTCAGCAGTGACACAGGCATGACAATGTTGTACGATGTTCTGTCGTACTTGGACGAGCAACCCTGGAGTCTCTCTGACAATGTCACAGGTGGTGAGAATTCGTGCTGGTAGATCCTTTTTGCTTTCTACTGGTGTCACATACACAAGACTTTTTACATGACCCCACAAGAAGAAATCAAGTGAAGTCAGATCAGGTAAACGGGCTGGCCATGTAGCTGGACCTCCTCTTCCTATCCATCTTTCAGGGAGCGCACAGTTAAGGTGTTCTCAAGCATGATGTGAAAAGTGAGCTGGGGCTCCATAATATAAAAAACCACATACGTCGACGTACCGCAAGTGGGATATGTTCCAACAACCGGGGAAGTGTGTCTCTCAAAAACACAGTGTGCACTGCTCCAGTTAATCGGGGGAAGAAGAAATGGTCCTATTGCATCATCATTGACTATACCCGCCCATACATTCACTGCAAAACAGTTTTGATGGCCAGTTACAACTGTAGTGCGGGGATTCTCATTGGCCCAAATGTGACTATTTCGACTATTTAGCATGCCGTCTTTGGTGAAACAGGCTTCATCAGTAAAAAGTACACACAAATTAAAGTGATGATCGACCACACAGTGCTGCAGTAGTCATTGGCTAAAATCGGCCCAAGGTGCGAAGTCAGCCGGAGACAGAGCATATACTCTTTATGGGTGGTAAGGGTGCAGTTGTTGTTCCCGAAGTACGTTCCAAACAGTACTTTGCGTGAACCCCATTTCACGTGCAACTGTTAAAGAGTACTTATTGAAGGCTCCTCAGCCACACAACAAAGCACTTCCTCTTCCAAGATGGGAGTCTGTACAGTTCGCCTTCCTCCTCGGTCAAGATACTGTGGTTGCACCTATCCAGGTTCTCTTAGCCGCTGAGAGTCTCGGGAACATGGTATGTAGCGGTTGTCTCCAATGTGGATATATGCACAGATATAGCCTTTCAGCTTCCATACTGTTTCCATTAGCTTGCCCGTACACGAGCACCATATCTGCATATTCTGCAACTGTGTACTCCATTTCACTGTGGCTGATTGATACACTTCCTCATGTAAACACCGAACGGACTCTGACCTGTAGGTACCTGGGTAATGTTACAGGACAGCACGTCAGACAGTGCACATCACGCCATCTGCATTGAACTACTGTTGCTGTATGTACGTACAAAACGCCATCTGCATTGCCTTCATGGCATTGTAATTCTAAACCACTCTTGATACTCCTAGATGGCGGTCCGGTTATCTATCCTTATTACTAATCACTAAAGCCCGGATTTTTATGTAATATCAAATTGCGAAATATGTACATATTTATGTTACAAAAACATCAAAATATGTAATGAAATATGTAATATCAACACAATATGTAAAATTATGTAATAATCTAAATGCTAAGATTACCACCCCAAATCTAAATGCAGACTGCAAATTATCCAGAATTTTGTAATTTGATGGGTCTGTAAGTACGTAAATTAATTACAATGAGTTAAAATTTACTAAATAGAATTAATTATAGGGAAAATGTTTACCAAAAATTTATTTTCAAGTAGGTAATTACGAAACAAAAAATGTGTTTTGGATTATATTTATTAAAATTGCTAATTTCACACAATTATTTTACTTAAATTTTAGACGGTAAAGCAATGTTGAAATATTGAACCAATTTATCACAGAGTGAAACAATCAATTCAAAATAATTGAATTTCATAATGAGGATGAATTTTCAGTTTTCTGTCTCTTGAAATACAATGAACAACAAGGCATTTTCATTTTAAGTCTCTTGCTTCTTTCGACGTACAGTGAATAACCACATACTTTTCCATATTTTCAGGGGTCTCTGTGTGTCTCCTATCGGATAAAATGTTCTTATAACCAGAGAAGCTTCTCTCCACGTTACACGAACAGGAGCATATTTTAGCATAGGAATCTGATTTGCAGAGAAATGTTTTGGTAAATCGACACTGTCACCATTTAGCACTTTAGACACGGACACAAGCGTAGAGTACCCTGGATTCCTGTTTACAACAGCTTTGAATTTTTCACCTACTGTCCTTCCTGCAACTACACTAAGCTTCTGTGATGCACGTGCCATTACATCCATTGATTCGTGAAGAACACTTCGTGACGCTTCCAACTGCTTGATGGTGCTAGGCAACCAGCCGATTACTTTTGATGTAAGCACAGGAGCTTGTCACTTCCGGATCTTCAAAATGTCTGATATTCACGTATGGAAACAGCTACTTCTGAAGAGAGCATGTTCACTACTGACTGGACTCCTTCAAAATGTTCACAATAGAAGTTCACTGCTTCTAGCCACGTACCCAATCTTGTAAGTACTGGCTCAGGAGGCAAAGGGACATGGAGATGATTTTTATAGCACTGAATTCTGTGCGGTGCTTTCACGAAGACCTTTTCTGTTGCTGATATCAACTTATTCACACGGGAAAATTACTTCATACTACTTCAGCAACGCGTTGGGATGCAAGGGCCAAGCAGGTAACGTGGTAGGAAACCTTAAGGGCAATAGCAGCTTTAATCATGTATGCTGCAGCATCTGAATACATAATTAAAACCTTTTCCTCATACACACCCTCTGGCCACAGAATCTCCATCCCATCATTTATGAATCTTGCAATTATAGAATGATTTGTTTGTTCTAACACCTTGCAACAGATTAGAAATGGTTTTGTTGGACTTTCGGAATCTACTTTTCCTACCACTAAATTTGCTATGTACCTACCGACCCGTGTCATCTGTAGTTTCATCGACGGCAAATCAAATACAGGAGTCTCCAATTTCATTCCATGTATGAGCAACTGCTTCTTCATAACACACATGAAGATACTTTTTCCTCAGAATAGATTCGTCAGGAATAACTTTCTTGCAATTGGTAAGTAGGGGAAGTATTGTATTCCACCCAAAAATTCGATGTCGAGATTTCACCGAAAATATATGTTTTGAGACCCCCTGAATCCAAAAAAAGCATTTTTAGAAAAAGGTCTCTCTGTGTGTGTGTGTGTGTGTGTGTGTGTGTGTGTGTGTGTGTGTGTGTGTGTGTGTGTGTGTGTGTGTGTGTGTTTGTGTGTACAGCATAACTCAAAAACGAAAAGTCGGTTAAAAACCAAAGCTGGTATTTAAGTTTAATGTCTTTCAAGGATGCGACACGAAGATTTTGAAGAAAATAGTCCCACCCTAAACTACGCTTTACATGGAAAATGTTGATTTTCTTGAAAATAGCTATAATGATTTTGATTAAAATGTCATATGTTTGAGATATTTTTATGACAAATGAAATGTATATCTTGAATTTTCTGGCTATAGCCGTTATAGCCGTATTTACTCTGGACGACTTTTGCATAACTGGTAAACCGTTAGAGATAGACCAAATCATACTATACAAAAATGTAGATCTTGCTAAACTACACAATTTATGTCTGAATAAATTTTCTTGTAGAGTGAACCATTTCAGAGATATTCCTTGTTATGTGTGTGAGTTTCGGAAAACTTAAAACTTTGGTGAAATGGAACATCGTTGTTCACTTTTATATATGTTAAGTGTGCAAAGAGAACGGAATCTCAAAGATTTAAAACATGTGATTATCACACAAAGTCTACTGTATTCTAATGTTCCCTTTGCACCTACAAGGAAATAAGCAATAAGATAATTTGTACGAGTGCTTATTTTTACTAATAAGAAGATATAGGAATAGGAGTTTGTTAAGAATGGTTAGTACAAGAGTAGAGAAAGTCATGTGAGTGCAACATATGAGATTTTTCTAGAAAGGAGCGAAGCTGTGGAATTTGAAGTTTATGCCACAGAATACTAGCTGCAACCATTGCACTGCACAGGTCTGTAAAAAATAATTTTCGGGCGGTTCCTGTTGCATTTGTGTCAACAGAACTTGCTTTCTAGAAGGCGAAGGTATTTGTTGCGTACGTGAAGAGCACTTTTGATATGTTGTTCTAATTGAGATTTCATTAAAGAGCCAATTCTTTTACCGCATGCTTCTGTCAGTTGTAAAGGCACTATCTAATTTCACCCATGAATTCAACTTGCAGGATAGCGAGGACACAACTGGTGCCATTTTACCAAGACTTACAAGAAACTAACTGAAGTATTTTTTTCAGGTCGTACAGGTTCTCCTGTACGGTATGCTTATCTGCACAGCACCTAGCCACTTAATGCAACTTTATCTGTGCAGTATAGGTGTTCTCATATATGTTCAAGCTTGTGTCTGTGGGCATGGTTTCTTCCTGCATACCTAAGTTTGGATGCAGGAAGGGGGCAGGAATAGGTGTTGGGGTGAATAAGTATTAGGAAATGGGAGAGGCATTACCGTTACCCAAGGGCATCCTTAGGCAGGCGGTAACTTTTCCTTCTACGGAGTGCTCTGTCGTATTGACCTAGTGCCCGTACCAGTTGGTTGGTGTGGGAACTCAGTTTGGTGTGCATGGTTCGGGATCGCTCCCTCACCAAGTCCATGATGTAGGGGAGCCGGAGTGGTTGTGGAGGATGTAAGATGGAAATCTACGCCCGGTATCATATATTGTTCTTACAGCCCTGTTCTGCACAGTCTGCAGCTTGCGTATGGTGGAGGATACCGCCGATCCCCAGGCTTCACATCCATACAAGATCAGTGGCGGGATGATTGCCCGGTAAATGCGTAATTTGAGGTATGTGGGCATGGTGGAACGGAGGACAGGGCAGAGCTGTCTTGAGTGCAGCGTGGCCGAGTTCGGCCTTTGCACGGACATGCGGAGCGTATGTTCGTCCGCGGTCGAGCAGAACGCCTAAGTATTATCGCCTCGCTATATTGATGGTTGTCCAACGGCTCACTTTGTTTCCTCGCACCTATTATCTTACAAGATGCCGACTACCGCGACAATAGTAACAATCAATTTCTCCGCTCCTTGTAAATGCCCAAAGCGTTACGAGAAACATGACACTGGAGGCCAACATTGTCGAGCGGCACCTGCTTTGATATAAACGGACAATCAGAACGAGGCGAGGGGGTTATTACCGCATTCTTAATTTAACTTGCATCCTATTTCGCAGATTGATTTTTGTTTCTTTCAGCAAAACTTGTGAAAACAGTAGTTTATAATGTGACTACAATATTTTTTAAAGAATAGTAACATTTTAACGAAAGCCAGGAAATATGTACGTTTTACGTAACATCGTTAAAATATGTACAAATGTGCAAAATATGTAGATATATATAAAACTGATTTGTTGCACTCACATGACTTTCTCTACTCTTGTACTATTTTTAAAAACTCTTATTCCTATATCTTCTTCTTCTTCTTCTTGTTAGTTAAGATAAACATTTGTACAAATTATCTTATTGCTTGTTTCCTTGTAGGTGAAAAGGGAATATTAGAATACAGTAGGCTTTTTTTTTAATTGTTCCATTTATAACTGCAGAGGTCATATCGGCGGCCTTGCCTATTGACAAATGGTGTTACACGTTTTGGGGATTTTGAATTCACACACACATTCCAGACTCAGGGAAGGATGAGGAATATTCCTGGCTGGAGAAAAATTCCTACCCCCCTGCCGTGAATCGAACCCGGGACCCCTAGCACAGCAGGCAGATGCTCTACCAGGGCCAGCCACAGTAGGCTTTGTGCGATTGTCAAACTTTTAAAGCTTTGAGATCCCGTTCTCTTTGCACACTTAACATATAAAAAATGAACAACGATGTGCCATTTCACGAAAGTTTTAAGTTTTCCAAAACTCACACACATAACAAGGAATATCTCCGAAATGGTTACTCCTACAATAAAATTTATTTCGACATAAATTGTTATTTTAGCAAGGTCTACATATTTTGTTACCAACTTTGGGTTTTAACCGATTTTTCGTTTTTGAGTTATGCTGTCCACAGACACACACACGGACCTTTTTCTAGAAATGCTTTTTTTTTTTTTTTTTTTTTTTTTTTTGTTTGTTTGTTTGTTTGTTTGTTCAGGGGGTCTCAAAATATATATTTCCGGTTAAATCTCGACATCGAATTTTTGGGTGGAATACAATACTTTCCCTACTTATCAGCAGAGAAAGTAAAAAAGATGAACATTTCTAAAATGCTTGTTTTGGAATTAGGGCACCTTAAGACGCGTATATCTACTACAAACTTGATAAGAAATTTTGGACGCATGTTATAGTTTCTATTCATACCGACCTTATGGTTTGAGGTAGAGAAAGTGTATGCATTTGTGAATAAATCTTTTAAACAGTGTAAAAGCTTACCTCCTTTGAACAAGCTTGACAAAATATACATTTTCCATCAAATGTCAAAGTCTTCTTTCCTTCAAATCTAGTTTTCATAAGCGCAGTATTAGGACTTTTGTCTCTGGACATCTCGACACAACTCACCAGCCACCACGGACGTAATACACTAACTGAGTAAATGCTTGGAAAGCTACTCGTAACCACTTTAAAACAACTCGATTGTTGAAACGGAATGCTGTCGGCGAGCGATACTGACAGATGAAAGTGTGCGTGCATTCTTAACAATGCCGTCTGTGTTCTTTGTAGACATTGCCGGCTTAGATACCGAAAGAGTGTGTTGTTAAACTATCGCAGTTTAATATTTTGCCCAATAAAAGATTTCTTTCCGCATTAAGTTTGTAAAATATGCAAATATATGCTCTAAAAGTACAAATATGCCATCATACAAAAATATGTACAATAAAATTCTGCACACTAATTCCAACAATGAGAAGTGAATTATTTATCCTTTTGTCTGCATACAATCAAGTCCAAGAAGAAAAACATGCAAATATGCAAAATCCGCACCCTACTTATCACCCGTGTACCTACCTACACCCATACCAATTCTTGTATATATTTCGCGTACCTTGTAAACGACTAACGATTTGCCAATTTTGTGGATAAGGTTTTGTTTTTTAAGTTTATCTATGTAACTGCATTTCCTGGAGGAAAAAAAAAAAAAACAAACAAAAAAAAAACAACAACAACGTGATTTTATACATAAAAAGCAGTTTTATTCCCTCTTCTACAGATCAATTTTTGCATATATTTCGCGCATCTCGCAAACGGCTAACGATTTGGATCAAATGCTGCATTCGGATAACGTTTCACTTATTAAGTTTATATATCTGCCTTACCTGAAAAAACGCAATTGTGCACACCCACACACTCTTATACGAACAACTTTTCCTTTATTTAAAAAAAAAAAAAAACACACACGCGCGAGCGCGCGCGCGCGATTTTACACAAAAAGTGTTTATTCTCTCTTCTACAAGTCATATTATTTTCTGTATGTTTGAAATATGAATGCAACGTATTTCACACGGTTTTTCTACCTATGTTTCTTTTACGAAGCACAATTCACTTCTCTCTCCATTCCCTCTTCTACGAACAGTTCATACAATTTCCATATGTTTGGAATAGAAATGTAACGTATTACATTTACGCGATTTTCTCTACTGTTTTGTTTTACTAAACTCAAACACATTTCTTTCTCTACTTCCTCTTCGACGAATAATTCATAAAATGTTCTATATGACTGAAATAGAAATGAGTATTACATTCACACCGCTTTGTCTGCTAGTTTTTCTTTCTGTAGTATTTGTTATTATTCAACAGTACTGTGCATAGTGTCACTCTGTTTTTTTTTTTTTTTTTTTTTAAAGCAATAATTGAAAAAGTAAAATGTATTGTCAGGAGTACGACGAAAACAACGATATGGGGCACACAATGAAACGAATGTTAGCCAAGATGGACATAATGGATTGTGAAATGAATGCCGGAATGCGGCAAATGGAAACAAATATACGAGTCGAATTGAAAAATCTGATGTGTTGCACTCACATGACTTTCTCTACTCTTGTACTAACCATTCTTACAAACTCTTATTCCTATACCTTCTTCGTGTTAAGATAAATATTTGTACAAATTAGCTTATTGCGTATTTCCTTGTAGGTGCAAGGGGAATATTAGAATACAGTAGGCTTTGTGCGATAGTCAAATCTTTTAAAGCTTTGAGATCCCGTTCTCTTTGCACGCTTAACATGTAAAAAAATCTGATGTGTTGCACTCACATGACTTTCTCCACTCTTGTACTAACCATTCTTACAAACTCTTATTCCTTTGCAGAAATTATCTTACGCTTATTTCCTTGTAGGTGCAAGGGGAATATTAGAATACAGTAGGCTTTGAGCGATAGTCAAATCTTTTAAAACTTTGAGATCCCCTTCTCTTTGCACGCTTAACATAAAACATGAAGAACGAAGCTCCATTTCACGAAAGTTCTAAGTTTTCCGAAACTCACACACATAACAAGGATTATCTTCGAAATGGTTCACTTTACAAGAAAATTTATTTGGACATAAATTGTGTATTTTAGCCAGATCTACATTTTTTGTACAGTATGATTTGGTCTATCTCTAACGGTTTACCGACAGAGCAGATACGACTACAGGGACCACAGCCAGAAAATTCAAGATATACATTTCATTTGTCATCAAAATATCTTAAACATATGGTATTTTAATCAAAATCGTTAGAGCCATTTTCAAGAAAGTCAAAATTTTCGAAAAAGTTTCCACGTAAAGGGTAGTTTAGTGTGGGGCTATTTTCTTCATCTTCGTGTCGCATCCTTGAAAGACATTAAATTTAAATACCAACTTTTCGTTTTTTAGTTCTGTCCACAGACTGACAGAAAAACACAGACACAGACACACACACACACACACACACACACACACACACACACACACACACACACACACACACACACACACACACGGATCTTTTTCTAGAAATGCTTTTTTTGGATTCAGGGGGTCTCAAAACATATTTCCGGTGAAATCTCGACATCGAATGTTTGGGTGGAATACAATACTTCCCCTACTTACCAGTAGAGAAAGTGAAAAAATGAACGATGTTTCATTTCACGAAAGTTTATCTAAATTTTTTGTAAAGATTTTGTCTCTCTCTTACTATTTACGAGTTATTCAAAAGTCATCCAGAGTAAACAGGACTATATAGCCAGGAAATTCAAAATATACATTTCATTTGTCACAGATATCTTAAACATACGGCATTTTAATCAAAATCGTTGAAGCTATTTTCAAGAAAATCAAAATTTTCTATGTAAAGGGTAGTTTAGGGTCAGGCTGTTTTCTTCAGAATCTTCGTGTCGCATCCTTGAAAGACATACTTAAATACCAACTTTGGTTTTTAACCGACTTTTCGTTTTTGAGTTATGCTGTATGCACGCACGCACCCACGCCCACCCCCATACATCTTTTTCTATTTTTTTTTTAATTCACGGGGTCTCAAATTATATATTTCCGGTGAAATTTCGACATCGAATTTTTGGGTGGAATACAATGCTTCCGCTATTTACCAGTAGAGAAAGTAAAATGTAAACTCCGGAATGGAAGATGGAGCAACTGGACAGGGTGAAGGAACAAGGCGGAAAGATGAAGGACCTTGGCTAACGTGTTAACGCCCTGGTACAACAAACAGGTGGACATCTATGGGAGAGGCTTTTGTTCAGTGGTGGACGTCTTAGGGCTAAAATGATGATGAAATACTTATATGCATCCCTGTATCTCTTTTATCTCGGGAACGACTCTAATGATTGCGATGAAAATTTATATTTACTCGTAGTTAACGTGTTGCTTTTCAAATATATCCAAGTATCTTCAAGAAACAAAATTTGAAAAAGGAAAGAAACGTCGAAAGAAGCTCGGTCGCCCAGGTACTTTGCAATAACGTCAGCAGTGAACAATTTTTTCAAAGGTGCTTCTTTCATGAGTAATGTTTCGCGCAGAGTTCAGAGCCAGGTACCATCCTTATGTTATTTTTGATACTTGTTTTACTAAATTTACTTGCAATGGGCCTTCTGTTCCATATTTTATTTCTGGCCACAAAATATTCATTGCCTCCCTCACACAGATTCGATTTATCCAGTTCTTGTTACAAGTCACTTATACTTTTTTCTAACTCCGAGTCGGTCTGGGTGGCTCACTTGGTTAGACGCTGGCCTACTAATGCCAAGGTAGCGGGTTCAAATCCGGTCCAGATCGATGGTTTATGTGTGCTTAAAAACGACAGCTCCATGTCAGTAGTTTTACAGACATGAAAACTCTTGCGGGATAAAATTTCGCAACACTGGCGACGATGATGTAATCCTGGCAATTGACAGCGTCGTTAAACAAAAAATAATTATTTTTTCTAACTCCGACTCCGTATTGTGATCGCCTTCTAAAATTTCGTATTCTGACGTATCCTTTTCAAAAATATTCACATCTTCTCCAGGTTCTTCTGAAGCAATGAATAGCTTGGGCGAAAAGATTAATTTCTTCTTCAGCCAAACGACTGGGATTCCTAATTTGTTCGCAATCCCTACAAGAGCAATTGAGAGTTGTCACAGCCGTAAATTTTAATGAAGTAGTAAATATTTAAGTACATACAAAACAATCAGATGTACTTATATAGCAACACGTATGGTGTATTTGGTTCACCAGACCTCTACACATGTCAAAGCGCATTGCAGTTATAACAATACCGACGACAACGTTTATAGGTTAGGTGGCTCTAAAGTGCCGCAGGAAAGAATTCAAATAATATAAATAATATATTTAGTTAATGTGGTGTATCTTGTACACCAGCGCGCAAGGGCCCGTCGACAACTAGATCATTGAAGCCCAGGTAAACGTTTGGTGTGGATTAAGTTCCATCTCTTGTAAATTTCACTTTCTGATCTACTGTATAACATTTCCTTTTTCTGGTCTCCAAGGCTGATTAACCGCTGTTCCCAACCGGCACGCACCACTCCGAAGGCCCCATTGGCCCCACTCGGAGGTGCTATATCCTCGGCAGACCTCGAGGAATTCAGGTCCCTGTCCAACTGGTTCGAGGATATGATAAAACGGACACTTCCCATACTGCGGAAGCGTATGCAGACTCTGACGGACGACAATGTCGACGTCCTTTTAAAACACCAAATCCTGCTGCAAACACTAGAGCAGCTGTTCCCTAAAATCTCCCTGTAATGGCCTACCGTGTTGTGCGTACACCATTACGCGCCGCTTTCTGGAATGCTAATGGCGTAAGGGAACAACGTCTAGGCATTCTAGAATTTGTACAATCCTACGGAATCGACATTTCTTCATCAAAAGCATCACACACACACACACACACACACGCACACACCATCACACACACACCTTTTCCTCTTGCTGCCCTTCAACACGTGGAGGCTACTGCCATTAGGCTTGCCATTGGCGGTATGGACACGCTGTTGATTGCGGCTTATGACCCTCCAGATCATCGCTTCTATGAAGCAGATTATACCACTCTCCTTAACCTACACCCAGTAGTCTGCATCGCTGGAGATCTCAACGCGAAGCATGGTCTCTGGTACAGTCGCACTAGCAACCAGAGGGGGCGTGGGCTCTACCGCCTTATCAGCGGAGACCCAAACCTCGTCGCGCAAGGGCCGAGAGGTCCACCATTCCATCCGGCCCGCGGCAGGCCTGACGTCTTACACATCATGATCACCAAAAACATGCCATTGCAATTTGACCCCTCGGCAGCAAATGAGCTGGATTCTGCCCACGACCCTGTCGTGGTGGATTCCACAGTAGCCATGCCAGCTCTGTTAAACTCAGACTGGACACTTGAGACCGACTGGGATGCAGCAGTCCTAGAACTTAAGCGTTCCGTCGACCCTCGACCACGCATCGATGATATCGAAGCGTTGGAAGCGGCAGCGACGAATTTTTCCCACCAGATCCTAAATGCGGTACGCGCACATACTCACCGCATTCCCACCAACACCCCAGACCCTAGAACCTTACCTATGGAACTCCGACAGTTGGTAAAAGCCAAGGCAACTGTTCGGAAGCTATGGCAGCGTTTCCGCCATCCGAGGATAGGATCAGTATACCAGAGGTTCAAATCCCTGGTGAGGCGGCTGCTCCGTGCGCATAGAACATCAGCCTGGGAAAACACACTACAACATGTAAACCTTCAGGAAAAGAAACAATGGATTATAAGGGCCTTGAGGAAGGACAAGACCCAATACCAGCATCCCTTGCATGGCACTAGTGGGCGGCTTGCCTTCGAGCCAGACGAGAAAGCCACTGTGTTCGCGGACCACCTTGAGGTACAGTTCGAACCCCGGGATGACCTGCAAGACGAAGACTTTACTGAACTTGAGGAAGCAATCGTGGATTACCTCTTTGAGGAACCACGGCGGCTACACGAGGAAATCCAACTTCCCATAATCACCCCGAAAGCGGTGATTTCCGAAATCCAAAGTCTGAACCCTAACAAATCCCCTAGACATGACGGCGTCACGGCGCTCATGCTCCAGCACCTACCCAAAAGGGCTGTCGTCCGCTTGACCCGGATCTTCAATGCATGCCTCCGTCTTCGTCACTTTCCGGTTTTCTGGAAGGAGGCGAGGGTGGTGTGTATATTGAAACCGGGCAAGAACCCAGTCTTTCCTAACAACTACCGCTCCATCAGCATTCTCCCAATCGTCTCAAAAGTTTTTGAGCGGTTGCTCCTTACCCGCCTAATACCTCTTTTTGAGGACAGGTATCTCCTACCGGATCACCAGTTTGGTTTTCGTCGGGGTCATTCCACGACCATGTAGTTGCTGCGTGTGGCCGAGATGGTTTCCCTGGGTTTCTAGGGAAACATCAAGTCTATAGCAGTTCTGCTGGACGTGGAAAAGGCATTCGCCACAACTTGGCACCAAGGCCTAATGTACAAATTAAAGCAGGCAAACATCCCTCCTCCATACCTCACTATAATTAGCAGCTTCCTTCAGGACCGCACTTTCAGAGTGAAAGTGGAAGGAAAACTGTCCACAGTAAGAGAAATAGCGGCAGGAGTCCAAGAGGGCAGTGTACTCTCCCCGCTACTCTTCGCAGCATACATGTCCGATTTCCCCACGGAACAGCACACTGCGATATGCCAGTATGCGGACATCATCATGGCACAAAACAAAAATGTGAGATATTGCCTCCCTCCCCTTCAACGACAACTCGACGCCGTTGGCCGTTGGAGTGAGAAGTGCAGAATGGCTATTAGTCCGGGGAAAAGCTCCGCTCTCCTCCTTGGTAAGGTTCGCCATTGGCGGCCAGAACGGTCACTTCGGTTTAGGCGGAGAAAAATCCCATGGGTAACCTCCGCCAAATATTTAGGCGTTCTCCTCAACTGCGGGCTAACTTACGCCCCACACGTCCGCGCAAAGGCCAAACTTGGTCACGCTGCGCTCAGACAGCTCTACCCTATCCTCCGATCCACCATGCCCAATCACCTAAAACTACGGATTTACCGGGCAATTATTCCGCCATTGATCTTATACGGCTGCGAAGCCTGGGGATCAACGGCACCTTCTACCATACGCAAACTGCAGACAGTGCAGAATAGGGCGTTAAGAATGATATACGATACCGGGCGTAGATTCCCGTCTTACATCCTTCACAACCACTACGAACTACCCTACATCATGGACTTGGTAAGGGAGCGATCCCGAACCATGGACTCCAAACTTAACTCCCACACCAATCAGCTGGTACGGGCATTAGGTCAATACGACCACAGAGCGCCTTGAAGAAGGAAAAGTTACCGCCTACCCAAGTACGCCCTTGGATAAGGGTAATGCCACTCCCGTCTTCTAACACATTATCACCCCAACACCTATTCTTGCCCCCTTCCTGTATTCAAAACTAGGTATACAGGAAGAAACCATTGCCCAAGACAAAAGCATGACAGTAAAATGACATCTTTAACACCGCACAGGTAAAGTCGCATTAACGCCTAGGTGCTGTGCAAATAAACATACCGTACAGGAGAACCTGTACGACCTGTTCTCGAATGCTGGAATGCTAACCGCTATTCAACAGTAAACACCAGATACTATCTTTGCTCCTCGTTTGTTGCTACGCATTGTCGCGCCAAGGGCCTACCAGCGAAAGCCGCCCGCTCAGCTTGCGTCTTTGTCAACAAATATAATGAAAATATACCACCAGTTTCATTTAAGATAGCATATGGCAGTACTGTGCAACTTTCTTATGTGCTCGGCACATTTAACTCATGCCCAAGAAGGCGCGGGCGCCATCACAACCACCGTTAGGGTAAGTACTCTTCTTTTGAGATGAAAAAGGGAAAGCACTGGTTAGGGAAGTAAGGAATACCGCGTTAGGTGTACAAAAACATTGCTAATGGACCTGTACTCGGAAGATATTCGCAAGGAAATAGCTTTGTCTTGAAACTTGAATTATTATTAGAAATCGTCGGAGTAAAAGTTTGCTTATGAAGGGCGCCAGAAAAATACATTACGGGCGCCACGTTGGACAGCGCTGGCGTACGCCGTATGCTTATTATAATTACGTGAAACTCGGTTGTATTTTACTGAAATTTAATAACAACAGCGAATTACGTATATATGCATTACGTACAAATAAGGGTCTATTACCATGCCTCTAATTTACATTTTGCCGGGACAGGCACAGGGCTTTAGCTGGAAAATTACTACTTCCGGTACTCACCTAACCCGTCAAAATTTTCCAGAACGAAAGACGTTGCTCTGCACTCATTTTTACTTTCTCTACTACGTATAGTAAGCAGAGGAAGTATTGTATTCCACCCAAAAATTGGATGTCGAGATTTCATCGGAAACGTATGTTTTGAGGCACTCTGAAACAGCAAAACTCAAAAACGGTTAAAAACAAAAGTTGGTATTTAAGTTTACTATCTTCCAAGGATGCGACACGAAGATTTTGAAGAAAATGTCTCCGCCCTAAGCTACTCTTTACATGGAAAATTTTTCTAACATTTTTATTTTCTCGAAAATGGCTCTAACGACTTTGATTAAAATACCGCATGCTTAAGAAAATTTTATGGCAAATGAAAAATATATCTTCAATTTTCTGGCTATAGCCCACGTAGTCCTGTTAACTCTGCATGACTTGCGTAACTGGTAAACCGTAAGAGATAGACCAAATGTTACTCTACAAAAAATAATGTACATCTCTTTAAAACATTTTATGTTCGAATGCAACCGATTTTAAGTACGTACGATTCTAAGTCGCTCTTGGGATATTTATCTCTGATGTGAGATTCCCCTGTGGTCTACTGGGAAAGTTCGAATCGGTTGGGGAATTTAATCTCATACTGGCAAATTGGCCATGGTAGCTTAGTGATTGGAGCAGCCACTCAATAAACGGAAGATCCGTGGTTCAAATCCCGGCTATGGCATTGAATTTTTCAGTCCTAATTCCACCTCTTAAACGTTGCCCACACACGGCTTGTGTGTTTAATAACACCAGCAGTAAGTTTGTTGGCATAAATACATAAGGAAGTTGAACCTTGAGTCTCTTAAAATTAAGGATATAACCCATGACACTTCATTAGAAAGTCACATGGAAGAGGAAACAGACAAAACTGTTTTCGATACTTTTGAAAACGTAATTTATGAATGTAGGAACGTCTACGTAAGTGAGCAGAATAAAATGACCGTAATATATGTTGCAGGATATGCAGCTACGTGTTGCGCGTAATCTAAAATGTGAAAACTGTAGGAACAGTTTGTGCTCTGAACGCAGAATGGATTTTGATGTTCAAAATTCTGAAGTTAGTGCTTATTTAAGGGTAATCGATGGGGGAGTGGAGGTGGGGGGGGGGGGGGCTGAAGTGGCCATGTCAGTTTACTTATGAAATAACGGCATGCATTTTTAGTATATGCAATGCTTAATTTCTGAGACACATGAGCAAGAATTCCTTAAAGTAGAAAACCAGAGAAACTTAATTCTACATTTAGGTCCCGAGACATGAGGCAATAATATTGGTGCTGACTGTAACTACTGCATTATTAAACAAGGCAATATGGTTTTATCTATAATCCCCCTCAAAAAAAAAAGAGGAAACTCGAGACATTCGCACTGAGAAGGTAGGAAGGATGCTCCGCCATTAATAACTATTAAAGTTTCCACTAACATACGAATAACTTTTAATACGGAAACATGAAAATATGACAGGAATGCACACTTTTTCCGGCGCAAAAATGCTGTAAAACATGCGATTATTCTGTATGAATGTCTGGAACATGGGTCTCACGTTGTAACGTCACGAATCGCGAATCCAGACCTGTAACATAGAGACGGCCTTGGTCGGATATGCCTATGTTTATAGAACCGACCCACATACATTGGGTTTTCATAGTAACACTTTCATTTATAGTGCAGAGGTGCTATATAACGACCCATTTTATATGTAGGCCGTCAACATTTGCATGACTGCCTGATTCGGATTCCCTTAGTGTACTTCAGAGCCTTCGTGAGCTGCACAGCTACCTTCCTATTGTACAGCGCATCCAGGATGTTGTGCAGGATTTACACACTTCTGGCGTTAACGTGGTATGCGTGGATTGCTTGTTGGGAAATAAAATGGCGGACTTAGCAGTCAGGCGGCAACCACACAACCCAGTATTACAATATCCCATGTTACTTCGGACAATTTTAGCCTTGAGGTCCGGAAAACGGTGCTGGCGCGAAGAGAGGTCAGCTCTCCCTGGAAATAAGCTTAGAGCAGTGAAGGAAATTCCGACTAACTGGGTAACCCTCATTTCGTGTATCTCGTCGCCGGATGATTTTGGCTCGGCTGCATATTGGTCGCTGCAATTTTACAAACGATTAGCTTAAGGGGGGGGGGGGGGGACCCTGATCCTCATTGCCTGCTGGGTGACGAACTTAAGTCGGTCCGTCACGTGCTGCCAGTTGTTTCCCTGGCGCACCTTAGGGTCTCTATGTAACTGCACGTCAGTATTTCCAGAGGTTCTGGTGGAAGGTAACCACGCGGTCGAAAGGGTTTTTAAATTTTTGTCAATGGTACATTTCCAACTAAGAATTTAGTATTACAGATATCGAGTTTTGATACCTTTTCCATCTGTTTTGTAATTTGCTTTAATTCTGGCTGTTGCCATCATTAGTTCTGTTTATATATCTAGATCTGCGACTTTCGCTAAGATTGCCATCTTTATCTCTGGCTTTTGCTATTATTCGTTTCATAAGGACGCTGAAGTAGCAGTTGAGCACCTATATATATACATAGAGTGTAAATGAAAAACACCGCACGAATTTTACTAGCGATAGACGGCAATCAATTTGAGGATTATCAATTACAGAACTATGCCTTAAAATTGTTTGAGGGTATGCACGCCAATCATGTCTATTGCAGCTGTAACACATGAGAAAACAAGCGGGCGAATTTCGTAGCCTGTCAATTTAGCGTCATGGTTATGGTGCCAGAACGCGAAGGTACACACGTATTAAAAGCACAGGTTCAAATACCCATAACTCCATATTTTTTTATGTTCTTCTTCTTTCTTTCTTCATAAGTGCATGCTTAATCTAATTTGATTTACACGAAACATTTGTGTCGTGTTATAATTTTTCGTTTAACTAATGTTAAACTTTTTGTTTCAAGTTTAACTACTATTTACACTTTATGACTTAAATGGTAGGTACCCATTGAGAATTTCGTTTTCCCTTAAATGAGATGGTTCAGGCCTAACTAGCAGCTCAGAAACAAGTAATTGATAAGCACTTGAAAGAGCACATGCGATTGAATTATTATAAACATAAGTTGAATTAATATTAACATTATAATACAATAGGTAGATACAAGCAGAACAAAGGTGAGGAAATAATGCATAAGTGCAGGATTCATATCTTGATACCTTAAATCTGATAATAAATTAAGCGATACAATAACAGCAAGAACACAGGCAGGGAATGAGCTTATTATGCAAATAAAATATTTTCTCTAGTGGAATAATAACCAGAAATACTAAACTCAACGTTTATAAAACGTTTGTAAGGCCAGTAGTAACCTATGGGTCTGAGGCTTGGTCTGCCACATTGAACAATAAACGCTGAAAAGGCTTTGCGATCTTTCGAGAGAGGAATACTCAGACAAATGTTTGGACCTGTACATTGTGGTGTACAGAATTGGAGAGTGGGAAACAATCAGAAAATAATCTAGTAGAAGATGAAGATACTGTTAGATTTATGAAATCCCAGAGACTTAGATGGTTGGGATGCTTGGACAGAATGGAGGATGAGCGGAATCCAAAGAACATATGAAAGGGGAAAATATGTTCACGAAGAAGGAAAAGCAGAACAAGGTGGATGGATTATGTCTAGGAAGATCTTGTTGCAATGGGAGTCACACACTGGGGAAGGAAGGTGCATGATAGAGGAGAATGGAAGAAAATAGTAGGGACGGTCAAGGACCAATCGGGCTGTGAAGCCGTAATAGAGAACGCGCAGGTTTCAAAAGAACTGTTTAAAATGGTGACCTCTAACATCAATGAATAGGCGATATCGACGCAGAAATGATTCGCGAACCCTGTTGAGTATTCCTGGTACGTTGCCAATCCCTCACTGGGTGCAATAATGCGGGCAACCAGCGTCTACTCATAGCCAACGATGAATACACCAGTCTGAAGACGACCCCAGCAAAAAGTAATCAGATGTGACAAGAAGCAAAAGTAAACAATACTCTGTGCATTGCATACCATGGTCGTATTTTCCTAATTTAAAGCAAACGCACAACATTGCTCTCAAAATGGAAAAGGGGAAAAAAGTATACCCTCTTCGGGGTTTGAACTCGATTTCTCGGGTTTATTAGCTCCACAGGCAGTCGGCATAACCGTGCGGCCAAAGCACACGGTTTAGAACTGTCTTATATTTCTGTAGCCAGTCGCCACAACCTGTTATCTATTACAGTGGCGTGCATCCCCATGTCTCCAACTTGAGCTATTTTGGCAAAGTTACAATTTACAAATGCTTCTTCAGAGGGCAGCAGACAGGCTTTTCTAAGTTCCTAATATGCACTATTTCGATTCCAGTGGATAATATTAACATATTTCTTTCTGATTATAATTTATTGGTCAGAATCTCTAATTACTTTGAATACGTATAACTTGTTAACTGGACGTCGTAAACCATTGGTTTCCTATCTCAAATTGATTGTTTATGAACGTTTATCACTAGTAAAATTCGTGCGGTGTTATTCATTTACACCGTGCGCACGCGCGTGCGCGTGTGCGTGTGCGTGTGTGTGTGTGTACAGTATATGACAAACGAAAAGATCTTATACAAAACTTTATACTCATGAAAACCATTTTTGTGGGTTCGGCGAGTATTCAAAACAGAGAGATACCTCTCACACACAGACCCTTTCCAAAACGTGCTGTTTTATAGATTCAGGGAGTTTTAAAACACGTATTTCTGGTGAAATGTCGATGTCGAATTTTTAGGTTGAAATATGCTTCCCCAACTAAGTGGTAGTAGCAGAAAAATATGCTTTGTGTTTGTTTTAATTTTGTAATTCAGGGGTTCTCAAAACAAGTATTTGCGGTGAAATCTCAATATCGAATTTTCGAGTGGAATATAATATTTCCCCAAGTAACAGTAAGTAGGAAGTAGAGAAAGTAAATAAATGTTTTGGTGTATACTCAAGTGACTTTCTCGGTCCTTTGTATGTCTAGAGATCGTGTAATAAGAAAAGTGACATTTCAATAAAATTCACGGCTTCATTTTGACTTGCAACACTCAGAAGAATGTGTGTGAAAGGGAGAGTTCAAGTTTTCCAACCTTATGTACGCGGGGACTTAGAATATTTTCCTTGCGAGGCGAGCGATTGCAGAGTTCGGCTATTGGGTCACCCTAGTGCGCGGGGACTTCAACATTTTCTTCAGAAACCCATCTCCCTCTAGTATTAATTTATATTTTATGAGTGCTCCTGAACACATTTAACTTGAAATAAGATGTTCTGCATTAAAATGCATTTCTTATAGCTGTAAGGTTTTTAGAACACCCGAATTTCAAAGATTGGATAAAAAAGTAAAAGTGTGCAACGAATAGATAATAAGAATGTAACTTGGCAGCAGAAATTTCTCAGAATTTTCTGTCTGGAGTTAATTGACAAGGCGGCGCCGTGGCCGAGCGGTTAGACCGTTCGCCTACCGCCTAGGCGGCCCGGGTTCGAATCCAGGGAGTCGCATGTGGTATTTGTGGTGGACGAAGGGGCATCTGGTCGGGTTTTCTCCGGGTTCTTCTGTTTCCCTCGCCACTAACTAATTCCACCAATTGCTCAATCATCACCTTTCAAATCATGCATTTCGCCTGCATTTCATATCATCCTGTTCATCATCATACTGGTGCTGGGCTGACCACCCGCTTCCAGGTGTTCACTCTGTCCGGTCCATAGGTTCCCGTGCTCCCCGATAGGCGCCTGACCCTAAGCACTGGCTTGTAAGACTTACATAAGGGGAGGGTAATCAGGTAAGGAAGAAGAACGGTTAACTGTCACATTTTACGACTCCTTCCGAGTGTTTATTACACACCATATCCGTATTAACGCGCACGAAATGATTTTACTACGCTCCCACACGACTTGTAATTTCATTTTTCTTTCACAAAAACGTGATAAAGCCAATAAAAGCTTAAGAAAAATGTTCCATGTAAAGGGTAGATTAGGTTAAAGAAGAACTTTTCTTTTAAATCTTCGTGTCGCATTTATATATTATAAATAACAACTTTGGTTTTTAATCTACTTATTCAGGGGACCTCAAAACATATATTTCCGGTGAACTTTTGTAAAAAAATTCAATTTTTTTATTCAAGGGACCTCAAAACATATATTTCCGGTGAAATCTCTACATGGAATTTTTTGGTGAAATACAACAACTCCCCGACTTAATATACGTAATAGAGAAATTGAAATCGAAAGGAATAATATAATAATATCCTAAATAACTAAATCAATGAATAAATAATTCATAAAATGTCGTCAACACATCCGTGCGTGACCGACAGCCGTCACTGACACTGACACAGTCACTTCCCCTCCGTTTCCCCTCCACCTCCGCACAGCGACAGCGTCCTCTACACGACAGAAGGGGAACTAAACCCAATAGCCGAACACCTACCGACACATTTTATCTAGGATAATAGAATTTTATCTAGGAAAATTTAATTTTATCTAGGATAATAGAATGCGGTGCCCTCAGGGGAATCATCAGAATCAGAGATTCCTGGAGTATTTTTAGGACTCATAGACCTTAACAGCAGCATTGACAATGCAGTGAAGGATCATATGGAGTCAAATAAAGTTTTCTAAGGAACTTCGAAAACTATACAGAACGAGCTGTTAGACTGCATGGTCGAAGTCTGCCGTGAAGCAATTTCAACGGAAATTGACAATGCAAATTACGTCTCAGTAATGTCAGGTGAGGCAACAGACGTCTCTGAACACACGCAATTAGTTTTAGTGTTCAGGTATGACATTAATGGATGTCCAGAAGCATGAGCGTCGGCATTTTTCCAGGGGGGGGGGGGGTACGTGCTTGAAACTTGTAATCCTATAATGTTAATTCATTATTTTACTGTCAAAATTTATATTTGTTGCATATAAAAGTATTAATTTGGGCTAAATAAAAATATATCTTTACATTAAAATTAAAATAGTAGTTTAATAGTCAGTAATTGATTGCACATTAAGTTTACCAACTTCCATGGAGCGGCCGCGGCGCAAAATCGAGCTGTTAGGATATTTTTCAGTACACTTTCGGCATTTACAGCATATTTTTCTAGGTCTCCCCAACAAGTTGCTGCTCTAGAATCAGTCGTTTCCAAGATAATTCCCAGTGGCTCACCAACACGGTGGAATTTTAAATCTAGAACTGTAAATGTTATTTACGAAAATAAAGATGAACTTAGTGAGTGTTTTCGTCCGATATGACACAGCGTTGGAGGACGTTAATTAAAAAAAAAAAAAAAAAAAAAAAAAAAAAAAAAAAAAATTAGTGAATGTTTCTCGAAATTGGAGCAATCTCTTTCCTCAAAACCCAGTATTCAAGGAGCTCGAGGGCTTAGGCCTAATTTGGAAGATCCCGAATTTAATTACATGCTCTCTCTTTTCACGAAGTTATGCCGCACGTGAACATTCTGTACAATCAGATGCAAGCCAGAAATGTTGACGTGATTAATGTTAAAAGCAATGTGACGACATTCATTCAGGTGATGCATAGTATCAGGCACTCAGGCACTCTCTGGAAGATCGCGACAGTGAAGAAACAATTGAAAGATCTGCCAAACGTCGAAGAAACTGTTCCATGGCCAATGACGCAAAGGAAATATGCGATCGAATCATAGAAGAGGCTCGCACTCATTTTCAATCTCTCGATCACTTAAATTGCGAAAAAAATCTTAATTGTGAGAATTTTTTGGCATTCTCAAAGCAATTCTCAGATAATCTCATTGATGAAGTGGTGCAATCTTATGAAGTGGTGCAATCTTATCCCTCATTTGACAAAAGAAGGCTTAAAACAGAACTAAGTGTGTTATATTCCCAACCAGACCTCAGAAATGTAGCTGGTGCTGTTTCTCTATTGCAACTTATTATAAAGCAAAAATTAGCACAACATACATTCAACAAGTTGGCCAAACTTCTAAAAATCCTAGTGAAAACACCTATGACAACTTCTGAGCCAGAGCGATGTTTTTCCTACTCTCAAGAGGATTAAAATGTGTTTGAGGAATTCCATGAGCCAAGACCGCTTGGTGGCCCTTGCAATGCAGAAAAACGTCTAGTGCTGCAAATCGAAGGACTCAATACAAAGGTGATAGAGAAGTTTGCCAACAGGAAGGATGGAAGAATGGACTTCACCCCAGTAGGGTGAGTGCTATTATTTATTGTACCTACTTCTATTGCTATATTTGTGGTTATCGTAGTAGCACATAGGTTTAAAAAGTCACGAGCCGCCACTGCCTGTATATGTTGCTAATGCTTATGGCTAGGGCTCGGAAGTTCATGCCCTAAAAAACACTGAAATATGCATGCCAATATGCTCTTAAAAACGTGAAAATATGCCAAGAAATATGCACTATTTAATTAAAACAATGTCCCTTTGCAGTAGACAAGACGAGTTAGTATAAATAATAAATAAAGTTACCTTATTCCTTAGAGGTGGAAGCAGAAGTGGTCCCGCTGCTAGTAATAATTGCTAAATTGCAGTTCACAGCCAACATTTTGCACAAATTTTCAACCGTAAAACATTGTCTGTTGTCTCGCAAAACACTTTTGTAACGTGAAAAACTCCACGTCACAAGATGTTATTGGGGCATATTTAAATGATGTTAACTGCTTCACAGAGAGAGTGAAGTCTCTTGGTATCACAGATGATTTCCTTTTGAGGATGTCTCAAATATCGCACATCTGTTTATAACCAGAATTTTTTGAAATTACACAATTCACTCTCTCTTCACTTTTTGTCCTATACTACCAGGAACCGATCTTTTTCAAAGACAGTAAGTAATTCATGCAAAGGAGATCCTACAGCTTCCAATGTCGTTATAGCTGTTGGTAAGAAAGAAAAATGGGCAGGTATGAAACTAAGATCCTCTTTTAGTCCAGTGTCTGACAGAATATTTTCCACAGGTTCTATTGAAGTATCATTCGAGTCCAATGAATTAACAACCTCTTCGACTATTTCTATGTGCTCAGCAAAATATAAAACTACATCGACCCATGTTCCCCACTGGTGCAGGAGGAAGTCGGATATTAGGTGCTCTTGCTCTAAACAACTTGACTCTTCTAGGAGATTTAACAAAAATTATCTTTGTACTGGACACAACTCTACCAATCGGAAAGAATCACGCATTGTCTCAGAAATACGATGAAGAGCGTGTGCCAAACAAGTTATATGAATTTAGTTAGGAAAAATACCTTTCGGAGTTTGTCCTGATTTTACCATATAAGGACCTGCATCAGTAACAAATAAAAGTAACCGGTCGTATTTGATTCCACACGCCCATAGTAATTTCAAAGAGTCTCAAACTGGGTCACTGTTACATTGTCAGTGACCGACAATTCGCACCCATCAAGAATATGTGTACTCTTTTGTTCATTATTTAAAGCACCCATGATTATATTCGCTATAGAATGGCACTCAAAATCAGGGATTTCATCAACAAAGAACCATACAAACTGAACCGCTAAGTCATTTTGTATATTTGACAATACGTTATTATAACAATGTTGTTGTTGTTTTCTAGTGCCTTGCATCTGGCAATGAAGCCATTAGCATTCGTGCTTTCCAATACTTTTGAACTGTAGTTTCTTCTGATCTTAATGCTTCACAGGTCTTCAAGTGTTCTTCATTCATTTCTGCTGGATCGTTACACAGGACACATATTGGTGAGGCTGAGATACCTATTCTGTACAGATGACTTGCTAAGCAGTCATGATTTGTCAATAGTCGGAAGGCTGCAACAGCTGTTTTCCTTGGTCTCTGGGGGATTATATCTGGATTGGAAAGTAGTGTAATCCATTTTTTTATCTTTGGCATTTGTTTCTATTTCTTGTAGATATGAATGACAAAAATTTTTTATGATCAAGCGTTTTATTGAGGAATATGAGAAATTGAATTTAGACTTTTGTTTTATTGTTGTGCCTTTCTTTGCAAGTGAGTCTGCAGCTTCGCTCCCCATGACTCCACAGTGTGCTGGAATCCATTGGAGATGAACAGTCTTATTAACTTTTTGGAGTTGTGTTAACATTTTGTAGCATTCTCTAATTTTTGTTGACTTCTTTGTAGTATTTGAACATATTCCCTGAATTGCAGCTTTAGAATCTGAAAGAATTACTGCCTTGTTAAATTTATTTAAGGGAAGATTTAATAATTGTCGGAGAGCAATGTATATAGCCTCAATTTCTCCATCATAATTTGTTGTGTCTCTGCCAACAGAATGATAAAAGGAAAAATGTGAACACGTAACTCCAGCTCCAGTAAGGTTTTCCTTCGAGGATCCATCAGTATATATGTGCAGCCATTCTTCTGTGGGATACCTAGTATTGATTGTTTCCAGAGCTAGAAGTTTTTGTATTTCTTTTGGTGTGTCTGATTTACTTATTTCCTCTATTAATTCCAAATTGAAGGTAGGTTGCAATATATTATAACAATGTCATACATAAGTCTTACGCAGTGTACTTTCTTCAGGCACATGTTGTCAAGTGTACTTGACAAGAAGGTTGATATAGGTTTTTAAATGTCGGACTATTAATTTTGAAGAAGGGAATATCAGCAGCTAAAAATGCATGGCACAAGTCATAGGAAAATTCAGTAACCCTACGTCCTAAACACTCTACTAGCTGTTTTTTGAACAGGTTCTTTGTTTGCAAATTTTCTGATTAAATTTTCCTTATGCTTTGCTGGTTTGTGTGCTGAACTGTTTGAAATCTTTTCTCACTTCCTACATTTTACTCACACGCTCCACAAAACAGTGCCCTATTATCTGTAGATATGAAATCACTCGAAAAGTCTTTCTGTAAATTAATCAATCTAGTACTCGAAGTTGGTTTTATTTTTGGCATTTCAAGAGCTTTTTAACATTTTATGCGCCTAATTTAATTTGGTGGGAACCAGTTCACAACACTGTTACTTTTGAGGACCACGACGCAACTACTGGTGGGCAGGCAAGCATTGACCTGCACTTTATCTTTGTTAATATAAACCTCTCAGATAAAGCACTGATTATTCTCTACGCACATGCATATAATGAAAGGATGGAAACAGGGGATTCACTTCATGACAACATGACTCAACATTAGTTCTCGCCACCTCGCGAGCTGTATCATCATGTGCAATACTACCAAAATGAAAAATAATATACAGATGGAAAAAAATAATAAAAAACCAAAAAAATCATTAAAATATGCAAGATAGGGGCTATAATATTGAAATCTTTGTGAGTTGCATCATGTGGAATACTACCAATATGAAAAATATTATCCAGATGGAAAAAGTAATAAAAAAACCCATTACAATATGCAGTATAGGGTCTATAATATTGAAATATTATGCATTTATCAAAATCAAGAAAATATGCAGTTATATGCATCATAAAATCACAACCAAATAACCGAAAATTCCATAATTCGTGCATATAATGTAAAAGCATACATTTTTAACCCCTATGTAAAAACATGCAAATGCATGAACTTCCTAGCCCTACTTATGAGAGTGGCATCAGCAGTGAGTTCAGTCATAATTTTTCTTGATAGGGAGCCACCTCTATCAATCCCAGTTCTATATATAACGACCTTCAACAGTCCCTCCGCACCGTGTAGGTGCGTACCGCTCAAGGTAACTTGGTATCCTGTTTATCTGCATTACCTTTCATGAATTACATACGTGAATCTATCATATACTTTATTTCGTGGAACGTTATAAACAACCATAGGCTCGCGGGAGCAGCCAGTGCTGCAACCGGAATTCCCGGCTCTTTCACTAACCATTCAACAAACTATTACAAAAGGATATTTATTTTATCTAATAGCATTTGCAGAAATGGTTTTATTACAATTTCCTCGCAAGTAATCGGGGGTTTGGGCAAAGCTGTAAGCTTAAGAAACAGTCAAATCTTTTAGGAGCTATGTGGTTGCTATATGTCTTTTGAAGTTTCATTCTCTTTGCACAGTAACGAGGAGGGAATTAAGGGGGGGGGACTTCCCAAATCAAGTGTTATATATTCACGTGACTCCCTACCCAAGAACGCTTATTAGTGAATATAGAAATTATTCTTACAGAAGTTTATCTTCATATTTACTAGATTTTAATCAAGATAATCAAGTGGGTGTGCCATTGTAACGTATGCAACTCACATTGGGAGGTCACGGGTTCAATCTCCGACGACCGTGCACTCTCACTTGGGCTTTTTTCGTTTTCCCTTGTTACTTAGGTGAATGGTGGAGGATAAGGACAAATATCCAGTAGTACAAATAAGTTTTTCCAAGTTTGCAGAGCTGAGACCAAAAGGGGCCAAATGGAACGCATTGTGTTTGTGCCCATCCTGAAAATGTAAAATTACTTATAGACGGTGCAAGCATCCCACTTTTAACATCAAATTCAAACATAGTTATCAAGAACTAGATGCATTATCACATATCTGTAATCTAACCTCACATCATTGTTATCTTAAACAATGCTCAAGTTGTCCAGGACCTGACAATACAATTAAATACATTCACCAACAGTTTGACGCCGAGGCAGTAGAACATGTAACATACAAACAACGGATTACAGTAGATCGCACCAATTTGGAAACGCTCCAATCTTCAACTGATGACTTCTTAGAGAAATTGTCAAAATTGTCAAAAAAACTTATTTCATTATTGCCACACGTTTTCATAGCTCGGCAACGAAGTCAGTTTTTGGTGGAATGCAAAGATTAATTTACAACCTGGAAATTATATCGTTATAGCAATTATTTGGAAAATTACTCTTTCATTATACAAGATTCAATACAGGTGTGCATTGGAAAAACTGCCAAGCCACAATACACCCATTTTCAATGTATTTTAAAGAAAGCTCAGAAATTCGTCATAAAAGTATTGTTGCTATCTTTGAAAATTTGAAGCATAATTCCTTTCATCTTTTTCAATCCAAAGCAGTCTGTCTTTAAAGCAGAAATTCAAAATATAAAGAAAATTATCTACTTTTCCGACGGCTGCTCTAGTGCACAGTATAAAAACAAAAAAAAATTTCAAAAACATTTGCGATGATTATAAAATTAGTGCTGGATGGCACTTCTTTCAACATCACACGGTAAAAGTCCTTGTGATGGCATAGGAGGAACTCTTAAAAGACTTGCTACTAGAGCCAGCCTACAACCTGGTCAAGACCCCATAACAACACCGAAAGAACTTTTTGGGCTCAAAAATATTTACAATACATCATTTTTATTTTGTTGTTTGAACAAGCATAAAATGCACTCTGAAAATTTGCAGGCCCGATATCATAATCTTAAACCAGTAACCGGCATTTTAAAATTACACTCCTTCATTCCTTTGTCAAAAACTGAAGCTTTAGTGAAACAATTTTCTTTTGAAGGAGGTAGACAAGTAGAAATTTGAAGTTTTGTGTTGTATGGAAACAGTTTAAAATGCATATTTTAAAAACATTTTGAAGATGCTAATAGTGTACATACAATAGTGTCAGCTAGCAGTGTTCTCCTTGCTGTACTGTTGCAACGTTTGTGGAACCTCAAGCAGTCAACAGTTGCTGGAAAGGAAGGTGGCAATTGCGCAAGGTTACAGTAGCCATCACTGCTGCCACATGAGCCCGCTGCATTGATTTGTAAGTAATTTAATTACAGCTGAACTGTTAGAGACTCCATTCTGATTTTTTCTAAGAATATTGAATAAACTTCAGTATATTTTTAGTTTGTGTTTTTTTTTTCTCCAGATTTTTAAATGGTAGAGTTTATTTAAATATCCTACTTTAAAAATTTAATCGCACAAAATATAATAATAATAATAATAATAATAATAATAATAATAATAATAATAATAATAATAATAAATAAATAAAATTTTCTAATAAATACCTCATGAAGTACTGCGATTTATCTTTAATTTGAGCCAAAGATCAAGTAATTTGTTTGATTACAATCAGGGTTATGATTGATCAAAGGGTGAGGAGAGCGCGATTTTTGGGACATTTCAAAAATTAATAGCTGCCAAAATAATTTTTTTTATAAAACAAAGAAACACGGGTCAAATGTATTTTATTTCAAAACACCTTAAAAAAATTTCAAGAAAATCTGAGATATTAGGGTCAATTTTTACCATATTTTGTGTGATTTGACGTGGAATGACTCACATACATGGTGTGGTTGAGCCATTTAATAAGTGAATATATTATAATTGGTTTTATGTTAGTGAGTTAACAAGCAATTCAAGAACTGTCATGTAGCTGCCTACAGAATTGGAACATTCTTGTGTGGCGCTAATGCGAATGCAGTCAGAAGACAGACTTTGCTGAGAAAACTATGGAACTAATATGATCACTTTGTGTAAATATGAACCCAGTGTTCTTTGTCACACTCTAAAAAGTCCTGAAAGATAAGAGGGCAAATCTGAATGAAAATCTGTACATGTCAGCTTTTGCATTTGAAAGCTAAGTGTAATGGGTGCATGAAAGGTATACCATAATGTTAATGTCCAAATAAACTGATAGGAAATAACATTGCTCTTTGGTAAAAAAAATAACCTTACTTTTGGCAAGATCATTTTTATCCAAAAAAAATAGCTTCACCTTCTGCAGGTCTCTACAGATATGGTATTTTTTTTTACAGGTTGTAAGTCCATTTTAAAGAGCAAATCCAGGCTTTCATCATTTTTCACAAGTTTGGTTACATTATTCTTATACTGGCAGTATAAAGTTTCAGAACCTTAAAATCAAAATTCTTGGAAATCTATGTGAGACTGGCTTCCCTTTTCATATTTTGTAAAGTATCTGGACTTGTCAACTACAGATTAATACATCTAAGCAAGTGGTTTACTCTGTTGTAAGACAGACCTGTGCTCTAAAGAAATGTGGAGTGAATCTACCTGCTTCTTTGCAGGTCACACCAGACCTACGTTGCAATGCAGTCTTCACCGACCAAAGCTAGTGGTTGAGGTGATATTTTGTATTTCATCATGCCAAAAGTAAAAACATGTTATTCTGCAAAATTGAAAATCAAATAGAATTAGTGAAATCAGTTGCATTATGCCAATCTTGAAGTTAGAAGTGTGCAAACTCATTTTTGCTAAAATGGAAAATGTGTTGCACAAGAACAGTGGATATGATACAATGTGCAAGATCACTGATGTACAGATGACAAATGTTTTCCAACAGATGAATGTGCTTAGGGGAAAGGGGCAAAGAGTTTTCTTATGAACTAGTTGCACCTGGTGCAGGAATGGCATTACAAGAGTTGTTTATCTTTGCATGTATTTGTCTGACGTGCAGTGAGTGGGGAGGCAACAAGAAGCTAAATACTGTATTATATATTTAATCGTATCCAAATGAAAGAAATCATCACATTCTCCTCTGCATGTATTTGTTGGTCTGGGTGGCTCAGTTGGTTAGACCTGGCCTACTGATCCCAAGGTCGCAGATTCAAATCTGGCCCAGACCGATGTTTTTTAAGTGTGCTTAAAAACGACAGCTCCATGTCAGTAGATTTACTGGCATGTAAACGAACTCCTGCGGGACAAAATTCCGGCACATCACTGACGCTGATGTGATCCTGGCAATTGACAGTCATTAAGGAACAAAATAATTAATACTTCTGCATGTATGTAAACAAATATTTCTTTTTGGGTAGTGTTACTGGTGTTTAAGAAACATGCTTAAACAATTCTTTAAACAAAGATAATGCATTTAATGTATTTTTTGTTGATAGTAAATAAATATGCCATGGGCTATTTTGCAGATATAAATTTGTAAACGATGTAAGACATTTAACACAGATCAATATTGCCCACAAAATATAAAACTTTCATATGCTAGTGCATTCAATGGCAGTTATGCTTAATTAGAACGTGAAATACTTAAGAATATAAATATTGTTCTTACACTTTTTTGCAATTACTAACAATCATAATAAACATGTGATAAGCATAACATAGTGGCTCCTTTCTGTAAAAGTGGGCAGTAGAAGATGTTTACTTCTTAATTTGTGTGTATTTTGTTATGTCCCCTGACATGGATCACACCATATTTATACAAGATATGAAATTTCAACACACCTGGCTTTTTTTGGTTACAAAAATATTTAAGTTGGAGTTTGAAAATGCGGAAACTAAAATTACATCACTTCCAAATAGTTAATGGGCTAAATTGATCCTTATTTGAAACTACTCTGTTCTGAAGTTATATACCGCTTGAAATTAGTCCCAAAGATAGTTTGCTGGAATAGTCATATTATTTGATAAACAGGTTCGAATTTCCAGGGTGAGAGGCAGGAAGGCTAAAGGGAAGAAGCCCCATCGTAAGCTGATGAGATTGATGTGTTATGGTTTTGTGACTGAAATCCTTTTGCAATTTGCAGTACTTCTATAACTTGTTTTACAGTAAACTTTTATTTTTCTTTGAAATTCTGTTTTCCGGCTGTTTCCAACGGCACCCATACAATATTTTACACTTTGATGTTTAAACTTCATGTTAAATACACTATTTCATGTCGGCTGAATAAACACAATTTAGAAAATTTCTAGCATGCATAAACATGTGACAATTCATAGCAAAGTACTTCATTCATGATTAAGGAAAATGCATGTAAGAATTCTTTTTAAATTACTACATATTAATATAAATGAAAGATGTATGGAATTCCTAATGGATAACGGAAGTTGTGAATTTTGTATATGCTTCTATAATATAGTGATATTGTGCCCCATTTCCAGAAAATAACTGTTCCATCACACTCTCAGCTTCAAGATCTGACAAGAGTGCATTAACTGTATAGATTTCTCTTTATCTTGTCACCTACTTATACAAGGTAAAAAGAAGTACTGTATTACACCCAAAAATTCCATGCAAGTTTACCCAGAAAGACACATTTTGAGGCTTCCTGAATTAAAAAATTAAAAGTATTTTTAGAAAAAGATTGTGTGTGCATGCGTGTGTGTGTGGGCGCCTGTGCAATGAGTATTGTGAACATAACTGAAAGACAATATGTCAAGTACATAAAAATTCGATACCTGAATAAGACACATTTAAGCACCCCAGACAGGGATATCCATACACTCCTTGCAACCCAAATTGCCTATTATGTGAACATTTTTTAGTTACTTTTGTTTTATCAAAACACCTTTGATGAACATATTTGAAGTACTGACATAATATATACACTATGCATTCTTAATTTGTTTTGTCTAAGCATCTGAAGTTCTCGTCATTCTTAATGATTGTTTTATGTGAACCATAATATATTGCGTAAATCTTAGAGAAAAAAATATAGAGCTCATGAAAACATTAAGTTTGTTTCAAATAATTTAATCATAGCATTAATCATTTCAGAAATATGAAAGTGCAAGTTTGGCTGAAGCCTATATTGTTGCCAATCATGCATGTTTTGAAACTAGCAGGAGCAATATAGTTTTTTACATGAATTCATGAACAATAAGAAAGAAAATAGTCAAGCTGTGTTAAAAACGGCTATCTACCATTACTCCATCTTGTATGTAACCAAATAGGAAAAAGGTAATTTAAATAATAATTTATGGGAACTTGAAATACTTTCTGACAAAGGAGATCCCGCTTTGTGCAGCTATGATGAATAAAGAATACATTGTAGTTGATAATGAGTAGAGAGAGAAAATTGGAAACGATACCTTTCAGTTTTAACTCAAGATGTTTTTATTAATTCGCTTTCTTGTCTGTTCGGTACAAATTTTGGAATCAGTTTTAAACTGCAATCAATTTTAAATATAAGATAATCCGTTTGACATGTCAGAAAAGTAAAACACTATACACAAGAAACTATTCTAATTTATTGGCTGTTAACAGTACATACAAGTGTAGGAGAGTTTGAATTTATGTATCCCAGCACATTAGCACTCAACATGACCACCATGTCCATGTTGTGCCATGTGGTACCCAGTATTTCTGTAATGATTTGCTAGAAGGCTGCTGTAATCATCCTCTGCAGGTCAGCTAGATTCTGTGGTCTTCTGACTTGACATATCCCCCATACAAAACAATCTGCAGTTGTTAAGTCTGGGCTATGGTTTCGGTTCACCAAGGCTGCACCAGAGACTGTTGAATACTTGGTTTAATTAATCCTGCACTATGAGAGCTCAATGTCCTGGAGCACCATCCTGTTGATACATAATGGTGTCCAATGTGTCATCTTCCTGTAGTTGAGGGACCACAAATTGCTTGATCATATCAACATAATTGATAGCATGAACAGTCTCCTCTGCAAAGAAGAACAAGCTGTAGACTTTCTCATGAGTCACTCCACACCACACGTTCACTTTAGGGCTGGCTCATTTGAGTTTGTATTAGACATGTGGATTCTCAGTTCCCCAAACAATGCAGTTATGCGCGTTGACTCAGCCACTCACATGATCAACCTCCATTTCTTCAACCACTGACCATCCACTTCCTGCCGCTCACAAAATTGAGTCAAGCTTCATAATTCAGTTGCATCAGTGCTTGTGTGTGCTGAATATGGTATGGAAACATCCTAAGGTATTGTCTAACAATCCTCTGATATGTTTTGTATGAGGTGTTCTACTCTGCTGATAAGCGGACTCTTGAGTCATGGCTTGTTGAATATCTTTATTATTTACTTATGCTAACAAACTTACTGCTGGTATTTTTAAACACACAAGCCATGTGTGAGCAATATTTGAGAGGTAGAATCAGAACTGAATAATTCAATGCCACAGCTGCCACTGCTCTGTTGTGGCGTAATGACCATTGTTTTCTTTGCATGATAGCATTCTCATGCCAAATGGAAACATCACTCATTGTTAACGCCCACCCTTTCTGCTTACATTTCAGAAAATTGCTCAGATGTGCACACATTTACTTCATAAATATAATGTTATACTTTTTTGACATATCAAACTGTAATTTCCCTGAGCTAGGGACTTGAAACTGTTAAACCTAGCTCAGAACTGGATGACAATTCAATATTAGCTCACTTCCAAGAAAATCTCCTACCCCAAACTATCCTTTACATGGAAAATTTTTATTAAACAAACTTCCTGATGAGCTAGAGACTTGAAGCTTTAACTTAGATCAGAACTGGATGACAATTCAAATTAACTCGCTTTCAGGAAAATCCTCTGGAAATATTTTTTAACTTCACAATGAGCTGGAAACTTGAAACTCTAAAAACACAATTATGGTCCAAGCAAAATTTAATGGCGGCTGACAGCTGACCATTACTATTCTATTTCCTGTAGTGCAGATAAATTATAAATAATTATATTTATATCACTGGCTTTACGATATGATTTAACGTGTTTAACTACACAACAGTGCAAGGTGAGGCAAGCCTATGATTGGATTTTGTGTTAAGCCACTCACCATTAAATTTTGCATCAGCCATAAGAACTGGATGACAATACAATACTTAACTAGTTTTCAGGAAAATTCCTCCACCCCAAAGTATCCTTTAAGTGTAAAAATGTTTCAAAATTTTGATTTTCTCAAAATTACCCTTAATGGCTTTGATTAAAATAGCTTTGTTTAAGGTATTTTCATGGCAAATGAAACGTATATCTTGAATTTTCTGAGAACAGCCTCTGAAATTCTTTCTAACATTAAACGTAGGTCAAATGGATGAAAAACACACAGGCAAACAAGGATTTTTAGTTTTAATCAAATAAAAAAGTGCAAATAATTTTAATATACCACATTTTTAAAACAGACTAAAAAGTTTAAAATAACTTCCCCTAACACCATATAGATTTGTAACACCATGCAGATTGTCCTGAAAATTTGTGATTGTGAATTTTTAATAGCTAAGAAAATAACTGTACAATTTAAAATGACAAACGAGGGCACATGCAATAGATCAGGTGTGTCAATAAGGAAAAGAAAGGGAGGGTAGCAACTGCTCTCACACCACATCACGGAACGGACACGTATGTTCAAGTGGAAGCTGTACATTCATCCCCATTATACTGTTGTTTGCCCGTACAAATACATGGCACATTGTAATAGTAAAAAGGAACCCCATTTGTGCAGATACTTTAAATCACTTGGTTCTAGATTGACAGCCATGTTTTCTCATTACCAATTTATTTAAATCAGGTTTCAAAGTCAATCAACTTAGCCTTAGAACATAAATTTAATTCATGTCTGTTAATGCAGACCTGGATCTGATGATTAATCACATGATTAAATTGTGAAATATGGTAACTGACCCTAACAGATTGTTGAATGGCATCATTCAAAGTTTGTGACAGCTTATTTTTATTGATCTGCTGGAGAACTGGCATTTCAATTCATCAACCCTCTGTTGTCGAGTGTGTGCTACATGACAAAATTAATTACAGTTGAACCTGCTTTATTCTTAACCCAATTATAATTCATATTTATACCTAAGTTTTTGTAGGTCGCAGAAAAATGTAATTTAGAAGCATGTTAATAGAACCTTATTTATACATAAGTCGCACTTATGCATATTAAAGTTCAGTGAAATACAACTGAGTTTTACATAATTATGAGCATACGACATATGCTATCCTAAAAGAAACTCGAGGCATATTTTCCTTATCTCTGCTGACAGACGTAAGCTGAGCAGGTGGGGAAACAAGACAAACAATTTGCTGGTTGAGCCTGAGTCTTTCGACACGACATTGTCATAGAAACAAATGAGAACTAAAGATAAAACTTTTCATTATTTGGTATTAACTGATAAACAGCAGTTTTGTCTTTTAGTTCTCAATTGCTTTTAATCAGCCATGGAGAACAGAAACAGGAAATGTTATACACTAGATCAGAAACTAAAATTCACACGAGAGGTGGAACTTAATCCACACAAAACCAAAACTGAAAGTGCTTCAGATTTAAGAAATGCTTATACCATGCTACATTCATTCATAGTAGCAAAATGAGGTGTATGCACTTAATGCAAAGAAAGTGAAACAATTAAGACTTCTTTAAAGCAGGACCAAGTTCAAAATACTGTTTTCTTCGTGCATATCCTTGTTGTTTGTAAAATTTTATGCATGTAGGCCCACTATATTACTTTTTTATTAAAAAAAGCATGTTGCACTAACAAAATCTATTTTGTAAGCAACATTTGAGTTACAAGTTATCTTCCACCTTCCCCTTGATATATGCATTAATCAGGTTCAACTGTTGAATGTTGAAAAATGTGATAGCACAAGTAGTATGATTTTTACATCCTGCAAATATTAATGTACAGTATGATGATGATTATATTAAAGTAAATAATAAGTAGTGATACTTATATGTTTTAAGAAAATATATAAACATACCTGATATAACAATCTTGCCATACTGATTGTTATGTTTGCTAAAATGGCATCTAATATTAAAATGAGATACAGGGGGTAGGGCAATGAATAATCACAAATTAAACAAAATGGTTTTTCATTATGTAAAATACAAAAGCAATCTTCTTCCCATTCTTCATCAAATGCACGCATAGTCATTCTGAATATCTGTCCAATACTGTTTACTAGTTTCAACTGCACCAAGTAGCATACTGACGTGGATGATGTAGGTTTAAGGGTGCTCAACAACTGGTGTGGAGGGAGGTACACATCTGAGTAAGGGAGGTGGCCCCTAGGAGACAGTTAATGACACGCCTGCAATAGACCATTGTAAAGAGTGTAGGAAGTAGCTATTGTTAACAAAACTCGCACTACAGTTCATATTAGTTACAGTGCAATAAAATTGTTAGTAACTTAAGTAGTTATTCATGCATTATTAAGCAGTTATTTATGGATTATTAAGCAATTATTCATGCATTATTATCTATCATTATCATTGCATTACCTGCTGCATGCATCTACAGAATCGTGCATGCTACACATATTAATTATTCCGAGATTTTATGCTATATGCCGTTTTCATTTAACAGCAGTGACAGTGTTGATATTTCCAAAGCTACCTTTTATGGGTTTAGTTTCCAAAGTAATTGCTTCAAGAAGCAAACAGCATGTTTGTAGGGATATGCTTAACCCCCAATCCATGATAACTTTTGCCCAATTTAGTTTCAATGTAGTGTTCACTACCAGTTCTAAACCATTGCAAATGCTCTTTACAATTAGCCATTTTGGTGCCAGGTTTCATGTTAGCATAAAATTGCTGCAGTTGTTGACTGGACCTGGGAGAAATCCATGCAATGCCATTAAATTCCCTGCAGATTTTCTTCCAGGTTGCATCTTTCTCCTTTAATTTAAGTATATTGGTTTTGTTGCACTAGAGAATTTTCAAATACTTATTAAACACACTCTTTTTAAAATGGTAAAAAATTAGTTTCCATGCACCTAGATTTCTTAACTGACTCAGAACTCTAACCTCAAACCACCATGAAAATCACATGGCAATTGTCAATGTAGCTAAATGTCACCTAATGAAACAGTGAACTACAATACATAGACAAAGGTGCATTGGTAATTTAGTCAATGCCTTCTTGAAATCTGTGGTTCACAGTTGTATTAGATGTTAACACAATGTTCTGTAAATGTTTAATAAAATATAAGTTTTAACAGCATGTTAAATTTTAATATGTCTGACAAGACAAAAATTAGTTTGTTATCTTTGAAAGGTTTTACAAAACCATTAAAAACTGCAGACTAACTACATGGGTGTATGTATATACAGTTTAGTTTGTAGTGTTTAATGCCTGCTTTTACTACATACGGCGCCGCAGGCGGTGACACTGATGATACATGAAATGAAGATGGAGCACCAGTGGAATGAGATGGCAGGGGAAATCAGAGAACTGGAGGAAACCCGCCCCAGCGCCGCTTCATCCACGACAAATCCCTGGATCGAACCCAGGCTGCTTTGGTGAGAAGCAAATAGTCTAACAACTCGGCTACGGTGCGGCCGTATATATACAGTTGAACCTACATTATACGTAACCCAGTTCTAAGTAATTTGTATTTATATGTAAATTTTTGTAGGTCCCGGCAAAATGTAATATAGAAACATGTTAATAGAACCTTATTTATATGAAATGCATTTATATGTACAGTATGATTTTTGCGACCTGAACCTGCTTAGCTGTATGCGCAGTAGCTGGACTAGTCCACTATCTTCTGGGAGGGGTTTTGGGTCAGTAGTAGCCTAGCAGCATGCATGTTCACAATGCAGGTAAACGCACGTAAGAAGAACACTGCCAGCCTTTCACCCCACCCTGCACTACCTTCTCCTCCTCCTCTACGTTTCTGCAGGGCCAGGTCTAAATAATCAAGCAGTAATTCACTCTTATATGTGTTTACATTTTAGTGAAACAACCGAGTTTTATTTAATTATGAGCATACAGCGAAAGTTATCTTAAAAGAAACTTCAAGTATATTTTCCTTATCTCTATTGACAGAGAGGCAAGCTAAGTGGGCAGCTTTCAGTGCAACAATGTTATAGCAACAAACGCGAAGTAAAAATAAAATGTTTCAGTATCTGGTGTTTACTGTTGAACAGCGGTTTTGCCTTTCAGTTCTCAGTTGCTTTTAATCAACCATGGAGAACAGAAAAAGGAAATGTTATACACTAGACCAGAAAGTGAAACTCATTTGAAAGTTGGAACTTAATCCACACAAAACCAAAACTGAAATTGCATCAGACTTAGGAAATGCTTATACCACGTTATGTACAGTCATCAGTAACAGAAATGTTATTTTGGATGAGTTTTTAAAATTGGGTGAAAAATCAACAAAACGCAGCCGTCAGCAGGAAGGGAGATATGCTGATTTGGAAACGACACTTTTCCCATGGTTCCAGTAGAAATGGGCTGCAGCTCTACCAATCAGTGGTGACATACTGAAAGCAAAAGGGATGGATTTAGCTAAAATTATGAACATTATGGTTGATTTTAAGACTTCATCAGGATGGTTGCAAGGATTTAAAGACTGTCATGGAATCACAGTAAAAACAATTTGCAGCGAGTTGAATGCTGTGGATGACATCACAGTGCAACACTGGAGAGAAGAGATTTTACTACAAATCATAAGTGATTATCAGCCTCAAAACATCTACAACTGTGACGAGATTGGCAGAACATTGGAAAAACTAAACCAAAATAACAAAAATGATATAGGAAACATTACAGTGGCCCAACTTAATCAAGTGAATCAGAATGTGTCCTCTCGATATAATGCTTGTTTGGCCAAGGGTGGATGACATTTCCAGCATCTTCTATAAGGTAGGAGTGTTATACATGCTTTACATACGGAGTTGATTTAGGAGCAAAGTCGGCTGTGGCACACCCACTCGCACATAGGTGAAATGCTGTGCACCTGTTAGGTTTTAAATGAAGAACCCTGTATCTTAAGTGAGTGAAGTATTAAGTGTAATAAATGTGTCTAGGCATTACAACAGTGCAAAAAATTGTAGTGAAAAAGCTCTAAGTTCATTAATAAGTTTGCAAAGTGAGGTGTATGCACTTAACGCAAGAAAAGTGAAACAAGTCACTGATTAAGAGGTAGAACTGGAACTTAAAAATTCAATGCCACAACTGGGATTTGAACCACAGACCTTCCGCTTACCGGGCGGACGCTCACACACGGCTTGTGTGTTTAAAAACACCAACAGTAAGTTTGTTGGCATAAATAAATAATAAAGTCACTGATTTCTTTAAAGCAGGACCAAATTCAAAATAATGTTTTCTTCATATCTTTGTTGTTTGTAATATTTTACACATGTAGGCCCACTGCATTGCTTTTTTAACCTCTTGAGCGACAGCCATTTAAAAGCTCTGCAGGCCGAGAACGGATACCCAATATCCAGCGCAGGGCATTTAAATTGTTAAATGCGCTAAAAGTGCTTCCTAAATACACAACTGTATTTTGCGTAAATTTTAAGTTATTTTAATGAAACAAAAACTGGTATAAAACTCATTATATGCAGTATACATGTACATCATCAGCAATGTCGAGTTGCATTTACAAATCGTTGAAATGGCACTATTTGTTTCACTGTGGTAAAAAGTTAACTTTGCTTTGTCGAATGCATCTAATATAATTTCTCGGAAAGAAACAGTAGTGGACCCATTGTATGTGTGAGCTATGTGTCAGCAAATCACAGCACAATGTGAAATAGAACACTACTGTATGCGTGGTTTATGAGTCATCAGAATAAAGCAGGTTTGCAATTTTTCCTTACACGTGTTTCGTAACTTGGATATAGCTTACAGGCTCCGTTTGTTTCTTTCTTGAAATGCATACGTATACTTTCCTGCTTGTAGCTGAAGTGAGAAGCTATTGAGTGTTACATCTCAGATGGCATCAACAAGCAGTGTTGCACAAAGGTTAGCGAGTGGTGGAAGTGTAAGGGCTTCTGAAATTACACACGATAATGTGGAGGACTTCTTGCTGTGTGACAGCGATTTGGATATTGATGGCGAATTTTCCGAATTTGAGGGGGGTGTGGAGGATATAGGTACAAGTAGCAGTGAGGAAGAACGTGACCAACTTCCTTCAGGTGTTCGTGAAGAGTCAACATTGTGGAGTGCTGAAAACAATTCCAATACAAACAGGCACATCTTCACGAGCACAGGGTCTGGTGTTCAATCCCAGGCTCAGCTGACTTCTGACAGCCAACCAATTGACATTTTTACAAAATTTTTTACTACCGACTTAGTGTCTCTCATTGTTTCGGAAACAAACGTATATGCGTGTAAGGTGAAGGAAGACCTGCTCTCTAAAGGTAAATTAGGGCCTAAGAGCAGAATTTAAAGGTGGACAGAAGTAACACTCAATGAGATTTACAGGCTAATTGGTCTAATTATACTTATGGGTGTTATTCGTAAACCTGCATTATACATGTATTGGTCCACAGATGACATGCTAGCTACTCCTTTTTTTTGGAAAATGCATGTCAAATAACAGGTTTACGTCAATTTTGCGGTTCCTTCATTTCACCTGCACAGAGAATGTAAATGACAAACTCCACAAAATTAGGCCTGTTTTCGATTATATTATTTCAAAATTTAAAGAAAATTATGTGCCTGGTGAAAAGGTCACTGTTGATGAAAGCCTAATGCTTTGGAAGGGCCGCTTAGGTTGGAAGCAATACATCAAAACAAAAAGGGCTAGATTTGGCATAAAGAGTTTTGATGTTTGTGAAAGTAAAACGAGATATCTTTACAATAGCTGCATTTACACTGGTCAAGGGACTGACAATACTGGAGACAAAGATTTGGGCTTATCTGGCTCCATAGTAATGCACCTAATGGAACCTGTGCTTGATTAGGGTAGGACTGTGTACTTCGATAACTGGTACAGCTCTCCTAAATTATTCATGGCCTTACACAAAAGAAAGACTAATGCAATTGGAACAGTACGTTCAAATCGTATTGGTTTGCCAAAAGATGTGAATACGAAGGCTCTAAGGAGAGGGGAAATGGAGGCGCGTCAGCTCCCACCTTTGACCTACCTTGCCTGGTAGGACAGGAGGGTAGTTACGGCATTATCCAATTGCAGCTCTAAGATTTTGATGATTGACACTGGAAAAACAGATGCCCATACCAAAATGTGCATTTTTAAGCCTGACGTTATCCAGGAATACAATATGCACATGGGCGGTGTCGATCTAGTAGATCAGGTATTGCAAGCATATCCCTCTTTACGAAAAACAGTGAAATGGTATAAAAAGGTATTTTTGCACCAGCTGGATATAACCATATACAATTGTTTGGTAATTTGGAGAGCTCTAAACCCACACAAGACAATGACCTACCTGGACTTTCGACTATCAATAGCTCGCAGCCTAATTGAACAATACCAGGTTGAGAGGCCTCTTCATACTGGGGGTAGAAAATCCAAAACCCCTGCACCCCTCAGACTTCAAGGAAAATATTATCCTAAAAGGATACCGTCAACAGCAAAGAAGTCCTGCCCATCTCGAAGGTGTTTCGTGTGCCACAAGAAGGGAATCCATAAGGAAACTGGGATGATCTGTGGCGAATGTGGAGATGTGCCCTTGTGTGTTTATCCCTGTTTTGAGGCATATCACTGCAGAAGGAACATATAAAGGTAAGCCAGTAAAGCATATAGAATTTAATTAAATTTTTCATAACGGGGGAAAATTAAAATAAGTTGAGTTAGATAGTGGATAAATAAGGGTTAAATGCACAAACGCACAGGACGTGTATACACGTCCATATCACTCGTCCGTCATTTTAAATGGACGTGATTTCACGTCCATATCCCTGAAGAGGTTAAGAAGAAAAATACAATGCATTATCAAAGCTGCATTTGTAAGTAATTCTGAGTTACAAGCAATTTTTCCCTCTTCCCCTTGATACACACATAAATGAGGTTCAACTGTAAAGGCTTGTGCATATATTTTCTCCCAATACGTCATCGAAGAAAAAATTCAACAAAACAGTTCTTCACAATGACAAGGGATATCGATACCACAGTCTCTAAAATATTTGGACTTAACAACAGTCTGGAATTTTAGAAATTATTTGCATTATTCAACAACCAAGTCTTAGTACATGCTGTAGTTTTATTACAACAAAAATGTGTTATTGCTTGTTTATAAAAAGAAAAGGCAGACATATAAGAAACTAAGCAAACAAAATGTGTAACAAATAAAGAAAGGGACTTACTTTTTCTTCTTCTTCTTTCTTCTCAACTTTCCTTTTCAGCTCTTCTGATTTTTCCTCCTCTGTTACTACCTTTTCTTCTTTAATCTTTTCATCCTTTACTTTTTCCTCCTTTTGTTTTTCTTCTTTCGTCTTCTCTTCTTTCACCTTCATCTCAGTCTTCTCCTCTTTTACTTTTGAACGTTCTGTTGATTTTGCTTTTTCCTCCTTCTTTGATTTTATATCTTTTGCTTTCTGTTTACTCTCTTTCAGCTTGCCTTTTTCTTCTTTAGGCTTAACTTTCTCATCAGAACAGAATGGTTCAGAAACAACAACTGGGCTTGTTATTTCTCGCTGAGTTCGAGATTTGGCCTGCTCTTCCGCTGCTTTAGTTTCAGTTACTTTGCTTCCAACTTCACCCTCTGATGTAACAGTAGATGTATTCTGTGATGACGAAGGAGTTGATGCTGGTGGTGCTGCTTTAGATCGAGATTCTTTTGCCTTGTCATCCTTCCTTGTTTCTCTTGTTCTTAACCTCTCTTCCTTTTCTTCCACTTCATCTTTAACCTCCACAGTTTTTGATTTGTCTTCTTTGTTTTTAGATTTATCTGCCACAGCATCATCCTCTTTTACTCTGTTCTTTTCTATCTTTTTATCCTCTTTACTTGATGTTTCTGCCTTTTCATCTTTTGGTTTAGCTTTCTCTTTCTTTTGTTCTTTTACTTTAGGAGATTCTTCAGGTTTCTCTTTTTCTTCTGTATGTTTTTCCCCTTCTTTCTTATCAGGCTGAGGTGTAATCTTATCTGCAGTTTCCCCTGATTTGTCCGTACTCTGTGTACCAGGCTTTTCATTGCTCTGGGAGCGTGCTTTCTCACTGCTTTGAGAACGGGCTTTTTCCTGAAACAAAAGTAATAAAATATTTTTATACACAATGACTACATTCAAGCACAGAACCTGTTATCTATTGCAAAAATAAAACATTAAATAAAAATACTAATATCATTCTCCATCAATGGGCCAATTTTATATCGGTAAGTTATCTTCTGAGATTCCTCCACTTAATTTACATGTATATGACTAGCAATGTTATTCTACCCTTTGAAATTATTTTATTGTTTTCTGGTACATTAAGTAATTCAGTAGATTGTCATATGTAGTAAGAAAAACTAAAACCCAGCGCAACAGCCCATTAAGGGCCAAGGCTTACCACCCTGCCACTGCATCCCCCACCTCTGCCCACTAAAGGCGTCACTGGTGGGAGGTGGTACGTGGTCAGTGTCCTGAGCCCTCCCGGCCAGTTATGCAGCCTTCTCAACCTGGGACCACTACTTCATCAAGTCGCTCCTCAATTGGTCCATCCGGGACCTAACAAGGCTGAGTGCACCCCCTGCCAGACCTCCCAGCAGGGAAAAAATCCCCATGCTGGTACCAGGGATCGAACTTGGGTCCTCTGCACCAGAGGCAAGTGCACTACCAACTGTGTTACGGAGGCTGTCCATATGTAGTAAGCAAACACACAAAATACAGCCACAAAACAAAAGCCAGTAAAACACTACAGAGTGCAAATGGTTTCATAATGCCTGTGACAACAGCCTTGAGAACATTCATAGTGTGCACTTAGGAATCTCAAATGAGACAAAAAAGCACCCCTTTAAGTTGTGAAACAAGTTTATTGCAGCAATGAGCAGAACAGGAGGATAGAGGCTAATCTGTGCAGGAACTAAGCACTTAAAATTAAAAGGGAGGCCCAATGGCAAGTATAAAAGAATCTGTGGTTTGGCACCATTAAAATAAAGTACTTTATTCAAGATACCCACGATCCTAAAGAAACACATATGTTCCACATCCACATGGCAGAATTGAACACTGTTTCTAAAGTTTATCAGCAGCACATTAAGGTAGAACTATATCAGTCCATCAGAGATAAGAGTGAAATTCCAGAATTTATGCATGAAAGAGCCTAATCTAACTAGAAACATAACTGATTGGTATTTTCTCAGTAGACCACAAAGGGAATCTCACATCAGAGATAAATACCTCAAGCGCAACTTACAATCATAAGTACTTTATGTCCCAGGATTAAGCAACCTGTCGATGGTAAATGTTATCTTTTTATGCAAACAAACTTACTGTTGGTATTTTTAAACACACAAGCCATGTGTGGGCATTATTTGAGAGGTAGAATCGGAACTGAAAAATTCAATGCCACAGCCGGGATTTGAACCATGGTACTTCCGCTTCATGCAGGGCTGCTCTTGGTACTACTGCAAAAGTATTGTCTAGATACCTGTACCATACTTTATACACATGTAGAAAAGAGGTTGTTATGTCTGTTTCTAAGTTGCTCAGAAGAAATGGCTTATCCAAAACGGCATACAAGATGAAATAGATAATCTTATGAATCTCTCAGAAATTTGCATCACTAAAAATAGCTTCACGTTTAACAAAAGGTTCTACCAACAGACTTCAGGCTTAGCCATGTGTAATCCACTATCACCATTCCTGGCCAATTTTTTATTTTGTATATCTGATATGGCATGTCTATATATTTGTATTACACACATTATCCTCGCTACTGATGCTTAGGCATGTGTATTATATATTTTAGCCTACTATATTCCAGTATCTTTTTCATGGCTATTTCTGTTTTATAATATAGTTTTATGAGATCTGATTTCAGATGCGTTTAATTACCATGAGATCTGAACCCAAGGCTGATTTAACCATTTAAAAAGCTGCGATGAAGACAAATGATGATTGCTCAACGCCATATGCAGCAAACATGGATGCGATTTCCCAGTTCTTTCTTTTTAATAGGTAATTTAGTTTTTATTTACTTTGTATTTTCCCCTGTTTAGTTACAATATATCTCCATTGTATGTTATTTGCTTTTGAGTTAGGAGGGTAATGCCATGAGGTTCCCTTTCTTGATTTTAAAGTTTATTTTTATATGTACAGTGAGTGTAAAAAGTGATTGTACACATAGGAAATTACAATAAAATACCTTTAGGAACAGTAATGGAATGTTAGGATAAATATGTAATACCTTAATCATGTTCAGTAATGCATAGGCTGTATTTGGTTGTACTTTATATTACAAAACAAATTAATTAGTAATATCCCTTTAATATAAACAAATGCTATTATTTCTCACAAAAGTGATCGTACACCTACACTATAGTAACATTTTTACAAATAAATGCCATCATTCAATATTTTGTAGGTTTTCCTTTTGTATTTATAACTACCTTCAGTCTCCCTGACATTGATTCTACTAGCTCCATTGTTGTATTTGGCTCAATTAAGTCCCACTCTATCTGAAGTACCTGTTTGAAGCCTTCCTTACTGGAAAAGGTGTGATTTCTAATTTTCTACTCCAGAAAAGACCACAAGTGCTCTATAGTACTGATATCTGGTGACTGAGGTGGTGTATGAAGTTACTTTGGCTTGTTGTAAAGCAACCACAAGCAAGTATTTCCAGCTGTATGTTTGGGGTCATTGTCCTGCTGGAAAATAAAATTCTTCTCAAGACCTAGTTTCTGAGCATTAGCATGAAGATTTTGCTTTAAATGGTCATATGCATTTTATGATACATCATTCCATCAATGAAGTGCAGTTGAACCACACCTGAAGCAGTCCTGCACTCCCAGACCGACATTGAGCCACTTCCATGTTTTACTGTGGGACTAGATGTTTTAGATCCATCTCTGCATTCTTCTTTCACTACTACACCATACGTCTTACATCGGAACCAAAGATGTTAAACTTACTTTCTTAGGTAAAATCATCCTTTTCCAGAAGTCTCGTGCTTTATTCCGGTGTTCCTTTGCGAAATTTAATTGCTTCATTTGATTTCTCTTATTTACTCAGAACTTCTTTCAAGGTATTCGACCATGATATCCTGCTTTTCGATAAAAAATGCTCACAGTACTGGCTGGAACGTTAATGCCACGTGTTCCCAGATCTCCAGCCCACTTCAGAGCACTGACTTTAGAGTTCTTCGTAATTTCCTGTATGGTATATCTTTTATCCTGCTCTCTCAGCAACTTTGGTCTTCCAGTTTTTGGCCTGTTTTGCACAGCTTTTAAAATACAAAACCTATCAATTATTCCTTGCACAATGGAACAAGGTCTATCAACAGGTTGAGATACTTCTCGCAGTCATTATCCAGTTTAATTATTAGTTTTGTTGTTTCTTCAGTGGTTTCCCTGCAACTGCTCCCCATTTGGACCTATCTGTGTTTGTTTTCTGTTTACCGATGACTAGCCCTGTTCCATTTCTTATTGCTGTTATCCACAGGCAGGCAGACAAGTGAATGGTGACTAGTTCTGCCTTTGATAGCCGTCTTCTCGAACCCCTGCTTCAGATGTATGATCACTTTTTGTGGCTGTTTTAAACATCTTTTGGTACATTTTATGTATTTTTAAAACTTCTGCACATCATATTGCGGTTTTATTGGTGTACTTATGACGGGCAATATTTCATATTCACCTCTCTTATGTTATCATAATTCTTGAAACACGTGCTTTTTTGTAACATGCGTTCTAATGAAAAATAATATAGGTGTACGAAAAATTTTTACACTCCTTGTATATGAAATGATTATTTTCCCTTATGGGTATAAAGCAGGGTTCTGTGAGGAAATAATCTGAGTTGAGGGTATTAGTGATATGATTTAGTTCACGTTCTAGCAGTGAGGTCTCATGAATTGGTAATCTGTATAGAAACCATGAGTTATGTGCATAGTAAAGATTATTATTATTATTATTATTATTATTATTATTATTATTATTATTATTATTATTATTATTTTTTTTTTTTTTTTTTTTTTACTTTGCTGGGTGTAATTGCGAGATAATCTATAGAACTCTTCATTCAGAGAATTACAGAGAGCAAATTTATGATGCATGGAGGTAGTTCAAGTGAGAGTATATTTGTTTTTGGGTCGCGCCCGTAGTTTGATTTTGCATATATGGAGTTATATTATGTTGATTATTCCCCAGGGAGAAAGTTGCACTAGTGAGGGTGGATTCACTAAGCCTAGTGTAATGGTAAGCTCACTGAATACCTACTCCACATTGAGTTAAGCTTACAGATCCCTTATGATGTGTAACCTGACATCATTTCTATTGTTAGCCATATATTGGTGTGTAGATTTGACGAGCAGTTTCTTTTGTAATTTATCCATTGGACATGTAATATAATGCTTGTCTCACTCACACTGTATTAAGTTTATGTAACAACCTTGTGAATGCAGGTAGCAATCTTAGGGTGACTGGTTGTATTAGTGTTTCAATACCACCTTCCCTCATGACTATCGAATATAATTAGAGCTGTGTGATTTGTCAATCCATAATGTTTTTACATATGCTTTTTTATTTCTTGTTGATTTTTGTGTCTTTTTCGTCTTTGAAAACATGGATTAAGGTCAGGGTCCAGTACAGCAAATACTGTTTATGTACATATTATTTCTTGACTTGACGGAGCATCCTTCGGCATTATAACAAACTCTCTTGCCCCATGATCATTGTTTTGAAAGTGAGCGACATCATCTTGTCTGTGTACTGATTATTGCACAACGTTGGTTCCCATGACATTTCTTTTTCGTTTATCAACATCCCACCCGTCTTGACCTATCGTTATATGTTGAACTTATACTCAAAATTTGTACTACCTTGTTCTGTTCTTGCTTCTTAAGGCAAGTATGATGTGAGTTTCCAACCTTCTGTTGGTACAGTCACACAGATGTTTCCTTCATTTACTATATGCCATTGAATTAACATTTGTACACGTTCTATTCAAATTTTCTAAACGTTAAATGTTATATATAGTGTATTGGTAGCACCTATCTCCTATGTTATCCTCACTGTATTGTCCTTATTGTCTGTTACCTTTCACTCCCCTATTGTGGTATTCCTTCCCTTATGCCCTGTTTTTTTTTTTTTTTTTGTGTTGTTTCCCTGTATTCCGTTTCGTTCCCCAATTCTGTCTGTTTCATTCTTGGTTACTGATTACCTGCATGGCCTCCACTGCTGTGCTAGAGCAAAGCAGGCCAATGAAGGACTTCGCTCACAGGCTTCGCACCCAGTCACACACCTTGTTTCCTTCACCATCAAGTGAGGAGTTTAAGGGAGCATCAACGAGGTCATATAGCCTTAAATGCCCCGCTGGAGGATTGGACTTTGTTTCCTGGGTATTTAAATCACATCTTCCTTTCACAGAAGTTTGAAAACAGTGTTGTTGTAATTAAATTGACTCACCTTTTAAATTAAATTAATTTAAATCACAGTTTATTGGAAACAACAATGCTGCATGTTACACAGGATTTCCTATGCTGACTGTGTTCCGGACAAGGTATGGTGACACAGGATGCATGGGCACTTGGCAAGTGCTGGTGCATGTCTGCATCCTAAAGACAGTCCCTTAATGGTTGCATTCTGCAAGTACTGACTTGCCCAGCCCAGTGTAATTTCATTAAAGCTTGTGTGCACTTGCTTACAGCCAGGAACTGTTCAGTGCTGGTCGAATTTTTATCCACCCCTCCAAGCCCTTCGTCATTTGACCCTTTCCTCTAAATGTTTTTTTTTTTTCAGGTGTTACTCATTATGTTTTTACTTTCTTGTACACTTTATGTAACATAATTTTATTATGATTTCTTTTTTTTGCAGTGCTTGGAATCCCCTCTCCCCTCTTATTTCTTGTTTTTGCCTTTGAATGATATACTTTGTTTTCTTTATTCAGCATTGGGAGATGTCACATGATTGTTTGGCAAGTGCTGTAACTTATATTATTTTGAGAATATTTCATTCAGGACACTCGAGATTGAATTGGAATTTCATTTTACAGTTTCCTTAAGTGCAGAAGCTTTGTTAATTGCATAAATAACAGGAAGACTACAGTCTCTTACTTCTGAAGGCAAATCCCATGGAAATTACAATGACATCAGTTTCCCCTGGTCTATGTGCAAAGTTGCACACAGCAACATGGAGATTTGCTCCTACTCACGTCAATAGAGGATGTTCTGGAATAATGTAAATCTGCTATGCCGATTGGTTGCTTCAATTTGAAATTAGGGCGATGAAAGCCCCTATTTGGTACTACAGTCGCCATGTTGCAAAGTGCTTCTGGAAATGCCTAGAACTATATAACTGGACGTGAAGGCCAACTCGGAGGTTCTCTCTCTCTGTTGAGCATGTTCAGCATGGCAAACTCGGACGCAACCACTCCCTCGTCCATTGTCAACAAATCGAGACCTCAAGTTACTATCCAGCTCAGTCTTAATAATGTCAGCTTATGAAGCCCCTCTTTTTGTACATCAAACAACTGCACACTGGAAGTATGTGCAAATTCTTCATTATATTGTTATTGTTAAGCCAAGCGTATGTTATTGCTCAACCATCCTGAACTCCAACTTAGCCATTCCCCTAGTGACAGCAACTTTAGTCCTGACAGTATCAATAATTTTTTTTTTAAAAAAAACAGCATTATTTTACAAATACTTTATCACTTTTAACCTTACAACCTACAGTACTTTTACACTTAGTTATTACCTTTATTTACACACTTATCGTAACAGTACACCAGTTTTAGTATGTCTTCCTCAAAGAATATATCACCTGGGATAAAAGCCAGGTCTGCACATTTTGCTTTACATTGTCGTTGAGTTTTCTACCAAGGAGTTGTTCAGCTAAAGAAACAAATGAAATTTGCTTGGTGTCAAGTCTGGACTGTAGGAAGGGTGACCAGATTTTCCCCCTACCAGATGATGATTAGATCTGGAGGAGTTTATTTTGGCTGTGTGGGGCCAGAAATTGACACTCACGGTTTACCCATAAACCTCAGATAGTCGACAATGAACGTTTTGTGGCATAACATTTTAGTATTAAAAAAAAATAACTGATTTTACTTCACATTCAATGGGTCCTTGATTGTTTTGAAGAGTTCCAAACACTCAAACAATAGGAAAACACAAAGTGATGATTGGTCATAGATGTGTCTGGTTTACTAATGAATGGAGGAAATGACTGTCCATGCACAAAATCACAACTGCAGCGCTGTAACAGCAAAATATTTAAAGGTACTTACTTTAAAAACTTGCCCCATATTTAATATATATATATATGTTTTTGTTGATTTCCAAAGAGCTTTTGATAAAATTGAATGGGAAGCATTATGATTTAAACTGAGCAAAAAAGGAATACACAAATATGTATACACTAAGAAAAATTGCCGGTTAATAAAATCTACTGTTTTCAAATCCAATTTTCTCCTTTTACTTCGACAGACATGGAACACTGAGCTGAACCCTTATTTAATGTAACTCTACCAGCTTTTTTACTATTAATAATACCTCTATAAAAGGGTAAAGGGGTAAAGAGTACAGACACAAAGGGGACACCTCACTCACTTCAACCTATACAGATGTATTGTGCCTACCACCCACCCAGGAGGCAGGGATGAAATGAGGAAACCAAAAGTGCCACACAGAGTCGTGGCTAGACAGGCCACAGAGACGTACGGAAGTCCCTAACAAGGGTTGAGATCTCATCCTGGTGTCAGGCCCCACTAAGTAGGCATCACAACACTGTTCCAGTGTCGCACTGAGTGCCTCCCCCTCCCCCGGAGTACAAGGCTGGCCAAACACCACCTAGGGTAGAAAACAGCAGTTACCATGCGCAATCATCTGTCATCTGCCTGGCACTGCCAACACTACATGCTTGAAAGTATACCTTAAAGATGACAACGAAATGGCATGAAAGGAAATTATGGAAAAGAAACCATGGTATGAAATACTGTACCCCAGGTTTCACGTATACCTGGTGGACAATTCTATAATTAATGGGAAAATCTGTGGAAAACTGGAAAATCTGTTCCTCTGCATCAAGATTTTCAGTTGTCATTGCGATTCTAACCTCCAAGAATCAGGAAGATCACAAGGCAATTTGCCCATTAACGTAACAGAAGCTACTGTTCACAGTGATCTTTGACATTAACATGTTAACTAACAATTTCCTGTAAAAGGTTGATGAAACACACACATTTTGACCTAATGTTAAACCAGCTCTTTGTGACAAACAGGAATTGACTGGTGTTTAGTTGACTTCACCATTTGATTTTACAGTATTATAGAAGTTACACAGTAATTGAGGATTAGTTATGTTTACATTACACCTCGCTTACTTGTGAAGATTAAGACATGCCATAGGACCAGCTCAGCAAGTTCATATTTCCATTGGCTCTACTATCAACAGGATACAAGATAACAGAACTACATGAAATAGTCAGCTGCAAGTTTAGGATGGGAACAAGGTTCTTGAAAAATATCCTAATTTTCACAAGTCAGTGAGGAATAGTAAAAGAATAATCTACCTTCAATTAACGTAAGTACCTGGGTGACCGAGCTTCGCTCGGCGTTTTTTGCCTCTGTTTTTGTGAAATCTTGTTTTTTTTTTTTTTTTGGGGAGAAGATACTTATTTAGATAAACCTAAAAGGCAAAACGTTAACTAAATAAAACTACTTGTCGCAATTGTTAAGAGTAATGTCCGAGATACAAGAGATATAGAAATACATAAAATATTTCATAAACACCATCATTTCAGATGTAAAACGTGTACTGCTAAAAGTAGGCCTCCCCGTAGATATCCACCCAGTTTGAGGTTTTCGTCCAGCATTTGTTCCATTATGGAGTTCAGTTCTTTGCTCCAAGACGTTAACACGTTGGCCAAGGTCCTTCATACTTCCGTCGAGTTCTTCCATGGCTTCCTTAACCCCGGCCAGTCGCTCATTAGTATTCTCCGATAGACCTGTCTTCATATTGGAATTCCCGTCTTCATCTTTTCCGTTTCGGAGTTTACATTTTCAATTTGGCTTCCATTTTTGTTCCCATATTTTGTATTCTGTAGTTTACATTTTTCCAATTCTGTTTTCATATTTGTTTCCTCTGCCACATTCCGAAATTTATTTCATTTCCCATTATGTCCATCTTGGCTAACATTTGTTTCAACAATTGTTCCATATCATGCTTTCCGTCGCACTCCTGACACCAATTGTGATTACGTTACTTTTTTAACTATTTCTTTATTTTTTATTAAAACACCGGAGCGACACTAAGCAAAAGCAATGTTGAAGAATAACAAATACTACAGGAAGAAAAGCTGGTTGATAAAGCCATGTGAATGTACTACGCATTTATGTTTCAAACATAAAGGAAATTGTATGAATTGTTCGTAATTGTTCGTCGAAGTGGGAGTAGTGAAAGAAATGTGATTGTGTTTTACTAAAGAAAAATGAGTAGAAAAACCATGTGAATGTTATACGTTGCACTTATATTTCAAGTGTATGGAAAAATGTATGGATTGTTTGCAGAAGAGGGAGTAGTATGTTAGGTAAAAGAAAAGGAAAGAGAGAAAACCATGTGAATGTAATACATTGCGTGGTAAAATGGATTGCATAAAAACCTTCGCCATGAAAAAAATTAGGTATGTCACTTTTCATGGCGATTGGTCAACCTGTTTTGGAATTTAATCACTCTTCAACATAAGATATGTATAGGCGTTGGTATGTATGAAGTTGATAAACCATAGGGAATAACATGTGAATTGTTACGTAAAATAAAAGTGAGTAGAGAAAGCAGTATGAATGTAATACGTTGTATTTGTTTCAAGCATATAGCAAATTGTATGAATTATATGTTGAAGGGTGAATAGCGAAAGAAGACTGTGTCTCGTAAAGGAAGCATTAGTAGAGGAAATCGTGTAAATGTAATACGCTGCATTTATATTTCAATCCTTGAATATTATATGACTTGTATGTTGAAGGGCAAACAGAGGATACATGAATGCGCTACGTAAAAGAAAAGCCAGTAGAAAACCATTTGAAAGTAATATATTGTGTAGTAAAATTGTTACCATAAGAACTCTCCATGAAAAAAATACATATACGTACCGAATTTTGCGGTGATCGTTTAAGCGGTTTTCAAGATTAACAGTTAGATATATACAAACATTCAAGTTGTATAGATGATATGAACTGTTTGTAGAAGAGTGAGTGGAGAAAGTCATGTGAAGGTGTTACCTAAAAGTGAGTAGAGTAAACACTGTGAATGTAACATGGAGCATTTCTATATCAAACATGCACAAAATTGTATGACTAATTTCTAGAAGAGTAAGTAGAGAAACAGGAATGAGTGTGTTACCCAAAAGCAAGTAGAGAAAACAGTATGAATGTAATATGTAGCATTTCTATTTCAAATATGCACGAAATTGTATGACTTATTTGTAGAAGAGTGAGTAGAAAGAGATGTGAATGTGTTACCTAAGAGTGAGTAGAGAAAACAGTATGAATATAATATGTAGCATTTCTATTTCAAACATACAGAAAATTGCATGACTTATTTGTAGAAGAGTGAGTAGGGAAAGAGGTGCGAAGGTATCATCTAATAGTGAGGAGAAAACAGTGTGAATGTAATAGCACTTCTGTTTCAACCATACAGAACATGGTTTGACTTATTTCAAAAGTGGGGATAAAAGTGTTTTTCGGTGCAAAATCATGCTTTTTATGGAAAATTGTTTCCAGAGGAGTGAGTAGTGAAAGAGATATGAATGTGTTACCTAAAAGTGAGAGGAGAAAGTGTGAATGTAATAGCACTTCTGTTTCAAACATAAAGAACATGGTATGACTTATTTTAAAAGTGGGGATAAAATGTTTTTGGTACAAAATCATGTTTTTTATGGAAAATTATTTATAGAAAGGTGAGTAGAGAACGACATGTAAATGTGATAGCTAAAAGTAAGTAGAGAAAACACTGTGAATGTAATATGCAACATCTCTATTTCAAACATACAGAAAATTGCATGACTTATTTGTAGAAGAATGAGTAGGGAAAGAGATGTGAATGTGTTACCTAATAGTGAGAGGAGAAAACAGTGTGAATGTAATAGCATTTCTATTTAAAACATACAGAACATGGTATGACTAATTTTAAAAGTGGGGATAAAAGTGTTTTTGGTGCAAAATCACGTTTTTTATGGAAAATTATTTATAGAAAGGTGAGTAGAGAACGACATGTAAATGTGATAGCTAAAAGTAAGTAGAGAAAACACTGTGAATGTAATATGCAACATCTCTATTTCAAACATACAGAAAATTGCATGACTTCTTTGTAGAAGAGTGAGTAGAGAAAGAGATGTGAATGTATCACCTAATAGTGAGAGGAGAAAACAGAGTGAATGTAATAGCACTTCTGTATCAAACATACAGAACATGGTTTGACTTACTTAAAAAGTGGGGATCGAAGTGTTTTTCGGTGCAAAATCACTTTTTATGGAAAATTGTTTACAGAAGAGTGAGTAGAGAAAGAGATGTGAATGTGTTACTTAAAAGTGAGAGGAGAAAACAGTGTGAATGTAATAGCACTTCTGTTTCAAGCATACAGAACATGGTATGACTGGTATAGTAGGGATAAAATGTTTTTGGTACAAAATCATGTTTTTTATGGAAAATTGTTTATAGAAGACTGAGTAGAGAAAGAGATGTGAATGTGTTACCTAAAAGTGAGTAGAGAAAACACTGTGAATGTAATATGCATGTATACCAAAATTTAACCAAATCTTTAGAGCCATTTCTGAAATACCGGGAATATATATACAAGAATTGCACTGTAGAAGCGGGAATAAAAAATGTTATTTTTTATGTAAAATCACGTTTTTTCGGGAATTACGCCTATATAGATGAACTTAAAAAGCAAAACTCTATCTGAATACAAAATTTGATCGAAATTGTTAGAGCCGTTTCCAAGTTGCGCAGAATAAATATATATATATACAAGAATTGCTCGTTTAAATATATAAGATTAACCTCAATGATCAAAACACTTCCAATCATTAGTGATTAACATAATTTCATTTATGTACAAATTAATCAGAATACAATATTTTGTATACAGAATGTTTGTGAAATAAGTATATAAAGATAAAAAATATTCTTGATTGTCAAACTGTATGGAAGAAGGGGAGGTGGAAGTTAAGGGAAAGAAAAAGAAAAGAATATAAAAATTGCTGAGAAATAAACATCATTAATTCTGTTTCAGAACATTTTTTGTGTAAACAAGAATAGTTCAAAGAATTAATAAAACAATTATAACAGTTAATTTTGTGTATGGTTTGAAAACTAATGTTCCAAGAATTAATGATGTAAAAATACAAAATCAAAGTGCAAAATCATGTAAGCAGGTTACAATGCCAGCAGAATTGGGGGCTCCATTGTATGCAGACAAGATTGTGAGAGGATTACAAATGCACAAGTATTGCCTTAGGATTGGTGCGGTTTTTGTAATTATTAATGACGTTGTGTCTTTGAGCTATTGAGATCTTTGTGATCTCAGGGTGTGGTAACGGATGGAATGAAAAATCACACAATGTTTCTTCACCACAATGTATTATTTTATTAACACTTTATCGATATTTTACATTAAATAATTCCTCTTAGCACCATTCTAAATGATATAAAACGTTTCCACTTTTTCATTTAGTGGAACTAATGCTTGATGAAAGTCTGGTGAAAGTTCTATATTCACACGTTACACCAATACGTCCTTATGTCTTGATTACACACACACACACGAATGGGCAGTTTATGGCGTCACCTCACGCGACACCGCCTTTTTCGTATACATCCGCGTATGCGTCCATCAAATAGTTCTTTCTTGTTAGGGAAGCAATCCCTAACCATCCTCCCTTACTTTTATTATGGAACACACATAATTCTAATATTTATACATATATATTAAAATCAAATATGGAAATATTGATGACGTCTTTAAACTAACTTAGTTGTTCGTAACAATGAACATTTGTAACACGTTTTCGTCATTTGACCAACACATACCAACATCAAAAAACAAATTACACTTTTAACAAATATTCACATAAACGATTTTCTTTTGGGGTCTTCTAATATTCTGTCTCAGGATGATTAAGTAAATATGAAAAGACAAAAAAAAAAAAAAAAAAATCTTATGAACATATCTCTAGCTTTTATACATGGCATTTATTCTCACCTTTTCTTTTATTGTATGTATAGGAGTCGCTCTGTCTCGATCACGTATGAGACTCCGACCTGATCTGTGCCTTGATCTGTTACCTCGAGGATGATTCACCATTGTACAGCCTAACTTACGATAAAAATCTTCAAAACTATGCAGGAACCTACACAAAAAGAAAGCAAAGGTTTAAAGAGAGAAAATCCAGTAGTTGGATAGCTGTCCTATTTTAGGGACACAGCCTGCTAATAAATCTGTAAAAAACCATGAATAATAAAGCTTAAAAAATTTGTAATATAAGGATATTTGACAAAGTATGTTAATATACAGATTATTATAAAATTTGGAAACAGGACAGCTAACCATTTTAGAATTGTTCATTTCATTTGGTGTAGCATTCAAATGATTGTGTAGAATGTACAAAGAAACACGGATAATTTGTAAACCAATAGTTTCTAAAAACACATAGTTGCAATTCAAACTGTCAGAACACATGTACAGTAAACTTAAGTAAACAAAAAGTAGACCAATCACTTCCCAATTTGAAATTTGGTATTTCTCTCAAATAAGGAATACAAGCCTCATAGTGTAGTTTCCTACCACCCACCCCCCCTCCTTCTCTCAACCTCCTTAATTTGGTCTACAGTTGCTTCAAATTGGATTGAAAAGTCAAGAACCAATCCGCTGTCTTGTCTGTCAATGACAATTGTTTACTCTTTTGATGGCGTTGGAGATAGAGGAACAAACTATTTCTTCATAGAGCTTCTATGTCTTTTTGGCTCTGAATTAATCAGTAATCGCCAACCATACTGTGTGATGTTTGTTGTTTCCAATAAATTCACTCTTCCTGCAGAAGCCAAGTATGTATGCGAGGGTTTTGGTCTCATTATTTTGGCATTTGTACACTGTTTATAATACAAGAGCTCAATAAAATTGTATTTGACTATAACATAGATATATTTTTCATACAAGAAGCAAATCTAACAAATGATCAACTTAAATACTTCAATTATACTGGATTTTTACTAAACCTACTACCCAAAAATATACATATAAGTAGTGGAATATTAGTGGAGTCAAAATGGATATTAAATCCTCCTTTCAAATTGTTAAAGAAATGGATAATACAGACAAAGCTGAATTAATAAAGCTAACTTTTTGGGATAACAAAACACATCTTCATTTATACAGTATTTACAATCCTCCCAGGAATGAACCAGATCTCTCACTTACTGGCCAATTAAATAAAAATCATAATTGGGGATTTCAATGCCCATTCCAAAGAAGGGGTTATGAAAAAGTGGATTCTACAGGGAAGGTAGATGAATTTTTGAATACCACAACCTTTGAACTGATTTATAATAAAGATCCCACAACCTTCATTCATTACTCTGGAGCAGTAACTCAGACCTCTTGTTAGCAACAACAGATATTGTTTCAAAAATTAAAAAACAATATATAGAAGACAAAAGTTCTGGTCACAGAGCAGTAATTGCTCATATAGAACTAGATAATACAAATAACAAGTCAACATCACACGAATCTGTATTGGAACTTCAAAACAGCAAATTGGAACAAATATAAAATTGAACTGGAATATAAACTTAAAAAACAAATTCACAGCTGCATGACCAACCAGTTCATATGAACAAAAATTTCTGTAATCATCCTAGAAACCGCAAAAAAACACATTCCACATGGAAGAATAAAAAATTTCAAACCCTTTTGGAACCCCCAGTTAGAAGAACTGAAAAAGCAAAGGGATATAGCTAGAAATACTGCTGAACAAACAAAACATATCAAGACACACAAATATGTCGAAAGAAATGTGCCTCACTAAAAAAAGAAGTTAATACAGTGAAAAAGAATCGCTTTAATAATTTCTTAGGAAAAATGGATTATATGACAGATAGAAACGAAGTCCATAAAGAATGTCAAGGACAGGAAAGAAAACAATAGCACACCTATAATACACAACAATAAAATATTAACAAATGATGCAGTCATAGCCGAAACATTCAATAAATATTATGCTAAGTCACATAAAGTAACCAGAAATAATAAAAAGGAATGTAAACAATTTAAGAAAGATTTGAAACAAGAAAGAGAATGTGATCCAAACACTTAATACAATCATTTTTCAAAATTTTGATATGCAAGAACTGAACATTGCAATTAATAATCTAAACAACAAAAAGTTTCCTAGTCTCCTGGACCAGATCACATACATCCAGAGTTCATAAAAAAGCTTGGAAAAACAGCAAAACTACTACTAAAACTCTACAATCTATCCTGGAAAACCACTGTACCTGACTATCCTGGAAAACCACTGTACCTGCCGAATGGCAAAAAGCAATAACTGTCCCACTCTTTAAGAAAGATAAAACAGCATCAGAAATAAAAAATTATAGACCAATAGCTCTTACTAGCATAATAGCAAAAGTGATGGAAAGAATGGTGTCAAATAGGTTAAACTGGTTTCTAGAATCACATTTAATTTCCCCATGTCAAGCTCAATTCAGAGAACTCCACTCTACAAATGAACAAGTCTTACTTCTCAGTCAAGAAATCAAAGACTCCTTCAATAGAAAAGAAGATAATGTATCAGTTTTTATTGATTTCCAAAGTGCATATAACTCTATACGTAGAACAAAACTACTAAAGAAAGTAAAAAAATAGGGATACAAAGTCAAATGTTTTCATGGCTATGTCATTTCTAATGCAACACTTTATTGCTACCGGATATGGAAGAAATATATCTAAATATAAACAAGTACACCATGGCTTACCACAAGGCACAGTGCTCAGCACAACACTTTTTAATATATTTATTAATGACCTGCCACAAGATATACAAGAATCAGGTGTGAAGTGTGCACTATTTGCCGATGACTTAGTAATGTGGATTTCAAAACCAAAATACAAAAGTACAGAACTAGAAAAAACCATGCAACAAACCTTAACCAACCTACAAAGGTGGACCAAAGAAAATTTAATGACTGTTAATACAACAAAATCAAACTACCAAATCTTTTCACTAAGAAAAATCCACTAAAAATAAAACTAAATTTTGAGGGTCAACAATTACCAGAAACAAAGGAAGCAAAGTATTTGGGAGTTATATTTGATACCAAACTTATATGGACCGAACAAATAGAAAATATAATACGAAGAGCAGAAAGGCATCTTTCACTGTTAAAACATCTAACAGGAATGAAGTGGAGATGTTCCAGAGCAACTTTTAACATGACATACAATGTATATCTTTGAAAACCAAAGTCTGAGACTAATTATTACAGGTGCTATCAAAACCACACCAGTACCAGCTATGGAAATACTAACCAACCAATACCCCATTGAATATGAAATAGAAAAAGTTGATCAGACTCCCATTCAACACATGGAACAAGAGAAATTTTACACATGCACTAAAGACTCAGGAGAGCTTTCTTTCCAAAATTCAAGACATCAGGAAGAATATAGACCTTCTTAATTCAAAGGAAAACTTCCTACATAAAGTCAATCCAACACAGACATCACATATTATTTACACCTGACAGAAGAAGTTAAGAAAAGTGATACTCCAACTAGTGTTCTAAAATTGCCATTAGAGACAATTCATACTAGATTTTCGGAACATGAATGGCTCCATATTTATACTGATGGATCACTGATATCAAACCGAGGTGGAGCAGTGGCTGGAGTCACGTGTCACCTCTTTTCCTATTACAAATCTTTAAGTTATGGAACTACTAACTTTGATGGAGAAATTGAAGCAATTCAAATGGCCCTACAAAATCTTTTGTACAGAATTTCACATTTTCAGCAAGCAGTTATTCTCTCAGATTCCAGGGCTGCAATTATAGTAATTACTTCCAAGTTGTCACCAAAAAACCAAACAATTATAGAATGTTGGAAAATCCTTACCCATCTAACAGCACTTCAAAAACACCTAGTCTTCCAATGGATACCAGCTCACTGTGGACTGAGTGGTAATGAGAAAGCTGATTTTCTTGCAAAAAAGGGTACCGGCAGTGTACAGAAATCTATAGTTAATCTACCATTTTATGCAGCTAAAAGATCGTCAACTCAGAATTCAAAAAAATTATTGCAATATATTACTATGAAAAATCAAAAAATAAAAGACGGGAACTACCAGACATTCAAACTGTAATTCCTGAGTATCCTCGAAAAGCAGCAGTTGCAGCCTTCAGGTTGATTACGGGAAATGCTTGTCTGGCAAAACATTTGAACAGAATTGGGATAAGTTCTTCACCACTCAGTTCTCTATGTCATCTGCAAGAGGAAATGGACCAAGACCACCTTTAAATATGCCCGGCCACTTGTAGCGCCCCATCCATCAGTGAAAAATATTGGAGAGCAAGAAGATTAATGACTTCATTGTCAGAAATCCAGCATTAACAACATAATACAAACATTTATATGTACGCGTGGAAGAGCCAAACCCACCAGGAATTATTGCCATAGTTAAATTTCAACAATGTGGGGTAATCCCAGCAATAATGGAAATATTTTCAAGAGTTTTATGATTGCTATACACTTTAATTTTTTGAACTAGTGTCTTAGATCAAAGAATTTTCACTGAAGAACTTTACAGAACTGACGAGGCTGAGGACTTGCTTCTCCACAAATATAATGCAAGGTCTCTTATTGACAAGTTGACGACAAATTTACTAACCAATTACAATTAATACCTCATTATACCAGATGAGTCAGCCACCCCTAATTTTTTTGAGGAGGTAAGCCACCTGTCAAGTGGTATGTGCACTTTAGTTCAGTTTTGCACTTACTAAGATGGATTGCTTGTCATCGTCAGACAAATGTGCAAAATTCATACGAACAGCAGTTTAAGGTGCACACCTCAAAAATATACGAATTGTTTACAGAGTGCAAATTCCAGGTTTCCAGCCGATTTTACAAACTTTTGTTAGAGTATACATATTAACACAATTCAGTAAATGCCTCTGCCAAAATGGACCTATCATATGAGTATACTAATATTAACTAAAAGGAAAATGGCAGATTGTTAGACTTAGAGCTAGGGTTGGCTGCAATAAATTAGGGACACAGCTCATCCACCATGGACCAGTACAGTCAAAACACCCATTATATTAAGTAACAGTTTATTTAAATTTTTCCATAAACTTCATCTCATACATCTCAAATAACATGCATAATAGCTTTTGCCATTATTTCAAAACACCCAGCAAAGGGTTAAAGCCGTCTTAAAAGGCTAAATTAGGCACAAAACTTGCGACATGGAAATGGCGCATCACATTCAAGTGGTGCAGTTCAACTCAGAATGGGCTTTCAGTCAAGGTTCGAAATAGCTGAAAGGAATTATGACTGTAACCTGTGCGCTAATCCCAGGAACAAGGGGTTCACGTCTCAACATTGTTCAATTTTTTTAATGCCCATCACAACTTGGAAACCGAATTATATCTAATTATGAAGTCCCTGAGGGCTTAGCATATTATAACTTAAGTTGTTTTTGGTTGTCTGCATTCTATAATAAAATGACTTCTGCCGCATTGGACTGACATGATGTAGTGTGTTGTTATGAACGCTGACTCCTTTCATTCTCCACGTGTAAGCTGTCGCATGATAGCTTGTGTCATTTGACAGACCAGTACATTGATATACTTTTGATCTACGGAGAAGCAAGAACCAATCACAAGCACCTCAGCATCTATACTAGGAGATATATTCTAGGCAATACCATTAAATGGAATTAAATCAATTAACATAAAAATTATTCAGTCAATGTTATTTGTGAATATTACATGGTAAAAAAATTGATACATGCAGCGGATTTGAACCACCTCTACAGCACACAGATTACTTACAAATTATGTGCTTGTTCCAAATGAGCTACCTCTTAACTTGAGAGATAAACATTCCATTTAAAATGTAATATTCGCTGGTCCCAGTGTACATTTGCAGTGGTGTAAACGTCAGCTATCCAATTACTAGGCTTAGGTCAGTTACATTAAAGAGGATTCAAGTTGTGTGTTCGTAGTGCATGTGACGGCACAGTGTGGGGAACTGGTTCTGTCTGCTCTACAGACAAAGCATGCATAACTTCATGCATTTGGTAGCTAACCTACTAAGCACACTAATTACAAATATATTAAAAGGCGATACTTAAACATCTACATTAGTCTAAAGCTATATCTTTGAGAATAAGTTGGATACAACTCGTGGATCAAGGCTTCACGGGTGATCAGCCGTGTTAGCTTTATAAATGTCGAGCTTCTCCAGCCGGAAAAATAAGCAGTAACCCAACATTGCATAGAGCAGGTCCACAAAATAAACTTCAAAGACACGAAAGTTCTAGAACACACAGAAAATTACTGGGACAGACTCATCAAGGAGGCCATCCACATCAAATTACACCCCAACAATTACAACAGAGATGGCGGACTCAAACTAAGCTCCGCGTGGACAACAGCCATCAGAAACACCTACAAAAATAGCAACACCATGGACCCCGAACAAAATACGTACCCATGGGAAGACACCCCAACTGGTGACCCCGGACAAAGTTCGTACCCACAGGAAAACACTTCAGCCGAGGACACACATACCTCATGACACCAGACCCAATCACAGACCATCACCTGCTCATTGGCTAGATCGATAGTGGGATTTGCGCTTGTCGGGGACCAGTCTTACGGTAACTCACCACCATGGGATATAAGAAACGCGCGACTCGGAAGTCCAGCAAAGCCGCACCGAAGCCTCTTGCCGTGGCCCAGGCTGTTTCACCATCAGAGCTTAGATGTGCCACTCTTCAGCAGGAGCAAATATCAGCATCTCCACACCAGTCACCAATCGTGGCTCGCTGCTCGACCCGAGCAGTCACTGAGGTGCTTATACCCACGCCGCCAACACCTCATTCATTGCGGACGCCGCCGTCGCCACAGCACAGGCAACCAGCGCCATCGCCCATTCCCTTAGGGCAGCTGATCGACCTCCAGAACGACACTCATTCAGCAACAATCAACGTCACCGCCACCATTCCTTCAGCTGTTCCAACCTGCACCACCGCCGAGCCAAACCCAGCACCACCAGCTGACGCAGATGCCGCCACCACCCACAGCGCAGGCCTGGCGACACAGTGCAGTGGTATGTGGGTTACCTCGGGACTTCCTGTGCCGCTACCTACTGACCGCCACCAGGCAACACTGGAACTCAGTCAGCAGGGCCTCATGGATCATCACTGACCGTGGCCCAACATCGATGGTTCGGCTAGAATTTCGGGACCTGGGCGACCGAGAAGTGGCCCTGGCCGTGGGACTGTCCTTATTTGGCCAGTGCCTGCGTGTTGAGCCCAGCTGAACCGGTCGTCTGGTCCCCTGTCGCCGCTGTTGCCAGTACGGCCACGCGGCCGACACTTGCACAGCTGGCTCCCGGGCCCTTACAGCACAGTGCACAGGGCACGACCTTCGACACCACCGTAGGTACTGCACCACCTGTAATGGCTTTGGCCATTACACAGGTCAGGCACAGTGCCCTCTCCATCTCCGCCGAGCCCAGCAGAGACCCACACCAGTGGCGCACACTGCTCCACAGCCACGTCCATCAGACCAACAACCAGCGCAGAGCACATCACCATCAGCAACACCTGCACCAAGAGAAGAAGTTGCCCCAGCCTCCCCTTCCCGGGACCGTGCCTGGCTGGATGCAGTACAGAATCTCCACTCACAGATCCTCATCATCAGCTCCCGCCTAGCCACCCTGGAGGAGGCCATCTCCACACTTACAGATGCCATCAACAGAATTCGCAGTCACTCAGCCTCCACAGTAGTCCAACATAGCCACACCACGCCAATAGCCACAACAGATGCAGACTCTTCACCTACACCAGTTCCTCTTTGACAACATAACGGTTGTGGCTGCGACGCACTATGTCGGCATATGAAGTGCACCAACAAATTCAACTGACACCATGAATGATCAACGACATCATCCACCACTACAGAGCTCATCACTCATAACATTCACCATCACTTGCTACCAGGGGGCACTCAGAGCTTAGGTCATGTTTGTCCTCTGGCACTTCAGTAATTTTACTCACTGTTACTGCCACTGGCAGGCAGCATTCATTATCACCACAGAATGTGCAGGTGCATCTATGCGGTACTGCAGCAATGAGGTTTTGACCTCAATACTTTGGAAAACTGAGGAGAGTTTTTCATCTTTCCTGAAGATGGCCATGGAGTCTACAATGGCCGAAAGCTCGACATTTATAAACCTAACACGGCTGATCACCCGTGAAGCCTTGATCCATAACGTTCGCTGTGAAAGCTTCAAATCTTACATTACATTGGATACAACTTGAAACTAGTCACAGTACAATTTGCAAAAGTAATAAGATAAGCGGAGCTTTTAGTTTCTAATTAGTTCTTAATTTAGATTCTGTCGCTTCACTGTTAATAGCTTTAATTTTTCTTAATCTACATTAGTACTAATTTTGTTGAGTGTGTAACTAAAGATATTCATGTTAAATACTTGGTAGAACATAGCATAGGGGCTGATGTTTTCATGTTCGAGTATAAAATGTGGATTGCATACACTGGAAAATAAGGGGCAGGTGACTCACCTGGTATAGTGTACATTCAGACAATACTGCAATTCTTTTAGTGCAACTGTCACTGCAAATTGAAAAATCTATTATGGGATCAGTAATTTATTTTGAATTATCTAAATGCAGGTGCAAGCAAGCTGGTCCAACCATTAAAACTATAAAAAAACTAAACAGCATTCAAGACTACAGCAATGTTGGAAAACAGTTACTTAACTATAAGAATATTATTTTAATGAAGTTGACATAAGTAAACTGAAAAAAGTTACTGTAGGATACAGGTTCCTTAGGTATGAAGCTATAAAGCAAGACAACGGCTTTTCTATAACTGTATAAATTTCACTTCAAATATTTTAAGATGCCTAGCTTATAAGATCATATCACAAGGCCATCTGAACTCCCATCAACTTCGTTACACTACTTTATGCATAGCTGTTAAAATCTCACTTTATGCACTGCAAATATGTAATGACTAGAGCCCGGATTTTTATGTAATTACATATTTTCAATCCTGCATAATATTTCAATGAGAAGTAAAAATGTTGGCAAATTACGTCATTTGGGACTCCCTTACAAATTTTTATTTTAAATTTTTTTTACATATTTTGCACAGTTCTACATATTTTAACAATGTTACATAAAACGTACATATTTTCTGGGTTTCGTTACAATTTTATTTTTTAAAACATATTGTCACATTATAAACTACTATTTTCACAAGTTTTGCTGAAAGCAACAAAAATCAATCTGCGAGATGCAAGTTAAATTAAGAATGCGATAATAACCGCGTCGCCTCGCTCTGATTGTTGTCCGTTTATATCAAAGAAGGTGCCGTTCGACAATGTTGACCTCTAGTGTCACGATTCTTGTAGTGCTTTGGGCATTTAAAAGAACTGGAGAAATTGATTGTTACTATTGTTACCGTTGTCGCAGTAGTAGTATAATAGCTGCGAGGAAACAAAGTGAGCCGCTGGAGAACCAGCAATATAGCAAGGCGATAATACTGCAATTAGTTTCTTGCAAGTCTTAGTAAAATGGCACCAGTTGCGTCCTCGCTATCCTGCAAGTTGAAATCATGTGTGAAATTAGATAGCACCTTTACAACCGAAGGAAAAGTAATAGTCTGTCAAGCATGCGGTAAAAGAATTGGTTGTTCCATGAAATCTCAATTGGAACATCAAAAGTGCTTTTCACATACGCAACAAACACCTAGTCTTCTAAAAAGCAAGTCTCTGCTTATAAGAACATTTTATCCGATAGGAGACAAGCACTGACCCTTGAAAATATGGAAAAGTATATAGTTATTCACTGTACGTTGAAAGAAGCAAAAGACTCGAAATGAAAATGCCTGGTTGTTTATTGTATGTCAAGAGATAGAAAACTGAAAATGCATCCTCATTATAAAATTCAATTATTCTGAATTGATTGTTTCACTCATTGGTAAATTAGTTCAGTATTTCAACATTGTTTTACCGTCTAAAATTTAAGTAAAATAATTATGTGAAATGAGTAATTTTAATAAATATAATCCAAAATATTTTTTATTTCCTAATTACCTACTTGAAAATAAATTTTAGGTAAATTCTGCATAAAACAAAACATTTTCCCTATATTAATTCTATATTTAGTAAATTTTAACTCATTGTAATTAATTTACTTACTTACAGAACCATACAATTACAAAATTCTGGGTAATTTGCAGTCTGCATTTATATTTGAGGTGGTAATCTTTAGCATTTAGATTATTACATAATTTTACATATTTTGTTGATATTACTTATTTCATTACATATTTTGATGTTTTTGTTACATAAATATGTACATATTTCACACCTTGATATTACATAAAAATCCGGGCTCTAGTAATGACATATATAATCCACGGTAATTAAATTCTGTGTATTATTCATCCTTGTATGTGTAAACAATCCAGGTGCCGATGGCATGCAATACATTTCATATTTGCTCATATTTACAGAATGTCAAATAAGCACTTTAAGAAACCAAAGCAAGGCCAAAAAGAATTCTTACTTTTTGTATGCCTGTTTCACCAGGTTAACTGTGCTTGAACTACCCTGGCCAAATCCCAGTTTATGGGATATTATCTTCCACTGGTTTTGATTCGTTACTCTATTGTATCCCCCAAGTTTATGCACAACCTGAAACAACAAATAATCACACATATAAATATAATTCATAACTACCAAAGAGAAACTTAGCAACAGTGCTAACTAATGAGTCAAGGATACATCTGATACACCACTAGCAATTGTGGAACATGTCCCTCAGTAGATGGTAATTGTTATTTTATGCCAACCAGCTTACTGCTGGTTTTTTAAACACATGAGCTGTGTGTGGGCTTGTCCTGATTCTACGTCTCAAATGTTCCTGAGTAATTTGAATATATTAAATACTAAAGCATATACATCTTGGGCTGCCCATCAAATTGGGCCCAAGCCCCTTGTCATTGGACAGCCCTAAGAAATTTCTTACATATGATTTTGACATGTGCTATTCTTAACTCTAACAAATCTTTATATACTTTCTTCAAATTTGTCTTTTGAATCACTTTTCTGAAGAATTTCCCTTATACTTTCTATTTCCCTAAATTCTTTATTACTTTTAGACTACCCTTTCATTCTTAGCTTTTTTCTTTCCTTTCCTAACCATTTGCTAGTAAATTTTTACACCTCACAGATTCACTTTATCTTTCTGTTTACCACTACCACTTCCACTTCCTTTGCTCACTTAATTTCAGCTTTTATAATTCCTATTTGACTATCCCTAAACTTTTGATACCATTCTTATTACCACCCCTGACTACACTTAATTGTTCTTCCTTGTCAGATGGCACAGGACAGATTTTTCCTTTCCTTTGGTTTCTTATATATTAACACATTTTTATTATCTGATACCCACCTTCCCGTGACCTGATCTTTAAATATACACAATTCTCATCTCTGTTTAACCTTCTTCCACCCTGTTCTACCTAAATACCTAATACCAATATCTCTATCCTGCTATTCTATCATATACTGTATCTTCTTGTTTGCTCCATTTATTTCCACTTAACTTCGAAATTGCCCCTTTGCTATTCGAGTAATTTGCACTTCTATCTTCGCTTTCACGTCCACTGGCTGTTTCCTGATCATTTGCTTTCTGCTCCTGATTTTTCTCACTGCCTTCTTCAATCTCTGATGAACTGCCACAACCTGCCTTCCCCTGCATTCCCTCTCTCCATGCACCACACATGGCTTCTTTCTTCACTCTTCTGTGTCGTCTTGTCGCGTGGTGCCTTCCCCTCTTTTGTGTCTCTTGTGGCTGTCCCCAACATAAAACCATCCCTTTCCCATCTCAGCATTTTTTTAAAACCCGACACAGCTAATTTATTAATTTTCTGTTTCCTGTTTCATTGCTCCTTAGAATTCTGCTACAGGGTCTGTTGTTTATTCTTTTTCTCTGCAATTTGCTTATCTGTCCATGTTTTTAGACCCTGGATGTATGCCTGTTTCCCCTTACATTTTGCTTGTCTTCACTGATGTATTAATTTCATTAGCTGCCTTTGCTCATACGGTAAGTCTTTATCAATAAAGGCATTTGTTCCTTTCAGTTTTTTGTCTGTTTCAGTATGTTATGTCATATGTACAGGCAAATTTTGCTAGAATGTTTTTTCTTCCAAATATGAATGCTTCACGTATTTCATTGTTATTTAAAACCAAAGCTGAGATTTTTATGTAATTACATATTTTTTCCTTGCTATTTACATGCTGGGAAAAGTGCTTACAAAGCACTATGTTAGGGTTAATATAACTTAATATTTTTACATACTTGTGAGTATATTACATATTTTTAGTGATATGACATAAAATTACATATTTTAGCATTTTACCTGCTTGGCTCATGGACTGCAACGTGTTGCTGAAGATATTAGAGCTAAGCTTCTGTGAGTAGGATAATTTCAGCAACAAAAAAAGCTTTTTCTAAAATCTCCATAATGAATGCTCTCTTACAAGCAGCAATTACCACAGATACCATTGTCTCTGGAACCAGCATTGATCAAGTGAGGAACATTATAGTGAGCATCTAGATAATATAAAAGACTTGTAGATTCTTTTGATCTTGCTCAAAGTGGTCTCTTCAGCTGCCTAAATCAGGAGCAACTTCGGCTGACTTCCAGAAAGCATAAAATGTTTAGAAACGTCAGGACTGCTTATGCAACATTCTATTGTTGTCTTAGAGGATGATATTGAAAAACTAAGTACTGTAGATGGAGAAACTCGCAAAAGTATATTAAATAAAATAAAAAATGTGTTAAAGTGAAATTCTGGCTATTCAACATTTCATAGTGTATACAAAATTCTAAATGGAGATTTAATTTGAAACTATGTTGTTTAACGATGCTGTCAATTGCCAGGATCATATCAGCATCACCAATGTGCCAGAATTTCATCCCGCAGGAGTTCTTTTACATGGGTATTCTGATCATAATGCTATAATACTAAGACTAACAAATACATCAAACATTAGCTATAAGCCCAAGACTGAAGTACAATATAAACGTATATTCTCAAAAGATAATACGCTTTACTTTAATACTCTAATAAACAATGAGGATTGGTCCGATGTATACAAGGTACTCACAGTGGACCTGAAATACAACAACTTTATGACCTCATTTATGCTTCACTTTAATACAGCCTTTCCATATAGGGCAATAAAAAATAGCAAGGTGAGTGTAAGGAAAAATTGGATTACTAAAGGAATTATAGTCTCGAGCAATAGGAAACGTTATCTCATAGAACTAAGTAAAACTAACAAAACTGAATAGTTTACAAAATATCTAAAAAAATACAAGCAAATTTTTAATAAAGTAATAAAGGCTGCAAAAAAACTGCATATTGATGCATGCATCAATAATTCAACCAATAAAAATAAGACAATATGGAATATAATAAAAAAAGAAACTGCCAGTAGTAAAGCATGTCATAACAGTAAAAAAGTTTCGCTAAAGATTTCTAATGTCATAGTTGATAATCCAGTAGAAGTTGCCAACATTTTCAATAACCATTTCATTAGCATTGCAGATAAAATAACAATTACACAGCCAAATAACAGTAAAATATGCACTAAACTAAACAGAAATGAAAAAACTATTTTTCTTAAGCCAGTCACTAAAGATGAATTAAGTAAAATAATTAACTCAAAAAAGGATAACTTTTCAGCAGGGTATGATGAGATACCTGAGTGTGTAATTAAGTCTTGTAAGAATAGTTTAATAAATCCCCTATTGGAAATATGCAATACCTCCCTGTCAACTGGGATATTTCCTAGTAAGATGAAACTAGCAAAAGTTGTTCCTGTATACAAAAAAGATGATGTAAACAATATAAATAATTATAGGCCAATTGCCATTCAATCAGGTTTTTCTAAAGTTATGGAATCGGTTATGTATAACAGGATTGCTCTTTCATGGAAAAGTTTGTATTTAGTGATAAACAAAATGGTTTCCAGAAAAACAAATCCATACTAAATGCCTTTTATGCGTTCATTAAGGGAACACTGGAAGGAATTGAAACTGATGATACAACAGTTGGTATATTTATGGACTTGAGTAAGGCCTTTGATTTAGTTGACCATGGCATATTATTGACAAAATTGGAAGCCTATGGAGTGCGTGGGATAGCGTATGAATGGTTCAAGTCTTACATAACTGACAGACAACAACTAACTGCAATAACTCGAGATAATAACACTGTAAAATCTGAAACAAAGTTAGTAAGGTGTGGAGTTCCTCAAGGTTCGAATCTAGGAACCTTACTTTTTCTAGTGTACATTAATGATCTGCCAGTGAATATACCACATGTTGAGACTATATTATATGCAGATGATACTAATTTTATTCTCAAAGGCAGTAATCCCATTGATCTACAAGTTCAAGGTGACAGTACAATGAAAAATATGGAGAAATGGTTAGCAGCAAATAAACTAGTGCTAAATGGAAAAAAGTCACACTGCATGTGCATCACAAACTCTAATAGAAGTACTAAATCACTAGGACCAAAAATTGTATATAGCAAAGAAACCATACAATATGTCTCCGAAACAAAATTTTTGGGAATCATAATTGATAAACACTTAGATTGGAAAAGTCATATTAAGAATGTTACAGCAAGAATAAATCGAGTTCATTATGTAGTATATGTCCTAAAGAGCATCAGTAACCTACAAACACTAAAAATGGTTTACTTCTCTTATGTACAATCTGTGCTTGCTTATGGTATATTTATATGGGGATCCAGTAGCGAAATAAGTGCGCTATTCATAATGCAAAAGAAAATACTTAGACTAATGCTAAATTTGCACAGGACAATATCATGTAAACCATACTTTCGGCAAAACCACATTCTTACGCTGCCAAGTCTGTATATTTTAGAAACTGTTTGTTTTATAAGGACAATATTCACTTATTTAGCATAAACAACACTGTTCATACACATAGTACCAGAAATAGTAATAAAATACACATACAGACTGCCAGAACAACAAAAAAGGTAAATTCCATACTGCATAGAGGCATACACATGTATAATAAAATCACAAATAGAATCCACAGTAGCAGTCAAACTAAGTTTAGGAAAGAAGTTAGAAATTTTCTAATTGAGCAAACCTACTACAGTGTGCAGGAGTTCTTTGACTCATTCTCTGAATAATTTTATCTGTATTATTGTAACACTATATTACTGTAACACTGTCTCTGTATATATATTATTTGATTCACTCTCTGAATAATTTTATCTGTTTAAGAGGTAGAACCGGAACTTAAAAATTCAATGCCACAACTGGGATTTGAACCACAGACCTTCCGCTTGCCGGGCGGACGCTCTACCACTGAGCTATTGTGACAAACTGCCAGAATGGCATTAAATTCTCAAGCCAGTTCGTATTTTTCCTTTGTGGTTTACCAGGAAAAATACGAACTGGCTTGAGAATTTAATGCCATTCTGGCAGTTTGTCACAATAGCTCAGTGGTAGAGCGTCCGCCCGGCAAGCGGAAGGTCTGTGGTTCAAATCCCAGTTGTGGCATTGAATTTTTAAGTTCCGGTTCTACCTCTTAAACTTTGCCCACACACGGCTTGTGTGTTTAAAAACACCAACAGTAAGTTTGTTGGCATAAATAAATAATAATTACCATGTGAAGGTTATTTAATCCTGGGATATAAAGTACTTGCAATAGTAAGTCACCATTGGGGTAATTGTCTCTGATGTGAGACTGCCTTTGTGGTTTACCAGGAAAAATACGAACTGGCTTGAGAATTTAATGCCATTCTGGCAGTTTGTCACAATAGCTCAGTGGTAGAGCGTCCGCCCGGCAAGCGGAAGGTCTGTGGTTCAAATCCCAGTTGTGGCATTGAATTTTTAAGTTCCGGTTCTACCTCTTAAACTTTGCCCACACACGGCTTGTGTGTTTAAAAACACCAACAGTAAGTTTGTTGGCATAAATAAATAATAATTTTATCTGTGTTTAATCTGTAGGCTATATATATAACTTATACTCTTATGACTGTAATGCTGTCTCTGTTATTATTATTTGTATTCATGATATTGTTTAAACCAATATTATTTGTATTCCCTATTTAAAAATTGACAAAGCCATGAATTTGTAAAAAAGTTCTTACAGTGAATAAAGACACGCACGCACGCACACACGCACACGCACACGCACACGCACACGCACACGCACACACGCACACGCACACGCACACACGCACACGCACACGCACACACGCACACACACACACACACACACACACACACACACACACACACACACACAAATACATGCCAGTAAATCTACTGACATGGAGCTGTCGTTTTTCAGCCACTTGAAAACAATCAGTCTGGGTGAGATGTTCATCCACCAAAGGATATTCTCAGTGACAAATAGCTTTCAATGACCCCAATAAACATTTAAAAATACATAATTGTTTACTGTACAAAAGAACAATGTATAAATGTGATTTGAGTGTAGTAACTAAGAAAATGATAAAGCTGTAATTACATGATATTACATATTCCCCCATTTTACATTTTCATTGCTTTCCACTACATATACATATTTTGCTAAGCGATACTACATAAAAATCCCAGCTCTACTTATTTATGTGAGAGGTAGAACTGGAACTTAAAAATTCAATGCCACAACTGGGATTTGAACCACAGACCTTCCGCTTACCGGGCGGCTGCTCTACCACTGAGCTATTGTGACAAACTGCCAGAATGGCATTAAATTCTCAAACCAGTTCGTATTTCTCCTGGTAAACCACAAAGGCAGTCTCACATCAGAGACAAATTACCCCAATGGTGACTTACTATTGTAAGTACTTTATATCCCAGGATTAAATAACCTTCAGATGGTAATTATTATTTATTTATGCCAACAAACTTACTGTTGGTGTTTTTAAATACACAAGCCATGTGTGGGCAAAGTATGAGAGGTAGAACTGGAACTTAAAAATTCAATACCACACACGGCTTGTGTGTTTAAAAACACCAACAGTAAGTTTGTTGGCATAAATAAATAATAATTACCATCTGAAGGTTATTTAATCCTGGGATATAAAGTACTTACAATAGTAAGTCACCATTGGGGTAATTTGTCTCTGATGTGAGACTGCCTTTGTGGTTTACCAGGAGAAATACGAACTGGTTTGAGAATTTAATGCCATTCTGGCAGTTTGTCACAATAGCTCAGTGGTAGAGCAGCCGCCCGGTAAGCGGAAGGTCTGTGGTTCAAATCCCAGTTGTGGCATTGAATTTTTAAGTTCCAGTTCTACCTCTCATACTTTGCCCACACACGGCTTGTGTGTTTAAAAACACCAACAGTAAGTTTGTTGGCATAAATAAATAATAATTACCATCTGAATGTTTATGTATTTTGAATCCCCCTAACCCAAGCACGAATGTTATGTTTTTTTGTAGCATCTTCAGTTTTAAAAATACCTTATTATATATAAATGGTTATAAAAAGCAATTAGGTAAATTTCTTAAGAATCACCCGATCAACTTTTGCTGCATCTGTGGGGAGTACAGTATTAAATCATACAGACGAGTGACACCCGTAGTAAAGAAACTGATCTTAATTTTGGGTGCAAGTTAGGTAAGTAGGACCGAAAATGGGCACCACATATCTGTGAGAACTGTTTATCTCATCTTAATGGCTGGGTGAAGAAAGGTAAAGTTGCAATGCCTTTAGCCATTCCAATGATATGGAGGGAACCAACCAATCACGCAGATGATTAGTATTTCTGCAGGATTAAAATAGCAAGGAAGGACTGCAAGGATAGAAAGAAGATCAAGTATACCTACATAAAGTCAGCTATTCGACCTGTACTGCACAGTTCCTTGTTCCTTGCTACCTGTCCCCGTTCCTACAGACACATGGTCATTTGAAGATGAAACCCAGGTCAAGGCTAATACAGACACAGAGAATGCAAGCTCTGATTTTGATTACAAAGAAATGATGCTACATCTCCTGAGACAAAATATTTGAATGAACTTGCCAAGGACCTGAATCTTTCTAAGGCACAAGCTGAAGTTTTGGGTTCGCATCAAACAGTGGAATTTACTAGACAAAGGTGCTAGGGTTTCTTGCTTTTGAAATCGTCAGGCTGCCTTCGTATCGTTCTTTATCATGGAGGACTCTGTTATTGCAATGAAGCGAATGGTCTATTTCAGTGCCCTTCAACTTTAAGTGCGCAGGCACATTTAACTCACGATTAAGAAGGCGTGGCACCATCACAACCACCGTTAGGGCAAGTACCCTTCTTTTGAGAGGAAAAAGGGAAAGCACTGGTTAGGGAGGTAATGAATATAGCTTTTCGTGTATAAAAATATGCTTCATGGGTGTGTACTACGAAGATATTCGAAAGGAAATAATTGTGTCTTGCAATTTGAATTAATATTAGGAATCTTTAGAGTAAACATTTGTTTATAAAAGGCACCAGAAAAATGCATCATGGGCGCCACATTGAATAGCACTGGTCTATTTAATGCTATGGGATTGATCCATTTACCAGTGGAATGACGACTATTTGTTAATGGTTCCAAAACCAGCCTCAAAGCGACACTCTTTCACAATAGCTTATGCCACTAAAATGAAGGAAACAGACTGCAGTATGGAGCTTTTATTGAATAAAATTCAATATAACATCCACAAGTAGCAAATCTGTGCAGATTTCAAAGTAATTGGGATCTTACAGGATTACAATCTGTGTATATAAAGCATTGCTGTTTTCTTTGTGGATGGGATAACCGTGATCACAAGAGTCACTACAACAGGTTTTGACCTGCCCCTACACAAATGGAACTTGGTTGCAAGAATGTAGCAAATTTTCTATTGGTGAAATAGAAACATATTGTTATCACCACTTCACATAAAGATTGGACTTATGAAGCTGTTCGTTATTGCAATGGACAAAGCTTTGAGTACTCTTGAACTGGACTGCTGGAATTCTTTAAGAAAGCTGTTCTGATTTGTTTGGAAACGAGAGCAGACAATACCGATGTATTCGCCAGTGAACTACTACATTTTACCGTAATCTTGGTTATAACATGTCATTAAAAATGCACATTCTTCACTCACCCTTGAATTCATTTCCTGCTGGTGCTCTTGGAAATATATTTAAAATATTTTTGTTGTTTAACGACGCTGTCAATTGCTAGGATCACATCAGCATCGCCAATGTACCGGAATTTCATCCCGTAGGAGTTTTTACATGCGAGTAATCTGCCGACATGGAGCTGTCGTTTTTAAGCACACTTAAAAAACCATCAGTCTGGGCCGGATTTGAACCTGTGACCTTGGGATCAGTAGGCCAGCGTCTAAACTGAGCCACCCAGACCGACAGCGTTCTTGGAGAAGTCTCAGATGAATGGGGGGAAGATTTCATTAGACTATATCTAAATTGGAGTAATGGTATCAGGGGCAATGTGCAATAAGTATGACAGCTAACTACTGTTGGCCACTGCTGCAGGATTGTAGTGGCAAACATAAGAGGAACAGTACATGTCCAAAACTAATTCCGGTATGTATGAAAGCGTATTTCGTTAGCACTTCATGGTCTTTGTGTTGATGTATTAGCATTTACAGACCAATTTATACCATTTAAGCATAAAAAAAAAACCGAAAAGAATTAGATAGTGACTAGTATTATTTACACATTTGTGGATGCTGTGGAAAAATCAATGCCAGATTCATGTTCAGAAGTCAAAATACATAATAACCCATTTTGGCACTCGAAAATTTTACAAAGTTGAATTTTGTCGACCAGTGTAATCATCTGCAGTCTGTGGTGTTTTTTTTATTAAGGGTCGGATTAGAGTGATGAGATCTTTGTTACAGGTCATATGTAACGGGCCAAAGATAAAGAACAAAATGGCAAGGGCTACGCTTTTCACCAACTGAAGTCTTGATTTTACCAAAAGCAAGCTTATTTTAGGTTTTAAATAGAAATCATTCACAAAATTAATTAGCCACATTTGTGAAACTACCATCGGAAACCATTTGGGTTACTCCAGCAGGAAAGTTTTTCCTTTTAATCACCTCAAACCCTAAGCATAAATGACGTCGCTTTCCCAACAATCTTAATATTTATTTTCTCTGATGCATACTTCTATTACTGGATATATATTTCATGTTATTTGTTCTCTGCGTGATCACTAGTGCACTGTTCTTTCTTCTCATTACCTATTTAGAAGAATTAACACGTGTTTTCTTTTTTTTGGCAACACATGTCTATTGATAATCCCACACAATTACATGTGCTTTCTATCATGCTTAGATCATAACTCTCCTAATAGATTAACTATTTATTTCCCTTAGTTATGGAGCCTAGCAATGATTGTTTTTCCTTTGTATTTCCCACAATTTATACTTATAATCAATGTAGGTCATGATCCACATTTCTGCAACAAATAGTTTCAGATACAACAATAAAACTTACAAAATTAAATGTAATATTTATATAACAAAAAATGTATGTATTTTTGGTGAATATAAAACAAACATAAATACCAGCATGAACTAATTATCTATTCCTATTTTCTCTAAATTAAATATTCTGGACTTATAATTTTCCCTACAAGCCTGTTCTCTAGAACTTCCTTTATCTCTTGTCTTGAATTAATTCCTGTCTGTTCTTCTATTCTTTCAATTACCAAGCCCCCAGTAGTTTTCCACTAAGGTAATTGCTTTTACCACCGATTCAATGTTAATGTTGCAATAAGGTTCAATGAAGTATGCATCAAACCTCAATGTTCAAGAAGTATCCAGTAAGCACAATGTTGCCAGATTAGGTTCTACAATGCTGATGCTCTATACATATTTTATCATTAATATATGTTTAAGTATTTAGTAATAAAGACAAATATACACTTGAATTTTTATATATTTTTGGGGGAAAATACACTTAGGCTATTTCGACATTTACATGCAAAAATTGACATGTTTATTACTCTAATCTCACTTTATGAATGCAATCTGCATTTCCAAGGAGGAAGTGCACCAGTGAATCTAGCTGATGATGCAGAGAAGTCTCTGAAACATGCCCCATGTCTGGTGTAGAAAGCAAAGTTACAGTGATAAACATCAATTTTTTGCAGATAAAATTTAAATGTTGCCTAAACTAATAAAAGCAGCTTATTGATGTATTGCTGCCTTTCACTGTGAATACATATAAAACGACAGATGAGTGTGACTTTGACGAGAAACCGTGCACAAATCACAGGTTTCTCGTTGGCACCAAAGTCATACACCTATTCTGTGTATAATTCCAGAAATTCATCATCATCATCTGTTTCTTACAGCATTTTTGGGAGCATATAAAAGCTCTGGTTTTATAATGTTTCATAGAAAATGGAGAAAAGTCAACTTCGTATTTGCATAAAGCATAATTTTTTGTGTGGAAAGAATGAAGAAAACAGAAGAAATGCTGAAAAATTATGGAGACTCTGCTTCATCACATGGCATGGTTCACAGAATTTTGATGTGGCCATTCGAACACAAGAAATGCTGAGTGCACAGGATGGCTGATTAATGTCACAACAGAAGAAGTGGTGAGCAGGTTCAAGATATCATGATGAAGACCGACGAGTAAATCCCCGAGAGATAGACAAGACCCTACACATCTAAAATGAATGGGTATATAATGTTCTGCATGAATATTTGGGTATAAGAAAGCTGCCAGCAAGCTGGGTGCCAGAATTGCTCACAGTTAATAAGCAGAATTGTATGACCAAACAGGAATGTTTGAACATGTTCCAACGCCACCCAAATGAGTTTTTGCAGCACTTTATGAAACCTGAATCCATTACCGTCAACGTGAGCCAAAGCAACAATCCAAGCAGTGTATTTCCTTCAGCGAATGGGCTCCAAAGAAAGTGAAAACCATTTTATCAGGAGGAAAACTCATGATAGCCATCTTTTGGGATTCCTATGGTGCAACATTCAATCACTACCTGGAAAAGGATAAAAAGATCACACATTGATATTATGTCACAATACTAGATCAATTTCACAAGGAACTGTTAAAGAAAATACCCCCTTTTGGCGAAGAGAAAGGTTCTCTTTCACCAGCATAATGCACCTGCGTACACATCTGGTATTGCCATTGCAAAACTTCTGGAAATGGGACATGAATTGCTACCTCATCCACCATATTCTCCAGATTTGGCTCCAAGCTACTTCTTCCTCTTTACAAACCTCGAAGATGGGGTTGGTGGGAAGAAATTCACATAAAATGAAGACATGCCGGAAACAAACTTGTATTTCAGGGACTTCCAAAAATTACTTTTTAAGGAAAGGTTAAAAAAATTTGAGAAATGAACAATGTGTATTGAGCTAAAAAATGACCAGGTTGATTAATATAATTGATGTTACAACAAATGTGACAGTTTCTTTAAAAAGTCATGGACTTATCAAACTGCTTTTGTTATTAATATCAAGAGAAAATGAATGTGCTTGCCAGGCATAAAAAATAAAACAACAGATGAGTCTGCCTCACTACTTTGCCATATATATGAAACTGCGCAATTATTTACACTGCATTGGCTGTTAACATTTGACTCAGTACAATTCTGTTTTCTTTAATCAGAAAAAGCCTGTAAATGTGGACACAGTAACCATTATCTTTTGCATTTAGTGTTTCTACTAGTACCCAGTGTACCTAACAAAATAACTGTAAAATCACATGACTAACGCTTTCTGGGCTGTAAATGTGTGGCAACTTTTCATAAAAGCTAAATTATCTGTTGGGTACCAATCCTGGTTTCATGTTTATTTCATGTTTGTGTTACACTGACAAGATTTCTATGTATCTGAGCGATGAGATCTCCATTATTTATCTGGGTCAAAGTGCAAGAAAGGCCTACATGGAATGAATTATTTCAGTTTCAGTAATCTTTGAGTTTTATTCAAAACTAGCTGAAATATCCAGCGTTGCCCACGGTTTGATGATTTTATTCCTACAACTTTTAGACTTATGTTGCATACTATAAAGAAACCAAAATAAACAAAATAAATAAAATTACAGAAGACACTACATAAAGGCACTGTCGAACAATCCCAAGAAAACAGCAAGAAAAGCAAGTAGAGAAAGCTGTGTGAATGTAAGATGCTACATTTCTATGTCAGTCATAAAGAAAATTGTATTAATTCTTTGTAAAAGAGGTAATAAAGAAGGGAACACAGTTGTGTTTCGTAAAAGAAATGTGAATGAAGATAACCATCTGCATGTAATGTGTTATGTTTCAAACATATTGAAAATTATATGAATTGTTTGTAGAAGAGGAAGTAGAGAAAGAAGTGCGATTGTGTTTCATAAAAGAAGTGTGTAGAGAAAATTGTGTGAATTGTATCTTGAAGGGGAACAGAAAGAAATGTGATCATGCTTCGTAAAAGAAAAGTGGATAGACAAAACTGTGTGAATGTAATATGTGGCATCTCTACTTCAATCATAGAAAATTGTATGACTTTTACATTGAAGGGCAACCAGTAAAGGATATGTGAATGTATTACGTAAAAGAAAAAAGACTAGAGAAAACCATGCAAATACATATTACATTGTATAGTAAAATGGATAGCACAGAAACTTCTCCGTGAAAAAATACGTGTATGTGTGCCAAATTTTGCAGTGATTGCTCAAGCAGTTTAGGAGCACATTGAGGAGAAACATACGAACATTCATTTTTATATCTATATGGAAAAGGAAGTATTGCATCCATCCAAAAATTGGATATATCTTAACCCTTTAATGGACAGCATGACATGAGAAATAAATTTGTTACGTTTTCAGATACTTTATTGGCTCCTCATTTCTAACTTCTTATGATAACCTAAATAAATAAAATTCATGTATTTGCAACTGTCATATTGTAAAAATATTACGTTTCTTTTCAACAGAACTTATTAAGAATAAGAAGCAAAATCAATGCAACTGCAGTTAGGTGTAACCCCGTCAGCTTCCAAGCGTACCATTACAGTGGTTATTTTACTTGGGCTCTCCCAATCCTTTACCACAGGCACATTTGACTGTAGTTGAACGTCAAAAAGAGAAAGAAATGTGACCGTGTTTTGTAAAAGAAAAGTGATTAGAGAAAATCGTGTGAATGTAATATGTGGCATTTTTGTTTGTCACAGAAAATTCTATTAATTGTGTGTTGAAGGGCGAGTAGGAAAGGATATGTGAATGTATTATGTAAAAGAAAAGTGAGTAGCGAAAACCATGTGAATGTTGTATTGTATAGTAAAAATGGACAGTATACAAACCTTCTCCATGAAAAAATACATATACATGCCTAATTTCGAGGTGATCAGTCATGCTGTTTAGGGGCGCATACAGGACAAACTCAGACATTCATTTTACATATATAAACCAAATTTGTATTCAATGACTATATCAGAGTTATTATTAATGCTTTAACAATGAAAAACATGCCAGCTAATAGTCATGATGCACAATTACCAATTACGTGTGTCTAGAATACTGAGATGCACTTGTCTTTCAGATCTTAAATTGTGTAGCAGAATGCCAAGCAATGGCTTCTTACCTGAAAAATTACTTTATATTAGTTTAATCTCCTAGGTGATTCAACAACTTTCATTCTTAGCTATTATTTTCCCATGGTGACAGTGGAAAGTTGATATTGTGCACTAGGATGTCATTTATTTCTTATTGACCAATGAGAGTCCTCTAGCGGCTGCTTTACATCACGTCTGCATTGAATAACTTCTACAATGAACAGTCTAATAAACCTTGAATGGAGGAGGAGCAGAAGAAAAAAAAAAGAGTAATATTCACAGTATGCATGTACTTATGCTTTCATGACCGGTGTCCATCTGCAGTAAGGTTCTAATATGCCATGTCCAGGAATGAGAATGAGTAAGTTAAAACTTAGCTAACTTGTCTTTACCGTTACTGGGACCTGGGAAAGCTTCCTGTCCATTGTGGACTCTCCAATTTAAATACATGGTTTATTTCAACTTTCATGTTCTGGATCTGGGTTTCGTTTTGGTGGTTATGGACCAGCCTTTAACTTTAAATTTTGGTTGTTTTTAATGTTTTCACTCAATATTTTGGACATACACAAATTGAAACATACAAATATGCTTAATTACAACTAAGGAAAAATAAACATTAATTATGAAACCTAAGTGGATAACATATGTCATGTCATAATACATAACGTAAGTTTTCCGTTAGCATAACATACTATTTGTTTTAATTGCTTCAAATGATACTGAACTGCAGTCCATCTCTGACAACTGAAATCTAAGTTGATTTGGATAATTTGGTGTAAAATATAATTCATTCTTCTTTGAGAACATCACTTGCACTATGTGTTTATATTGGAGTTTTCTGTAAGTGATACATTCTATTAAAAGGCTTTGAACTTGGAAACTATTGAGGATAAGAAATAGTCATATTTCACTCCATCCACATCACTCCTTTCTTGATCATGTTTCAGCAAAGCTTTCATACAAATCTACAAGTCCAAAGAATCGAAGCATATATAACTACACATTGTGAGATCTCTGAGCATCAAGTTTTTCTCTACTGCACCAATTTTGTGAACAACTGTGTCTGACAAGAACTAAGTTTGAGGGAAACAGCATTCTGCCTCAAAATCTGGAACTATGCAGTGCTAAAACACAATGTAACCTTGCAAATGAAGGGAACTGTATTGTGCAGGACAATCTCTTTTTGATGTTACTCGGGTTCCACAACAGAAAATATGACCTACTCTTACATTCCTAAGTTCTGTAACTTTTAATGTTCCAAAATCTTCTTGTGAAATTGTAGCTTGCAATTACCTTAAACAATTTATATAAATCAACATCTCTGCTGCCTATCACAGGTCCCTTGTTGATTGGAGTACCTCTATCGTCCATGAATTTATAAAGTTGGGCTACAAAGTGATCCTTTTCTTCTCTAGGCTCATCATCAGAACTCTGAAACATGAAGAAATATTTGTATGTTACAACAACTCCAGAATACTCCAAGCTGCAAAAACCAATAAATATTGCCTCTGCATAAAACATACTAGCTTCCTAGAAAACAGAGTTTGGGTTCAATTTTCAGCCAAGGATGAGTTTTATGTCTCTAAATAAATCATTCCCTTCCCAGAGCTTGAAAAGCACAAATACTGTATTTTTATGGAAACCCCTTCCCCCAAAAAGAATATTCACCCTGAAACCACAGATCTTAAATTCACAATACAGGGTATAAATGAATAACACCACATGAATTTTACTGGCAACAGATGGCTCCTAGTCCATCAATTTGTTATACAAAACCAATGGCTTACGATGTCAGGTTACCAAGTTATATGCATTCAAAGTAATTAGACACTGTGAACAATAAATCATCACCAGACATACATATGTCAATAATATCCATTAGAAATGAAATAGTGCTTATTAGACACTTAGTAAAGCCCGCCTTTTGTCTCTCTGAAGAAGCACGGCTAATCACCTGTGAAGCCTTGATTAACGAGATCTACTTTTCTGTACAGTGATATCATATATCATATCAGAGGATATGGTCTGTGAATTTATTTTGATAATTCTCCCAGTCAGGTCAGTGAGACCCGTAAACCAATAGGTGTGGTCCTCCAGACATTCTGGGGGTTGTGAGAGAGCGATGTAACCGCCAAAACATAAAAATATGGTGCTCTCTAAAAAGCGGTTACTATTACTGCTAAGTCTCTTCAGTATTTATGTTGAAAAATACTGGAGAGCAAGAGGATTAATGACTTCATTGTCAGAAATCCAGTATTAGCTAACAACAACTTTTCTGTACAGAAATATATTGTACATCTCACCAGTTAGGCAAAAGTCATTCAGAATGAAGAAAACTTCAGAGGACATTCCCAGAAAATTCAAGATATACATTTCTCATAAGAATATCTTAAATGTATGGTATTTTACTCAAAATTGTTAGCCATTTTTCATAAAGTCAAAATTTCTGAAAAATGTTAAATGCAAAGGGTAGTCTGGGGTGGGGGGATTTCCTTGAAAATCTTCGGGTCACATCTTTGGAAGATGCTGAACTTAAATACTTAGTTTGGTATTTAACAAACTTTTTGTTTTTGAGTTATGCTGTTCAGACAAATGGATCTTCTCATACACTTTTTTAATCAGGGGACCTCAAAATGTGTATTTCCAGCAGGGTTGCCAACCCATATGATAATTATGGGGGCATACGATAATTATAATGTTTGTACGATGGTTGCCAACCCGTACAATAATTATGGGAGTGTACGATAATTTGAATGTATGATAGTTCGATACCGGCGAAATATCATTTTCACTGGTTTGTCACACCAGCGAAATGAAACAAATTACAAATAGCGACACCTTTTGCCCTCATGGCCTGCCTCCACCCCTCTAAGGCAACCATTTTATATCATACTAATCCTTCTTCCCTTTATCCTCTTGTTGCCAGTGTGTCCAATCTCAATGAAGGCACTGTTCAGAAAATTGATGATCAATGGAGAAAACTCGGAATACGTGATATTCCGTGTGAAATAAAGAACATGCCTGAACCTAACAGTTTCTGGAGTGCTGTTAAAAACATGTGTCACCTTGGTGGAAATACTGATTTCAAAGAACCAGCGGCCTTTGCATTATCAGTGATTTCGTTCGTATAATCTGTTGTCCCACAGAAGCTTCTTGCGAAAGCTTTTCCTAAACTGGGTTTAGTAAAAACCAAAGTTACAAACAGATTGGCGCTAGATACGGTAAATGAACTTATTCTGTCGTCTCAGCTTATGACAGAGTGTGGTATATCCGAAAATCTGCAAGTCACCGAGAAGATGTTAGGGTTTACCCCAACAACAAATTTGTATAATGCTGCAACAGTTGAGGAAGATGAACTTTCAGATGAATAGTACGAGAAACATAAGTACAAAAGCTGTAATACTGATTGAGGTCATCAATCTTGTAAGTGAATATAATAAACATAATTACTATTACATTTTCATAAGTGTTATACTGATATTTTTATTGTTGTAGCATTTGGTTTATGATGTACGATAATTTTGAATCCAAATCTATAATTTTGAGTGGCTGGTACGATAATTTTACTTTTAAATGTTGGCAACCCTGATTTCCAGTGAACTCTCATTAAATTTTGGGTGGCATGCAATATCTTCTCCATCTACTATGTATGTGGTAGAGGAAGTAAAATTGAATGTACTATAAGTTGACCAATAAATTCATTCATAAAAGCAAATTACTCAGAATGTGAGATAGGGAGATGGTCTGTTTTGCAAATGAGGTTTAGGCAAGGCAAAATCACAGTGGGTCATGACGTCTAATAAAAACAGTAATGTATGAATTAATTTACCTATCATGTCCCCACATCCAGCAGGAGATGTAACGATGCCAAATAAAAATCTACAATAGCACAGAATAAAGATAAGGGCAAGACATGAAACCAAATCCTTTGTATGTTAGTAGTGATGGCACAAACGACTGAAAATGAACACAGAATCTTGACTGACACTGCGATCTATTATTCCATTACACAGACTGGAAAACATTGTACAGATGGGAAGCTTTGTAACAGTATATACCGCACAGTGATAACTAGGGCTTGGATTTTTAGGTGCTAAAAACTTGGGAAATATTATTTTTTGTGTGTTGAAAATGTCAAAAATGTGTACTATAACAAAAAAGAATAAATTTTTTAAGATCTGAATGGCTTAGATAATATAAATATACGTGGTAGGTACTCACTAGACGTTATCCGTGGTAGGGATTATATACATACGACCACATGCTCCCTTCAATTCATCCCAAAACATTAACGTTTGTCACGAAGAATTGATATTGAATTTAGAATGTTTGTTACGACTTAAATGTTGTGTTACTTGTGAACGTTGGTCTGTAGTTATAGCTTTACCACATGACTGACAATACAGGATTTTCCCATCACAACTGAAAATACCCTTAAATTCCACAGCACATGATAACTTGTACTGCTTTTCACTCTGGACATGTTTAATCCACTGTGAACTCAACTGTTCATATGTTACTTCCAAATACAATAACTATTAAAAGGGATAAACATGTGTAAAATATGTAATTGTGATGAAGGGCTGCCCTGTTAGCAAAAGGGCCAGGGCCATATCATGGGTAGCCCAACATGTATTTGTTTTTAGTACTCAATAAATCATATCATACTTCCGAATACTGCAACTTAACTAGAAGATTGTAAACTTTGCAGATTTACAAATGAGTAATGCACTGCACAGTTTAATTGCAAGATATAAGTATCAGTGCACTCATATAGACTAGTGGGCGTGAAGCAATAACAAATGCTTAATCAAGAACAAGGCAGTTGAGGAACTCCCCGTTCTTATTTTGTGGCCTCATGAAGCTTGAGAAAGCATTTTCTACCAACTGAAGGTATACTTTAGCTGACATATTAGTTCTTCCAATAATGAACAACACAGAGTCATTTGGCCTACGTAACTGAGTATTAAAGAAGTTGGATGTTGACTTTCTAAAAATAATTCTGCTGCTTTTATGTGACTTTTATATGTGAAAATTATTTCATAAAAGGGTTTCCTTTATATGATATTTTATAATTTGTGTGAATATCCAAAAATATTTACATTAAAAAATAAGAAAATATGTTTTTATGTACAATAAAACTTAAAATACGTGCTCTGGTGTGAATCTCCAGAATATTGAACTCAGGTTTAAGTTCGTGTGAGGACGCAAACAAAGCATGTATTTACCTAAAGCTCTGAGTCTTAGTGATGACAGACTAACATTTAATCTAAAATAAAAACAAATTTAGAGACTGAAAGCTTCACTTATCTTAGTAATTGCTGCAGTAACTGGTAGAGCACTGAAAACGTGATGGAGTCATTGTGAAACATGTTGTTGTTAGATAATGCTGGATTTCTGACAATGAAGTCATTAATCTTCTTGCTCTCCAATATTTTTCACTGATGAATGGGGCGCTAGAAGTGGCCGGGTATATTTAAAGGTGGTCTCGATCCATTTCCTCTTGCAGATCACATAGAGGACACAGTGGTGAAGAATATATCCCAATTCTGTTTAAATGTTTTGCCAGACAATCATGTCCTGTAATCAACCTGAAGGTTGCAACTGCTGTTTTTGGACGATACTCAGGAATTACTGTTTGAATGTTTGGTAGTTCCCATCTTTTATTCTTTGATTTTTCATAGTAATATATTGCAATAATTTTTTTGAATTCAGAGTTGACTAATCTTTTAGCTGCATAAAATAGTAGATTAACTATAGATTTTTGTACACCGCTGGTACCCTTTTTTGCAAGAAAATCAGCTTTCTCATTACCACTCAGTCCACAGTGAGCTGGTATCCATTGGAAGACTAGGTGTTTTTGAAGTGCTGTTAGATGGGTAAGGATTTTCCAACATTCTATAATTGTTTGGTTTTTTGGTGACAACTTGGAAGTAATTACTATAATTGCAGCCCTGGAATCTGAGAGAATAACTGCTTGCTGAAAATGTGAAATTCTGTACAAAAGATTTTGTAGGGCCATTCGAATTGATTCAATTTCTCCATCAAAGTTCGTAGTTCCATAACTTAAAGATTTGCAATAGGAAAAGAGGTGACATGTGACTCCTGCACCTGCTCCATCTTGGTTTGATATCAATGATCCATCAGTATAAATATGGAGCCATTCATGTTCTGGAAATCTAGTATGGATTGTCTCTAATGCCAATAATTTTAGAACACTAGTTGGAGTATCACTTTTCTTAACGTCTTCTGTCAGGTGTAAATAATATGTGATGTGTAATGCATGTGTTGGATTGACTTTAGATATGAAGTTTTCCTTTACTGCTATTGCTATTCCTCTCTTCATTGTGAAACATATGTTCGCATATTAATTCAAGAACTTGCAGCAATTACTAAGATAAGGAAGCTTTTAGTCTCTAAATTTGTTTTCATTTTAGATTCTTTTACTTCACTGTTAACACCTTCAGTTTTTTCCATTAGATTAACATTTATTACACAACTGATTACTTACATCTGAATCAAGGCCACCATCACTATCACTATTGCCACTGCTCTCGTCCATTCCAAATAGTAAATCTCTATCCCAATGTGGAGGTAGTTCATCTTTATCCAGATACATCAGCGCCTTCTCTACAGCTGAGAACACAGAGGTTATGACATTTTTATTTCATGCAAATTCTATATTCTAAAATATTTTGAGAGTAACTCTGGAAGTCTAACATGAATAATTTAATATTTGAGACACACAAGAATACATAAACATACATACCTGTTCGTAAAGTATTGTTATCAACTTTAGCTCCAATTTCTCTGGTAAATTCAGTTGCTTCTTTCTTTGGTACAGTAAAACTAAAATATAGGAAAAAGACAAACATGTAAGTGATAAACACACTAGGTAGCCTTTTAGAGAGAGTATTAATAAAAACTTAAATTTTCACTCATAGGTGGATTGATGAAAATCTAATGGGTAAAAAGGTTGGCGTTATAAAATCTGATTAATATATTCAGAATAATCTAACTATTTATCATGATATCTAAATCCATAGGTCAGGCATTAAATGAGGGTATTTTTTGGAGCACAATGCTTATAAACTTAAATTCAGCTCTAACTAAATAGCCTAGAAAAATAGTTTATCTGCCACCTTTAAGACTGTACATATACAAAAAAAAAAACATGCCACTTAAAAGCCTGTTATTCTCTAGTTGCATGTTTGTATAAATGAATGCAGCTGCCAAATTAAAAGTCTTAAAAGTGAAATTCTTACTCTGAGGAATATGAACTATGTTTAGCGCTGTGTATCAATCTCTATAACAATGAGCTGTTGGGAAAGCCATGACATAGAAATATTTCAATGGTATAATGAAGAATTATGATTCCTTAAAATGTTTTCTCACTGTCAGCTCTTTATTTCTATTTAACCACTTCCTACAAATCAATTGTTTCCTCAAATGTTCTATACCTGAACATTCTAATACTTAAAGCCACAATTCTTAGTCAATTTACCATGTGCATGGGGATGTTTCATTCAGTGCTGATGGCTGGCCTCTCGGTCTGGGCAAACACTCCTGCACATGATGCGGCACTAAAAATTGTGGCTTTACTAATAATATATGTATCTCATCTTCCCTACCATTACATATTGCACTTCTTTCCTTCAACAGATTCTTACTTTTACTCTTCTATTTCCATATTCCAAACAAAATCAAGTAATTGCTTTCCTCTCATTCTTGTCGCAAATCTTAACCCTTCTGAGCAGACATATTTTACAACACTTTAACAAGTTAACTTTATAAAAATATTAAATTCTGCAAACTGTAACTAAAAGCACATATGAGGTGCTTAGAATAGCAAGGGCATAAGCGCCAAAGTACGAATTTTTTGTTTTTCTTGCAACATATAGTATGAAGCCAACTCTTTAATGCCTGTTAGTGTGAATGATTGATATGTCCTGGATATGAACGAATTCTCCATTTGAATACAGCATGGTGTTACACCTTACGTGCTTCAGCCGGATCTCGACAATAGCAAAGGAGTATGAGCCAACCTGCCGGCCGAAGCCAGCCGCTGCTGTGACAGTCGCTCTTGAAGAGAATGTAGCAATAAATCACTTAAGAGAGGGTACTGTTTATTTTCAGGCTTTTACCCCTCACAAATGGTTTCTCCTTAACCTTTCAAATATTTTTGCGGTTTTGTAAATAGTTTTTGCCTAGATGTGCTCCTGCCTGTATGGGGTATTTCTTTAGTTCAGTCCATTGCTTTTAAAGAAAGCTGTAACATGTTTTAGTGGCTTGCAGCTCTCGGTTTAACTTCTGTTTAGCATTATGTTTTTAGAGCTGTGTTGTTTACTAACAATACCATTGAACAAACCTTTAGTGCATTTAGGGTAGTGATTTACTTTTATTAAGCACTATGAGTGACACAGACAGTGATTCTATTTCTCATCATGTAAGTCGTCCCAGAAAATGCCACATGCAGAAAAACCAACGGAAAATGCATATGGCTAAGAAGAGAAATACAGCTGAAGAACACGTAAGTTAAAAAACCAAACATGTAGTAACGGCACACACCAGAGGTAGAAGAGGCAGCAGCGGATGACGATACTTCACATTACTAACATACTCTGGTTCATCACGGCACAGCACAACTTGCACCAGCACTTAAACATCTTCGGTGATCTAAACATACATTTTGTTAACTTCTTCATATTCACTTTAGATGTATTATTTGTTAGCATTAGAACAAATATTTACCAATATTAGTTAAAGTATTGCTTGCAAAATGCTAACTTTAGACATAAACGTTTTGGTTATAACATGCACGAAAGCATACATTATCTAAATTATATTGTTGATGAAATTAACCTTCTGAAATCTTAAATATCTGCCAAATAACATTTTACATTCCTAATTAACAGTATTAATGCATTAGATTCACATCTGAGCAATTTTTAATCTCTATACATGATTTTAATATGTACTGCATAGTAAAATTTTCGCATTCTTCTCAAAACTAGCTTTTGGCACATACGCCCTTGCTATTCTAAGGGCCTCAAATAACCATGTTCAAATATATAACAGTATAGCTTGATTTTTGTTGAAATGCACCATTGTTGTCTTCCAGGAGAGAAGTTTTGTTAATCTACATATAAATGTTACTCCAAAACCAGTATAAGTGCCCCTTTTCCATTTTGTATCAGAGAAAACCTTGGAAAAAATCCTTATCCAGATAACTTTCCCTTAGTGAGATTCAAACTCGCGACCTCTTGGCAGACACGCTACCACCACATTACAGAGGCAGGTCAAAACCCTGAAGAAAAAATGTTTTGGCATAAATTCAAAAGATGAAATAAATTTTCAACAGTCCTCAAACCTTAAATCATTTTATGAAAGCAAGCTGAAAGTTCAGTGCTATGAGCAGATCAGAATGATTATTCTAGACGTATCTGCCCTGATGACAATTTCTCTTAATGGATAAAATTTCACACTTTTTAACTGAACTGGCAAAATCTTAAAATGCACTCTAAAAAGAAAGTATTTTACCATTGTTAGCAGAAGTTCCAGACCATATAGTGAATACCAGAAGGAAATATGAAGGCATTGGTCTATTCTGCATCTCATGGGAAGAACGATTAAAACATAATAAGGTCTGCAAGGTATTTTGTATACTTCAACAAACCTGTTGTTAACTCCATAAGACTTTAAGCAGGAAACTCAAAGCTATTTACAGTATCTTAACATAGCTCAGAATAACGTCAGATACCCCATCCAAGTGTTCTTCCAGATGCAAGGAAAGTGAGAAAACCTTTGAAAGACTCATCTTTGGAGCAAATTACTGCGAAAAGGAAGAGAAATTAAACTAGTATAAATGGTGAATCAAATTTCTGAAGGAAGCTAGTTGGGGTTTACGGGCCCGTCGACAACTAGGTCATTAGGGAGGAAGCTAGTTGGTGTGAGATTGGGTTGCATCCATTTTTCTTTATATAATTATCTACGTGTGGATTTTCTATGTATTCCAAATTATATGCCATGTACTACCTGACAAAGCCATGAGGTGTATCAGAAAGAATGTGAAACTACTGAGTCGTTTACATGATATACGGCAAGACCGTGTATGTACACTCTGTTCACATGTAATGATGTCTACAGGACAGTAATGTCTCGTACATTGGCAGGCGATCATTCATTTGTGTTGCATTACTGACTGTACTCCAAGTTACTAGTATTTCACTGTTCTAGTAAACAAAGAAGCAATCGGAGTGCTCTGACAACCAAGGTCAATACCCCTGGATGCTTTTGCCAGGCAGTAGAATTTCTATCTTCCTTTCATAGAAGTTTGAAAGTATACCAATAGAAAAGCTCCCATCACTGATCAAAAATTGGCTCAAATCACTTGGAATGTCATCGTCAGAAATTGCAGAATACATAGAACTCACCAAATTATGCACAGAACAAAATTTCTTCCAGTTCCAAACAAAGTATTTCCGTCAAACTTCAGGTTTAGCAATGGGCAACCCTCTCTCGCCATTCTTAGCAGATATTTACATGAGTTCATTGGAAATAAGGATCACAAAAGGTTTCCCGTGGATGTTCAAACTCTGGCAGCGATATGTGGATGATATATTTGCAATAGTTCCAAAAAGACACATCAGTGACGCATTAAAACTTCCGAACATACAGGACAAAAGTATAAATTTCACAGTGGAAGTAGAAAAAGATAATAAATTACCATTTTTAGATCTAAAATTAATCAAAAACAAGGATAGAATAAATTTCGGTATTCACAGAAAACCAACGCAGACAGACAACTACATAAAAGCTAATATTTACAATCCAAGAAGCCACAAACAAGCAATTTTCAATAGTTTAACACATAGATTGGTGAACATCCCTCTTTCAGCAGAAGAATATAAAACAGAATATTACAAAATAATTGAAATAGCACAAAAAAAACGGCTTTCCCAAAGAATTAGTAGATAAAAAGGTAAAACAAGCAGAAAAGAAAAAAATTATTAAAAGAAACTACAACTCTCACAGCAGCAAAAACAAAAATGATATTCAAAAAATTCACATATCATCCATGGGCCTTTGATAAATTTAATAAGGTGTTCAAGGAATACAACATTGAGCTAGCAGCAGTAAACCATTACTCCATAAAACACCTACTACTTTCAAACATCAAAGATGCTATTCCACCTAACAAAAAATCTGGCATATACCAAATTGAATGCAGTGATTGTAATGAAATATACATAGGAAAAACCAAAAGAAATTTAGAAATTAGATCCAAGGAACACGTTAGAAACATTAAGAGTAAACAATTAGAAAAATCAGTGGTTGCATTTCACTTTTGGACAAAAAATCATGACATAAAGCTAGAACCGAAACTTCTCAAACACATAACCGGAAAACAAGAACTGTCCACATGGGAACAAATCTTTATTTTAAAAAATAGAAACCGAGTATTAATTTCGACATTCCTCAGAGAGACATTTTCAGTAAGTTCATTGAACTGCCACCAGAAGAAACACCAGAAGAAGCATCACCATCTGCACCATGAAACACCATGAAAACCCAGTTATTGTCCGGTTGATAATGGAGGAAAGTTAACCTTTGAAACGCGTCCCGGAAAAATATGTTGTAAGTGTTGTTCAGTGTTATTAATTAACTCATCTTTTAAATTAAAGTAGAATTTCTACTTATTTTGAGGTCCAGGAAGGGTAATGTGTTTCTGGGGAACGATGGCAAAAACATTGATATATCTATGTCAAAATTTGTATATTTGTGGCAAGGCATTAACTATGTGAATTTCGAAAAAGTTCATGTACAGGTCTCCTAAGATAGGTGACAGTGGGCTGCCCATTGCTAATCCTTACGATCGTTAAAAGTATTTTTTGTCAAAGCTGAAGAAATTGTTTCTTGTGCATAACTCCATAAGATTAATGTCTATTTCTGTGGGGTTTATTGTGGTCTGAGTCAGTTATTTTCTGAGAAGAGAAAACATTCCACAGGAATGTTTGTAAAAAGTGCCCTGACCTCAAAAGAAACCATTGTGTTTTTCCAGGATATTGTAGTTCCGCAGGTGTTTTACCAGTTCTAAGGAGTTTTCTATCCCAAAACTTTCAAACTTGTATGATTTTAGTTTATTTACTAACCACTTTGCAATGTGGTAAGTAGGTGAATTGATGTTTTATAAGTGAAGTCATAAATGAAGTGTCTTAAACCAGATTCAATACATGAATACTTCACTGCTGATACTGCTTCTACCTTTAATATTTATAATATTTAACTATATGTTTGTCAAAAACCTAGAAACTGCAGATGATGTAGCCTGGGAAATCCCCTTTCTCTGTTTCTGGCTAACCTATGAATTATTAGTTTCAAAATTCACATCGCCAAAGCATTTCCACACGTTTTATGGTGCTAGCACAGTAATACAGATATTTTTACAACATTCCATAGAAACTAAAATGCTCAATCTACAGGAAAGCACATTTATCATTTTTGGATCTAAAAGTCATGTGGGACCAAACAAAATTAGAATTCAGTAAGAACAAATTAGAAACTAAAAACGTCACTTATCTTAGTATTATTTGCTGACCCTGGGTTTCAAGCTGTGTCCAGCTCATTCTCAAAGCCATATAAACAAATTCAAGCTACAATCTTTTATTTTTTCCTGAAAAACAAATACTCTTATTCAATTTTTATTTACCAATCTCTGAAAACAAAAATTTATAAATACAATCTATAGATGGTAATTTGAAGTTCATGACACGGTTCCTGTTTTTTAAAATAATTTTTTTTTAAATAAGAGTATTTGTTTTTCAGGAAAAAATAAAAGATTGTAGCTTGGTAACGAATTTGTTTATATGGCTTTGAGAATGAGCTAGACACAGCTTGCAACCCAGGGTCAGCAAATAATACTAAGATAAGTGAAGTTTTTAGTTTCTAATTTGTTCTTACTTTAGAATCTTGTTACTTCACTGTTAATAGTTTCAATTTTTCCTTATTTAATTAGAATTCAGTATATACAGAAAAACAACACATGTAGATAACTATATCAAGCACAACGAGTTTAAGTCGGTCTGGGTGGCTCAGTTGGTTAGACGCTGGCCTACTGTTCCCAAGGTTGCGGGTTCAAATCCAGCCCAGGCCGATGGTTTTTATGTGTCCTTAAAAAGATAGCTCCATGTCAGTAGATTTACTGGCATGTAAAATCTCCTGGGGGACAAAATTCCGGCACACCAGCGATACTGATGTGATCCTGGCAATTGACAGCATCGTTAAACAACAAAATAATTTAATAACAACGAGTTTAACCCAAAACCACACCATTATGTGGTATTCCACAGCTTCATTCAGACTGGTCAGATCCCTCTAACACTGGGAGAGTACAAACAGAATATATGTAAATACATCATGCTGCTGAGCACAGAATGGACTAAAAGAGATCGCCAATTTACAAAAGTTGCAGAAACAAAAATTCAAATACAGCACATTTTCCTTTCAGCCAATATTTTAAAAAATTTGAGAAAATTTTCACAGAACTCATGATTAAATTAGGACCACGAAATAAGTTTTACCATCAGGAACCTATTCAATCACTCTCTCAACAATATCACACTGAGATAAAAGTTGTCTGGAATCTACCAAGTGGAATGCCAAAATTGTGAGGAAATATGCTTATGGAAAACAAAAAAGAAATATGGAAGTCAGACTGAAAAAACATTGGAGAAACATCAATTCAACTGCGTGAACAAGTCTGCAAGTAGCACAAATATTTTGCTCTTCAAATCACAACATAAAACAGAAGAAAAAGTTGTTGAAAGAAGTCAAGTGACCCTTAAAACTAAACATTTAGCAAAACATCTTATCATTAAGAATGACGAAAAAGTAATGAATTTTGAAATCCCAGCAATATCTCATTCACTTTATCAGAAGTACAGAGGGCAGCACAATGCCAAGTAGTACCAAAGAATCCACAGGAATGCCAGTCAAAAGCACAACTGATGAGGGGAACCGTTCCCAGAAAATAATCTAAGTAACAAAGATGTAAGTGGAGAGAAAGCATTTAAATAATTTTTCAATGCATCAGCATCAATCACAACCATGTGGGTTTACATACAGAGTAAGCTTAGAAACACAGGATATAAAAGCATACACAGGAGAGCTGCAGTTTTATCACATACTTCAATTATGCAGGTTTTATTTTCTCGAATTCATTATGCCCTGAAAATTGCACAAAAAAGTATTCTGTCCTGTAGAAATAAGGATTCAAACACTGAAATGGTATTAGTGCTTCATTCATATCTGTGCAGAGAGCCAATTTCTAAACGAACGGCATCAGTATTCTTTTCATCAATAATTTCTGTTGCAAAAAACATTTAAGCAGACTAATTGTGTCAACTATTAATATCCTTCTCTCTGACTTATTTTTATGTTCCTTCTGGCATTTCTAAGAATATCAAAACATCCTTATTTTTCTAACAGGGTACCTTATGAACTCGCTACTTACTATCTGCCATCCTTGAAGGAGCGAACAAGGTATTCATCTTTAACTCTTATCCTAACAGTATCCTGTGCTGTGGGGGCAACCACAAGTCCTGGAAACCAATTGTCCTTCTGCTTTTTCTTATCTCCCAGTTCAACACACACCACCTTACCAATGTCAGCTTCTTTTTCTTCTTTCTTTTTGCCTTTCTTTTGTGTGCCTTCATCATCACTGCTGTCTTCACTATAAAGTATAAACATTATTGTAAAGAAATAATGGAGAAGGATTAACACATTATCAAAAGTAAACAAATGCATGAGCAATAAAAATCAGATACATACTGTGTCTGTCGACTTCTCCTTCCTTTCCGACCCCCTATTACAGGGTTCCCAAAATGTTCTGGATGGGTTAGAGGAAGCTGGTCCAAAGTTTCACTCTCTGCAAAATGACGCCCACTTTTCAAACAAAGTGCAGTTCTTCTTAAGGTGGTTATATCACCATCATCGAAAACTAAAACACACAATCAAGGTAACATTTAGCAAGTATACATAGCATGCTCTTTTGGGCTTTAACATTGATTGATAGTACTGCAAGTTTAGCGATTAGATGATAAATAGTTCATTTCACATTGTAACAAAGAATTTTCAATGATGTCATTAGAAAAATGTATTTTATAATGATTTCTGCACTTACCTACAGTGTACTGACTACAGTCCTGAATTTTATTTATTGTTGCTTCAACATATTCCTTTTTCTCAGGATGCTTAACCTCACAAATAGCACCAACCTGAAAAAATCAGAATTGTAAAGGTGATGAACATGTCATTGCCAAAATAAAAAAAAAAAAATATGAGAATGAGGATCATAATAACAACAATAACAATATGAATCATCATTATCATTGTCGTCATCATCATTACTATTATTTAAAGCTCAAATACCTTGAGTTCTCGGACCGACCGGATCACTGCATGGGAGCACCGCAAGGGGCGAGGAACTGTGTGCTCTCCACCAGAGTTATGCATAAAGGACAGGCAAGTCACGGGTACAGAACACTAACTACTGTGCTAACTTGCATCAGACTTACTTGAATTACCATGGATGTTGAAATTGGTGACCTTCAACACATTCCCTGTATCTCCAAAAACAATTCTGGTTGACTCACAATAGTTCATGTGACTGACTGCCTGTATTTCTCTTGTGATGTCCTTCAGTTCTTATAACGTGTGCAGATTTAATGCTTACACTTTGTTCCCCATAAATACAAATTACATGGAGATAGGTCAGGGGAACAAGGTGGCCACGATCCTCAACTAATTATACTGTCACCATACATACTTCGCAATTCATGCATAGAAAATTAGCAGCAGTGTGCGCTATAGCTGAATCCTGTAGAAACCAGTCGAACAATCTTTCATTTCTTGTTAGCTGTAGAAAGAACATTTAAAATAGAATTTACATAAACTTGTGAATTAACTTGTGTCGTAAATACAAGACTGATAATTCTATGCATGGTGAGGACTCCGATGTATGGAAGAGAGACACTGGGGCTAGGCAGGCACATTAATTATGTGGGCTTCCTAGCCGCAGATATAAAAAGGTCTAGGTCAAACTTGACCGTGAGGATTGTAGGAGGATTGTGGGCATTCTTACTGGCCACAACACCCTACAAAGACATTTTCACATAATGGGCATTAAAAATGACCCTAAGTGTAGGAAGTGCAGCGAGGTCGAACAAACCGTGTGCATATCCTATGCAGCTGTCCTGCATTTGTACAGCTTAGGCATTGACTCTTGGGATCTTTCTTTTTGATCCCAGAAGATATTAAGAGAGCTAACGTCTGGTCCCTCAGCGAATTTGTGAAAGCTACAGGGCTAATGTAGAGCACTCTAAACAAGGGGCATAAAGGGTCTAATTAAAAGACCTATGTGCAGGGCTCTTATAAAAAGTCCACCCAGTTTTTAATAATAATAATAATAATAATAATAATAATAATAATAATAATAATAATAATAATAATAATAATAATAATAATAATAATAATAATAATAATAACAACAACAACAACAACAACAATAATAACAATAATAATAATAACAATAATAATAATAATAATAACAATAATAATAATAATAATAATAATAATAATAATAATAATAATAATAATAATAATAATAATAATAATAATAATAATAATAATAATCTGTGGTGAGGAACTTCATGAATAAATGGTGATTTTCGGTAGCCCAGTATCAATTGTTCTCTGAGTAGAAACTGGCCTTGAAGATAAAACCATGCTTCATCAGTTTGGTCCACGTCACCATTATGAACGGACTGCTAAAGCCAATTGCAATAGTTAACCCTACTTACAGGATCTTGTGGTTGTAAAGCATGAACTTTTAAGTTTCAGAAGTTTCACTGCCACAAAAGCTGACGTCTTGGAAAAGTGCTAAACGTCTCGGTGATTTTTATTTATGGGGGACGTTAAAGAATAAAATGTAAGCATCAAATCCGCTCATGCTCAGGGACACTATCACAAGAGAAATACAGGCAATTAGTCAAAATGAACTTTCGCAAGTAAACCAGAATTGTTTTCGGAGATATAGGGAATGTGTTGAAGGTCATCAATTTCAACATCTACTGTAGTTCAGGTAAGGCTAATGCAAGTTAGTACAGTAGTTAAGTGTTCCGTACCCGTGACTTGCTGGCCTTTTACGCCTACTTCTGGCGGAGAGCATGCAGGCCCTCGCCGGTGTGGTGCCGCCATGGAGCAGTCCGGTCGGTCCGAGAACGCACGGTATGTGTGGCTTAGACACTCAGTTTTTCCCCAGTTTTAAATTTTGGCAAAAATAATTTCAATTTTCTAAACCAAATATCTCTCAGATTATATATCCCATTCTTTAAAAATGTAAATACACAGTTTCTTTACTTTACGTACATTGGTATGCCTTTAATTTACATAATGTAGAATTTAACACACAAAATACATTGTCACTTGAGTGCTGCAATTGGTTAGAAGCACCTGGTAATAATGTGCATGAAAAAGAAAATTATTTCCTTACTCTTTGTAAAAAGTTTGTATAGCTTTAATTTGATTAAGCAAGTTTTAAAGTACTCTTAACTTTTTTAAATTCCTTAAAATGGGGGTTTTAAAACTGAGAAAGCAAGGTATTTCTAAACAGTTAATAACGATAACAGAAAAAAAAACCTATAGTCTAGAAAGCAATAAAGCTCTTACGGTTGAATGAATAATGAAACTCTCTTTGACAAATGTAACAATGGTTGAAAGAACAACGAATCTGAATTTGTGGGATTACCATGTTGAATAATAGCAGCATATAGCATTTTATAATACATTTTGTGAATAATTCCTGGCCCAGTACCGCTTCTAAAGCAGAATGTAAAATCAGAAGTTTTCAATCAATTCAAAAAATAAAGAAATTATACACAATAACAAGATTATAAAAGCTATTTTAGAATTCTCTCTGAAATTAACATAGGCATTATTGTGCTACTCCAATGGTTAACAAGCCCTTTATCTTTGATCAACAGAAATCTCTCAGGTAACACACATCGCATGCATTGTTTTCTTGGAAGTCACTGAAATTTCACATTGCACCAATGAGCATGTCACTTCACCAATAAAATCAAAGATATCACAAGAGACAGTTAACTCCATGTGGAGTGAAACACAGCATTGCAACATTGTCCCTCTTTTCTCTCTCATTCTCTTAGTTTTCTTGTGACACTGGTCGATAGTAAATGCCCACAAGTGGAGTGCGAACACCTACTTAGAGAAAATGTGACGACACTGAATGGCTTCATCGTCTCACCTGGACGACCTGCTGCATGTTAACCATTAGAGTAGCACAATGTTGTTGTAGTGTTTAACGCCCGCTTTTACTACTACGGCACCGCAGGCGGTGACACTGATGATACATGAAGATGGAGCACCGGTGGAATGAGATGGCGGGGGAAACCGGAGTACCCGGAGAAAACCCGCCCTGACGCCGCTTCGTCCACCACGAATACCACATGCGGGTCCCTGGGATGGTAGCACAATAATACCTATATGTCATTTCTTGATATTCCATTAATATGTTTGTAAATGTGAGTGTTTCCATGTTGCAAACTCCAAAATTATCTAGAAATGAAAGGAATTACAAGCATCAACAAATGTTATTCTCAAGCCAAAGGTACCAATTTGACCACCAAGGTTAAAGAAGGCTATACAAATTAAAATGTCTAAATGAATCTAATATTATGAAAATGAAAAATATTAAATTCTGAATTTGAAGATCTCAATTCACCCAATCTGTGTGTGGATGCGCAAGAGCTTATATTATGGCAAAGATTTTTTCACTGCATGAAATTAAGAGACCTTTCTCCATGGAAATACCAGCATGTTTTTGCAATCGGGTTCAAATTTCATTATACTGTATGTAACTGGCACAGATGTTACACAGGCTGCATTCACATATGCATACAGTATTATTGAATGGTTTTAAGAGGAACTGGATTCTGAAGAGTAAGAAAAAGTAATGGAGTAGTAGAAGATAAAACTGGTGGTGGGTAGCCTTTAACTTCAGGTACCTGTATCTCCAACCCTTCACAATATTAGTTTTTCTAATTTTCTACAAATGCAGAATTGCACCAAAGCTCAGAGTTGGTGCTGCAGAATTGTGTACATAGCTGAATGGTATAGTAGTATAGAATAGCAGAGTATCGCCCATGCCTTAGCGGCCTTTCTCATGCCACTGCCTTTTAAACTGCCAACTGATCACGTAGCCAGTGTTATGTCTTTTAATTCGGTCGTTCTGAGTTATAACTTACTGAGAGAATCTTTAAAACACTCTGAATGCACAGCTGTAATGACTTGGCAACAGCAAATTCTTTTGCTGTGTCGTGCATCGAGGACCCTCTCTATAATGTTCATGACAAGAGCAGTGGAAGAAGGTTCGAGGGACAGGCTTACAACTTCTTGGAATGTGGTCGTTAAGGGATAGTCACTACTATAAGTGAACTTGAAAGTATCTCCAAACATCTCCACTCCATTTATCAGTTTTCTATGTGTAAGAGCAAGAACAATGAGTTTCATATATCAGACCACACCTCGCAGATTATAAATATTTTTAACTGTCAACAAAAAATTTGTAAGAAATATTTTACTTCTGTAAGGGACACAAGCGAGAGCAAAATAGCTGAGCTAAATACAATGCTGTTAAAAGAGGACTGGATTAAAGTATATAGTGCAGAAAATGCAGAGAAAAAATGGAACCATTTCTTTGATATTCTGAGTTATTACCTAAACAATGTATGTCCCAAAATTAAAAAGACTATAAAACAGTGCATTAAACAAAATCCTAAACTAAAGTTCAGTTATGAGTTAAGGTCACTGCAAGACAAAGTGAAAGAGATGTATAACTATTATAGGGATACTAAGTTAGACATATATAAAACATTATATACAGAGTATAAAAAACACTATCAATCAGCTGTAAAAGCAAACAGAGTAAAATTCTACTCGAACAAAATTAAAAATTCAGAAAATAAATCTAAAACAATGTGGAAAATTATTGATGAGCAAAAAAATCCAGAAGTAAAAGAGCAAAGTAATATTTACCTAAACAGAAATGGAGAAATAATAACAAACCCGGTACATATTAGTAACATATTCAATGATTATTTTGTTAATATTGGAAATTCTTCTATCCAAAATAAAATGGGAATCGGCAATAAAAATATATCCAAATCCATGTATGTAAATGAAACAAATGATCAGGAATTAAATATAGTAATAAATGGTTTTAAGAGCAAGAGATCCAGCGGTTGGGATGGCTTTTCACCTGTTATGCTCAAAAAATGCAAGCATGCTCTAATGGACATACTGGTGTACTTAATAAATTATTCAATTAATGAAGGTACTTTCCCCGAAAAACTTAAGATCGGTATTGTGCGTCCTGTATATAAAGGTGGTAATAAAATGGATGAGTCGAACTATAGGCCTATTACCTTAACATCAATATTTGCTAAATTATATGAAAAAGTCCTGGAAAAACGAATAATAAGTTAATTAAATGCAAATGGCATAATAGCAGACTTCCAACATGGATTTAGAAAGGGATACTCGACTATTAGTGCCATTATAGAATTTATCCATGAAGTATTCACAAATATGGACATAGGTGAGAATACTATAGGATTATTTCTAGATCTATCTAAAGCATTTGACTGTGTGTCACATAAACTGCTGTTAACAAAACTAGAAAATTATGGGCTAAGGGGGAAAATAAATAAAATATTAGTCTTATCTAGCAAATCGTAAACAATGTTGTGAACTAAATTGGCTGTATGGAAATCATTTCAAATCTGTTCAATCTAACATTCAAAATGTAAAATCTGGAGTACCTCAAGGATCTGTCCTAGGGCCACTGCTCTTTATTTTGTATGTAAATGATTTGGGGGCATCAACCGATTTGAAACTCATATCGTATGCTGATGATACTTCACTCATTTGTAAAGGAAAAAACTTGCTACAACTAGAAAACAAAATTTCTCAAAATTTGCTACAAATTTCAAATTATCTTAAAGATAACTCTCTTAAATTAAACATAAAAAAAACCAAACTGATACATTTTCAGCATCAGCAAAAAAAGGGGGAAGAACTAAACTACATAAATGTAAGACTTGAAAGTACTAAAGTAGAACAGGTATCTAATCAAAAATTTTTAGGAATATATCTTGACGAACACTTAACATATGAAAAGCATGTAAACGAACTAAGTAAGAAAATCACAAAAAACATATACCTACTAAAATACTTTGCAAAATACCTTAATGTAGAAGAGCTTAAAGCTATATATTATGGCATAATATACGTGCACTTGGAATATGGTATTGAAATTTGGGGAGGGTGTGGGGTAACAAAATTAAACAGGATACTATTGCTACAGAAGAGATGCATACGTCATATTTTTCAACTAAAGACTACAGACACGTGTAAGCCACTCTTTAAAAAGAATAAAATATTGACAATAGTTGCTATTTATGTATACAAAGTAATTTTACTGATTGAAAACAAATCACCCACTAAAAACACAGATATCCAAACATATAATGCCAGAGGGAATGAAAATTACCATAGAATGCACTTAAATAAGGCTTCAACCAAAAAGGATCCGATTGTAATGGGAATGATATTATATAATGCCCTACCAAGAACTATAAAAGAGCACTCAAGAAAAAACTCCTTTGCTAAAGAGTTAAAGAAGTATCTAATTGAAAAGTGCCCATACAGGTTAGAAGAGATGTTAAATTAATGTGTACTGTTAATGTATTTTTGCATATTCAATATTCCATGTTTGTATTCCATAAGTCTAATTATGTGCCATGATGTACTTTTTATTCATGTATTAGCATTTGACAATGCTCCATGCTTGTATTACAAGTTTTATGAGCAATAAATTTGAAATTTGAAACTTTCCTGGATGCTGCTCACACACACACACACACGCACGCACGCACGCGCGCGCGCACACACACACACACACACACACACACACACACACACACACACACACACACACACACACACACACACACACACCCTACATATTACATGTATAATACTGATATTACATGTATTTTTATTCATGTGCAGCTGAGCAGTTAAGATTGGTATAAAACCTTGGTGCCCCAATACTATGACAGCATGTTACATTGTTACATCTTGACGTTTCAATAAAAATTGAAACTGCAATATGCCCTATAGAGCATGTTGCTGCCTTACTGTAATTTCACCTCTGCTTTAACTTTTGCCTGACATTTTAAAATAGAATAACAAAAAGTTCTATGGCTAAAGCTCTTTACAACTTATTTATGTATCCTACATCACTCTTAAAACAAAACCTAATTTATACTATATTTAAATAAACTGATTCACTGGCTATCTCAAGGTGTGGGACATATGTATATAAGATCAGAAATTTCATAATTGCAATTTAGCCTGGGAAAAATGCACCAGGGCGTGTAAACTATTCATTTTCGCCTTATTTTAATAAACATTCGACCTATGCCAAATTACATAGTTTTTATTTGAATAAGTTGCATATAGAGTGATATTTAGGAAGTAGTTGAAATAGTTCAATTAAATCACGAAACCGTTCTAACCAGAAGATGCAGCACAATCATTACCGGGTCCCTTATGGAAATAATGTCATAAACGTAATTAAAGAATTAAAACGCCCATGAATGCGGTAGGGATATCGTAATTCCGTGTTCGTCTTTGTTCCTTTCCCCCGTCCCGGATCCGATGACAGTTGATGTTGCCATACAGCTACGAACTCTTGTTGTCACAACGCTCGTCACACCGGCATTTAAAAATGGCCGCCGAAGCGGTAAACAAAAGGCAAAACGAATACGCGCTGGTTAGTTCGTTGCCCATGACAGAACGCGCATTCTTTCCCCAGAAATTGAAATACGGACATCTTTTCTACAAAAATTATGGGCATATGAGCTGCCATTTGTTCTACTTCAAATAACACGAAATGCCGGGTACTGCTTTGAAATTCATGTCAAAGCACCATACTATGAAATATCACCACGAAAAGAGCTTGGCGTCCCAAGACACTTAATAGAGATGAAGAAACAATTATTACAAAGCGTTATATTTTTGTTTCTGTCATTAAGCTGCATAACAGACACAATAACGTGAATCCAAGGTCAAGCTATTGTGTGTTTAGTATATAGTAAAGGGAATACTTACCCGAAGAGTGCCTCTGATCTGGTCGTCCGTAATGATAGCCGTGCCAAGGCCAAGTTTGAAGGTTACCTGGAGGAGACAGAGAACACATTTTCAGCGGTCCAATGTTAACAGAATACTTCTCAGAGTTAACTTAGGTCGAGACTTCACCTTAAAAACAGCGAAACTTCCAAAAAGATAAAATCACAACTGCATTAAAAAACAATTTCAGAGGGATGTCAAGCCACGATGACCTTCAGTGCCAAAACTCTTGTGAAGTGATTATTTAGAAGTGCGAGTTGCTCCGGAAAGGTGACTGACTGCGGATCAGTCGAAGTAGGATTCCATTACTGAAGTGTTTTCTCCTTCCTGCAGTGGCGGCTGGCTGTGAAAAATACATTGAAATGCTACTTCTACAGATTTGCGCTATAAACATGCACAATTTTTTCAGTCATGCAAACAGTACGTTTTGCTTTGCTACAAATGTAGGTGCTTAGCCTGAAATTTGGGGGGGGGGGGGGGGGGGGGGAGGATAAATTTTTTTTTTTTAATTTAATTCATTCTATTTTAGGTAGATTAAGTCGATCCTCCTATCCTTTAGATCTGGAAATCTGTCGATTATAGCGTCATAAAACGCCTGTGTTTCAGTGAAGGGGGAGAGTATATCCTTATGTAGAACTTTAGTGGGTAAAGATGTAAGCCTCTCCTGTGATGCTACATTCCTGATGAAAGTTTTCAACCATTTTAAGCACGAAAAGCTTCTTTTAACTGTAGAACTTGTAGAAGGTATGGTGAAAATCAAGCAGAACAATTTTATCTCTCTTCAAAAATGTATTATCTTTCTTTACCGCCAACGTCCAACATCACTTTCTCCAGTAGTAAGGTTTCGAAGAGACTCGTCAGCATAGAAAAGTTAAATTTCTTCCTTTAAGCGATTAATCCTGGTAAAAAATTGAGGATAGCATTTCTCTAAATTTACAGGTGCACGAAAAGTCCTTTCCAAATTTCGAAAAATCGGCAAGGCTGAGAAATTTAAGTTTGTTGCAAACCTGAAATTCCAGTTGAAGTTCCTTCAAAGTGATGTCCAGTATTTCGTAATAAAGGATAGGATAGTCGTGGAAAATCTTCTGTTGTTGCACATACTCGACATAAAGTTACGTCAGTGATTTTTTTTTCTTTTCTTTCTTTTTTTTTTTTTTTTTTTCAAGTAAAGCTTTAAAATACTGTTCGTTCCTCTTATTGCTTATTAGATCACACGTGAGTTGTATCTTTGCAGTGCAGTAAACAATGTCCGAAGTTTTCTTCTGAAGAATGTCAAAGTATCGGCGAGACAAAAAAAAAAAAAAAAAAAAAAAAAAAAACCAACATTGAATACAACTGATAGCACTGTAAATTCAAAACCCCTTATTTCATTCAGAAAACCATCGCACAGTCTCACAAATTTAGGATCGGAGTCCCATTGAAGCTTCTTCCAATCGTCAATTATAAACCTAAAAAGTCTAGAATTATAAAACCACCGTTTATCAGAAACAGCTGCTATTCGTTAGCCCCAACAAAATCAACTGTATTTGTACGTTTCGTTAAATGGTGAAAGAAGGGATGCCACCAAGATTCACGAAAAATATATTTGGAGATCCTATTACAACTTTACTGTACAGCCAAGTTAAGGTGATGGACCATATTATGCATAAAACTGCTTGGAGTTTTGTCTTTAATTTTTCTTCAACCCATTTAAACGTCTGGACACAATAATTGCTCCATCGCAGCACTCAGCCACCAGTTTATATTCGAAAGAAAATTCGTTTACTGCCCAGTAAATGAAACAAACTGGCTGCAGCTTCATCAGCATCACGTCATAGAATCCTAGGAATCCTTCAACCAGGTTTGCTCCATAAAGTGACCAGCCTCACAATAGCTGAACACTTAACTTTTGACACATACCCGTTAAATCATCAACTTCAATGGAGAAAACGTTTGGTTTATCAATTTCGCTTTTAATGTGATCCTGCAAATATTCTCATATGCATCATATAATCTCATTTTGAATGGTTTTCAAACAACCACTAAATTTACTTTTGAATACTTCATAATGACGCTGGCTTTCTGCTGTAGTTTCCGAAATCAATAAAGTAGTCCCTAAAAATGTCTACGAATTGTGGAAGAAACGCTTTCATCACGTCGTCGGAATGCGAGTTCCTGCTTACTCAAAGGTTTCAACATAGTCCAATCCGAGGGTGGACAGCCCCGCTCTAGATATGTTGACAGCAGAATTTCCTTCTCCTGCCTTACAATCACACACACTGATAGAAACACAAACGCGTCTTCAGTCTGTTAGATTAACTGATACCCAACCTCATCTCCAAAGTGCCAACGACGTCACCTTGTCGCTTTACACTGTTTCCTTACTTTGTGCATGAAGCATTTTGCCTTTACTCAATCACGTAACCAATCATTAAAGAGATTTTTTGGGGGTCCTATGAATTTATAGCTCGGCGAAAAGTAAGTGGAGGCAAATCCAATAAACTAATGAAGTGTGGTAAAGTAGAGTGATGTCATTAGCACATAGACAAGTTTAAGCATCGCTGATGTCTAACACCTGCCCAGCTAACAGGTAGAATAAACACAATGAATTGAAATGAATGTACGAAATCATATAGGGGGTCTGAAGTTCTAAACGTCCTTATATGCATCCATAAGATTAAAGGAAATCCCCAAATGAGAAACTAGGTTTACTGAAACCGGACTTCAACTTTTGCCCAAGAATTAAAAGGCAAATACGTTAACCGTTAATCACACACCTCACTTAGCACAAATAATGCATATAAACACATTTCAACGATGGAATAATTATATAAGAACATGTGTTTTATATTCTACTTTCTCTACTGGTAAGTAGAGGAAGTATTGTATTCCACCCAAAACTTTCAATACCGAGATTTCACCGGAAATATGTTTTGAGACCCCCTGAATAAAAAATAATAATAATAATAAAAAAATAACATTTTTAGTGAAAGGCCCGCGCGCGCACGTGTGTGTGTGTGTGTGTGTGTGTGTGTGTGTGTGTGTGTGTGTGTGTGTGTGTGTGTGTGTGTGTGTGAGTGTCAGTCTACGGACAGCATAACTCAAAGACGAAAACTCGGTTAAAAACCAAAGTTGGTATTTAAGTTTAATGTCTTTCAAGGATGCGACACGAAGATTTTGAAGAAAATAGCCCCACCCCAAACTACCCTATATATGGAAAATTTTTCAATAAATTTTGATTTTCTTGAAAATGGCTCTAACGATTTTGATTAAAATGTCATATGTTTAAGATATTTGTATGACAAAATGCATATTTTGAATTTTCTGACTATAGCCTATGTAGTCCTGTTTACTCTGGATGACTTGAATAACTCGTAAGCCGTAAGAGATAGACAAAATTGTACTACATATAAAACGTAGATCCCGCTAAAATACACAATTTATGTCTATGTACAGTAAACCAATTCGGAGATATTCCTTGTTATTGTGTCACTTTCGAAAAATTTAAAACTTTCGTGAAATTGAACAATGTTGTTCATTTTGTTATATGTTAAGTGTGCAAAGAGAACGGGATCTCAAAGCTTTGAAAGATTTGACTAATTGTACAAAGCCTACTGTATTCTAACATTCCCCTTGCACCTACAAGGAAATAAGCAATGAGATAATTTGTACAAATGTTCATCTTAACTAACACGAAGAAGATATAAAAATAAGAGTTTGTAAGAATGGTTAGTACAAGAGTAGAGAAAGTCATGTGAATGCAACACATCAGATTTTTTATTTAGCAACTTTTAGCAATAAGACTGGAATATTTGCGTTATTATAATTGCATGCAAATCTATTGTGCGAACAGATTAGATCTTCGTAAAGATGTAGCTCTAATATTAATACCACCAATGAAATGTCATTTGCAATTCTGTAAGAGCTCTATAAAATGTACACCAATACAGGACTGCATGATGTGATTTCTTTCTGGTCTCATCAAGAATTCAAATTTCTCCGACATGCTCAATTTGTAAGTAATACTGATGTGCAATATCGTGGAATCTGTTACTGATTTGAAATAACTGAAGTTTTTACACTTATGAAGCCAACAAAATTACATTAGTTTTAGTAATGTGGCTCTTAACTCCGTAGGCCACAGAAAATTTTACAACATTCTACAATACACTAAGAATACTCCACTAAATTGCCTCTGCGCTAGAGTGATCAGCGCTCTGGCTTCTCAAGCTCGGAGATCTCAGGTTCAATTCCCGGCCGAATTTTCCTTTATTTGAATCTCTACTCTTATCACCGCATAGTCAAACTAGGCAGGTGGTACTGAGTGCTTCCGTTTTAAATTATTAAGAACTAGCGTTAAAAGACTACAGTCAAACGGATTGTTTCTCAAGTCACATACATATGACCATAGCAGTGTAAGGAGACTGCACAGGTGAAACAACAAAGGGAAACAAAAACCGTACTCGAATATATTTTAATAGTGCATTCAGAGCCGCGAACATAAATGATGGGACCCCGATAGGGATATATACCACCTGGCAAAGCGACGAGGCGTATTGACCTTGGCTATCGAGCGCTACGATCGCTTCTTATCTTGCTTATCAGAATAGCGAAATAATGTAATTTGGTGTATAATCAGTGATAAAACAGATTATCTCTCGCGCCTGCTGACACGTGTCTCTGTGCGATAAGCTCGCGTAAACAGCTGGGCAGTTTCACATTCTTTCCGATACGCCTCATAGCTTTGCCAAGTAGTCCAATATAATATTTGTGTAAATGGCAGAGCAATATAGGCAGCAATAATGTTTGTTAGTGTGCTACTAGAGGCACATATCTTGCCTACAAGAGAAAAGAGTCATACGCCACAGCGTTGTTTGGGGAGTTGTCCAGTCATCCGAGATGTTTGTTACTGTTAGCACTAAATAAAATATAGCTGTGTACATTGCTGCACAGGAAGGAAATCAAAGGCGCTTATATCATTTGTATGTATTTAACGCAACTGTGTGTGTGTGTGTGTGTGTGTGTGTGTGTGTGTGTGTGTGTGTGTGTGTGTGTGTGTGTAAGAAAACCAATAAAACATTAACAATTTCTAAACGAAACTAAAATTTGCCGCCTACAACTTGAAAATCCGTCAAGTTGTCAACCCTGCAAATGAAAGCTAGAAAAACGAACACCTCCGAAAGAAATAACGTGATTACGTAACGCGAAACTGTTTCACGGGTCATCACAATAACTTTAATTACGTCATCGCCTCGGTCAAGATAACGCTTAACGTTGCGAATGCCAAAATTATTATTTGGGCACTAAGTTGGTTTCTATCTCTTTCGATTTACTAGTTAAGTATACGCAAGTCATTCACAATTAAGAGAACTTCAGAGGCTATTCCCAGAAATTCAAGGCATACGTTTGTCAGGAAAATAACACGTGGTATTTTAAACAAAATTAAAGACATTTTTGAGAAAATAAAATTTTAGAAACACTTTCCATATAGTTTTCTTAAGTGTTCCGTGTCGCATTCTTGGAACATGCTGAATTTAATTAAGTTTGTCGTTATGTTTTGTTTTTTTTTTTCTTTTTTTTCGCGCACACGTGCCTTTTTTTCTAAAAATCCTTTTTGTGGCTTCATGGGGCCCCAAAACCTATATTTCCGGAGAATTTTTGTGGTAGAATGCAACACTTTGTCTAGAACGTAGAAGAGAATGTAAAAAAGTGAACGACAAATCTTAGTTCGAGCTGGCGTATTAAGTGTTTTACTTCAACTGGTTCTCGACATAAAGTCCTCAAGAATACTTCAATTCGCATAAATGGGACAGAAATGTTCACTGATTTATTATCCAGACGTAGTTCCTCAGGAATTGTTAAACGCTTTTAAATACAGGTCAGCTCTTATACATGTGCTGTTCGTTTCTTTGGCGTGACATGTTTCTCACGAGACTCCATTTTCATGTGAGTAAATAACGCCCTAGTACCATGTTTACAAATGACCAGAGTCATTAGTTCTTAACTGCATCACGAGAGAGGTTCTTGCCACGCTCGCTGTGACAGGAGCAGTGCTTCACTTCGTGAAAGTTGTTCTGTCAGCTGGCTTGGCTTGAACATCTCTGTTTGTAGGCCAGCTCTCAGACGGCGCTTCAAGGTTTATGCGCGTCATGAGACAATGCTTCTGTTTACCGTTTTCAACCGGGCTGGCACTTGAACTATCGTATTACTGCTGCTATGACCCCAAATCGTAATTCTCAAACTGTTTATTCCAAATTTACGAGCAGTTTTCACTAAAAACATGCAAGTTTCCTTAAGGTTTTTCCGCATCTCACACCCTTACACAAATAAGTTGGTACTATTAGTTTTTTTCTGCATTGTGCTGATCAGACTTTATTGGAAACAATTTACCAAACTACTTCGCGTTAATACTGTGTGCTTTTACAAAATAAAACCTTGCATTTACATTACACAACGTTATTTTTATTTTATTGAACCACATTGTCATTTACTTGACCCCATACGTGTGTGATCTCAATCCCGAAAAACTAGCTTGGGCCAAGGTAAAATTAATGCTTAAATAAATGTAAAAGTTGACAGTCTTACAGGAATTACAGGATATAACGCTCGACCGAACGTAAGACCGAAACAGATCGGTAGTGATTTTGAAGTATATAGAAAAGGCAAAAAATGATCATTGGGGGGAAAAGACGGAGTAGTTGAAAAATCATTTACATTTTATAAGCTAAGTATAGTGCATGAGAACTGAAAATAACATTTAAATTGTGTTATTTTAAGAAAGTGCTTTACTTTAATCTAGCGTGAATGCACATTCCAAGGTTGTCAACGTTATCGTAAACGCCATTAGAAGCAGAACTGCTGCGCCCGATATCTCCGTTTATCAGGAATTGTTTACTGACGTAGTGGCTGGCTGCATTCCTGCCAGGGACCACAAGCTGGTAAACTGTATTTAGGTCATGAAAGAGTAAATAAAGTTACACGAATTTGAAATAAAAAGCTTCAACATTGGTTAAATGACAAATTACATCACGACACAAACGTTCCCTGTAAAACAAATTAAATGAAGCATGTAGTTATGCAGAAATAAATAAACAAACAAACAAAATACGCAGCTACGGGGACTTGAACCCGAGCTTTTACTATAGTGCAGCTTTGCCGCCCTGGCAACATAACCGTTGCGCTGAATTCTCAGGCTACGAAATTCTATCACTTGTTTTCTCATCATACGTTAATGCTGCAGTGGACATGATCAGTAGCGTGCATACGCCCAAACAATTTTAGGGCACAGTTCAGTAATTTTTATTCTTAGACCATAGGCTTCCTATCTCAAATTCATTGTCTGTGAACCATCTATTACCAGTAAAATTCTTGCTGCGTTATTCATTTACACCCTTTATATCATACTATACCTAATAGACCAAAGATGTCATTTTTCTTATACTTTTGCAATTTTAAACTCAATCCGAAAGAAAGCCTGTAATAAATCCACGTTTGGCTTACATTTCTGGCTTGGGTGCATTAAACATTACATATAATAATAATAATAATAATAATAATAATAATAATAATAATAATAATAATAATAATAATAATAATAATAATAATAATAATAATAATAATAATAATAATAATAATAATAATAATAATAATAATAATAATAATAGTAATAATAATAGTAATAATAATAGTAATAATAATAATAATAATAATAATAATAATAATAATAATAATAATAATAATAATAATAATAATAATGATAATGTCGTAGTAGTAACAATAGTGATAATGAATATTAACGCAGGAATTGCAACAGAGCTTAGAAATCTAAAATGGTCACACAGTTTAGAGTTCACCTATTTTATGTTTAACTTTATATCGGGCCATAGTGCGGCGATACAAAACACTCCTAAAAACATAAAATCGAAACTATTAACCACAATACCCTGTCGTTCACTATAGTAAAACTGCACGTTTAATAATTGGAAAATTACATAGTTTACATGGTAATTGTTATTTTATGCCGACCAATATACTGCTTTTTTTTTTTTTTTTTTTTTTTTTTTTTATAAACACAAGCCGTGTGTGGGCACTGTTCTAGCTTTCACACACTTTACAGTTTACTGATTTTATGCTTCGCGCTAGTGCGAAAGCAAAGAAAACGTTTTCACGCGTCCGTCTAAAATGTGGCAACGCACGGGCGTAGCATGTGGAGCAAATTGAAAAGGCGATTGCGTGACGACGAAGGCTATTGGCTGTTTCAATGCCAAACTTGGTTGTCATGGTAACGGGCTCATACACCACGCCCAGAATGCATGCCGAGTGAGCCTTCAGAATCACCAACTTACGTTAATTCAAGCATATAAGCTGGTGCTACACAGAGTAAATTGTCTTATCTGGAGAGGTCCCCCCCCCCCCCCCCAAATAATTTCAGCGGCGATATGGAGGTGACGAATTGTCCAGGCTCGTTAACCTCGAACAGAAACAAATTGAGAGGGTAGAATGAAACTTTGCTTTAAATAGTTGTTTCACTATAAGTTTCGGAGGATATATTGAGGCTTCAGCAAGGGAGAATCACCCTAATAGGCATTCAAACGGGCACACAGGATATGAGGGGTAAACTAAACTGCTGAAAATAGAAAACACTCCATAGCTTGTTATGAATGGCATAGCACGTTAAAGAAACTAAGTATATTTTAGATATTGATTACAAGGCTATTTACAGGGTATAAAAGAAACAACTATTCCAATTTATAGTCAGAAAGAAATATTTTCAGGATATGAACATTTAGTAAAAATCGAAAGGCGGAGCAAAAGGCCGAATTTAGGGGATGTAATTGATTTAATTGACTCAAACTATTAACATCGTTAACTGTAAAAGAAAACCATCAAACTGGGCATTCGTCTCTCAAAGTCGGTGACGCTTTGGAAACTTATTAGGCAATATGAAAGAACATTTCACAGCAGGGAGTACGCGAAACTATGTGCGAAACTTTGCCTAGATTTTAGAACGCGCGGATTTAAACCGTGTGCCTATTACGTTTATCTCGCATGTAAACAACAGTGATCCTGAGGAGATCGAGTACGCGTAAGCATTCCAATCGCCTAGACTCGTGCAGGTCAGCTAAGATGTGGGGATGCTAGAGACGGACAGCTTTGTTTATTGATTAATCCGACGCAGAAGGGTAACGCGGGGTTGGACAGGGGGACGTACAGGGCTGCTGGCCCATGACTTTCCTCTCGTACTTTCTCTTCTCGCATTAATTCCCTCTGTATGTCTCGCATTTCTAATATGTGAAAAGCTACAATTCCCTCCCTCAGCTGTATCCCTTACGCATTATATGGTAAATGATTTCGACAGCGCTAAGCCGGTAAAATATTTTGCACGCTTGCTTATCGTTTTTCGAAGGTTTAAGCATATGAGCTATTCTATTCATGTAAACAATCGCGCTTGTTTCTACGATTTAGGACTTCTGATTCCTATGAAAAATAATTAGAAACGAAAGAGAATAGTTTAACATTCCAAACTAAATCTTCAGTAGCACTGAGCGTTTCTAGTACTTTTGATCAAAAAAGCTACACAAGGGTCACTCCTTAAGTGTTAGCAACAGCCACATATTTCAATTGAGTCTTTCATAACTTTTCAAGTATTCTCCATTATAACAAACACACTCCAGCACTCGTTCAAACCACTCGAAATGCACCTGAGCAAGTATTGTTTGGGAGGTCGTTCACAGCCTCCTTGCAAGCCCTCATGGCATCTTCACGTGACAAATGGCGAACATAAAGCTTCTTTGTTTTAGGAAAAAGTCACACCGAGCCAATCTGGAGTGAGTGAGTGTGTTGGGTTTAAGGGCCGAGCCAATCTGGAGAATAAGACGTTCTTGATCGTTCAAGAAATCTAAAGTTCTGGCCGCGATGTGTGCAGCAGGTAGTGTGGTCTTCGATCTTGAATGCTTGGTTTTCCATGCTGCAATGATTTGATGGCAGACATATACTCATATCACCCTGGAGTGACCGGTTTTTTTTTTCAGCACGAAACGGCATCATTCCGCGCGAGTTGCCTTCTGGCCCTCTAAACGAATGCGGCACCGAACGAGAAGGCTTGGTGCCTTGAAGATGTTCATGTGAGCTGGCATTCACTGCCATTGATCCAGTGTTCAAGGTATTCAGAGTACCTTTAGCATTCAATGATGTGAGGATACTCCGCTAGTATGCTAGTTCCGGTAGTTGCAATTGTTTTTGGAGTTACCGCTGTGAGAGGACGAACCGCGCTAGCCTCGTCTTCCAGGGATTCCCGACTTCTGTGAAACTGCAGAAACTAGTTTCCAACTAGCTCTGGATGATGCAGAGACCTGAAAAGCGTATATCAATACTGGTAACACTCTTGTGCCGTTCTAATATGGAACCTTGTGTCTCGTGCTACTACTACAGCAACAAACTCTCTAACTCAAAAGACAGACGAAAATGACTTGGGGTGTGCATCCGAAAAAACAGTGCAAGGTTCGTGGACAGTGTGTTTAGAAACCTGTACTGTGAATTGCTTGTCATTAGCCTTGTAATTATTTCGAAGCAACATCACATTGAACTCCTACTACTGATCTCTCGTATAGAATTTTCCGCATGACTACTTGATAGAAGTCTGAACGACGAAAATCAGATCACTCTCGCAACAAGTGAAAGCACAAACCACATTGAACAATGAAAACTACAGCTGTGGATTTTCCACATTCGCAGCACTGACTCTGCTATCTCGCTCAAATTCGGCAACGCAACGTGCATAATCAGGACCATATATATACACGTATAGAGGTTACACGACTATCGCGTCGCACGCTACGTGCATTCGTAGACCGAGCGCACCGTCCCGCGGCAGCACCCGACAGGGCGAGGACCGGCGCGCTCTCCGCCAGTTACACCAAAAGGACCGGCAAGTAACGGGTATGCAACACTAACTACTGCACTGTATCACATTAGGCTTATCTGCATCACACCAGATGTTGAAATTGATTACCTTCAACGGGAACACATTCACTATATCTCCGAAAACAATGCTGGTTTACTCACAAAAGTTCATGTTGACTGACTGCCTGTATTTCTCTCGTGGTGTCCAATTCTTGTAACCTGTGCGGATTTGATGCGTGCACTTTATTCTTTAACGCTCAAAGATCACAGACGTTTAGCACAAGAGGTTAACATTTCCAAGACATCCGCTTTTGTGGCAACGAAACCTCTGAACCTTAAGCCGTACAAGGTAACTGTAGTTCATGCTTTGTAACTACACGACACTAAGTTGGTTAAATTATTGCAATTGGTTTTTGCAGTCCGTTCATAATGGTGACGTGTACCCACTTTTAACGTCCTTCACTGATGAAGCGTGGTCTTAACTCGAAGATTACGTTTTTACTCAGAGCAACAGATACTGGGCTACCGAAAATCCTCATATTATTCATGAAGTCCACTACGCTACAAAAGTTGGGGTTGCGTATGCAGTGATGTGCATGGAATCGTCGGTCCCATATTTTACGGCACAACAATTGATTCATGGCTTTACATAAATTCTATTTTAAATATATTTTCCCGTAACTAACAAGAAAGATTGTGTGACTGATTTCAGCAGGATTCAGTTACATCGCACACCGCTGCGAATTCTATGCGTGAATTGCGAAGTGGATATGGTGACAGTACAATTAGTCGAGGATTGTGGCCACCTCGTTCCCCTGATCTATCTCCATGCGATTTTTATTTAAGGTGAACATTAAAGAATAAAGTGTACGCATGAAATCCGCACACGTTTCGAGAATTGAAGGAGAACATCACGAGAGAAATACAAGCAATCAGTCAACGCGGACCTTTACGAGTAAACCAGAATTGTTTCTGCAGATACATGGAATGGTTCGCGTTGAAGGCCATAAATTTCAACACCTGGTGTGATGCAGGTAAGACTAATGTAATTTAGTACAGTAGTTAGTGTTCCGTACCCGTTACTTGCCGGTCCTTTATGTGTACTCTGGCGGTGAGCGCGCTGGTCCTCGCCCGGTCGGGTGCCGCCGCGGGACGGTCCGGTCGGTCTACGAACGCACTCTATAAATACTTCCAGTCGCATGACCTTCAGATTGCCGCCGTTGTCGCGAAAACGTTTGCATAAATGGGTCCTAATCATGTAATGAAAATCACATTATGACAGCTCCATCGTGTTTGCCTGCCTAAGCGACAATGTATATGTTTCTGGTTCCACTCTTGCAAAATGCCTGCCACATTGTCAATTAGTAATGCGCCATTATGGCTTTAAAATATCTCTCTTTCAAATGACAATTCTATCGCTGTCATGTTAATAGTTTAACAGCTACTAAAAGCTTTCAGAGTGATTCTCATATTCTCCGCATGCTAAATACGAGTATTTCTTTTTCTCGTTTTCTAGTTAATATGTTGCAGATGCCACCAAAATGCGTAGGCGTTTTTGAGACAAAAATATATGTTCAACAAATATCGTGCAACTTAAGACACTTTGCCAATCAGAAATTTTGGATTCTGAAGGTAAAGACAAACAGTGATGTTAACCCGGATATTTTCAGAAAGAACAAGTTACTGTTTCATGTGCTTTTACAGCAAATAACAAAGTCCTTAAAATCCAGAGCTTTTCTGTTTTGCTGCTTATTCAGAATTATATCTACATGTTGTAACTGATGCAGGGTTAAAGACTTTTACGTGGGTTCTGCATATCCAAAACTATTTCAGTGTTTAGAATATCATGGATTAAATTCAAACAAGTCTATAAAAACTATGATTTTTCGGATACTGTGCTTTTTTAAATAGTGCAGGCTGAACATTTTTAGTTTAGTGACAATCATGTATTATTGAGCATACTCACCTCTTATATTTTGAAATAATAAGCCTACTTCACCTACAATGCACAGAGTAAGTCAAACCTATTTTACAATAAAATTGGGCATCACAGGCAGGCAGAGCGTAGTTGCAGAAATGGAGGTCATTCATGGTGCACAATTTTCAAGAAATGAAATGGATAAAACAACATATGGTTATTAATATATTTATTCATTGCATGAAAATATGACTTGCTCTCCTATACAACTTGGTTTCAATTAATCACCCGGTATTTCTGTGCATATATCCAACACTAAGCCAGCATACAGTAATTCCAATTTTTCTTTATTTGCAATCTCTCCTATTTCTGAAACATTTACTGTCCTGCCAGAACATACCTTCTAAAAGATTGCCAATCTTACACTGCAAGCAGTTTGGCCAATCCAGACAGTAACCATTTTAACTGAAATGGCAGAGAACATAAACATTTAATCTTCTATAATAGCTCCACTCTTAGATCCGCACTTGATGTAAACACAAGCCGTTAACAGCTAACTCGCGATACACCGAAACCAAAGCACACCATAAAATATAGTACCTTAAATATTGGCTATTGTCTAAGTTTTCAAGATGTATGATAAACCTAGTAAAGACTACTTGAATGTAACGCGATAGCAGCGCTATTCCTAAAACTCCCGAGTAAATATCGTTCTGTTGCAACATAAACATGAGGCATGAGTCCACGTGGTGTTTGTGTTAGTTGCAGGTGATATGAACCTCAAGTTATGACGGAGGGATACAAGGTGCTAATCTAAGGCTGGATGGAGTATACATCCATTATACAGAAATTCAGGCTATGAGCGATACAAACCGGATGTACACCTCACGTGTTGTAGTGTTGCAACATTGTGGCGGGCTTTACGAACTCTTTTCATATAATAACGCTCTGGTGACGTTGCTTCCATTTTCGCTAATAATACAGCACACTAAAGTGAAAGAATCATCAGTTAACACACTTTGTCACACTTTAACTTCCAACTATTCGGTTCTGAACAAGACGAACACGAAACACAACGTAAGAGATGTGGCAACCATGTGCTCCGTATGCAGTTGCCACGTTGTGCTTTGAAAGTTTAGTGAAAACGGTAAAAATAAACGAAGCATTTCTTTCCAGTGCTACATATAGAACTGCCTGTACACTTAGTCATTTCGTTTGATAATAGATTTGTTGAAAATTTAAAGTAAATAAAAAAAAATACACTTTCATGGCTAAACCTGTCAATAATGCAACCTATTTCCCTCACATTCTCACCGTCTACTTACCTTACCTGCTACTTCCGGTTTGTATCGCTCGTAGCTTAACTTCTGTATAGTAGCTTTTACTTTCTCTACTACATATAGTAAGAGGGGAAGTACTGTATTCGACCCAAAATTTCGAAGTAAAAATTTCACCGGAAATATGTTTTGAGGACCCCCGAATCAAATCAAAAAAAAAAAAAAAAAAAAAAAAAAAAACAGTTTTAGAAAAGTGTGCGTGCGTGCGTGTGTGTGTGTGTGTGTGTGTGTGTGTGTCGGTGAACAGCATAACTTGAAAACGCAAAGTCGGTTAAAAACCAACGTTGGTATTTAAGTTTAATATCCTTCAAGGATGCGACACAAAGATTTTTAAGAAAATTCCTCCACGCTAAACGGCCATTTACATTGAAAATGGTTATTTTCTCAAAAATGGTTAACGATTTTGACTGGAATGCCATATGTTTAAGATATTCTTATGGCAAGTGAAATGTGTAGTTTGAATTTTTTGCCTATAACCTATGTAGTCCTCTTCACTCTTGATGTCCTTTGTACAGCTGGTAAACCGTAACAGATAGACCAAATCTTACTATACAAAAAATGTAGATCTTATTTAATCACACAATTTATGTCTAAATGCATTTTTTCTGAGGAGTGAACCATTTCGAAGATACTCCTTGTTATATGTTTGAGTTCTGCAACACTTTACAGTTTTCTCGAATGGAAGGTCGTTATACACTTTACTCTTGGCTGTGCAAAGAGAAGGAAATTTCAGAGCCTTCATATAGCGGCCAACTTTAAGAGATTTGACTATCGCTCAAAGCCTACTGTATTCCCCTTGCACACACAAGGAAATAAGCAGTAAGATACTTTCTGCAAAAAAATATCTTGACTTACATTAAGAATATAGAGGCATAAGAGTTTGTAATAATAGTACAAGATTAGAGAAAGACATGAGTGCAACACATCAGATCTTTTAAACATATATATGCTGATACTCTTCATCTGCAGTACAATTTTGTAATTCTCTTTACATGGGCTATTAACTTAACGGACCTTTAGTAAACAGGGTTGTTTGAAAAGTTCTTGGAAAGTCATACTAAATAAATGATCTCATCGAAAATGTTTTTACTTTTTAATGTAGTCTCCTGTACACTAATGTATTTGTTTCATCGATGTTCCAATGCCTTTATTCCATCTCGAAAATGAAATCGTTCTAGGCCTGCACGATACTGTTCAACCCTGGCTACGAGTTCTGAGCTTAGAGAAGAGATGGAAGTCTGATGGAGCCACATCAGGTGAATAAGGTGGCTATGGCAACAATTCATACCTCGGTTTACGAATTTTTGCCATGTCAAGGACACGTATGTGCAGGCATGCACTGTCTTGGAGGATGATTTTCTTCCTTGCTAAACCTGGCCCTGTAAAGAGAATTTATCAACAAAAACCCCTTTCGCATCCCTGAACACTGATGCCATGACCTTTCCGGCTGACAGTATTGCCTTGGCTTTCTTTGGTGGTAGAGAATCAGGATGTTTCCACTGCTTTGACTTTAGGTTTGTCTCTGGGGTAAAGTAGTGAACCCGTGTCATGTGATCACCCACCAATGCAAATGCCTTATGGGTTTTTGTAAACAGGACGCACATTCTTCAGACATTTGCACGCTAATGTATTTCTGATCCTGTGTAAACAGTTGCGGCATCGATCTACAAGACAATTTTTTCATACCCAATTCCCCAGTCAAAATGTGATATGCCCTATCAGACGATATCCCTAGAGCATCAGTGATTTCTCATATTTTGAGTCGGGATCCTCAAAAACCATATAGTGCACTTTTGTGCCTATTTAATTATTTCTGAGGTGGTGACACATCTTGGCCGGCCACTATATGGATCATCTTCTAAGCTCTCCCAGCTTAATTTAAACTAATTACTGCACTTGCCAACAGTTGAATATGAATCAGAGTCCCCCCAGTGTTCTGAAAATCGGCATGAATTTCATTTGCATTCATACCTTTCTTTACGAAGTACTTTATCATTGCCTGAATCTCAGTTTTTTTTTCTTTTTCGATCTTCATAAATCTCTGTAAAAATGATTACTGATGCTGTGTACTAGCTAGTCTGAGGAGAGATGCAGAAGTTTAATATTTCACCATAAAAAGTTCTTACACAAGTTGTTCTCAGTTTATTACAACTTGCACTCAATCTCACTTGCACCATTTTCTTCAATTCCAATGAATTGAATTCTCTACCCAAACACAAAGTTGGCAGCCAAGGAAATGCAGAAAACATTTGAGGAGCCATTTTCATGTGTAACAATTCATTTCATTCGATAAAGTTTTTCCAAAAGTTCAGAATTACCACGGCCCTAAGTATGCAACTCGTGCTGAGGGGAAACGCTTCAGTCCTCCATCCAATGCTGTGATGTAATAAAGCCTCCCCTACTTGTTCGGTGGCGAACTATGTAAATCACCTTTGCACTGTAAATGTTTGTGTACTAAACCATGAAAACGTCGTTATTTTGTATGAAGTACATTTTATTTCCTTCTCTAGGATAACGATTGCAAGCGTTTTGATATCACGAACACCGGGGATAAAGACGTACCCCAATGGGGGAGGGGGGGGGGGAAGCCATGCCTGGACGTGCCCACCTACACTTTGTTCACTAGCTCGTGGTCCCTGGTAGGAATGCAGCTAGCCACTACGTTAGTAAACAATTCCAGATAAACAGAGATATCGGGAGCAGCAGTTCAGCTTCTAATGGCGTTTATGATAACGTTGACAACCTTGGAAAGTGCATTCACGCTAGATTAAAGTAAAGAACTCAATTAAAATAGCACAATTTAAATGTTATTTTCAGTTCATGCAGTCTTTTTCCCACTGATCATTTTCTGCCTTTTCTACATTTTTCAAAATTTTCAAAAATACTATCGGTCTGTTTCGGTCTTAAGCTCGGTCGAACGTTATATCGTGCAATTCCTGTAAGAGTAAGTCACCTTTTACATTTTACATTTAAGTATTCATTTTACCTTGGCCCAAGCTAGTTCTATGGGATTGAGATCACACCAGTGGCGTAGTTGAGGTTTTTTTTTTGGGGGGGGGGGGCCTGTAATTAAAAGTTGGGGGCCCTACTTAGTAATAAAGCTTAAAAGTGGAGATATTAAAAAAAATATTAAATATTTACTCACATAGAATAGCATTAAAGTGAAGTAAACTCATCTAAAGATGAACTCTTTTTGGAACGAATTGCTAAAATAAACATTTTTCCTAAACGAACAATATACACTCGCTAAACGCATAATGCACATAAGTGGAACAAAATCGTTACCTGTCAATATTCTGGTCAACTCGAGCATACTTCTATTTGTGGTGCCTCAGATACCGCTCAGAAGCAATAACACTGAACAACTGGATAGAACAGCGGATATTGATTTATGTTTATAACTTATGGCCAAATTCTAAAATAATCCAACTTATTGGCCAATCGACTACATTTTGGTACAATTGTTCGGCTTTTATAACCGTATTGAATAAAATACCGGGCTTTAATGAATTCCTCTATGATTGTGAATGCTTTTGAGAGCAAACGCACTTGGAGGTAAGCTTGATTCACACTTTTAAGCAAGAAAGGGTAGAAAATATTTATATGATACACTTCTGTTCTCAGTATGTCATCAGTGAACTGCATCTGTTACAGCGCTTCTTTCTAACGATTTTTCATGGTTGAATTGAACATAAAATGTTCTTTTAAAGGAAAGTATTAAATGTAGTCTGGAGGCCGCTACAGATCGGGACCCCCCGCGCCGCGGGGTCAGCGGAGCTGTTATTTACGCCACTGGATCACACATGTATGGGGTCAAGTAAACAGTGTGGCTCAATAAAATAAAAATAACCAATAACATTATAACTAAAGCTACAATTTTTAGTACCGGCTCGTGTGTAGGAGTGTCAGTTATGCCGTGAGTGTGCTCGCCCAGACCGAGAGGCCAGTCATCAGCCCCATGCACACTGTAAGGTGACTAAGACTAAGAATTGTGGCTTTAATTATAACAATTGAGGAAGAATTCGGTCTAACAACTGGTTCCCTCCTACAGTATCAAAAGAATGAAGCATTAACTGTCACACAACCACAATATCATAGCAGACTTCACAGCACTCCTAGGGCGGAGAACATTAGTTTTTTTTTTTTTTTTTTAATTTATTTAGAGTCGCTTTAACAATTAAGTCATATCGCGACTATTCTATGTAATACAGTGGTATACAATAAATTTGATACAATTATTTAACCAAAAACATGAGAATACAATCAAATCAGTACGACAAAAATATCCTTCATGTTATATTTTCGCATGCCAACTCGTACCTTTGAGAAATGATAATACCCTTCTGCAGTTGGATGGCGTGTTCAGAGTGGTGGATAAGTCTCCAGTGATGTGATGAAGCTGTCGTCGTGTAGCGTATTGCTTACATTCTGTGAGATGTTTTACTGTGAGGCGGGTGTTGCAGACTTCACATTGTGGTGGCTGGCCCTTGCTGAGGAGGTATGAGTGGGTTAACCTTGTATGACCAATGCGGAGACGTGAGATAATTACCTGCTCTTTCCTGCTAAGAGAATAGACAGGGGAAGAATTGGTGTCTCCTTTCCTTACCATGTGTAGTTTTTCTGGAGGCGATTGATTCCAGGCCTGTTTCCATCTTGTTTTTATTAGTCTGGAGAAGTACTTTGTAATATCACGATAAGGTACTGCTTGCTGTTCATGTGTGTCTGTTAACCGACTTGCTTCTTTAGCAGCTTTGTCCGCTTCTTCATTGCCCTTAATGCCGCAGTGTGAAGGGACCCAAATGAAAGTAACTATTTTCTTTTTATTTAGAGCAATGGAATAAAGACTGTGGATATCTTGAAGCAGTTGGAGGTCAGTTGAACGATCTCTGAGACTTTGGAGAGAGCTTAATGAATCAGAAATTATAAGAAATTTACTCTCACTAGATTGGATGATATATGTTAAAGCTTGCTTAAGTGCAGAAAGTTCGCAGGAGAATATGGAATAATATTTAGGGAGTTTCAGCTGAAGTTTCTTATCTGGGGTAATTGTGGCACATCCATTGTCGCTGTCCGTTTTGGAACCATCAGTGTAGATAAATGTATGGTTAGGGTAGGCATTTGTTATTTCTTGAAACAGCTGTTTATAGCAAGATGCATCTGTATGAGATTTATGGTAAGCTGTAATATTCAAATTTAGTTGAGCAGTTGGTATTCTCCAAGGTGGTAGACAATGAACTTTCTGGGCATTATGGCAGGAACTTCTATGTTATGTTCTTCAATGCATTTTAGATTTAAATGACATTTCTTTTTGTGAATTAGCCTGTAAACGTTGGTTGGACGTTTCTGGGAGGACGTACTGGTATATCATTGATTCGGGTCTTGCTAAAGTTTTAAGGGCGAATTTTAGGCTCAGATCTGTTCTGCGGACGTTCAATGGTGGCTCGTCGGTTTCCATTGTTAAGGCAGAAACAGGGCTGGTTCTGTAAGCTCCCAAGCATATTCTTAGAGCTGCTGTTTGAACTGTATCTAGTTTCTTTAAAACTGAAGATTTAGCTGTATTGTAGATCTGGGCTCCATAGTCGAGTTTACTTCTAATGAGAGCTTGATACGTTCGTATGAGGGTACTGAGATCAAAACCCCAGTTTTTGCAGCTTAGGGTTTTTAGTACATTTAATCTTCTGAGGCATTCATTTCTCATATCATCAATGTGATGTTTCCAGCTTAGAGTTGCATCAAACGTTAAACCTAAAATTTTGATAGCCTTCACTGAGTTGATTAGCTTGTTATCCACGCAGATTGTGGGGTTTGAGACTTTACATGGTGATTTGGAGAAGCATATGCATTTGGATTTATGATATGACAAGTTAAGACCAGCATGATTAGTCCAAGTGTGCAGATTTTCCAGTGTTTCTTGAAGAAGTGTTGCAGTAGTAAAGGGGTTTTTCCCCTTACAAAAGATAGTTAGGTCATCTGCAAATAGTATACCTTTTACAGGTGGTGTAATACTGCTTACTATACTGTTGATAGCTATGAGAAATAGTGTGACACTGATTACTGATCCCTGTGGAACACCTCTATTAATGGATTCTTCTTTTGACATGGTTCCTTTGTAGCGAACTTTAATTTTCCATTCCTGAAGGAAGTTGTCAATAAAGTGATACAAATTACCACGGATACCGATGTTACGTATTGTTTTGAGTATGTAAGCTCGTGAAATTTTATCATACGCTTTTTCTATATCCAGGCTTATTGCCATGAGATGTTGTTTCTGTGTAAATGCAGCTTTTATTTCAGAATCAAGTATTAAAAGATGGTCAGTGGTGGATCGAAACTGGCGGAAACCATTTTGAAGTTCGGTGAAGAACTGCATTTTCTCTAGTTTCCAACGCAATCGGTTATTTATAATTTTTTCAAGTATTTTACACATAGAGCAGGTGAGGGCTATAGGTCTGAAACTTTCAGGTGAAGTAAGATCTTTGTTTGGTTTGGGGATGGGTACTATAGTTGCTGTGCGCCACTGTTTAGGAAAAGTTCTTGAGTTCCATATATAATTAAGGATTTCGTGAAAGTAAACCAGTCCATCTTGCGGTAAGGATTTTAACATTACGTAAGGAATGTTATCCGGCCCAGGGCTGGAGCATTTACTCTTTTCAAGTGCCTCCATGAATTCTGTGAAAGTAATGTTATCATTGTAGTTTTCTTGGTTATTTTCGTCCGGTTGGTAGCAGTGGGTCACCTTGCTTTCGCAAGCTTCTTCTCTTGAGGCCTCTGCAAAAGTATGCGCCAGTATGTTTGCTATGGTTTGGGGGTCAGTACTTGTAGTGTTTGTTGTATAATTGTGGAAAACTATATTATGTGTTCCATCGTAAGATCCCCGTATTTTGCGAATTTTTTGCCATACCACTCGTGAAGGGGTTTTTCTGTTTACAGTGGACACGAATGTTAGCCAGGACTCTTTCTTGCTGTGCTTTACTACTTGACGTGCTTTAGCTCTGGCTTTTTGAAACTCGATTTTGTGTGTGGGGGTAGGTTGCCTTTTGTATTTATAATAGGCCTTATTTTTTAATGCTATCGCTGTTTTACATTCTTCGTTCCACCAACTTACAGTCTTCCTAGAAACAGGGTATATCCTAGGAATAGTGACCTCGGCGGAATTGAAAATCACTTCTGCAAACGAGTTTACTAGTTTGTTAGTATCTGACTGGCTGAAACTCATGGGGGATGTTAGATAGGATAAATTGTCAGAGACGTGTGCTCTGAAAACATTAGTTTTATTTCAGCTCGGTAATATACAGAAGAGCGCAATTGTTTTAGAAAAATAAAAGAGGAATACTTTTACTTATTTGTGTATTAAAAGCAATTACAATTGTTTTAGCTCGCAAGTGATAGTAAAAATAGATAAATAAATAATAATAACAACAACAACAACAATAATAACATGAAAGAAAGAAAGAAAGTAGGTAAGTAAGTAAGTCCATTATTACAAAAACCTGTATCCCTTTGTTTTAACCCTAAATACGTGATTTCAATTGTTTCATTTTTATTTTCATACCTATGGAAAACTGAATCTTCATTATTACTTGAATGAGTGCATAATTTCAGTCACATTTGCACCTTTCTCCGCATAGCATTTAGATTCGTGTGGATCTCCCAAGATGGTGGCCCGCTCAAGCGTACTGCAAGGGGCGAGTGTTTCGATTACATCGCCAGTCAGGCAGGCCTTTGGTTTACAACTGAAGCAGTGTTGGCCACGAGGCATACGTGAGTAAGGTGTTTTGTTTACAACTGAGGCAGTGTTGGCCACGAGGCACACGTCAGTAAGGTGTTTTGTTTACTACTGAGGCAGTGTTGGGCACGAGGCACACGTCAGTAAGGTGTTTTGTTTACAACTGAGGCAGTGTTGGCCGCGAGGCACACGTCAGTATGGTGTTTTGTTTACAACTGAGGCAGTGTTGGCCGCGAGGCACACGTCAGTATGGTGTTTTGTTTACAACTGAGGCAGTGTTGGCCGCGAGGCACACGTCAGTATGGTGTTTTGTTTACAACTGCGGCAGTGTTGGCCGCGAGGCACACGTCAGTAAGGTGTTTTGTTTACAACTGAGGCAGTGTTGGCCGCGAGGCACACGTCAGTATGGTGTTTTGTTTACAACTGAGGCAGTGTTGGCCGCGAGGCACACGTCAGTAAGGTGTTTTGTTTACAACTGAGGCAGTGTTGGCCGCGAGGCACACGTCAGTAAGGTGTTTTGTTTACAACTGAGGCAGTGTTGGTCGCGAGGCACACGTCAGTAAGGTGTTTTGTTTACAACTGAGGCAGTGTTGGCCGCGAGGCACACGTCAGTATGGTGTTTTGTTTACAACTGAGGCAGTGTTGGCCGCGAGGCACACGTCAGTAAGGTGTTTTGTTTACAACTGAGGCAGTGTTGGTCGCGAGGCACACGTCAGTAAGGTGTTTTGTTTACAACTGAGGCAGTGTTGGTCGCGAGGCACACGTCAGTAAGGTGTTTTGTTTACAACTGAGGCAGTGTTGGCCGCGAGGCACACGTCAGTAAGGTGTTTTGTTTACAACTGAGGCAGTGTTGGCCACGAGGCACACGTCAGTAAGGTGTTTTGTTTACTGAGGCAGTGTTGGCCACGAGGCACACGTCAGTAAGGTGTTTTGTTTACAACTGAGGCAGTGTTGGCCGCGAGGCACACGTCAGTATGGTGCTTTGTTTACAACTGAGGCAGTGTTGGCCGCGAGGCACACGCCAGTAATGTGTTGTTTACAACTGAGGCAGTGTTGGCCGCGAGGCACACGTCAGTAATGTGTTGTTTACAACTGAGGCAGTGTTGGCCGCGAGGCACACGTCAGTAAGGTGTTTTGTTTACAACTGAGGCAGTGTTGGTCGCGAGGCACACGTCAGTATGGTGTTTTGTTTACAACTGAGGCAGTGTTGGTCGCGAGGCACACGTCAGTAAGGTGTTTTGTTTACAACTGAGGCAGTGTTGGTCGCGAGGCACACGTCAGTAAGGTGTTTTGTTTACAACTGAGGCAGTGTTGGTCGCGAGGCACACGTCAGTAAGGTGTTTTGTTTACAACTGAGGCAGTGTTGGTCGCGAGGCACACGTCAGTAAGTGTTTTGTTTACAACTGAGGCAGTGTTGGTCGCGAGGCACACGTCAGTAAGTGTTTTGCTTACAACTGAGGCAGTGTTGTTCGCGAGGCACACGTCAGTAAGTGTTTTGCTTACAACTGAGGCAGTGTTGGTCGCGAGGCACGCGTCAGTAAGGTGTTTTGTTTACAACTGAGGCAGTGCTGGCCGCGAGGCACACGTCAGTAAGGTGTTTTGTTTACAACTGAGGCAGTGCTGGCCGCGAGGCACACGTCAGTAAGGTGTTTTGTTTACAACTGAGGCAGTGTTGGTCGCGAGGCACACGTCAGTAAGGTGTTTTGTTTTCAACTGAGGCAGTGTTGGCCGCGAGGCACACGTCAGTAAGGTGTTTTGTTTACAACTGAGGCAGTGTTGGTCGCGAGGCACACGTCAGTAAGGTGTTTTGTTTACAACTGAGGCAGTGTTGGTCGCGAGGCACACGTCAGTAAGGTGTTTTGTTTTCAACTGAGGCAGTGTTGGCCGCGAGGCACACGTCAGTAAGGTGTTTTGTTTTCAACTGAGGCAGTGTTGGCCGCGAGGCACACGTCAGTAAGGTGTTTTGTTTACAACTGAGGCAGCGTTGGTCGCGAGGCACACGTCAGTAAGGTGTTTTGTTTACAACTGAGGCAGTGTTGGTCGCGAGGCACACGTCAGTAAGGTGTTTTGTTTACAACTGAGGCAGTGTTGGCCGCGAGGCACACGTCAGTAAGGTGTTTTGTTTACAACTGAGGCAGTGTTGGCCGCGAGGCACACGTCAGTAAGGTGTTTTGTTTACAACTGAGGCAGTGTTGGCCGCGAGGCAGCACAGCGTTGCCATTTACATTGTCGAAAAATGAAAACTTTACAAAACGATTAAACCTATCGAAACGAAACTTAGCAGTTTATATTTCTTACACCTGTACCTTCAACCCTATGTATGTGTCCCCGGAAGTAATCGAAGTAATTATGAACTCGACTTTATTCGTATATGTATTTTATTTTGTCCCATATCATTATTTCACTGCCAAGAATATTGTCTATTTATCGATATGTTAATTATTGTTAAATGTTATATATCAATTAATGGTTAGAAGGCTGGCCCCGTGTCGCAGTTGGTAGAGCACCTGCCTGCTGTGCGGGTTCGATTCCCGGCAGGAGGGGGAGTAGGAATTTTTCTCCAGCCAAGATTATTCCTCATCCTTCCCTGAGTCTGGAAGTATGAATGTGTGTGTGAATTCAACGTATAAAAACCCCAAAGACCGAAAAACCCACTGTTAAACGAGTAACACCATTTGTCAATAGGCAAGGCCGCCGATATGACCTCTACAGTTAAAGGCGGGATATAAATGGAACAATAAAAAATGGTTAGAAAAATCTCAATATTTTTAATAACTGCCTATATTTGCTCAATCATTACGTTAAATGGCTGGGAATGTCTTTAGTTGCTTTTTTCACGAACTAATGTTTAACCGTCTCTTCAAAAAGGCTACATTTAACTATTAAAATGCATGCTAATGGCTTCATTGCCAGATGCAAGGCACTAGAAAACAACTATTAAAATGCAAGTTGACATCACTGAACAAAGCAAATGTACTCTGCAAGGCCGATTCTGCACAAGATTAATTCACAATGAAAGAAATTGTGCAAAATGACTGGAGCCCTTTATGGTATTCTCATTACTAGATATTCGAAAATGCTGGATAAGGTGCTGGTCTGGCAGGAAATGAAGTCTGCTATACCCAACAGCAATTTCCTATTTATTGTGAAAAAAATGACTGACTACCGTGGGAGGTTTTACAGAATTTCACAGAACAAAGAAATAAGAATAAGCCTTTGTGAGAGTTACAACCAATGTTATCAACCCAAAAATTTCAGTACAGAAAATGTATATACAGTAAAAAAATTCACTTACCTTACATTTTACACTTCGCACAACTTTTCGCACCTTTGCTTCACAGAATGCTCCTTTGTACTTAGCACTAACTTCAGTGCCAACTGTAAGGTAAGGTGGGTCATCTCCCTAAAAATAACAAGTGGGATTTTAATATCACTAAAAATTACTACCATTTCAAGAAAAACAGGACTCTGTATTTTTTGAAACGTCCATACTTTATCAGCAATAATGTACTCCTAAGGCCTTGATTTGTAAATCATGGTTAATAAATGATATAAAAGAATTACAGGAAAACTTAAAAAAGAGCAACTATGAAGACCAAAAGTAATCTTTAAAGTGAGGTTCAGAAACTTGGAAGCTTTAACACTTCACTATCCAGTTCTTTTATTATGGACTCTCACACATCAGTTTGTTGCAAGAGCTGCGGCATATGGCTGCATGTTTATATTCATTTATATGGCTGAAAGAAATGTTGAACATGGTAACATTCTGTGTGTCATACAAATTGGATTGCAAAATAAGGTCAATGAAACAAATGCACAAAACATAACCTAGCTGAAAATTGTGTGGTGAATGATTTGATGTGGTATGACACTGACTCAATACATGGATGTTAGCATGTCTAAGCAAAAATATGGAGTTTATATTTTTACTTTCTCTACTAAGCGTAGTAAGTGGAGCAAGTATTGCATTTAACCCAAAAATTCGAAGTCGAGATTTCACCGGAAATGTGTTTTGAGGCCTCCTGAATGAATGAATGAATGAATGAATGAATGAATGAATGAATAAATGTTTTGAAAATTTAGAAAAAGGTCTGTGTCTGCGAACAGCGTAACTCAAAAACGAAAAGTCTGTTACAAACCAAAGTTGGTATTTAATTTTAATACCTTCACGGATGCGACACAAAGATTTTGAGGAAAATTCTTCCATCCTAAACTACACTTTACATGGAAAATGTTGGTTCTCAAAAATGGCTCTAAAAATTTTGATTAAAATGTCAAGATGATGCTAAAGATATTTTTATAATAAATTATATGCATATTTTAAATTTTCTCGCTACAGCCCATGTAGTCCTGTTTACTCTTTAAGACTTTTGCATAACTGGTAAACCATAGGAGATAGATCAAATCTTAACTCTACAAAAAATACAGATCTCGCTAAAACATACAATTTATGTCCTAACGCATTTTTTGTGGAGTGAACTATTTTGAAGATACTCCTCGTTATTTGTGAGTTTTGCAATACTTATATTTTTCTCAAATGTTATTCACCTTTTTAACTCTTGGCTGGGCAAATAGAATGGAATTTCAAAGCCTTCATATAGTGACTGGCCTTAAAAGATTTGCCTATAGCTCACAGCCTACTGTACTCCCTATGTACCCCTTGCACCTACAAATAAGAAATTACGAATAGGATAATTTCTACATATGTTTATTTCGAGTAACATGAGGAAGAGAGAGGAACAAGAGTTTGTAAGAATGATTAGTACAAGAGTAGAGAAAGTCATGTGAGTGCAACACATCAGATTTTTATAAATTACAATGCAACACCAACGTCTGACCATATTGTTATACAAGTCCTACAAAATAATCACAAGTGCAAATTTCTATTAATTTTACATGGGCCCACCCCATTCTTTGACATACATTTTCTAGCACTGCTGCCAGCATTCCAACTTGACACCGCGATCCCGGTCAATGTTGTCTATGCTTAAGTCAACTGCGCTGCAAATTCAAGAACCAATAGAAAAAAAATAGCCATAAATAATTATTAGGGTGCACATTTTTATGTGGTAAAAATGTCAAAATATTTGGTAAACGTGTTAAAATATTTTACTTAAATTCAAAGAAATGAGAACATTGATTTATTATTGTTAGAGGCACTCTTCTTCTTAAGGCACTACAACTTTACAAAAGTTTTGGGCTTCTTAACAATTTGTTTCCAGACTTTATTTTGTACGCAACCAGACCAATCTTTTTATTTGTTAGGGGCACTCACCACCCGCAAATGAATAGCAGCTTCTAGCATGTTCCCTTGAAGTTGCAGTGGACAACAAGTCTTTTAATTTAATATAAAAGGTGAGTCAATAACACTGAACAACACTTATAACATAATTTTCCGGAACGTGTTTCGAAGGTTAACTTTCCTCCATTATCAACCGGACAATAACTGGGTTTCCATGGTGTTTCATGGTGCGGATGGCGATGCTTCTTCTGATGTTTCTTCTGGTAACGGTTCAATGAACTTGCTAAAAATATCTTTGTGAGGAATGTCGAAATTAAATACTCTGTTTCTATGTTTTAAAATGAAGATTTGTTCCCATGTGGACAGCTCTTGTTTTCCGGTTATGTGTTTGAGAAGTTTCGGTTCTAGCTTTATGTCATGATTTTTTGTCCAAAAGTGAAACGCAACTGCTGATTTTTCTAATTATTTACTCTTGATGTTCCTAACATGTTCCTTGGATATAATTTCTAAATTTCTTTTGGTTTTTCCTATGTATATTTCATTACAATCACTGCATTCAGTTTGGTATATGCCAGATTTTTTGTTAGGTGGAATACATCTTTGATGTTTGAAAGTAGCAGGTTTTTTATGGAGTAATGGTTTACTGGTGCTAGCTGAATGTTGTATTCCTTGAACACTTTTTTACATTTATCAAAGTAGTTGTAGTTGTCTGTCTGCATTGGTTTTCTGTGAATACCGAAATTTATTCTATCCTTGTTTTTGATTAATTTTAGATCTAAAAATGGTAATTTATTATCTTTTTCTACTTGCACTGTGAAATTTATACTTTTGTCCTGTATGTTCAGAAGTTTTAATGCATCACTGATGTGTCTTTTTGGAACTATTGCAAATATGTCATCTACGTATCGCTGCCAGAGTTTGAACATCCACGGGAAACCTTTTGTGATCCTTATTTCCAATGAACTCATGTAAATATCTGCCAAAAATGGTGAGAGAAGGTTGCCCATTGCTAAACCTGAAGTTTGACGGAAATACTTTGTTTGGAACTGGAAGAAATTTTGTTCTGTGCATAATTTGGTGAGTTCTATGTATTCTGCAATTTCTGATGATGACATTCCAAGTGATTTGAGCCAATTTTTGATCAGTGATGGGAGTTTTTCTATTGGTATACTGGGAAATAGCGACTTTACGTCAAATGAGACAAGGGTGTCCTCTTCTGTTAATTTGAAGGGTCATAGTCTTCTCCAAATTGTACATCACGAATGCGTGTCGATTGTCTCTAAGTAGTGCTTTATATTGTGAAAATCACCTTTCCGCATCACACGATGTCAGAAATGCATTTTTAAACAAAGGCACGTCACTCTAAACCACCCACTTGTTTACCTTCCATGACGAGTCAATCTACAGTTTTGGAAAACCATTGTTTTCCTCAAATTTCTAAGTTTGTCTTTTAGTACTTCTAGCCCTGGCAATGAGTTGTTTTCATTTCAACAGCCCGCACCTCCTTAATGGTTTCACTCACCAGACTTATAGAAGTTTCTAGTTTTTGTAGGAGTCACAAAAAGCTCAGATTTTTACATACGAATGCCAATCATTTTTAATAGGCCATATTTCAATAAAGCCTGAACTATTTCAGTAGACGACGCATCATTTTTGTGCAACTCATGCAAAACATTCAAAAGTTGTGCCTATTGTACAAAACTGTGCTTAGACAAGTGCACCCAACACGTGACCACTAGCGCAAGGGGAAGAGGAAGAAAGGCATTTTTTCTCTGAAGAAATCAATCTTCAATGGTGATTTAAGAAATACTTTTCCCCGTTTGATACCAGCTTATCCACGTTGGGATATAGCAGTCTGATAATGGATTGGATTGATGGAGTTTAGGGGCCCGTCGACAACTAGGTCATTTGGGCCCTAGGTCAGAATATAAGAAATCAAACTCGCCTGAAAGCTGCCTAAAATGTGAGGCCTAAAACAGCAACTAAAAGCGCAAACAGATAAAAATACAAAACGGCATGTGAATGCGCTAAGTTAAAAGCTTGGTAAAACCGTTCATTAAAATGTGTAAAAGGTTAAAGCTAAAACAGACATTAAAACTAAACACTTAAAACAGTAAAACGTAAAACACAAAAGCTAAAACGCAAAAACGAATGCTAAAAAGCTAAAAATCTCAAACACTAAAAACACGTTATACTTGCTTAGCGAACCCAATTTGGGCAACGAACCGCAGCGCCTTACAGGCGGACACGGGGTCGTCACCCAAAATTGAGGCAAGCGTACACCCCAGGCCAACGGACTATAGGTATAGCACTCACGAGCGTATTGCGGACAGTCTATAACGATATGGGCCACAGAAAGTTGGATGTTACACGTAGGGCAGACAGGCACCGCACCGGGTCGCCACGCAAATGGTACCAATGGGTCGCCCGTGTGTGACCTATCCTCAGGCGGGTGAGGGTAACTTCAGCCCGCCTAGAGTCTCTGCAGGATGTCATCCAGGGATCTACGCTGTTCTTAATGGTCCGCAATTGAGCAGTCTGATAATATTCACATAATCTATGAAGGGCATGAATTACAGAAGTGACATGAATCAATTTAGGAAAACTCACATAAAGGACTTTACCTGTTTTTATCATGTATGTGCAGCATCTGTAAGAAAGAGTAATACAGTGCCATATTTTATACCATTTGCCCATAGCTTATGCATAGTTTCATTGAATAACCTCACAATCGTTATATTATTTGATGCAGATAGTTCTTTACATGCCACTAAATGACTGTTCACCAACTATTGTCATTTTTCATTACACCGACAACATAATTTCCTATTTTTCTGAAACTTGAATCCAGAGTTTCGTCGATGCTGACCCTAAGTTTTTAATTTTCACATACTATCTTAATTTTTTGCACAGTTTCATCACACCAATTAGGAAGGTAGTTCTTTCTTAATGTTGATTTTTCAGGAAGCTCAATATCGATATAATGTTCTAAAGCGCGTCTCACCCTTAAAAGACAGTACACGTTAAATGGAGCGCAGTGTTGCAACATGTACTAGTTGCGAATCTCTCTCCGCGAGCGACTCGAGGTGGCCTGAGTCCTGTACTTAGTCCTTCAATTGCTGCTTGACGAGACGGACACTTTTAACTTTGGTATCCCTCCACGCCTTTGTTACTGTATGACCTAAATTTACAAATGACTCGTCTGTATAAATAATTGATTTCCCCTGGTCCCTAAACCTTCTACGTCTTTTAGATATTTATGTCGCCATCTGATGATATCGATATCGTCTCTTTCTATTAATATGCACTTGTTACCCTTTCTTTCATATTCGAACCCCAAATCAGAGTGGCCCTTGAGAAATTTGGTAGGGTCTCATCACTGTTGAACTGTGACAAAATTATATTCAGCGTGGGTGTGGAATATTTGCAAACAGTAAAGAATGAACAATTCGCCGCACTCCACCTTGCACTATTCAATCATATTGCGTTAACCTAGCGTTTTGTGTAGTCCCGCCCCTTTTGCTTTCTTTTTCGATGGCGTTCTTAGAGGTCCTTCCATTAGTTCCTTTTTAATCATACACACTACTGCTTCTGAACACCCGATAGCCTTAGCTGTTTCTTTTACTGCCTTTACTGCCAAGCATTTTGCTTCAAAAATAATCTAACACATTCATAATTACTTGGCGTTCCTTACTTCTTAATTTACCAACATATCGTCTCTTCCTAGCTTCCCCCTCCATAACTACAAATATTTACAAAAATATTAAACAAATAACGCAATAACAGCTCACAGTTACACACACGGCTTCTTTCGAACTAATGCTAGTGCTGCTCCTTGTACTATCTTCTGTGTCAGGCCTGACGCTGAATAGATGAATACCTTTTGTTTGCCTTATTGGATAAAAGAAAGAGGTTACTGCCTTTTGGTTTATTTTAAAAACTTTCTCCAACCTTGCTCAACATTTGTTCTCGCTGGTTCCCTGATGTAAACTCAATAACAAAAAAGTTTCACACTGCGTAACTTTTGCAGTGCACATATATAAAATTTTCCGAAAACATTTAATTTAAAAAATTATAACCCTTAACTGGGTAAACATAGAGAATTCAAAGTAGGCAGGTAGTAGCACTATAGTTTACTCTACCTAAGAAAAAAATATAGATGCATTCTAGCAGTTAGTTTGTTAGTTAGTGCGTGATGAGTGTAGAAACAGCAAATATCGGACTTCTATTGAAAAAAACGTTTTCTGAAGAAATTTGGACCTATAGAAATGTATAATGACTCTGAAAAGGATATAACCTGATAGAGAAAAAAATTCTGCATAGGATAATGTGTTCAAACCTGAAATTTATAACAAATGAATATTTATACCATGCTATTAGGAATGTGGCAACAGAGCGAGGGTAGAAAAGGACGCGGCTAATGGCAACTTGTATGCGCTAGATAGAGACAGAGATGTCCCATTTAACTCCATACTGTCTTCTAAGAGTGAAACGCTATATAGATATATCTAAATAGCACTGGGAACCTTCGATTGTCCTACACTTAAAGACGCCATTTCACCTATCAGTAACTCTTGTGAATTCACAAGCGTCGCAGCACCAATATATTTATTTTCAGCTAAATGTTGGGTGACTTGTGAACCCTGATCTGCACTTACTGTCTTTCTACAGAGTTGGCACAACAAAACCTTGTCCACTGTAAATATATTCTTAAATTCATCTACGCATTGCTGAAGACGCGATTTAGCACTTCATTTAACTTTCAGCACGTTTTCAAAATACACAGGTTACGTGAAACACTTGCTCATTAGAATTGGAGGAATGCGGTGCCGGTTTGTATGTATCATTCACACTCTTTGTTACAAGCGTTCGGTCTAGCAGTATGAACATTTATGAAATATAATGCACAAATAGCAGGTGAGGAATAAGCAGGGTGCCAGCAATTTTATGATGGCTTAATCTATTGTATTTATCTTAGGCACCATCATATGGTGAACATTCTCCGATACTTGCAATGCAATACATGTGATTCGAAAACATATTGTATATATTTATAATAGCACAAATTTAAAATTGTGCAGGATAAATAACAGAAAAGATCTAAGATTAATTAAAATTCATGAATTTAAGTGAGTTTATCTGAAAATATGTATTAGCATATTTTATTCTTGAAAATGCGTCATTTTATGTGAGATAAGATTTCATGTTTATGCTCATGGTGCTTTATTCAGTTTTTTCTCTCTCTTGTATGCATATGTGTTAGCAGAAAAAAATATTTGCTTAAGAATCCACTCCTTACTAAATAAAATATATTGCCTAGTTTCTAACATTAGCTTTGCAAAAGATATTAGGACAGAGGGTTAACAACAGGTTCTAGACTTAAGTTGCTGAAGCACTGGCTTGTCCTATCTTTTGAACATAAAATTCTCACTGGTCAAATAAAATTAAACTGAATACAAGACCTCTGGGAATGAAAAAGCTTGCATTAGAAGGATTGTCCCAAATTTTCTATCTCAGATCTTCAAAACCTCTTGCAGGTACAAGATAATGCCAGAGGCAGAAACAATAGTCAAATATTTACTGAAAATATTTGATGTGTTGCGCTCACACGATTTTCTCTACTCTTATACAAACTATTCTTAAACAGAATTATTCCTCTATCTACTTCATGTTAATCGAGATAAAAACTTGCAGAAATTAGCATATTACATATTTCTTTATACATAGGTACAAGGGGAATAAAGCAACAGAATAAAGCTTTGAAATTTCACTCACTTTGCATGACCAGGAGGGGTCAAAAAAGGCTAATAACTTCCAACTTGTTAAAAGTGTAAGTATTTGGAAATTCAAACCTATAACAAGGAATTTCTCAGAAATGGTTAACTCCACAAAAAGTATCTGACACATACTGTGTGCTTTAATGAGCTCAACATTTTTTGTACAGTTAGATTTAAAATTCAAGATATGCGTTTCATTTGCCATGGAGGTATGCTAAACACATGGTAATTTAATCAGAATTGTTAGAGCTATGTTTTGGAAAAATCGAACTCTCAGAAAAAAAAAAAAAAAACATCTAAAGGGCAGTTTGGGATGGGCGGGGTGGTGGATTTCTTTGGAAATCTTTTGTGTTGCATACTTGGAAAACAAACATATACCAAGTTTGGTATTTTTAACCAATGTTTGTGTTCAAAGAAATACTCACTACTTTTTTCTAAAAATGCCTTGGGGGGGGGGGGGGATACAGGGAGTCTTGGAAACATATTTCCAGTGAAATCTTGGAATGGAATTTTTGGGTGGAATACACTCGCTTACTTGCAGTAAGTACATAGTAAAGAAAGCAAAAGTAAAGCGCGTTTCACCCTTAGAACACAGTACACGTTAAATGGAGCGCAGTGTTGCAACATGTACTAACTAGTTGCGAATCTTTCTCCGCGCGCGACCCCGAGGTGACCAGAGTCCTGTACTTAGTCCTTCAATTGCTGCTTGACGAGAGGGGCACTTTTAACTTTGGTATCCCTCCATGCCTTTGTTACTGTATGACCTAAATTTACAAATGACTCGTCTGTATAAACAATTGATTTCCCCTGGTGCCTAAACCTTTTTACGTATTTTAGATATTTATGTCGCCATCTGATGGTATCGTCTCTTTCTATTAATATGCACTTCTTACCCCTTCTTTCATATTCGGACCCCAAATCATGTAAGAACCGACTAAGAGTGGCCCTTGAGAAATTTGGTAGGGTCTCATCACTGCTGACCCGTGACAAATTATATTCAGCGTGGGTGGAATATTTGCAAACAGTAAAGAATGAACAATTCGCCGCACTCCACATTGCACTATTCAATCATATTGTGTTAACCTAGCGTTCTTTTTCGATGGCGTTCTTAGAGACCTTTCATTACTTCCTTTTTAATCCTATACACTACTGCTTCTGAACACTCAATAGCCTTAGCTGTTTCTTTTACTGCCTTACACGCCTTTTACTTCAAAAATAATCTAACACATTCATAATTATTTGGCGTTCCTTACTTCTTAATTTACCAACATATCGTCTCTTCCTAGCTTCCCCCTCCATAACTACAAATATTTACAAAAATATTAAACAAATAACGCAATAACAGCTCACAGTTACACACACGGCTTCTTTCGAACTAATGTTAGTGCTGCTCCTTATACTATCTTCTGTGTCAGGCCTGGCGCTGAATAGATGAATACCTTTTGTTTGCCCTACTGGATAAAAGAAAGAGGTTACTGCCTTTTGGTTTATTTTAAAAACTTTCTCCAACCTTCCTCAACATTTGCTCTCGCTGGTTCCCTGATGTAAACTCAATAACAAAAAAGTTTCACACTGCGTAACTTTTGCAGTGCACAGATATAAAATTTTCCGAAAACATTTAATTTAAAAAATTATAACACTTAACTGGGTAAACATAGAGAATTCAAAGTAGGCAGGTAGTAGCACTATGGTCTACTCTACCTAAGTAAAAAATATAGATGCATTCTAGCAGTTAGTTTGTTAGCGCGTGATGAGTGTAGAAACAGCAAATATCGGACTTCTATTGAAAAAAACGTTTTCTGAAGAAATTTGGGCCTATAGAAATGTATAATGACTCTGAAAAGGATATAACCTGATAGAGAAAAAAATTCTGCATAGGATAATGTGTTCAAACCTGAAATGTATAACAAATGAATATTTATACCATGCTATTAGTAATCCGGCAACAGCGTGAGGGTAGAAAAGGACGCGGCTAATGGCAACTTGTATGCGCTAGATAGAGACAGAGATGTCCCATTTAACTCCATACTGTCTTCTAAGAGTGGAACGCTATATAGTTTGGGACATTCACGCCAAAACTAGTAGAGAGGACAGTCATTTCCTCGACATATCTTGTGACCACAGCAGTGCTCTCTGTTGGCGAGACCTGGTTCAGTGTATTCATTTGTAATGCCTAATGCTTGATGAATGTGTGATCATTTCTCTGATTTATGTTCTTGAGAAGAACATAAGGTTTACTTAATGAAGCATAAAACATTCTGAAAAAAAAAAAATGGCTATTCGAATCGCTTCGGCTAAGGTGTCTCCGAAAGGAATATGAAAACTGGTTTACAAATTAGAGGAAGAGCGGCATATGTATTGAAATACCTAGACAATTACAAAGCATTTATGGAATCAAAAAAAAAAAAAAAAAAAAGTCTAGAACCGCCTACGAACGTTTCTGCTTTGAATGCTCAAGAGTCCCATGTTCAGATATACAGTGACTCCAAAAAGTATTGGTCTGATCATAAGTTTCAGGTTTAAAGGCATAGAATAAGGAGTAAACACAATACTGAGAATAGCTACTGTACTGTTTGAATGTTTAGACATGTATGTAATATAAACTATACACAACATGAACTTTACTGTTTACTTGGAACTGAATAAACTGAAATGAAAAAGTTTGTTTCCAAATATGACAAATATTGCTCTGTCTATAAGAAAACAAAAGTTCTTGGGCATTTTTGCTCACTTCAATACTTTATAGGCCCGTCTTTCCTCTTGATAACTTCAGCTTGGCATTGATTTCACTAGCGGTGGTTGTTTCTGCAGAAGATTTATTCTATTCAGTTAGTAGGGACCTTTTAAAATAATTCCTGTTGGACATTTCGTGTTTCCTTTTATTTTTTTCCAGTTTTTACCACAAATTCTCCATTGGATTACATACGGAGATTGAGGTGGCGTCTGCATGCAACGTGGTGTTGTGCAACAACCACAGCCTGGTATTTAAGGCCGTGTGCTTGGGGTGGTTGTCCTGAGTAAAAATGTAATTTCCAAGAAGGTTCATTTTTTCCACACTTTGGGGAAGATGACCCTTTAAAATGTTAATATACATTCGGTGATCCATTGTGGTATCAACAAGGTACAAATGTCCTACACCATTACCACTAATACAACCCCATACCATCCGAGAACCGCTCCCATGTTTTACACAAGCTGTGAGATTCCTTTCCTCTACCTCAGTATTCTTCTTGCGCCACACTGTCACTTACCCTTTTGATTTGAAAATACAAAATGGACTCTCGGAGAAAAACGTTTTTCCAAAATTCATAGGTGTCATTTCTATGTACCTTAGCATAGGCAAGGCTTTTCCTCTTTAATGATGTAAAGTTTCTTTACGAGTACTTCTCCCATTGTAACCACTGTCGTGAAGGATATTTCTGTTTCAACTTCTACCGCTATCTTCGGAACACTAAGTTCTGGGTTTCTTTTTACTTTTCCAGCTATTACTCTTTTGATCAAATTGCGTAAGCTTTCACGGCCGGTGTCATGAAACAGAAAATTATAAACCGGGCTTGTGGGCCGTGGTCTAGTGGAAAATCTCCTTCCAGATGTTTCGTTCGAAGCTAACAGGAAGGTTAAAGGTAAAAGAATAACTGTAAAAAGGATTTTATTCGAATAAAAATAATATCCTCAGTGGTGTTACCGTAGTACTCTGCTAGTCTCGGCGACGACTGATACGGAGCCGTTTGGTTTCACAGGTTTTATACGCTTAGCATGTGTGGGCGTATGACAGTTGATCCGGTCTTTGTTTATTGGCTCAGCTGCTGCGTGGGATGAGTTGAAGTAGGGGCTGCTTCCATTGTCTATGGTGGTTGTCAATGGGATGGCATTTTGAATTTGTCTCCGGTCAGGTTTGTTGCGTGCTTTGTATAATGCTAGATGCCAAGCTTTATTTAAGCGCTTTGTTTCTTCCTTCCTATTGCAGTTATCTTTATGTTTGAAAATCTCTATGGCTTCGCGACCTAACCGGGCAGTGGAAGACAGGATAGCTGTGTCTGGAAACTATAATGCAGATATGCTTTATTCTTCTCTTTAGGGTCAATTTGTTTTGGTGTAGAACGGGGCTTCCTTCTGGGGTGTAAGGCATGTTTAACTTTCTGGCTGGTGTAACCATTAGCCTGCAAAGCACTATTAATGTGAGAAAGCTCCAGGGGGGAGTAGTTGTGGTTGGCACACGCGGTTGGCAGGATCTACTAGTTTTTAATGACAGCTCTCTTATGGCCGGGATGGTGGTTGGATAGTGTGTAGATACCTGTGTGTGTGTGTGTGTGTGTGTGTGTGTGTGTGTGTGTGTGTGTGTGTGTGTGTGTGTGTGTGTGTGTGTGGTTGGGTTTGGGGTAGACAGTGAGAGAGCGTACCATCGGACTTCCTGGCTACGAGTACGTCCAAAAATAGTAGTTGTCCGTTGTTCTCCATTTCCATTGCGAACTGTATACGTGTATGAATAGTTGACATGGCGTAGGAAATTTGTCAAGGTCTCTTGTTCGTGGCTCCAGATGGTGAAGACGTCATCTACGTAGCGAAGCCAGCACATGGGTTTTTGTTGAGCAGAATACAAAGCGGTGGCCTCAGAATGTTCCATGTAGTAGTTAGCAATAACTGCACTCACCGGGCTGCCCCTAGCTACTCCACCATTCTGTTCATATATCTCCTGGTTCCACTGGAAGAAGAGGTTTCTAATACACGGCGGAATAAGTTTGTAATGTCCTCAGGGAATAATTCTTGTAGAAGAGTAACGGTCTACTGGATGGGCACCGTTGTAAACAGAGAAGTAACATCAAAACTTATGTCATTGGGCTGCACGGTCAAGGATTTTAGCTTTTCAACAAAATGTGCGGATTCTTGATGCAAGAGTCAGTATTACCAACATGCGGCTGCAGGGTTCGCCATGTAGTACGTAGGAGATCCGATGGCACTAACAATGGAACGGAGTGGTACCCCCAGTTTGTGGATCTTCGGTGGTCCATACAGTCCAGGAGGTTGGGATTCTGTGCTTGCGAGTCGAGTTGCTTTTCCACAGGAATTGAAGACTGTTTAATAAGCTGGTTGGTTTTTCGCAAGATGCGCGAGGTGGGGTCACGCGGAAGTTTGCTGTTGGTAGCTGGATCCAGTAATTCAGATATTTTATGTTGACTATCAGAAACGTTCATGATGACAGTGGTGTTTCCTTTATCTGCTGTGCTGATAATCTCTTTGTTGCTGTTTAGCGTTTTTAAGGCAACCTTCTCCGGTCCGGAGATATTGTTTTTGGGAGGCTTCGCCAGTTGTAGAATCCTGTCACATTCGCGGCGTATCTGTTCTGCAGCACAACCAAAGACGTTGCGAATGACAGCTACTATGTTGGAAATTATATCTTCTGTAGGTAAAGTGCTGGGAGTGAAACCCAACGACTCCTTATCAGTCGTCACCGAGACTAGCGAAGTACTATGGTCACACCACTGAGGATGTTCGACGCAGCTTTGAACGAAACGTCTGGAAGGAGATTTTCCACTAGACCACGGCCCACAAGCTCTGATAAAAATTTTCTGTTTTATTACTCTTTTGTATCCCCTAGATAGTTTTGAAGGGCGGCCGCTTCTTGGTGCATTTTTCAATGTTTTTGTTTTCTTAAACCAGTACACAACGTTTTAATAGTAGTAATAGGTCTTGAAATGGTTTCCCTTATCTCTTTGAATGATTTTCCACTTTTAAATAAATGTACTACTATTCGCCTTACTTCTTCAGTCGTTCACTTCGATTTCTTGGAATACCTGCTGCAAGACACAAACTTTCGAACTACAGCACTGACTGCTGCATACTAACACACCCGCTGTTCCAGAACCTCGTGCACCTGGAGAGTAGTTCACATTATCATACAGTGTGTGTATACAAACAAGACCAATACTTATTTGGGGGGGGGGGGGGGCGGGCAGAAAAGCACGTGAATTACCTTTGCATTTATCCCAATAAAACAACATGGCATATTTGTCTTTGTAGATCATATAGTAGAAGTATTATTGTCAATGAACGTTTATTACATTATAATGGAAACAATATTTACGTTATATTGAATACACCATTAATTTTTCATCGTTAGTGCTTTCAGACCAATACTTTTTGGAGTCACTGTGGATACATGGTGACCCTGTCATTTAGCAGGGTTGTTAGCTTAGCTTGTGTTAGCGCTAGGTTAGTCGGATGGTATACCCGTTTAATTGACAAAGAATCAATGGAATTCAAAACAAAGTAGCCTAGAACCATCTACGATTGTTTCCGCTTCGAATGGTCACAGTCCCATATAGATACGTTCTGTATTGAACAGTCAGAGTTAAAACTTAAAAAAAAGTAGCAGAAATGCAGCACACCTACATTATTTACAATTCATTATTTGCGGAAAAGAACTGCAAGGGAATTTTCCCTATGTTCATGCACTACCTAGGGCAATAACATGCCAAAAAGTGTTAAAACCTATAATAAGTGAGGAAAGATGTAGCAACAAAGCATATTGTTCACTAATGTCGAACACATTCATGGATAATGAATGAGATAAAATGTTAAGCATGTATAAAAGGTACTGCAAGAGATTATAATATAAGTGTATATAATATCTATATCTATATTATCTAGTCATGAATGACAACTTCGTTCCAGATACTGTATTACAAAATTTAATCAACAGTAGGTACTAAAATGAGAAGACAGTATTCTATACCGAATATACTGTTATTCCACTTTTGTACTTTGAAAAAATAAAATATATTGGTATTTCATTTGCTGGTTTTCAACAATCACAGCACTCATATGCTGTTTAGTCATTTAACCAGTTGCTTTCAGTTTAAAATGCGCAGTCATTACTTTCGCTTGAAGAATAGCTCCACTTACCGGCACATTAGTTGCTCTTTGCCACTTAAACCATGTAAGTAAAGCTTTAATATCTTTGTGCTGAGATGAACTCGCCCGCTTGATTTTTAAAGAAGTGTGTTCGAAAAGAGTATTTTTTCTTTGTCCTTTCAAATTGTACAAATTATTGAATGTGAGACACCCAAATCCTTCACGATGCTGACGTTTTTTCCCCATTTTCTAAACGTCATATGTGACTTCTCAATATTAAATACTTTTCTCTTTTTTGCGACATATTTAAATCGATGCTTGCACGGACTATTTAACATACTAATTTGAAATCTACAATCGAGAGAAAACAGGAGTTTGAGAGTAAGTGTTACAGGGGTATTTTTAGGCGTGTTGAATTTCTGAAAGTTAGGCAGTGGTTTGTGGTCGGGTCCACTTTAGTACATATAAGACAACAGGGAAGTCAGGTTGGTAGGTCTCTGATTTCCGTATAGTGAAAATCGCCAAGTGCACTGCCAAATCTGCCGAGTGTTCTGTTTATTTCCAAGGGGAAAAAAGAAAAGGAGGAAAAAAAAAAAAAACACCAGACATTACTCCCACCGTCAATTTGCACGGTCACTCGAGCAAATCCTGGCAACGTCATTCGCAAGTGTAAAAATGCCTCTGAAAATTGCTATATGTAACAAAAATGAACGTTGGAAGTAATAGCTGATATATTTCTCCGAAAATGTAATACAACATTACGTCGTTTTATACGATAAGTCCCTATATGCGAAGTCGTACTAAGCGACTTTTTAAATACAGCATGCATGAAGGGTTTAGACGGGACCGTTAGATTTCGCTGTTATAGCAAATGCGTCGTTTTGTAAAAGCGATGTCGCTACAACCGTTTTGACCGTAATAATAATAATAATAATAATAATAATAATAATAATAATAATAATAATAATAATAATAATAATAATAATAATAATAATAATAATAATAATAATAATAATAACAATAACAACAACAATAACAACAACAATAATAATAATAATAATAATAATAACAACAACAACAGTAATAGTAATGAGTTCAAAGCAGTGAATTTACAGCATGAATACTCAAAGCACTACAGTGAGGACACATTCCTGTTGCAACTTAACACTGATTGAGAAGTTGTTCTGGCAGATATCTGCTTCAAGAATGTGTGCTTCTGGTGTGGAAAATACCCTGCAGATCCTGAACAGTAAGTTATGGATTGTTCCAGTTTTCACCATTATTATGCACAACCCAAGATCTTGTAGAATATTGAATAAATAGACATTCAAATGTTTAATAAAGTCCTCTAAGGTAAAGTTTCCCTTGTTCATTCTTTTGTATATTACCTCCAAGATCAACAATAGTCACTTCAGCTTGTTACTGGAGCAAACTTTTCTTCTGTAAAGTCTGCATTAAAATTAGTAATGTTTTACAAGTCTCAATTTCATACGTGTAAAATGCATGAAATCTTCGCACATTTGTGTCACACAAGGCATTATATGCAACTACCATATAAATAAATTATAATGTAAGTCTTGGAGTGCAATTTTGTATTTTTCCTCAGTCAAAAAATTAATCAAAAGCTTCTTACCATCATTCCTTTTTTCCTGCCCCAGTGCTGCATTAAGTGATGGTTACATATGGTATCCACAGAGGTTTACGACACTGAAAACAAAGGAATCATGTGTGTAATATACACCAAACACACTACATTGAGTAGGCATGACCATTATATCACTGTGGCAGGATTGTAAAATCCACATAAATACTGTAGGTCAACAATTAACTGTCAAGACTAGATAAAGATCACACTGTGAATATTGAGTTGTGTAATATAGGGAATGCATCAACACTTTGCAATAACAAATACACACATTGTACATGTTAAATAAGACAATACTTAATACATTTGTTCTATATCACATCAACATCACACAAGTTAGATATTTGTGGCCTAATTAGGGCCAGCACGGGCTGTCTACTGTATTATATGTTTAAAGTCCTGATAAAATTTTGTCACCAACAGGGAGAGGGGTTTTACTAAGTAAACATAGGAATAAGATTAACAACAGGGAGTACAGAGCCGGCAGGTAGCGTGAGGGCTGTACTGCCTTCCACTCTGCAAGGTCGCCGGCGCTTCCACTTCCCGTTGTAAGTGCACGGTTAACTTGATGGATTTCGCACTAAAATCCCGCTCCCTGGTTATCACTATTACTAGGACTTTTAGTTACTAAAACTCTTGAATTAGGTACCTACCTAAAATAGGTTCTAAAATTACAAAAATAGGTGAACAAAAACTAATATTTTATTGCCCATCACAACTTAGCCGAAACATATGACAATGTCTTTATTGCACATGTCCATAATTTGAGACACAGTAAACAACTAACACCTTTCTTAAAATGTCCATTGAGAAACTGCGTCGCTAGTCAGATAACACCATCTTATAAGCTGAAAATGAGCGTACGACACCCAGCGATGTCACCGGAGCATATTTAACAGTTGGCATTAGAGGCAAGGGCAAAGCACTTTCATGTGTTCAGGTGTTTTGCCAGAAGATGTCAACAACTGTACCGAGAACTGTCAGTCCTGGGTTTGTTTGAGCCACTGACTTGAGTTTTTCAGAAAACTTTTTCACCAACATAACTAGCAACCAAGTTGATTTTTTTCTGTTACCTCTTCCATCAATCCCAGTTGCGTTTAGACCGGTTTGCCTGAAGGCTTTAGGGCATCAATAGTGTGGACTAGAAATACATAATGTAATTTGATGATTGCAATATCATGGAGAAGCTCTTTAGCTGAAGTAATGCTCACTACATCCTACCTCAGTTTCAAAACAATGTTCCTAATGTCCTCCACAACATACATTGTTCACCGTGATTGTTGTCAAGGCACGACCAGCATACAGGTCTACACAGCGTTTCCATATTACCAAATGAAGAAATTGAAAAATGTGAAATTAAGTAAAAATAGGTTCTAACGTGAATTTAGGTATTTTTAGGTTGTACAGGACCACCATTTTCGAACATGTATTATAATTGGTATATGCGTAACTTTTATTTTCTATACACCACGAATAGGTTTTTACCTAAAATTCGAGGTCTGGTTATCAGAAAGGCAATCATGTGCAATTAAAATATAACATTCTGAAGTATTCTGTGAGTAGTTAATGCTTTTCGTAGATCTATTTTTTCCGTAGTGCCTCTATGTTTTCTGTAACTTGCAATGTTGTGAAGGTGACACTACGAGATTTGTCGGTTTGGTTTGTAGGGAAGTGTGTGGAGAGATGGGAAAAGATAACTGCTTAAACAGTGAATCTCCCCTAAGAATTTTTATGTTTAACACCAATTAATCTTGCTGCATACAGCAGCACATGCTAATACACGAGATAAATTATAATGGCGGAAGTAAAAGTTCCATTAAGTTTAGGGTACCTCCACAGCATTTGCCAGCTTTGAAAAGTGGCATAAACCTGCAGTCAAGGATGGCCCTGGTGGGATTTGAACAGCAGACCTCCCACACATTACCTTGGCTATCCTATGACACCACATCGTCTATGGAAAGTCTTCAAACTTGAGTACCACTTTAGTGTCCAGTTAATTATTGTTATGATGAGTTGCAGGAAAACTGCCTTGTAAATAACTACTCCCTTCTTTAGTTAATGACTGGCTAACTAAGAAAGTCTCTTAAACTTCAGGCAGTTGGAGGGCCAACATTTTACGATCAGTTAACTACTGTGTTCTTTAAGAAAAGAAAACTGCCATCCTGCTGAGACGATATGGTCAGCACACGTAGTCATCTTGTAAGACATATGATGATGCTCAAAGAGACATGTGCCACATGTCCAGGATTGCAATTCTGATTTTGTTGACGATGTTGTTTCGTGTTTTCTGCAAGTCAAAATGTAGAATAGAAGTAAACTATTCTCTTAAAGGAACAACATATTGTCAGCATTAATTTCAGAAAATATAAATAGTACAAAACACAGTCACCGACGCAGTTACATATTGAAGTAAGAAAGTTGAAATAATTAACTAGTAGAAAAGTAACTTGTCCAGTTTCTGAACATTTCACCAGGACATTGACTTTTTGTGTAACTAGATTATAGCACCGATAACATTGGAGAAATTACAAATCACAGAACCCTTGTCTCACAGTTCGTAAATAATTGCATGACCGCGAGGTATATTTACGTATTTTAACCTTATTCAACAATGCTGGGGCTTACATGTATTATTATTATTATTATTATTATTATTATTATTATTATTATTATTATTATTATTATTATTATTATTATTCGATACTGTACATTTGTAAACATGAATATTATCTATCACATTCTGAAATGCTCCTGTTGTGTAATAAGCAGAGTTAGGATTTTAAGTGCGCACCTTTTTTCTTACAAGGGACACCTCGAACGCTCGGAACCTCATGAGAACGGGCTTAGAATAACATTCATAAACAAAACGTGATGTGTGTCATTCCCATGCAAAACGTTCAATTCTACTTCAAGTGCCATTTTAATAGAGAGAAACAAAGTACCAAGATATCAATACTATAAGAGCGAAATTGTTTGTAATTCAATGAGTCTGTGTGTCATTACATTTTCAATTAACAGTGCCAAAACCCTTCTTATGGGGATATATGATACATGATGATGATATGACATTGACATTTGATGTACTTGTTTATAATTCAATAAATTAGAATAGAGGAAAGAGAAATTGTTGAATTAGTTGAATAAACAAGCACCCTTTTTGTCCCCCCCTCCTTTTTTTTTTACCTTATTTGATCACCTTTTCCCTTCCTTTTTTCATCTGAAATTTGCACCTAAAAATCCTAACCCTGGCAATAACAAAGGATTATCAACAAGTGGTTGATTTCGTGTAACCTACAGCTGATTTTGTAGCAACATGGACATATATACCCACTTCGCGGAGTCAGTTTTTCAATCTCCAGTTCGACCATGTACAAGATATCCATGAATGTTTGTTCGCAGAACCTAAATATACTTTAAATTCTATGTTGTCATACTCCTGAAAGGTATTAAGCTATTTAAATATACACACCTGAAGCTATTAACAGTGAAGCAAATTGATCCACAAATAACACAAAGTAATTAGAGACTCACACTTCACTTCAATAAATTGAGTTAAACTCGAGTAGTCCTCGCTACCTAGTAATATCTGGATTTCAGGAAGGAAACAAATTTACTTGGTGAATCCATTCATCATCCAGAAGGGTCTAGATAAAATAGCATGAAAGCATGCACTAGATCTCGCAACGGCACGCTCCATGTTGAAGCGAATTCAGCATCCCAGACAGCTACTATACTTAAAGCAAATTTGTTAGCCAGCTATCCGACACATGTAGGCCAGCACGGGCGTCTGAACTCCTCTCACGAAGTGGTAAACACCCGGGCATTGGATGGTATGTCCAATGAGGAGATTCAGGCGAACCTACTAGATCAAGGTGTGACAACAGTAGATGGAGTTCAAAGGAAAGAGCTAGGCGAATACCTGCCCACTCGTACCCTGTTTCTTACCTTTGATTGGGTAGACCTCCCGCAAAGGATCAAGGTAGGATATGAAGCCATTGAACTTTGGTCATACACCCCGAACTCTCTGAGATGCTACAAATGTCAGCGCTTCGGTCACACAAGTGTCTTCTGTAACGATAAAGCTACCTGTGTGGACTGTGGAGGCATCGCGCACGACAATAACTATGCATCACTTCCCAGTTGTGTTAACCGCAGAGGAGAACATTCAGTTCCCGGGAATGCCTGTTTTATGGAGGAAAGGGCTATCCAGCAGATCCCGGTTAAGTAGGTGTCCTAAGAGGCCCAGAAGCTCTTGCTTTTGCGCCAACTCTCTATTCTGAAGTACGGCACCCATAGCTAGGTTGCAGCTAAACCGGTGCCACGTCGGGAAATCGCAACTCAAACTTGCTATCCAAACTGGGGCCACAAGTTCAGACCAAATAGTCGTAGCTAAGTCACATCCAAAGCTTCTGACATTGCCGAAGTCCGTATCAACGTCTGTAATCACCGCGGTTGAACAGAACAGATAAGAAAGGTCGCCAACAAAAAAAGTCCACCTCGACAAATAGACCCATTGTATATGATGCTTCACCGTAAAATTTAAGACCCAATTCAAAAGATCCGATTTCCTCAAAGCAGATAAGCTTTTTCCCAAGACACCAAGGGGAAAGAAAAGTCCAAGGACATCCCCTAGGAGATCATCTACCGAGGAATCTTCTGAGGTGGTTACAGACCGGCGACCTTCATCTTCGCCAGTCTCCGTTTCGAATCGATTCGAAGCAATCGAACCGAAATTCGCCATGAGGAAACGGACATCCTCGGTGGAGGCAGTGGAGCGGGAGGATCCTGCTCACACTGCGGGAGCCCCAGTGAAGTCCGGGATGAAGCTTCAGAAAAAGGTGTTGGCCCAGCACATGGGAGGAGGGCTGAACTGAATCGATCATCTACTTATGGGTGGTGGAGAGTTGCCTTAGAGTATTTATCCATTCATGGGATACTATGGCTATCCTACAATTGAACATACGTGGTATCAAAAGGCAGCGACCAGAGCTTGAGCTTTTGCTCAATAGGAACGAACCTTTGGTCTCGTGTTTGCAGGAGACTGGACTGCGTCCGCGAGACGTTTTCCATCTAAGACGATATACCCCAGTACGATTTGCACTGACTGACCTTATAGTTGGTTAAAGTAAAAGATCGGGACTTAAATACTTACATGGTAAGTCGCCATTAAGTAATGTTATCTCATGTAATTTGGCATCTCCTTGTGTGGTTTACCGGGAAAAATGCGAGTGGGAGAATTTCATGTCGAGTCGGCGTGTTGGCCATGATAGTGCAGTGGTTAAGGCAGCCGGTTGGAGACCGGAAAATCCGTGGTTCAAATCCCGGATATGGCACTGGATTTTTCATTTTCATTCTGTCCTTTCAGAGCAAGCACGTTACCCCTAGACCAAGGAGGACAATATAGAATCGCCGACGTAGCTTCATATTCACTTTCGATTGTAGCCGCATTAGGTGCATACATAATGTCTATAAAAGTAATATTTACGAGCCTAAAAGCAAACGGCCTCAATGGGCAGACGGAAGAACACAACGTGATGATAGAGGACGCCATGGGCGAGCATCTGGACCAGCAAATGTTGTAGAGCGCTTCAGTGTATGTATGTGTGTGAATTTTTATATAAAGCCTTTATTTACAGCATGTTCTATTGCAAATACAGTAATACTACATGCATTACCGTACACAGTAATTTACAATATATCTAGGTCGATTGAGTTAATATATGACATTAATTCCTGTGTGTAATCATGTATTAGTTTCGTTTTACTGAATGTCCATTTTCCTTGTTTGATAATGATTGTTTCTGAAAATCCGTCATTCTTTTCTAGTTTTGCATATTCAAATAATAGGTGATCTACTCATTGGTCTGCTTTTTCGCATATACACATAGGACTGTCTTATTTTACAACGATAATACTGTTCATTTTCCCGTGTCCTCTTAAGGTTATTTTTCCGGATAACGGAAAATTCAATTTTAGTCTTCTTCACACTGGGCAGAAACGTTTTTCTCACTGCACCTTTTGTGGTGGTTTCCCATTCGCTTTCCCCCTGGTTATGCTTATTGCTTAAAGTTCACTTAGAGCAGGGGAAGACAGGTATCGCTGCTGTGACGTCAGCTCACATGCTCCCAGCGAAAGCCAGTTGAACGTGTGACATCACAGCGGACAAGAGGAAATGGCATACGGGACATCGTAATTTTAATGCTGACTGTTTCAATTACGGAACAGTCACAGACTATAAATAATTACATTTCGGCTTTATGTCATATATATAAAATTCTAGTTTATGTGAAGTCATGTTATAACGCCAATAGAACAGAAATTATATATATTTTGCATGAGCTAGAGGAGAGCTATACAGAACAATTAGGTGGACATTCTCCGATATTTGCCGTTTAGCTTTTCTTTAATTAGTTTGTCAATGTTAGGGCGTAATGTACGGCACATTTGTAACCGAAGACTGCATGTTAGATTGTGATCTGACAATATGCTCCGGGATTTTGACTTAGAAGGGTTCATAACAGAAAAAAATTGTTCGCACACATACGTAGAACCAAACATACATAATATCCGTGCAACAAGGGCATACAACCTCAGAAATCTGGTTTAATAAACATTATTATAAAAATCAGCCAAGTCTTCCTTGTGTTTATATTTGTCCTTCAGCAAATCGTCGCACTGTACATTTATCAATTCAACTTTCCTACCTGCTAGAAACATTGTTAACATCCAATGAATACGGGGTCGCAAAGACCTGAAACGTAGTTGACAATGTTTCTACATCTTGAAGCCTGGTCTCAAACTGGGGTGAAACACGGGGAACTGAACACAAACACAAAACCACTACACACAACACTACACAACGTCAACAAAAACACAAAATAAAAACAAAATTCGCACTAACGCCGTTAAGATCCCTCACACAACAAATAAAAACCCTCAGTCTAGGCTGAAGAGGGTTCTCCCTAAACATGCCCGGGCATGTTGTAAATATCCCCAAATAACATTTTTAATATTCATTCAGTTTCGTGCAAGTAGCGCCGCTGATCTAGGCAGCATAGCAATACACCGCTCTCGCCTGACGTCACACGAACGTACAAGCTGGCTCTTCGTTTAAATACGTCACACGGGCCGAAGTTGTCTTCCCCTGACTTAGAGCAACACTGGGTGGTTTAAGGTCGTAACATACTGGAAGTTCGCTGTTCTCCGCTGCCTGTTTCGCCAGAATATCCGCTTTCTCGTTCCCGTCGTTCTCATTGTGTGCCTTGACCTACGTCTAATGAATTTTCCAGCTCTTCGTTTCCAGTATTTTTGCTTGTTATCTTATTGAAACTATTAAGTTCTGTTGGTTTTTGTGATTTACAAGTGAATCTAAAGTAATTCTACTGTCCGTGTAAATTACTGCTGTTTTTTATGGATAGGAAGATGGCGAACTGTTGCCAAATATTCGAGTGATTTTGTGTGTGTGTGTGTGTGTGTGTGTGTGTGTGTGTGTGTGTGTGTGTGTGTGTGTGTGTGTGTGTGTGTGTGTGTGTGTGTGTAAAATTGTATGGTATTGGAAAGCACATAATTGTTAATTTTTTTATATAGTTGATATTCGCCAATGTTAAAATGTTCCTGGTTGGGAAGTTTAGGGAGACTTGGAACCCGTATTTTTGAAGCCAAAATGGAGGATGTTGCAACAACCGTTGCAACGAAGAATTCCTTTGTATTTTGCCGAGGGGTAAAAGCCTTTGTTCCACTGCTAAGCACTTTGGGAAAGCGGAGGCGTAGGAGACGAAATTTTCAGGAAAACAGAGAAAGTCCCGTGTCACATGATAAAAGTCATGTGAAATAGTACTAAAGCCAATGAGAGAAGACTAACATGATATAATCCTCAATTCTCGTTTTATTGTACACAAACAAGCGAAATAATCCTACTTTCCAGTTTTTCGTTCAGCTGAAGCTACAGAAATGCAGGTGGATAAATATTCGAGCACAAACTATAGTTGAAGTATTCCGGAGAAAGAGTGCGCCGTGGTTTATTGCGGGTTAATTTAGTAAGAAACCTTGAAGGTCATTAGAATATGCGCACGACACTTTTCGTCCAGCCAGTAGGTACTGAAAAATCTGATGTGTTGCACTCACATGACTTTCTCTACTCTTGTACTAACCATTCTTAAAAACTCTTATTCCTAGATCCTCTTCGTGTTAAGATAAACAGTTTCCTTGTAGGTGTAAGGGGAATATAAGAATACAGTAGGCTTTGTCCGATAGTAAAATCTTCTAAAGCTTTGAGATTCCGTTCTCTCTGCCCACTTAACATATAAAAAAATCAACAACGATGTTCCATTTCACGAAAGTTGTAAGTTTTCCGAAACGCACACATATAACGAGGAATATCTCCGAAATGGTTCACCCTACAAGAAAATTTAGCAAGATCTACATTTTTTGTATAGTATGATTTCGTCTATCTCTAACGGTTTACTAGTTATGCAAAAGTCGTCCAGAGTAAATACGACTTCAGGGGCTATAGCCAGAAAATTCAAGATATACATTTCATTTGCCATAAGAATATCTCAAACATGACATTTTAATCAAAATCGTTAGCCATTTTCAAGAAAATCAAAATTTTCAAAAAATTTTCCATGTAAAGAGTAGTTTAGGGTGGGGCTATTTTCTTCAAAATCTTTGTGTCGCATCCTTGAAAGACATTAAACTTAAATACCAGCTTTGGTTTTTAACCGACTTTTCGTTTTTGAGTTATGCTGTCCACAGACTGAAACACACGGACCTTTTTCTAGAAATGCTTTTTTTTTTTTATTCAGGGGGTCTCAAAACATATTTCCGGTAAAATCTCGACATCGAATTTTTGGGTGGAATGCAATACTTCCCCTACTTACCAGTGGAGAAAGTAAAAATGCAGGTAAATTTGTGAGAAATATTCGCGCGTTCAAGTGCAGCTGAGATATCCTGCAGACCATAAACGTGTCAGCATCATTCTAACATATCTAATAAAGAAACCGCGAAGGTGCTGATAAGTTTCGCGTTCAGTGGTTACAAATTGTCTGATTGCATCAAAGAACCGAACCACAGCACAATTTCTCTAAGACTCCGAGTGAACCTACAACATAATTCATACACTAGTTATGGTGACACTCAAAATGTTACAAATACAAGTAATAACATACTGAGCAAGCTTGCAGACAAAATACTCATCTATCAGCACTTATCAAATCTCTAGAAGTGCTAGTGCTACCAGTGCTGCTAAAAACAAAATGGATTCTTATCAAGCAATACAATTTTGCATATGGAACAGGAAAGGCATAAATAACAAATATCCTGAAGTGAAAATGTCTAAACACATTACAGTATATAACAGTTTTATACGCACACTTCAATTTTCTAAGAAAATACTTTAATAGTTACAGGAAGATACATTTTAATATATATTATATGTTGAACAATATAACCAATTATATATTCTGGTTTAGATAAATATTAATTTATGAAGTTACAAATTAAATTAAATTGTAAAAAGAAACTTGATCATGTTTGTACAACTTTTCTATTCGTACATTAGAAATAATAGTTTAATAACAAAGACAGAATTGATAAAATAATACTTTGTTGGGTACCCCTTGCCTTTGATATTTGCCTCACCTTTTCTTCATAGAAGTAACCAAGTATTTCCATTCCCCTGGGCTGATTTTATTTCACTCTTGTTCACAATACGTTTAAGCTCTTGTTTAGACATGACTCTGGTTTTGCGGACTCGTCTTCAAAATACGCTACAAATGCTGGTTGGGGTTCAAGTATGGACTCAGCCGTGTATGGACTCTGGGGAGGTGTCTGTAGCAACCAATTCATGTATAGTCCCGCCTTGTGTTTACTGTCATTATCCTGCTGAAACCTGTCACCAGTTGCCTTGCCCATTTTCTCTGCACTTTGCTCTACGTTGTTCTTTAGAATGTCGAAGTACACACGTTTGTTCATAATGCCATCAAAAAATTGCAGATTACCAACACCATTGGATGACATACAGGCCCAAATCATGATGCAACTACCACCATGTTTCACTGTGAGAAGTGTTTCTCCAGATTCTGTTTATCCCGACTGACACGAGGTTTATCTTAGTCTCGTCCGACCATATCACGCTGTTCCAAAAGTTCTGTTCCTTATGGAAGTGCTCTTTAGCAAATGCAACCCGTTTCTTCCTGTTTGCTGCACTCACATAAGGCTTCTTTCTTGGTGTTCGGCCATGATATCCATACTTCCATAGCATACGATCAATAGTTTGGTCCAACATCTTTCCAGACACATTTTCTACTAATGTGTCGTAACTGAGGAACAGTTAATTTTGATTTTTTTTTTTTTCGAATTCTGCTTATAATGAAACATTACTCTCCTGCATTCAGTCTACTTTCTTTAGGTTTTCTTCGTATAACCTTGCTCCTTAAATTTGTTCACTATGTACTGAATGGTGGAGTACGATTTATTAACTGTCCTGTTTCTCCGAGTGAATTCCCTTTGAATGCCAGGTTTATGATTACCTGCTTAAGGTCAGAACTGAGCTCTTTTTCATTGTCCATTTTGCTACTGACAGAACATACTACGTACACAACTGCGACCACAGCAGCATGTAGCGACCTTTGAAACACATGCCTGTTGGAGCTGTTGACGACACAGCATGAATAGGGAAGTTGCACAAAAGTTGGCTCTTTTTTTAACATTTATTTCATACAATTGTATTGGCTTTGAAATGTATTTTTCGTTGGAATACATTTGAATTAGGTTCATAAAGCACGTATATATAGTTCAAGGAGAAAACAGAAGTTTTTAAACAAATATAGAATGGCTTTCCATAGCAAAGCTGTTGTGTACGAATATGAATGTTATACACGTATATGTAACAATGTCATTGTTAGCTACTGAAGCTAGGCTAGCTCCGCATATTTTAATATACCTGGCTATTCTTTCTATAGAACCCATTTTTTCAGCAATAAAACAAAGGTAGGATTACAACTTCCCTTACAGATGAACTTCCTCCATTAGTAGAAAAAACTTTCGAAATATCACGAATCTCAATCCAGATAAACAACAAAGAATATCAGATTAGTTCATTCTATTCTGCATCTCAAAAAATCACGGCAAGGAATTCCTGGGCCAAAGCACATGAGATGGGTACGCACTATTATTAGGTGGAGATTTTAACTGCAAACATCCTGGATGGGGATCCAACGTAACCAATCCAAGAGGACGTTTACTTAATAAAGTAGCGCATCAACTCTTGAATTCATACCATAAAACCAACTTATTATCCTGCTGTAGGGCAAACACCAGATACCCTGGATTTTTCCATTGCTGAACATGATGCAGACTTGTTATTTTCCGTCTGTACTTACATATGAGCTTAGTTCAGATCACTTCCCTGTACTCTTAACAGCATAGTCAAATTCAACAACCTATTACATCAGAAAAACAACTTGATAAATGATTCCTTTGACTGGAATTGTTACACATACATATTGGGCAAAACAAACGAGTTAAAAATGTCATTGAAAACATCTTGTGAAAATACTACACTAGATATTCAACGTGCTGCTAACTTGTCTAGCACCAAGGAAGAGAAAGCTAAATCCAAAATGGTTATATCAGCATCACTACAAATTGATCTTAGCGGAGAAAGAATGGCTTTTCGTAAACTATGGGAACAAACCAAATATCCACCACACAAAACATCATATAATCTTGTCACCCGGCAGATCTATAAATCGCTTAAGGAGGTACAAAGTACTGCTATGCAAAATCTTCTATCATCTTTAAATGACAGTTATGGCTTCCTCTGATGAAAACTAAAACCCCAACGAAATAAATGCCAAATATACCACCACATCGTTATAATAAATGGTATACTTCATCATAACAAAGAACTCACATTTTTTTCAGAAATGCTTAATAATTCAACTTAACCCTTCAGAGGATTCACAGTTTAAGGGAACACTGAAGTGATATTTCAGTCTGTTTGGTCAAAAAATCGATTTTTGGACTTTTACTGCAAAAAATGTACTATACTTGAAAGAACTTATCTGCGAAGTTTTAATCCTCTAGGAGGGGTGGGGGGGGGGGGGGGGGAGCACATCTTTTGTATGCAATTTTCGAAGTGGTGCGCCTCTGCCTTTTAAATGGGCATGTCCACACTTTCCATTTCAACTCCAAAGTCATTTTTCTGGCAAACAATTGTTTTGTTACTTCTCATATTCAAAATCCATCTTCTCCCACAAAATCTAGCTAGAGATCTAAAAGTGTGTTGCAATATAGTTCAGAATTTGGGTACTAAAATGTCCTTTATTTTTACTTTCTCTACTGGTAAGTAGGGGAAGTATTGTATTCTACCCAAATATTCGATGTCGAGATTTCACCGGAAATGTATGTTTTGAGACCCCCTGAATCCAAAAAAGTATTTTTAGACAAAGGCCTGTGTGTGTGAGTGTGTGTGAGTGTGTGTCTGTGTGTGTGTGTGTGTGTGTGTGTGTGTGTGTGTGTGTGTGTGTGTGTGTGTGTGTGTCTGTGGACAGCATAACTCAAAAACGAAAAGTCGGTTAAAAACCAAAGTTGGTATTTAAGTTTAATGTCATTCAAGCGTGCGACACGAAGATTTTGAAGAAAATAGTCCCACCCCAAACTACCCTTTACATGGAACATTTTTCAAAAATTTTGATTTTCTTGAAAATGGCTCTAACGATTTTGATTAAAATGTCATATATTTGAGATATTTTTATGACAAATGAAATGTACATCTTGAATTTTCTGGCTAGCTCCTGTAGTCGTATTTACTCTAGACGACTTTTGCATAACTGGTAAACCATTAGAGATAGACCAAATCATATTATACAAAAAATATAGATCTTGCTAAAATACACAATTTATGACTGAATAAATTTTCTTGTAAAGTGAACCATTTCGGAGATATTCCTTGTAATGTGTGTGAGTTTCGGAAAACATAATTTTCGTGAAATGGATCATCGTTGTTCATTTTGTGTATGTCAAGTGTGAAAAGACAACAGAATCCCAAAGCTTTACAACATTTGACTATCGCACAAAGCCTACTGTATTCTAACATTCCCCTTGCACCTACAAGGAAATAAGCAATAAGATAATTTGTGCAAATGTTTATCTTAACTAACACGAAAATATAGGAATAAGAGTTTGTAAGAATGGTTAGTACAAGAGTAGAGAAAGTCATGTGGGTGCAACACATAAGATTTTTACACTTTGCGGTATTACCAACTTAAGAAAAGCTATCCATTATCTGAAAATTTCCATGTTTTAATTTGTTACAAAGTTAATAAGAGATAATTAAAAAAAAAAAAAAAAAAAAAAAAAAAAAAAAAAAAAAAAAAAAACAAACTTTGCAGTTCAACACTTGTTAGAGGAGATTTTGAGTGTACCCAATAAAACTGATATAAATTAATGCATTAAGAATTTGATTAGAAATTGGAACGAAAATTGGTACACCCATTTCTTTAGTGGCTGGAAATGCCTGTGCAAAAAATCAAGCCTCTAACTTCAATGCTTCAGAAAGTCAACTTTTTCACTTCGGTGAAAACGAGAAAATAATGGAAGACATTTGTAAACCACTACAGCTATATCCTAGGCAGGGTTGCCAACCCGTACGATAATTTGAATGTATGTCTCATGGTTGTCAACCCGTACGATAATTACCGGAGTGTACGCTAATTTCGATACAGGTGAAATATCATTTTCACTGATTTGTCACACCAACGAAATGAAATTAATTACAAATAGCGATACCACTTTTGCCCTCATAGTCTGTCTCCATCCCTCTAAGGCAACCATTTCATATTCTACTGATCCTTCTACCCTTTATCCTCTTGTTGCCAGTGTGTCCAGATCTGGCAATCTTAATGAAGCACTGTTCACAAAATTGATGATCAATGGAGAAAATTCGGAATACGTGATATTGCATGTGAAATGAACATGCCTGAACCTGGCAGTTTCTGGAGTGCTGTTAAACACATGTCACTTAGGTGGAAATACTGATCTCAAAGAACTGGCGGAAGTTGCCTTGTCAGTGACTTCATTGCCCAACAAACACTTCTTGTGAAAGTTTTTTTGTTCCCAAGATAGGTTTAATAAACATCTAAATTAGAAACAGGTTGGCGTTAGATACGGTAAAAAGAATTATTCCATCGTCTCAGCTTATGAAGGAATGTGGTGGGTCCGAAAATCTGCAAGCCGCCGAGATATTAAAGTTTATCTCAACAAAAACTTTGTATAATGCTGCAACAGTTGAGGACGTTGAAATTTCAGATGAATAGTGCGAGAAACATAAGTGCTAAAGTTGCAATACTGATCGAGATCACCAAATCTTGTAAGTGGATACCATAAACATCAATACTATTACATTTTCGTGTTATACAGATACATTTATTGTTGAAGCATTTGGCTTACGATGTACGATAATTTTGAATACAAATCTATAATTTTGAGTGGCCGGTACGATAATTTTACTTTTAAACTTTGGCAGCCCTGATCCCAAGTCTACTTCACGGCAGCTCCAGTCCGCAATGCAATAAACAATGTCAGCAAAGGAATACCCTGGTCATGATATTACCCTGCCTTTGCTTAAAGCTCTACCAGGAGAGAGACCTCTGTATTCCTGACACAAATATACCATGCAATCATTCGAGTAGCCTACTTTCCTACAACCTGGAGACACGCCATAACGATACCGAAACAGCCAAACTAAAATCGGATTCATACTCACATCGGCCTATTAGTCTCTTAACCATCTTTTCAGGACTATCTCAACGTTGGTTTCTTCCTCATATGCTTTGACCTCTGCAGCCCCTTATTCCGCAGTTTGGACTCGATTCCTGTTCTCAGTAGCTGCATCGTGTTGTGGACCTTATACTGCATTATTTTGAAGAAAAACATATCTCCAATTTCAAAACACGCACATATTTCAACTTAAGTACCTCGTCAAAGCCAGTTCATCTCTACTACTACATCTTAAAAGGTTCATAGATTTCAATCTAATCAAACCTATCTGGAGGTATGGACGCTCTAATTGGGACTCAGCTTCAAATTCACAAGTCAAAAATGGACGGATCATATCGGATACTCCTGGGTACATCCGTAGTAATTCTGCACATCACGATCTTCGCACTCCTACAGTTGAATCTACATCCCTGCCACGTGCATTCGCCTGTTCACAACATTCATCGATAACCAGAACTATTGATTGAGATTCCCCAGAACATGTGAAAAGAACGACCGTCACGCAAACTGAAGAGAAAACACCACACAGATCTCCGCTTGTAATTTATCGTAGTCATTATTCTTAAACATATCACTGTGAACTTTTGAGGGCAATTGTTGAATTCTATCTCCAACACAAGTGTTAGTTCTTTCGACTTTTTATATTTTACTATCTGAAATACCCGGCGTTGCCTGTGGTTTGACCATTTTATACCTACCACTTTTATGCTTAGGTTGGATATTATAAATAAAACAGTGCGCAAAAGAACTGTTATACAGCCTCAAATACGAAAAGCAAGTAGAGAAGGCTGTAAGCGTAAGACGTTACATTTCTATTACAATCATATAGAAAATTGTATGAATTCTTTGTAGAAGAGGGAGTAGAGAAAGAAATGTGGTTGTATTTCGTAAACACATAGTAAAGATAAACCTCCAATTTAATTTCAAACATACTCCAAATTGTACGAATTGTTTGTAGAAGAGGGAGCAGAGTGGTGCTATGTTTCATAATAGAAAAATGAGTACAGAACACAATTATTATTATTATAACTTATTTTTTCCATCTGTATAATATTTTTCATATTGGGAGTGTTGCACATCATGCAACTCGCAAGGTGGCGAGAACTAATGCCGAGTCATGTTTTCATGCAGTGAATCCCGTTTCCATCCTTTCATTACATGTATATGCGTAGACAATAATCAGTAGGGCTAGGAAGTTCATGCATTTGCATGTTTTTTCATAGGGGTTAAAAATGTATGTTTTTTTTTTTTGTTTTGTTTTTTTTTAAATCAACGTCCTTCAACATTGTGTCATATCGGACGAATGAATGAAATGAAATGAAATGAAATGGGTGAAATGATGCTCAAATGAGCCCGAGGTCCATGGAGCTTTAAGTTACCCGACATTCGTCTTCTCAGGGTAGGGAAAACCTCGGAAAAAAACCTTACCCGGATAACTTACCCTAAGCGAGATTCGAACTCGCGACCTCTTGAACGTGAGGCAGACACGCTAACCATCACGCTATCGAGGCGGGCCGTATGCTTTTACATTTTGTGCACGAATTATGGAATTTTAAGTTACTTGGACGAGATTTTATGGTGCATATAACTGCTTATTTTCTTGATTTTGATAAATGCATATTATTTCAATACTATACCCTCTATATAGCATATTTTAATGGTTTTTATGGTTTTTTTTTTTCAACTGGATATTTTTCATATTGGAAGTGTTGCATATGATGTAACTCGCGAGGTGGCGAGAAGCAATGCTGAGTCATGTTGTTAGGTAGTGAATCCCCTGTTTCCATGCTTTCATTACATGTATGTGCGTAGAGAATAATCAGTGCGTTATCTTAGAGGTTTATATTAACAAAGATAAAGTGCAGGTCAACGTTTTGAGCAGCACGATTATAGCAACGCTTGTCTCTGCGTGGTTTTCAAACGTAACAGTGTTGTGAACTGGTTCCCTCCAAATTAAATTAGGCGTATAAAATGTAAAAAAAGCTCTTCAAATGCCGAAACTAAAACCAACTTAAGAGTGCTAGATTAATTAATTTACATAAAGAGTTTTCGGGTGATTTAATATCTACAGATAATAGAGCACTGTTTTGTGGAGCGTGTGACAAAAATATAGGGAGTGAGAAAAGATTTCAAATAGTTCAGCACATAAACACAGCAAAACATAAGGAGAATTTAATCAGAAAACTCGCAAACAAATAACCTGTTCTAAAACAATTAGTAGAGTGTTTAGGAAGTAGGGTTATTGAATTTTCCTATGACTTGTGCCAAGTACTTCTAGCTGCTGATATTCCCTTGTTCAAAATTAATAATCCGATATTTGAAAACTTTCTTGCCAAGTGTACTCAACAACATGTGCCTGAAGAAAGTACACTGCGTAAGACTTATGTAGGGCATTGTTACAATAACGTATTGTCAAATATACAAAATTTAGCGGATCAGTTTGTGTAGTTGTCTGTTGATGAAACCTGATTCTGAACGCCGTTCTATTGCTAATATAATCGTGGGTGCCTTAAATAATGAACAAAAGACTACACCTTATCTCCTTAATATGTGCAAATTGTCGGCCACTGACAATGTAACTGTGACACAGTTTGTGATGGATTCTTTGAAATTACAATATCCATGTGGAATCGAATACAACTGGTTGCTTTTATTTGTTACCTTATATGGTAAAATCAGGAAAAACTCTGAAAGGTATTTTTCCTAACTTAATTCATATAACCTGTTAGGCACACGCTCTTCATTGAATTTCTGAGGCAATACGCGATTCTTTCCCACTGGTAGATAGATTTGTGCCCAGTACAAAGAGAATTTTTGTTAAATATCCTAAAAGAGTTAAGTTGTTTAGATCAACAGCACCTAATATCCGACTTCCTCCTGCACCGGTGTTAACTCGATGGGGAACGTGGGTCGATGCAGTTCTATATTATGCTCAGCACATAGAAATAATCGAAGAGGTTGTTAATTTATTGGACTCGAATGATGCTTCATCAATACAAACTGTGCAAAATATTCTCTCAGGCACTGGGTTAAAGAAGGATCTTAGTTTCATATCTGACCATTTTTCTTTCTTACCAACAGCCATAACGGCATTGGAAGCTGTAGGATTTCCTTTGCATGAATCACTCACTGTGCTTGAAAAAACAATATGTGATCGAAGTTCGGTTCCTGGTAGCATAGGACAAAAAGTGAAAGAGAAAGTGAATTATGTAATTTCAAAAAATTCTGGTTATAAACAGATGTGCGATATTCGAGACATCCTCGAAAGAAAACCATCTGTCACATCAAGAGAGTTGACTCTCTCTGTGAAGCAGTTAACATAATTAAATATGCCCAGATAACATCTTGTGACGTGTAAAGAAGTGTTTCATGTTACAAAAGTGTTTTGCTAGACAATAGATGACGTTTTAGTGTTGAAAATGTGTGTAGTGTTGGTTGTGAACTGCAATTTAGCAGTTAATAGTAGCAGCGGGACCACTTGTGCTTCAACCTCTAAGGAATAAGGTAACTTTATTATTACACTAACTCGTCTACTGCAAAGGGACATGAACTGTTCTAATGAAATAGTGCATATTTCTTGGCATATTTTGAAGTTTTAAAGAGCATATTTGCATGCATATTTCAGTGTTTTTTTAGGGCATGAACTTCCGAGCCCTAATAATCAGTGCGTTATCTGAGAGGTTTATATTAACAAAGATAAAGTGCAGGTCAACGTTTTGAGCTGCACGATTATGGCAACGCTTGCTTGCCCACCAGTAGTTGTGTCGTAGTCTTCAAACGTAACAATGTTGCAGGCGCGGCTCCTCAGGGTAGGCAGGGTAGGCAGGGTAGGCATTGCCTGCCCTACCGTAATACATCAAATAATGTTTAGCTATGATTCTGCATTTTATCATTTGAATCGTCATTTTCCCTAAATTGCAGTTCAGAAAAGCATGGTCAAATCCTTGAATCTCAATTCCGATTGATCAAAACTGCGCTGCGTGTTTGAAACGCGCGGCAGAAATGATACGCATGGAACCTGGGTAGTGGAGAGCCAGCAAGCTTAACCTCTGCCGGCCCGGCTCCCTTTCCTCAGTCGAGACCCTTAAATATGGATAAGGAAATATTCCGCTTGTATATGCACTCCGAGCATCCGTAGAAGCGTCTGCCAGCACTCGGAACACTCGCCTGCCCAAATCCGAATTTATGCGACTTTTTCCCAACAGCCATACTCTACGAGCGAAGATCTCAGAGACCCGAATCGTTTTGCTATTACTCTGTGTAATATCAGTGTGTTGTAATACTAGTATGACCGACTTAGTGAACTATTACAAAGTCTGCTTTCGCGGCGCACTGGCAATGAAAAGATGAGTGTTTTAGCTATTTAACACAATGTTACAGTCAGACAATTTTTCAATTTCTTCATTAATTTTAGTTTTGGCGGTAATTCGCCTGTAAGTCACACTCATTCACTCTGCACTTATTAAACAACCAAACGATATATCTATTGTTTGCGTTATCCGCAATGACTTCGCCCCCTTTATTTCGGATAAACGGGGTTCTACTGTACTACTACTACGCCGACGATTATTAATTATTAATTATTATTATTATTATTATTATTATTATTATTATTATTATTATTATTATTATTATTATTATTATTAATATTGCTGTTACACCTTGCCTACCCTAAAATTTTGACTGCGAGACGCCACTGCAATGTTGTGAAATCGTTCCCACCAAATTAAATTAGGCGTATAAAATGTTAAAAAGCTCTACAAATGCCGAAAATAAATCCAACTTCGAGTGCTAGATTAATTAATTTACATAAAGAGTTTTTGGGTCATTTAATACCTACAGATAATAGGGTACTGTTTTGTGGAGCGTGTGAGAAAAATGTAGGGAGTGAGAAAAGATTTCAAATGGTTCAGCACATATACACAGCAAAACATAAGGAGAATTTAATCAGAAAACTCGCAAAGAACCTGTTCAAAAACAGCTAGTAGTGTGTTTAGGAAGTAGGGTTACTGAATTTTCCTGCGACTTGTTCCAGGCATTTTTAGCTGGTGATATTCCCTTGTTCAAAATTAATAATCCGACATTTAAACACTATCTTGCCAAGTACACTCGACAGCATGTGCCTGAATAAAGTACACTGCGCAAGACTTATGTAGGACAGTGTTACAATAACGTATTGTCAAATATACAAAATGAATTAGCGGATCAGTTTGTGTGGTTGTCTGTTGTTGAAGCCCCTGATTCTGAGCGCCGTTCAATTGCTAATATAATCGTGGGTGCTTTGAATAATGAACAAAAGACTACACCTTATCTTCTTAATGTGTGCGAATTGACGATCACTGGCAATGTAACTGTGACCCAGTTTGTGATGGGACTCTTTGAAATTACTATGGCCATGTGGAATGAAATGCGACCGGTTACTTTTATTTGTTACTGATGCAGGTCCTTATATGGTAAAATCAGGACAAACTCTGAAAGGTATTTTTCCTAACTTAATTCATAGAGCTTGTTTGGCACACGCTCTTCATCGCAATTCTGAGACAATACGTGATTCTTTCCCATTAGTAGATAGATTTGTGCCCAGTACAAAGAGAATTTTTGTTAAATATCCTAAAAGAGTTAAGTTGTTTAGATCAACAGCACCTAATGTCCGACTTCCCCCTGCACCGGTGTTAACTCGATGGGGAACGTGGGTCGATGCAGTTTTATATTATGCTCAGCACATAGAAATAATCGAAGAGGTTGTTAATTTATTGGACTCGAACGATGCTTCATCAATACAAACTGTGCAAAATATTCTCTCAGGCACTGGGTTAAAGAAGGATCTTAGTTTCATATCTGACCATTTTTCTTTCTTACCAACAGCCAAAACGGCATTGGAAGCTGTAGGATTTCCTTTGCATGAATCACTCACTGTGCTTGAAAAAACAATATGTGATCTAAGTTCGGTTCCTGGTAGCATAGGACAAAAAGTGAAAGAGAAAGTGAATTATGTAATTTCAAAAAATTCTGGTTATAAACTGAGGTGCGATATTCGAGACATCCTCGAAAGAAAACCATGTTACACCAAGAGACTTGACTCTCTGTGAAGCAGTTAACATCATTTAAATATGCCCCAATAACATCTTGTGACGTGGAGAAAAGTTTTTCACGTTACAAAAGTGTTTTGCGAGACAACAGACGATGTTTTACAGTTGAACATTTGTGCAAAGCGTTGGTTGTGAACTGCAATTTAGCAGTCAATACTAGCAGCGGGACCACTTCTACTTCAACTTTATTATTTATACTAACTTGTCTGTCTACTGCAAAGGGACTTTAATTGTTTTAGTTAAATAGTGCATATTTCTTGGCATATTTTTAAGAGCATATTTGGATGCATATTTCAGTGTTTTTTAGGGCATGTACTTCCGAGTCCTAGCGATTACATACACACATGCACATTATAGTACCTGGGCGACTGAGCTTTGCTCGGCTTTTCTTTACTTTCCTTTTCCTTTTTCTTAATCGTGGTTTTTTATGGGGGGGGGGGGAGAAGATACTTATTTAGATAAACTTGAAAAGTAAAATGTTAACTAAATATAAATTTTCATTATAATTGTTGGAGCCGTTTCCGTGACGAGACCTTTAATATCCTGGTGTGTGTGTTAAAATTGGACCATCAACAGAGAAATTATGGCCAAAATAATGTTTAGGCTAATGGTGACTGTTACGCGTAAAATCGCGTTTTTTCAAGAATGACACCTATGTAGATAAACTTAAAAAGCAAAACTCTATCTGAATACAAAATTTGATCGATATCGCTAGAGCCGTTTCCAAGTTGCGTGGAATACACACACACACACACACACACACACACACACACACACACACACACACACACACGAAGTGCTTGTTTAAATACATAAGATATATTAGCTTAGCGAACTGTAAAATACATAGTATTGTCTAATAAAGCTAACTAAATTAAGGAAGTGGTAAAAACGTACATAATAAATTACTTCGCCAGAAACATAGTTAACTATGGCGTGTGTTCTGTGAAAGCGAATTAAGAAAATTACTGAATATTCAATTGGTGCGGATTTGTTTGATCACTTATTCCAGTTTCCTATCTTTTTGCTGTAGGCAAAGAAAGGGTCGGTCTGGGTGGCTCAGTTGGTTAGACGCTGACCTACCGATCCCAAGGTCGCGGGTTCAAACCCGGCCCAGACCGATGGTTTTTAAGTGTGCTTAAAAACGACAGCTCCATGTCAGTAGATTTACTGGTATGTAAAAGAACTGCGGGACAAAATTCCGGCACACCGGCGACGCTGATGTGATCCTTGTTTCATTACAGAAATGTCTAAACCCTTTCCCGATTTCGTTTGCGGCGTTGCCAATATTCCCTTTTCCGTGGCTAATTGTTTAACAACTCTATCATCTGTGAGGACGCTTCATAATACTTTAGAATTCCACTTGTATACTTTCAGCTGAGGCGCTAAATGAATACTCTCCAACTTCAATTTCATTAACGTAACACGTGTCTCACGCCGCAAAAATTTCCTTCTTTTATATTTATGGCCTTTTTTGCATGAAATGGATTAAACACGCAACATATGGGCTTCCGTTACTGGCACCAATGATTTATCTTACTGAATTATTTCACAGACACAAATTAAACGGGAGCGAGAGCATTTCCGTGAAGAGCGTATGAAAGACTAATTCAGTATTATAAATTGGGCTAAGATTTTACATAGTTTGGACTAAAGAATATAGAATAAAGTGCTATAAAACTGTTTGGGTTGAAGAGTGAACATTAGTAATAACTAAAGAGAAGTACGCGATAACAGGTTTATAAATGTTTAGCTTATATAATAAACACAGAGGTTATGAGGGGTACTTCCTGACAAAGCCATGAAGCATATCGCAAAGAATGCGATAAATGCCCAGATTTTACGCGAGCTTATCGCACAAATATGGCGAGATAAAGTGTGTGCACTTTGTTCAGATGCAATCGTATCTTCAGGATAGAAACGTCTCATATCGGCAGGCGCGAGAGATCATCTATTTGTGTTTTATCACTGGCTATACGTCAAGTTACTATTATTTCGCTGTTGTAATACACAAGATAAGAAGCGATCGTAGCGCTCGACAGCCAAGGGCAATACGCCTCAACGCTTTGCCTAGTACAACTATTAGGAACCCTGCCGGAACCGGCTGGCGCGCAAAGAAATGGAGGGTTCTGAACCCTAGACTTTTAAAAATACTACTTATTGCAAAATACAATTTTAGACACCTACCTACATATAATGGATGTTAGTATGGAGATCCTGCCAATATGACTTAAAAATGTAACATAAATAGTAAAACAGAGAATTTAAGAGTACAAATTTCAAAGCTACCGCATTAAATGCGTCTTAGTAACCTTCCTTCTCAGTGCCGCGGGATGTGGCCTAATACTAAGTGTGGGCGATTGGCACACGGCTGTAAAAATTAATTTGTCATGCTAAGAGGAATTCCATTCGAAAATTTCTGGATTGCTGAAATGATTAACAGCTCAACCGAGGGTATATTTGTATAAAAATTAATTGTAGGGTTAAGTTCTGAAAACCATTTTGAAGAAAATAATCGATAATTTTAACAAGAGAATACGGTAAATGGGATTTTAACCAAAGATAAAGAGTGTTTCTTTATCTTTAATTTGCAACAAAGACCATGTAATTTGGACAATTAGAACCGAAGATATATTCGATCAAATTATGTGGCGCACGTAATGGAATGCCGAGCAGAATGTGTAAAATAAATTTCGGAAAAAGCGGTGGGGTAGAGATAAATTTGTTGGGTGACGACGTGGAATGACTCGTTTGAAAGTACTATTTCACAAAGAATAAGTTATGTCAGCATTTTAAAATAAATTCCATAATGCTGTCTAAGTACATCTATAAGAACTTTACAAGAAATACTGAAACTGAAATATCCAGAGGCAGGAATATCTTTAAGATTTTACCAGTGTTTCGCAAATGCTTCCCACACCTTTCCTTCAGAAAACCAAGAGTAGGCACGTGTCGAATGTGAAACTGAATGCTAAAATTAAGGCAGCAAACACTACTGTTGAACAGTTTTCAGGCACCATCGCTAGGCCCAAAAAGCACTTCAATTACTACATAACAGCATGACAGAATCTCAGCTGCCTTCTAGTGAAACATGTTGTATTGCAATGGGCCTACAGCGGGTTATTTTCTGCCCGACTCTGACTCGTAGTAATTTGTTTTATTCTAGACAACTTTCAAATTACAATCTATCCATTCATGTGGGTGACACTGGCGACAGTTTCATGTACATGTGGCACAAAGGTATAGCTTCTAGGGGTGGCAATGAATTTTCTTATTTTTTCAAGGTGGTGAATTGTAATTTTACACCTAAAAAACAAATAAAAATATGGTATGACAACTGTGCAGGCCAAAAACAAAACCGTATGATACCCATCCTGGTGTATTTTATGGCAAAAGGAGTCTATGATGCCATACAACTTAATTTTTTGACTACGGGGCAGTTATTTATCCTGCTACCGGGACTTCGGGGTAATAGAAAAGAGGAAAAGGAAGTGCCCAGCAATGGTACCACAGGAAATTCAAGATATAGTGAAAAGTGCTAGGGTAAATCGATTACAATGGTAAAAGAAGACTTTTTGGCTTTGGCACTGTAGCAGATACATACAAATTACCAATAAGTACAGCGCCATGCATTAAAATTGAGAAGTCAAATGGTTTGACTGTGAAAACAGAACAGACTTATAGTGAAGTTGAAGATTGGAAAGAAACTAATAATTTCCGAAAAGGACAGTTCTGCTAGGTTAAGCAGACTAGAAAACCTTCGTCCGGTTTCTGGCCACAAAATCAGTATTAAAAAATATGTGTTGCACTCACATGACTTTCTCTACTCTTGTACTAACATTCTTACAAACTCTTGTTCTTTAATCTTCTTCGCGTTAGTTGAGATAAACATTTGCAGAAATTATCTTTGTTTCATAAAGCTACGTTTCATTCTACAGTTTATCTTTGTATCCTTGTAGGTGCAAGGGGAATATTAGAATACAGTAGGCTTTGTGCGATATCCAAATCGTTTAAAGCTTTGAGATTCAGTTCTCTCATATGAACAGCGATGTTCCATTTCACGAAAGTTTTTAAGTTTTTCGAAACTCACACACATAACAAAGAATACCTCCGAAATGGTTCACCTTACAAGCAAATTCATTCAGACATAAATTGTGTATTTTAGTGAGATCTACATTTTTTATATATAAGAATTTGTCTATCTCTAACGATTTACCAGTTATGCAAAAGTCGTCCAGAGTAAATACGACTACAGGGGCTATAACCAGAAAATTCAAGATATACATTTCATTTGCCATAAAAATATCTCAAACATATGACATTTTAATCAAAATCGTTAGAGCCATTTTCAAGAAAATCAAAATTTTCGAAAAATCTTCCATGTAAAGGGTAGTTTAGGGTGGGGCTATTTTCTTCAAAATCTTCGTGTCACATCCTTGAAAGACAAACTTAAATACCAACTTTGGTTTTTAACCGACTTTTCGTTTTTGAGTTACGCTGTCCACACCCACACACGAACCTTTTTCTAAAAATGTTTTTTTTTTGTTTTTTTGTTTTGATTTAGGGGTTCCCAAAATATATATTTCCGGTGAAATCTCGACTTCGAATTTTTGGATGGAATACAATACTTCCTCTACTTACCAGTAGAGAAAGTAAAAAAAAAAAAAAAAAAGGAAGATCTTATGGCTATGTTAGAGTTCATGGATGTGAAGTATCATGATTTTTACAGGAATGTGTGTTCATAAAATGAACCCAAAAGTGGAAAAAATTAGTTTTTTTTACTTAATTTTGTGTATTACTTGTTTTTTATTTAAATAATTGTTTCCAATAAAATATAAAGTTAACTAAACCATTAAAAATTTTAAGATAAGTGAACTGTTTTTCTCAAAATATTACTTTTGGTGCATATATCCTTTTCCCCGTCCTCTCTTCATCATCCAAGGAGCATCTAGTTTGTGGCAAGATTTCTCCATAGAGATCCTAACAAATGTTACAATATGCTGTAATTGAGGCTGTCGACTTGTCATCTCAGTTGCAGTGTAAATTTACACTATGATTCTGCATTTTTAGGGCAAAGACCATGTTGCAGATTGTTGTCTGTCGATAAGGTATGAAAATACAATGGCCAAATCACTTTCTTCATTTCTGTAACACTTGTATTTCGCTTAACAGCAAGTCCATTATATGTACCTTTGCAGCCTGACTATAGCTTCACCTGTGGTTTGTCTCCCCTAATAGTGTCATGTCTCGTTTTGTTTTACATCGACTCAGTTTAGCACCCATCCTCTTTTGTATGTAGCCAATACATTCTAACGCTTTTACAATAACAGGGCCTGAGTTCCTAAATGATACTGGATGACTTACATTTACTATCACCTAAGAAATTCACATACCTCACACCATACCACGGCACAGATTCTTTTAAATACTTTTCTTACACTCTGCGCCTTTTTGTCCTGAGCAAAAAGAAAGTCAAATATATCAACCACTCGCACGAAATGGAGCCTGGTGGTAAATTAGCTGTAAACACAGCTGTAAACATGCTAATAGTGATATCAACATAAAAATTGCAGCACTTTAATCAGAAAGCTATGTAGTATGTATGTATGCAAATCACAAAAAAGTATATTGACTCTTATTCGCCTTACTGGGTCCCCTTAACGATGGAAGTGCCACATTTACATCAGGTAGCGTCCAAAGACCATGTGAAACAGCCGAGTACAGACTACATCTGACCTTCCAATAGGGGTAAAATCCCCATGCCAGTACTACATGGAATTATAGCATGTGAGTTTAAGTCGAAACACGACCATTTTGCTGCTACCTGACGGTTGTAGGAAAGGCGGGTGCACCAATGACGGTCCAAGTCACCCTTCACTGCATGGTCTCTCAGAATCTGTTATTTATATTTTTGAAACATGGGCCAGCTTAAGACAGAAATGTCGAAAATATGATATATTTAGCCGTCCTTGCTTTGCTGGCTTTCGTATTGTTACAAGCGGGTGTTGGGAAAAAGGAAAACCTTTGCAAGCCAGAATTTAAATAGTAAGTTTCAATAGTAAACGCTTTCAGATTAGGCGGTTAAAGATTATCAATTGCCGTATGGAACATAGTACTTATCTTTTCTATTTTCCATGTTTAAACTTAAACCAAATGGACAATAAATGTGTCCCCTTGAACGTTAATAGCAACGCTACATGCAGCCCAAATTCAACACCGCAGGCACAAATGGTTGTACATTCCATACAAAAGGGAAATCATTCCTGTTTTGCTATGAAAACTTACAGCTAGTGTCTCCTAACTATTGTCTCACTTTCGGTTACCTACAGTATTATATGGCCGCCAGATCCACTATACGACGATACTACAGATGAATTGTTAGTAACAGTGATAACAAATATCCAGAAGGACATATTCGTGTTTGTTACTTTACATTCTATGAGGATATGAAGTTCATACACAATAAGGGCTATTCTGTTACTTTCTGGTTAAGAAGATTACTGTTAATGTTTAAGATCAAGAAACACTAAAGATGCATTCATTTTCAGCCAGTAGCAGTGGTGGTATCGTTAAGAGCTAACATGGTCTCTACTCTTATTAACTGAAAGATTAACTCAGGCTTTGGCGGCCGGTGTCCATATTAACCAAGTCTTCCGGAGAAGGCCACGTCTTGGTTGTTGCCAACGGTTCGCCCTACTATGTAGAGCTTCTTCAGGGCTGCTACTCTTCTTGATAGCACCGCAGGAACTGCGCTGACTATAGAGTTGTCAGACAGACTAGTCATCACAGTTCCTGCAGTGCTGTCAAGAAGAATAGACCTGAAGAAGCCCTCCATGGTAGGGCGAAACGTTGGCAACAACCAAGACGCGGCCTTCCCCGGAAGACCTAGTAAATATATAACTAAAAGATGTATAACTAGCAAGCAATGGATTAATTAAAGAATAGAAATTAAAAAATGACACAGTAAATTTTACAGCTTTTGATATCACAGATGTGACAGTGCGTTACATTTTTAAATAAACGATCCCTTTTTTAAAAAATATGTTCTTTCAGAAAAAAAAGTTTGTCAACAGCCTGGTGCAATCTGAGTATCTTTCAGGGCATGTATTCTAGTCAGAGTACTGAGACCTCAGGAACAGAGTAAGCATCTTTAAAATGTCACACACCAGATTGTTGTAAATATTTGTGAACACCTATTACCCTTAAATTATAAGAAAATTGTGTTAACTATGGCAACAGCAAAAAATAAGATTGACATTGCAATTTTTAAATCTCTGGTGCTTAGAGTGAGTGAGTGATTGGGGTTTAAGGGCCCGTCGACAGCTAGGTCATTAGAGCCCCTGGTGCTTAGATCCACTAATACATGAACTTCAAGCAATGAATATAAGGACAAGACCCAACTGACAGAAATTGGAAGCTGAATATATGGGAGAAAGATCTCATCATGAAACTCCAAAAATGAACCATGAGCTTTGAAAATAAAATGGAATTATCTACATATGAAATTGGAAAGGTAAAGGAATTAGATTGAATTCAATGCCATAGCCAGGATTTGTACAATAGATCATTGGCTTACCATACCACCACTCAAACAACTGAACTACCATGAAAACATCCAGCATCACAATGTTGTGATGAAGTGTTGCCATGGTAGCTAAGAGCAGTGGCACAGTAAGATGAAGATCCATGGTTCAAATCCTGGCTGCAACATTGAATTTTTCAGTCTGAGACAATCTTTCCAACTTTAGCCTAAACAAATCTGGAAGAACAATAAAATTAATATATTAAGATATTGTTCAGGTCACTACCACAGAACTACATTAAACATGCGAGATGCAGATACTGAATCAGTTGATGCAACCTAGAGATTATGAAAGACGTTTTACATGAGCACAAAACCCACTCGGTTTTCCACTAAACGTTTGTATATTAGCATATCAAGAGGGAAACAAGTTACTAGAAATGAAGAGCCCAAACACACTAAAATTGCAAAATGTTTCTTCCTTTCCTTTTCCTATTATTATTGCTCCTTTGGAGGTGGAACAGAAAACTATATTTCATCAAGAAACCAAACAAACAGAAAATCATTCATCGTATGACACAAGGCTGTTTGCTGACACATGAAGATTGCTGCTTTAATGTGAATGCTATTACACCATAGAAGAAATAAAATCAAACTCAGAATAAATGTAATGGCAGAGATGGCAAGATGTTTTCTATCAAGCAAGCATTTTAAGTTATCTAAAATTTAGCACTCAAGTTTTCTGAGCAAGATTCCTTTGTAGCCTAATTTCTATTGGCATCTATCAAGACTATTGTATTTTTAAGGGGCCGGGTAGTGATTTGGGCTAAAAAAATCAATTTTTTGTTTTTCATCTTTAAAAAAACTAGAAGCCTTCCTCTTCAAAATGATATATATATATATATATATATATATATATATATATATATATATATATATATATATATATATATATATATATTTTGTAAGGGTACCGGCACATTTAAGGCTTTAAATTACCCCATTTAAATATGATGGCACGCTGGGCCACAATGGGTAGAGGGCTTCAGAGACGACACACTTTTCTTTAAATGTAGTTTTCTGTAACTTGACATTTTTCAAACTCGGGTGCTTTTTTTCAATTTCAATGAAAATTTTACAGTAGTTCCAGAAGCATGTATTCTACAAACGTAACCCATTATTATTGGAAAAATCCAAAACATAAAATTAAAAAAAATATATATATTTGTGTAAAATAAATTACCTTTTTTTTTTTTAAACAAAACTTAAATATTTTTTCTTTTGAATATAGTCACAAATATTTAAGTAAATTTAGGTTACAAATTATGAATACACATTGCCTAATGCACTACAAAAGTTTCAACACATATGCTTGAATGTTCTAGGAGGAATTTGCACAGTTAGTACTATATATATTTTTTTCAAAAACATGTCATCAGTTTTTGCCTTATTACATGCCCATTTTAAATAGTTGTTTTGATGTTCTCTATATCAATGTAATCACAGTGAATCAGTAAATATTCATCCCAAATTAAATTTTGATCTGAGTGGTAGAAGTTTAGATATCAACTAAAGTTATGTTTTGAAATACTGAAATCGTGTACGAATCATTACCTGGTCCCCTTAAAATATAACACAACTACCACTGGTAAACATTTGCCCTCAAATACACACGAGCAATTTTTGACTGCTAGGAGTTGTACAGCCAACCTTGTGCTCGGCCTTCGAAAGGAACGTAAGAATGCTGATGGTATTGGGGGGACCAAAGGCTACAGGTCTGGTGGTTGGCTTGATGTGCAGCAAAAGAGCTGATCGCTAGAAACTCCAACACTAGGAAACTGCTTTAAGTACTTCGGACTAAAACCGTTTGTTGCTGAGACTGTTTATTAGGACTGCTTATACTAGATAACCAGGAAGATTATTATAAAATTTCCTTGCAGAAAAGCAACATACTTTTTGTAGCAGTTTTAACCTATTTGTTGATCTATGCAAACTGGTTGCACATCTAATTGTGGTCATGTACATCAAGGTTTGTTGTGAACTAGCTTGAACTATCTGTAAGATAGCTTAAGAGAATATATGTATATATCCATTCACCAGTGAGAGTAAGAATTTTTGGGCTTTTAAATAAGGACCTACAAGAATGATGGGGCCCAAGGCCACAAATAATACATATGGCCTTTTTCGTAATATAACGCTTGCTTTGTGCCCAATTACCCCAGAAGATTATTACATATTGCAATACCAAGTGAAAGCAGGCAGAGTGTGCTATATAAAAGGCATCGTGGTTAAACAGGTAAGTTTCTATTGGGAAAGCAAGCAGTAGTAAGGCATTCTCAACATCCATCTTGGCAATAAGCAAGAAGATCCTTTAGACAATCTTCTTAAGTGTAATAATATTAATATTGACCATAGAGTGCCATAAGTCATGATTTGAGCTTAATAAATGCTATGAGTTAGGAGTTCTGGAGAAAGTTACCGACCCAGTCCTTTGTACATATTTGTTGCCTTTCATCATGTATAGAAATACTACCATTTTTACCCAAACATGCATATTAACAAAACTTCTAGCTTCATTGTAGTATTTGTTGATTACACATCAGTAGCACTAGCTACTCTAGCTTGCAAAGATTTTGTGGCACAGAATATTTTACATCATAATGGTCAATTTGGATGCTCTGATTTCGAAAATAGTTTTTGTGTATCATGTACAGACTTTGAACAGTTCTGAACCAACACAAAATTGCAAGTTCTGTATGCTAGTATTACCACTGCACATTTGACTTACAGCATGGTCAATTAGAACGTGCAAACATGCTAAACCGTATGACAGCATATTGTACCAAGTCTATCTCTGTTTACAGTAATGCTGACCCTATCTCGTAAAAATTGATTGCATAATACACAAATAGGAAAGTGTGCATACAAAAGGTAGAAAATGATCAGTGGGAGAAAGACAAAGTGAAGAAAATATTGTTTTATAAGCTAAATATACTGCATGAACTACTACTGCAAGCACAACTGCAGGTTCAGATATCTCTGTTTACCTGGAATTATGTACTATCATACCCACTTGCTGCAGTCATCCCAGGGACCACGAGCTAGTGAACAGACAATATCTTGGAATCTGCAGTCCAGTTTTAAACTTCTCAGCTGGTCTCGAAGATGTGTTGTGAATATTAAGTGTGGAAAAAAAAATGGTAAGCTCAAGTGGTATATCTATTCTGATATGTCTGTGGTTATGTGATAAAGCAACAGAAAAGAGACATTATCATATTTATCAAGAGTTTATATTCGAACTATTTTAAAATTAAATTTGATCAACACAAGAGTTTTGCTCCTCATATTGTGTATAACAGTTGTGTAGAAAATCTAAGATAATGGTACAAGAGTTATGCTCTTTGGGGTTCCTAAGGTATGGCGGGAACATAATCACATCAACTTATTTTTGTTTGTGTAACATATCTGGATTCAATAGGAAAAATAAGGCGGGCATTATATATCCAAACTTGCCAACAGCAATTAGGCCTGTGCCTCATAGACCTGATGTACCTGTTCCATCACCACCTACCGTATTGCCAGAAAGTAGTACTGATACTTCCAGTGTAGAAAATGAAATAAATTGTTCCCCAGACTCAGAAGATAACAATCCAAATTCATTGAGTCAGTCAAAATTAAATGATTTGGGTCTTAAAATGAACTATCAGGCTCAAGGCTGACAGAAGAGAATCTTTTAGCACCTAGAAGAACTTTCTGTTGGTACAGACATCGAGAAAAAGAGTTCAACAAATATGCAAAAGGAGAACTAGTTTATTGGTGTGATAACCCTAACTTGCTAAGTCAACTTGGAACAGCTTATGAAGCAGAAGATTGGCATCTGATTTGAGCAAGAGAAATCTGAAAGATGTTCAGCTGCACAACAGCAATATGTTTGCTAGGTTCCAATAGCTCACTCTACATCCCTTAAAGAAACATACCAAAATCTGTATACCATCTTCGAAAAAGTTAAATAAAATAAACACAAGTGGTTCGTGTGCTGTATTTTATTGGTCCAACGAGCAGGGTACCTACATGAAATTCCCATGCTTTCTGTGTGAATGGGAGTCCAGAGCCACAGAAGGACACTGGGGTGAAACTAATTGGCCAAAAACAAAAGACTCAGTGGCAGGGACAAAAAATGTAATAAATTGCCTGCTGATTGACTCGCAGAAGATTTTGTTACCACCATTCCATATCAAATTAGGGATAATGAAGCAATTTGTCAAAGGTGGTGGCTGTTTCCATTATCTTATTCAGAAATTTCCAAGTTGTCTGAATCAAAAGCGAAAGAAGGCATTTTTAACAGCCCACAGATTCACAAACTCATGAAGGCGTTCATTTTAGAAATATCATAACAGACAGAGGTTGGGATTCATTCACTGAAGTTATAAACAAGTTTGTGGGTAATGTTAATGATGGCCAATATGAACACATTGTTAAAACAATGCTTGACGATTTAAAGGCACTCGGATGCAATATGAGCTTAAAATTGCATTTTGTGCATTCCTATCTTGAACTTTTTCCTGAATACTTGGATGCACTAAGTGAAGAACACAGAGAGAGATTCCACCAAGACATAAAGGAGATGGAAACCAGGTACTAAGGTTGATGAGATATCTCCACGATGGCCAACTACTGTCAGTGTTTAATTAGACACACCCCTCGTAGGGACCACAAATGCAGGTCAGCTCAGGTCCATTTTCAGCAAAGTGGAGGACAAAATAATATCATAAGGTATGCTTGAAGTTTTTAGTTCAGGGTACACGTTTGCACCTGTGGAATTGAGATTGTTTCTTTGTTTAAATGATTTCACACATTATAAATTGTACTTAAAAACTAGAAAAAACTCAAATATTACACATTTACTTTCTGCATGGCAAAAAACAATACGAGGTATGAAAAAATTGAAAGCAGATTTCTAATTCAGCATACCAAAATTAGGTTCAGAGAGCTGATTAACCCTGTGGCGCGGAAAAAAAGCTCAAATTCATAGGTTGGTGTTATCAATGTGCACTGATTAGTTTTAGGAAACTGGCCAAGGCAGTCTTTCTTTTTAAGGTAGTTAAAAGTGATTAGCAAAAACAAAATGCATGATTACAGTATTTGTTTGTTCACATTGTGAGCACAGTTCAGGGAAATGGAACAATGTCATATAATTTTGGAACATGCATCATCACTAGTAATATGCCCACCACCATTCCCTGTATCTTTAACTGTAAGGAAAAGGGAAAGAAAAAAAAAAAAAAAAGAATTGTAGGCCACCATCACTTAAAGAGCTAACTTCACAGCGTGCACTACGATAGTGTAAATCATTGCATGCAATCTGATCTATGTAGTGCATTATAACTTGTTGTGACAGTTGTATCCTCCTGACTCGATGTTTTGAAGTATTTTTTTTAAGGAATTGTAACTCCTGATATGTTGCAGATAATTCACAACCCTTTTTTTTCATTTTTATTATGAAGCTTAAACAAAATAATAAATGTAAACATAATATCCTTAAATGTCACATAAAGCTTAAAATATTAAGCAATGGTGCCTTTTGAAAAATGAAAATCTCATACAAGCAACCTTATATGAACAAAAAGCTACTTATCTCTATAAGGAAAACAATACTTTGAACTAAAGAAAATTGTAATACAGGATTGAATTAATGAATCAGAATAGAAGTGAGTGATAAATACAAATTTTGTTAGCAGAAAAAATGTGTTTGTCGCTCATTCTAATTACTGTAACGCAAACATTACTCAATGTACGTATTTTACAAAAGTAACTTTTGAATGTTAGGAGCTCTACGTATAACTGGCCTTGGTATAGGATATTTCAAAACACTCTGGCATATACACTGGGCAGTAGCATGTTGTCTTTTACCTTTCCCACCTTTTATTCTTCACTGCGAACATAGCATGTTGCATGTCGTGAATGTTATATACCGAAGTGCAAGCATAGCCCGTAATTTGACCGGAAACTGTTAAAGAATTCTTAAATAGTATATGAGGAATGAGTATACAAGAATGACTAGAAATCTTTCTCTAGATTTCACATTGACTAGGATTGCCTAATACCTTTAGGTAGCATGAAAAGTTATTACACATTTTAATTGCGGAATAGTAACATCCTCTTTAGAAACATTCTTTAAGCTATTTTCTGGCTTATCAAATCTGCATGCCTCATACTGTCGTCATGCACAACAAGGTTTGTTGTAAAGTTGTCATAATTATTTGTAAAATAAGTCAAAAGAACATGTATTTACCATCAAGAGTAACATTTTTTGGGGTTTTAAATAATGGCCTATAAGAATGACAGGGTCCAAAGCCACTATTAATTATGGCCCACTTTCCTAATATGAACACTTGCTTGCTGTGTACTGAATTACTGCAAAAGATAATTCCATATCTCATCAGGGGGTAAAAGTTAGCAAAATACGCTGTTTGTAGGGCAGGTCTGGGCGACTTGAGCAACCATAATTTTTTTTACCTTCTAAACATACATTTATCAGTAGGGCTAGGAAGTTCATGCATTTGCATGTTTTTTCTTAGGGGTTAAAAATGTATGCTTTTATGTTATGTGCACGAATTATGCAATTTTCAGTTATTTGGACATGATTTTATGGTGCATATAACTGCATATTTTCTTGATTTTGATAAATGCATATTATTTCAATATTATAGCCCCTATATTGCATATTTTAATGATTTTTATGGTTTTTTATTATTTTTTTCCATCTGGATAATATTTTTAATATTGGTAGTATTGCACATGATGATGCAATTCGTTAGGTAGTGAGAACTAATTTTGAGTCATGTTGTCATGTAGTGAATCCTGTTCCACCCTTGCATTATATGTATGTGCGTAGAGAATAATCAGTGCGTGACCTGAGAGGTTTATATTAAAGATAAAGTGCAGGTCAACGTTTTGAGCAGTACGATTATAGCAATGCTTCCCTGCCCACCAGTAGCTGTGTTGTGGTCTTCAAACGTAACAGTATTGTGAACTGGTTCCCACCAAATTAAATTAGGCGTATAAAATGTTAAAAAGCTCTTCAAATGCCGAAAATAAAACCAACTTCGAGTGCTAGATTAATTAATTTACAGAAAGAGTTTTCGGGTGACTTAATATCTACAGATAATAGAGCACTGTTTTGTGGAGTGTGTGAGAAAAATGTAGGGAGTGAGAAAAGATTTCAAATAGTTCAGCACATAAACATCAAAACATAAGGAGAATTTAATCAGAAAACTCGCAAACAAAGAACCTGTTCAAAAACAGCTAGTAGAGTGTTTAGGAAGTAGGGTTACTGAATTTTCCCATGACTTGTGCCAAGATTTTTAGCTGCTGGTATTCCCTTGTTCAAAATTAATAATCCGACATTTAAAAACTTTCTTGCCAAGTACACTCGACAGCATGTGCCTGAAGAAAGTACACTGCGTAAGACTTATGTAGGACATTATTACAATAACGTATTGTCAAATATATAAACTTAATTAGCCGATCAGTTTGTGTGGTTGTCTGTTGATGAAACCCCCGATTCTGAGCGCCGTTCTATTGCTAATATAATCATGGGTGCTTTAAATTATGAACAAAAGACTACACCTTATCTTCTTAATGTGTGCAAATTGTCAGCCACTGACAATGTAACTGTGACCCAGTTTGTAATGGACTCTTTGAAATTACTATGGCCATGTGGAATCAAATACAACCAGTTACTTCTATTTGTTACTGATGCAGGTCCTTATATGGTAAAATCAGGACAAACTCTGAAATGTATTTTTCCTAACTTAATTCATATAATTTGTTTGGCACACGCTCTTCATCGTATTTCTGAGACAATACGTGATTCTTTCCCATGGATCTCCCTTGCATGAATCACTTTGAAAAAACAATATGTGATCTAAGTTCGGCTCCTGGTAGCATAGGACAAAAAGTGAAAGAGAAAGTGAATTATGCAATTTCAAAAAATTCTGGTTATAAACAGATGTGTGATATTTGAGACATCCTGGAAAGAAAACCATCTGTCACACCAAGAGACTTGACTCTCTCTGTGAAGCAGTTAACATTTAAATATGCCCTGATAACATCTTGTGATGTGGAGAGAAGTTTTTCACGTTACAGAAGTGTTTTGCGAGACAAGCGATGTTTTACAGTTGAAAATTTGTGCAAAGTGTTGGTTGTGAACTGCAATTTAGCAGTTAATACTAGCAGAGGGACCACTTCTGTTTCAACCTCTAAGGAATAAGGTAACTTTATTTATTATTTATACTAACTCGTCTTGTCCACTGCAAAGGGACATTGTTTTAATTAAACAGTGCATATTTCTTGGCATATTTTCAAGTTTTTAAGAGCATATTTCAGTGATTTTTAGGGCATGAACTTCCGAGCCCTATTTATCAGTCAAGGTCCTGAGCAATCTGTGCTCTATCAGCACTGGTTGACCAGCCCTTGATTAGAGTTTCTTGGGTTACCACCCGTTTAACATTTATGAAGTTGCTTGAGTATTGGGCATATTAAACTTCATGGTCATCATGAGGATATAATGACCAATAAATGGTCTTCTCAAACTCATGGTCTTCATTGGGAGCTGCAGTAGAAATAAACGACCACCTCAAAATCATGTCCTTCTTCAGGAATATTTTATTATGTAAGAGTTGAAGTTTTCACAGCAATGATTATACATATATGATTTAGAGCTTCCCAGGATACCAGCCGCATAGTATTTAAGAAGTTGCTGTGCCAGAATATATATATGCCTCAGTTGCAAGTGCAGGGCTAACCAGTGTAGGCCAGCACTCACTGATTGCTCTGGAGGAGATCTGGTAGCTGATGTCCCTTTTTAAGTATCCCTGTCCAATTTGTGCTCATTTTGAACGGAAGCATTATCTTTGTTTTCTCCAGCTGACCTCTTCATCTATTTGGAGCCCAAGAAATTTTGTATTGGATGCTTTACTTACGTAATTTTATCAGATTGCTAATTTATTCACTTACTAATGCTTTGTTCTGCATTGAATAAAGTTTGTTTTATTGTAGTTCAATGGTACTTATTCCTTCAAACCAAATGTTGATCTTCTCAAATATTTTATTGAAAGAATATAACTGCTGGTGCAAATTTTCGGATATAAGCACACTAGTTCATTTCCAAAGTACAGTCATTGATTTCTTTGCTAAGTTTATTATGGTAAGTCATTTATAAATATAAAAAACATTAAGGCCTGAGTATAGAACCTTGCAGGACACGTAACAACACCTGATTTAGAATCACTACCGTTTATCCTGGTTGCCTGGATTCTATTTGTTAGGTAAAATCTGAACCACTATTTTTCTTACGTTTTCTGGTGTATGCCGCAACATGTAGGCATTGGCTGCCAACTTTTTATGACTTCTGCTTGGTCCTAGGCTATGTTCAAAGACAAACTACATCCTACATAGCCCAGGAAGCAGGCCACATGACCTATAACAAACAGCCAATACCTACACGATGCGGCCTACACCAGAAAACCTAAGAAAAAAAAATCTGATGTGTTGCACTCATATGACGTTCTCTACTCTTGTACTAACCATTCTTACAAACTCTTATTCCTATATCTTCTTCGTGTTAAGGTAAACATTTTTACAAATTATTTTATTGCTTATTTTGTTGTAGGTGCAAGGGGAATATTAGAATACCATAGGCTTTGAGTGATAAGTCATATCTTTTAAAGCTTTGACATCCCGTTCTCTTTGCACGCTTAACATATAAAAAATGAACAACGATGTTCCATTTTACGAAAGTTTTAAGTTATCTGAAACTCACACACATAACAAGGAATATCTCCGAGAAGGTTCACCATACAAGAAAATTTATTTAGACATAAATTGTGTATTTTAGCAAGATCTACATTTTTGTGGATTACTATGATTTGGTCTATCTGTAACAGTTTACCAGTTATGCAAAAGTCGTCCAAAGTAAATACGACTACAGGGGCTATAGCCAGAAAACTCAAAATATACATTTCATTTGTCATAAAAATATCTCAAATATATGACATTTTAGTCAAAATTGTTAGAGCCATTTTCAAGAAAATCAAAATTTTCGAAAAAGTTTCTATGTAAAGGGTAGTTTAAGGTGTGGCTATTTTCTTCAAAATCTTCATGTCGCATCCTTGAAAGACATTAAACTTAAATACCAACTTTGGTTTTTAACTGACTTTCCATTTTTGAGTTATGCTGTCCACAGACTGACTCACACACACGGACCTTTTTCTAAAAATGCTTTTTTTTTTTTGGATTCAGAGGGTCTCGAAACATATTTCTGGTGAAATTTTGGACATCGAATTTTTGGGTGGAATACAATACTTCCCCTACTTACCAGTAGAGAAAATAATGGATATCGGCTGTGGAAGCCTTCGTAAACAAGATCTGAACCAATTTATAGAGATCACGCTAAAACCCATAACATTTTAAGTTTTGCAGAAAGAGGTTCTGATCTATACCATCAAATGCCACAGCTAAGTCACAAAATATTCCTAACGATAGCCTTAGATAAAAAATAACTATTACTACTTCAGAAGTTAGCATGTATGTAGCATTTCCAGTTGACATTGTTTTTCCACATTTGAACTGAGATGAAAATATTTTTAACTCCATATATCTTGTAACCTTATTATATGCAGTTTTCTTCATTACTTTAGAAAAGGCTGTCATGAGCAAGAAGAGCCTATAATTGAAGTCAGAATTTAATCTTTTTACTTTCTGTACCCGTAGGAAGTAGAAAATTATTGTATTCCACCCAAAAATCTAACGTCGAGATTTCACCAGAAATATGATTTGAGGCTCCTGAATCAAAAAAGCATTTTTAGAAAAAGGTCTGAATGTGCTTCTGTCAGTGTGTGGGCAGCACAACTCAAAAACAAAATGTCGTTTAAAACCAAAGTTGGTATTTAAGTGTCATGCCTTTCAAGGATGGGCATGAAGACTTTGAACAAAATTGCTCCACACCACACTACCCTATACATGGAAAATTTTGATTTTCTTGAAAATGGCTCGAATGATTGTGATTAAAGTGACACGTATAAGATATTTTTATGACAAATGAAATGCTGTTGTTAGCTAATGCTGGATTTCTGACAATGAAGTCATTAATCCTCGTGTTCTCCAATATTTTTCACTGATGGATGGGGCGCTAGAAGTAGCTGGACATATTTGAAGGTGATCTTGGTCCATTTCCTCTTGCAGATCACAGAGAACAGGGTGGTGAAGAACATATCCCAATTCTGTTCAAATGTTTTGCCTGACAATCATGTCCCGTAAGCAACCTGAAGGTTGCAACTGCCATTTTTCGAGGATACTCAGGAATTACCCCTCAGGGGTCCCCATCTAGGGGATACGTGGATGGCGACCACAAGGTACCCAAGTTGAGCAGAATACTACTTCCACTTACTGGTGTTTTGGTCCCCACTGTAGCTTTTCTATCTGACCTTACCTTGGTCATCTCTTGTTCTCTTCCAACCCCAATGCTATTAGGGTTCCCAAGGGCTGGGGAGTCTCTTCCATCCTTTCCATTTCTCTATAATCTCTTAACCCCTAACACGCTGACCTGTCATGGCATGTAATACGTCCTCTGATTGGTAATCAGAGGATAGTCTGTGAACTTATTTTGATAATTTTCCCGGTCAGGTCAGTGAGACCCGCAAACCAACAACAGATGTCCTCCAGACATTCTGGGGTTGTGAGAGTGATGTAACTGCCAAAAAGATAATATGGTGCTCTCTAAAAAGCAGTTAATATTGCTGCTAATTCTCTTCAACATCAAATGAAATCTATATTTTGAATTTTCTGGCTATAGCCTATGTAGTCCTGTTTACTCTGGATGACTACTGAATAACTTGTAAACTGTGAGAGATGGACCAAATCTTACTATACAAATAATGTAGATCTTGCTAAAACACACAATCTATGTCCAAATAAATTTTTTTTTTATTGCAGAGTGAACCATTTCGGAGATATTACTAGCTATTTGTGTCAGTTTTGGAAAACAAACTTTCGTGAAATGAACATAATCATTCATTTTTTAAATGTTAGCTGTGCAAAGAAAACACAGTTTGAAACCTTTAAAAGATTTGACTATCAAGCAATGCCTGCTGTCTCATATTCCCCTTGCACCAACAAGGAAATATGCAATAAGATAATTTCTGCAGATGTTTATCTCAACTAACATGAAGATATAGGAAGTTTGTAAGAATGGTTAGTACAAGAGTAGAGAAAGTCATGCGAGTTCAACACATCTGATTTTTTTTTTAGTAAAAACTTAACAATTATGTTACATTTTTTCTGGAAACATGCTCCCACACACACACATTCATAAATAGCTAGTGAGTAATGCCTTCTTTCAGCTTCATTAATTACTCTTTTAGGTATTTTACAATATGTTTTCCAGTGTGCTTTAATGTTGGGGCATTACGTGTGCAATATAGTAAGAACAAATTTCTTTTATTTGCACAGGATTTCCTTATATTTGAAGTAATCCAAATCTTGACACTCACTACCTGTGACAAATTTGTTTTCTTAGGGAAAATAGCTCTAAATGATAACAGCACAATTTTCAGGAATTCATCCAATTTGTCATTTACTTAAGAGATAAAATATTAATTTTGTTTGTTAATGACGTTGCCCACTGCCAGGATTATAGCAGTACCACCAGTGTATCAGAATTTTGTCCCGCAGCCAGTAAGCCTGACAGAGCTGTTGCTTTTAAGCATTCTTAAAAACCACTGGCCAGGGCCAGGCTTTCAACAAGCAACCTTGGAGTCATTAGGCCAGTGTCGAACGAACTGAGCCACATGGACCAACTCATTTACTAGTGTCTTGACATAGACATTAGTCCATTTTTTAACACTAGTGTAAACATGATATGCTCATTATTCTTGTTATAATTTTACCTTTCCTGTCACCAGTCTGTTTGCTTGCTATTTATTGTAGGCACTAAGAATTTCTGAGCATTGTGATTTGACATGTCATTAACAATAGGAGTTACTGTAATATCTGGAATTTTATCTGAATCTACAAAATTATAGCTGCTGTACTGTTCATAGGAATTCTAGTCAGAAGGTGAACTACCTATGTATCTTATATATTTAAACGAGCAATTCTTGTATATATATTTATTCAGCGTAACTTGGAAACGGCTCTAACGATTTCGATCAAATTTTGTAATCAGATAGGGTTTTGCTTTTTAAGTTCAGCTATATAGGTGTAATTCCCGAAAAAACGCAATTTTACATAAAAAATAACATTTTTTATTCCTGCCTCTACGGTGCAATTCTTGTATATATTGTATTGTATTACATCTTGTTCTTTGGATCCTAGAATGAGCCAGGCTCAAGGATATAGAACACGTCATACAACCATGCAATTTCATACAAATTTTTTTTTTCCAACACCTAAACACAATCATTATAATAGGGTTAAACTAGTGGTTGAAAGAACTTATAGTATAGTATTACTTTATGCTGTAAATAGAATGTGCTAGCAAGAACTTTCTCAATTCCTTTTTAAATCTTAAACAGTCTCTTGGGTTACACATTAATTTTAAAGCTAAAGGAAGACCATTACATATTTGTATGGCGGAGTAGCAGGGACCTTTCTGATATATGTACATGGAGTTACATGACCTGTGTAAGTCATTTCTGTGTCTAGTGCTGTGGCTATGTACAAGAGAATTAAATTTAAAGGTATTGTAGTTATCAACCACATAACACATAAGTGAAAAAATGTATTGACTTGTGAGTGTTAGAATACCCATCTTCTTAAATAAGGGTCTGCATGAATGACGGGCTCCAGCACCACTTAAAATTCGTAGTGCTCTCTTCTGTAGGATGAAGATCCTCCCACTTTGTGCCGAATTACCCGAGAAAATAATACCGTAGCTCATGATGGAATGGAAGTAAGCAAAGTATAATGCTCTCAGAGCATTTTGATGTAGCAAGTCATACATGGACCTCAAGGCAAAACAAGCTGAGCTGAGTTTAGGACATGAATTGAGTATATGCTTCTTCCAGCTCATTTGCTCATCTATTTCTAGCCCTAGAAACTTTGTACAATCTACTTTGTTTATGGTCAAGCTGTGATAAGTAATATTCAACTCTGGAATAATTTTATTCTTAGTTCTAAATTGAATTTATGATGTTTTGTCATAATTTAGAAGTAATTTGTTGGCTTCGAACCAAATGTTCAACTCCCTAAATGCAGTTGCAGTTATGTTTAAGAGTTCTTCTGATGACTTCTGAGATATGAGTACACTAGTGTCATCTGCAAAAAGTATTATTTTGGAATGTTCATTGAGATTAATAGGTAAATCATTTATGAAAACAAGAAAGAGCAATGGACCCAATGTTGAGCCCTGCGGAACTCCGAGTTTAATTATACCTGGATCTGATTCTTTATTGTTGACAATAGTTTTTTGTGTTCTATTTGTTAAATAGGACCTAAACCAAGTAATCGAGGTGTTATCCAGGCCATAAAAGTGTAATTTCTCCAGCATCAGCTCATGATTAATACTATCAAAGGCCTTAGCCAGATCACAGAAAATACCTATGATGAAGTTCTTGTTATTCACTGCATTTAATATTTCATTGGTAAGTCTATATGTGGCATTGTTGGTAGACAACCCCTTCCTATACTCACGATATTTCAGAAATGGCTCTAAAGATTTCGTTAAATTTTTGTATACATGCATATTACATTCACAGCGTTTTCTCTACTCACTTTTAGGTAACACATTCACATCTCTTTCTCTATTCACTCTTCTATAAACAATTTTCCATAAAAACATGATTTTGCACCAAAAAACACCTTTATCCTCGCTTTTAAAATAAGTCATACCATGTTCTGTATGTTTGAAATAGAAATGCTATTACATTTACACTGTTTTTTCCTCTCACTTTTAGATAACACATTCATATCTCTTTCTCTACTCACTCTTCTACACCTAAGTCATGCAATTTTCGTATGTTTGAAATAGAAATGCTACATATTATATTCATATGGTTTTCTCCACTCACTTTTAGGTAACACATTCACATTTCTCTCTACTCACTCTTCTACAAATAAGTCATAATTTCGTGCATGTTTGAAATAGAAATGCTACGTATTACATGCACACTGTTTTCTCTACTTGCTTTTGGGAAACACATTCATAATTGTTTCTCTACACACTCTTCTAGAAATAAGTCATACAATTTTGTGCATGTTTGTAATAGAAATGCTGTGTATTACATTCACACTGCTAATGGCTTCAATGCCAGATGCAAGGCACTAGAAAACAACATTCACACTGTTTACTATGCTCACTTTTAGGTAACATATTCACATCTCTTTCTCTACTCACTCTTCTATAAACAATTCATATCTATACAACTTGGATGTTTGTATATATCTAACTGTTAAGCTCGAAAACCGCTTAACCGATCACCGCGAAATTCGGCACGTATATGTATTTTTTCATGGGGAAATTGTTTATGGTAACAATTTTACTACACAATATATTACTTTCAGATGGTTTTCTACTAGCATTTCTTTTACGTAGTATGTTCATTTATCCTCTGTTTGCCCTTCAACATACAATTCATATAATATTCTATGATTGAAATATAAATGCAACGTATTACATTCACACGACTTCCTCGACTATAATTTTCGCAAAACTTAAAAGGCATATGGAGGCGGGGCGTACCTCGGACTCCAGCGAATCCTACGCTTGCCCCTCCTACCAGCGCTGCCGAATGTGGTGCATGCATCTCAAACACTGTTATGTACAGAACCTCTGCCGGTACAAGCACTACGCTTGGCAACAGCGCTCTGCTTGAGCATTGGCCAGCGTTTCATTGCCTTTAACTTTTGCGAGCGGTATAACTTTACGAGGCACCATCAGTCTTCTTTCGCTACTCGCCCTTCAACATATAATTCATACAATTTGATATGTTTGAAAAAGAAATACAACGTATTATATTCATACTATTTTCTCTACTCACTAATGTTTTACGTAACAATTCACATGTTATTCCCTATCGTTTATCAACTTCATACTTACCAATGCCTATACATATCGTATGTTGAAGAGTGGATAAATTCCAAAACGGGTTGACCGATCGCCAAGAAAAGTGATATATTTAATTGTTTCCATGGCGAAGGTTTTTATGCAATCCATTTTACCACCCAACGTATTACGTTCACATGGTTTTCTCTACTCCTTTTTCTTTTACCTAGCATACTACTCCCTCTTCTACAAACATACATTTTTCCATGCACTTGAAATATAAGTGTAACGTATAACATTCACACATTCATTTTTATTTTACTAAACACAATCACATTTCTTTCACTACTCCCGTTTCAACGAACAATTCATACAATTTTCTATATGATTGAAACAGAAATGTGTAGTACATTCACATGGCTTTATCAACCAGCTTTTCTTCCTATAGTATTTGTTATTGTTCAACAGTGCTTTTGCTTAGTGTTGCTCCGGTGCTTTAATAAAAAATAAAGAAATAGTTAAAAAAGTAAAGCAATCACAACTGATGTCAGGAGTGCGCCGAAATGCACGATATGGAACAGTTGATGAAATAAATAAATATTAGCCAAGATGGACATAATGGGAAATGAAATGAATTCTGGAATGCGGCAGAGGAAACAAAATTTGTTATTTAATATGAAAACCGAGCTGGAAAAATGTAAACTACGGAATAGAAAATATAGGAACAAAGATGGACAAAATGAAAACAAAAATGGAGGGCAAACTGAAAATGTAAACTCCAAAACAGAAAAGATGAAGACGGGAATGTCTAATATGAAGACTGAAGATAGATCTATCGGAGAATACTAACGAGCGACTAGCCAGGTTAAAGGAAGTCATGGAAGAACTCGACGGAAAGACGAAGGACCTTGGCGAATGTGTAAACGCCCTGGAGTCAATCGCAGCAGCAAGGAACTGAACTCCATAATGGAACAAATGCTCGACGAAAACGTCAAACTGGGTGGATATCTATGGGGGAGGCCTACGTTTAGCATTAGACGTTTTTCAGCTGAAATGATGGTGTTTATGAAATATTTTTATCTCGGAAATGACTCTTCACAATTGCGACTAAAATTGTTATTTAGTTAACGTTTTGACTTTCAGTTTATCTAAATAAGTATCTTCTCCCACAAAAAACAAGATTTCACAAAAACAGAGGCGAAAAACGCCGAGCGAAGCTCGGTCGCCCAGGTACTTTCCACTTAAATGTAATGCAGCAGGAAAGTGAGCTTAGTCTTAATTTCACTACCATTAAGTGTGTCTACATTAAAATCTCCACAACCCTATTTTAGTACTTTCAGTGTAAATGTATGAGAGGTTCTCTAATCAGCTTATAAATCCCTGGAAGTTTCTTGTGGGAACTATATACTGCTAAAATGATATATCTATCTCTACCAAATTCTATTTTTACGTAACTGCACTTGAATGCTTTTTCCTAACAAAACGATGCACTATTTATGCTGATGAACTCTATCGTGCTTTTGATAAATACATTCACCCCTACACAATTCGATCTTATACTACAAAAACTAGAATATATGCGCTTACTGAAATTCATGTTTCACAGCTCTGCTTCTGTCATGTAGTGCTCTATTTTATTCCTTAGCCCCCTGATGTTCTGATGAATATAAACCAAATTTTTGAAACTGAAAGGGAGGTAACAGTTTTTATATGTGAAACACATTTTATCTGTTGGGCCTTCATTTTACCTTCTTCCTTAAAAAAACGATCTGGCACCCATAATTACAGGAATATACCTTTCATGACAATTACACTTCAACTCCTCTGACAAGTAACAAACAAGAGCCTTTTTGTCTAAGAAATTGAGATGCAACTCATGCCTTGAATGTTGGTTTACTGCACAAATATTTTATTCACACTGTTTTGTTTCAGCGAATGTGTGTGTGAAAGGGAGGGAGAGATACACAGACTGAAAAATATGAGCTTGTTTTAAGACAACCCTACAAACATGTGTTTATATAAAGAGAATAATAGACTTCTAGTTATGTCTGATAGCACTGTATCTATGGACAACAATAAATGTTATTACTGAATTTTAAAAGAGCTACCAAAATTTTTATTCACTAACATAAAATATTTTATGCTTTATGTCATCCAATATTATTTCCGGATCAGCAGTAGAACATAACATTTCATAAAGCCACTTTAATTCATGATTTACTGTTCATTTTTTCACATAATTTACCATTTTGAAACTACAAAAGAAAATTTTGTAACACCATCTGAGAACACGAGAACCTAATGTTTAAAAGTTCGCTGTAACCAAATTTAGGTAAATATTTCTTGAGAAATATATAAATGTTCTATATTAAAACGCAGAAGAGCAGGCCTCAAACTACTAATAGGGTTCATTTCAAACGGAAAACACTGTTCTCAAAAGTTTGCAAATGTTTCAGATTTAATTATAGTTCTTTAAGATATGTGTCTTTCAAGAATGACCAGAAAAAAGGGGAAAAAAAGAAAGAAAAAGAAAACAAGAGTCCACGCTGTGATGAATCAATCGTATGAATTATTTATAAATGGCTGAGATAGTTATATCTAAGCAACATGCCGTACAAAGTAACACTCGATGCGATACTATGAAGACCTATATCTGCTGCTTCCTCGTACACAAAACTCGCAAACTGTCACAGAAATCCTGCTTTAACACCTTTAGTGTTCCTGTTATATATAACTGCTTATTATTTTTTAAATGCTAAACACAACTGCTTATAATATTCTGTTGATATCAAACAAAATAAGTAATTAGCAATATGAAAACAAAAGATAGCTTTAGACTAACACGTACATAAATCGTTCCAAAGTATTAAAAAATCGTAATTTCAAGCGTAACAGTATTTATCTACGCATAAATTGGGAATCCTGGCAATATGTTCCAACTTTAACCGGTATTTAACCCCTGAACGTGGAAAGCTGACAGCTTGCATAATAACACAATATTCATCGAAGTGGCTGCCCAGTTCTGCCATTAAGCTAACACTCTTTAGCGAAAAGTTTAGAGAAACAAACCTTACCAGCATTTCCAGCAGTCCTGCACCACTTTATTCTTGATTATTCACCAATAAATCACCCGGAATAATATTTACTGTACAAATAACAACTAATAATCTCCTTACTGTCCGTTATGACCTCCTTCTCGGCCATCTATAAGCTGACTCTGGAATCTCAAAAACATGACATAACATTCTCTCTGCTGATTGGCGGTTGATCATGTGTCCGACACGAGAAGCTTCACGTATTTCGTTGCTCTTGTTGCAAAATCTCCATGAACATTTTATTTAATTTTACTTTAATTTGTGAAAATTTCATTTGATGCTAGCCATAATTATTCTTAGTGGGAAAAGAATTAATGATTAAAGTTACTAAATTTGAGTAACTGCGCCGTCTGCTGTCTTATGGGAGAAACATGGCGACTAGCATTGAAAGAACCATGGAAAATCATGATTCTGGAGTAAAGGAAAGTATTATGCCGGTAAGTACTATTCTTCCATATATTTATTTAAGTTTAGTGAAACTTAACTATTTTAATCCTCTAGCCTACACATAAAAGCGTAATCAAGGGAAAAAAATTATGTATACCAGAAAGGCCAACTATGATTTGCCGTAAGTAATAGACTCGCATTTAGTTTAGTGACGGGTAAGAAACATAGGTGCGCGGGATCTTGTTGGATGTAACAGTGGAATTGTTTCTCAGCTAAGCTGTGTATTTGAAGTTATACTGAGTCGGCTTGGCTTCACAGAAAATCTTTGTATTTTAAGTTGTATTGGGTTGTTGACCATCAGGTTGGTTTTCATTTAATGCAAAGTTTGTTGAATTGAAGAAGGCATATTAATTCCGCGTCTGTTGGGTTGTTAAAATGGTGAGGCCTTCATACACGTGTATTGTTACAAATGTGCAGTTACTTTAATATGTAGCTAGTCAAGATTTTGGTAACAAAGTAGAATTTTCAGTTATTAGTTAGTGACTGCTTGCATAACTCCAGTTGTTTGTTGAGTTTAAAGTATAGTTGTGAGTCCTAAATTGCAATGCCGGCAATTCCCATTAAAAGAAAGCATCCAGCATGCTTGCAGAGCCACAAAGTAAGCTTATAGTTATCTGGGCACATTGCTTTATGCTATGCGTAAACTAGGAATACCGGAATAATAAATCGGAAATTAAAAACAAAATTACTGAAAAAGAGAGTTCTATTTTTGCATCACAGTGCAAAATAGTTCTCATCAATGAGAACATGGAGTTGGTAGTTCAAATGATGTTTACGACTCATGCTTGCCTTTTCTTTTATTGTCTAAATTTGTTTCTTGTAAGTGTAGCCCTGTTTATTTGTGAGGCAGCAGCAACTTGCTTAGGTAGGTTTTGGATGTACAAAGAAGCATAAAGCTTGAAAATAGTGCATGTTATAATAATACAGGAATAGCGCACAATGTGCATACAGTTTTGGCATAGGTCTCGGTTATAGTTTACTATATGCTGTTAGAAATTTAGTACCTTTTTTACAACAATGGATGTGATACTTTACATACTTCTAGCTCATACATACCTTTACATGTAGGTTCATGAAATAGTTTCAGAGTGCATGTCCTATGGAAGAATCTATGTATACTAAGTCTTGTCACCACGTCTTAGTTCATGGTTGGTTTTCATCCAGTCTGTGTATATGAAGGCATCTGTTGCATAGGAATGCTCCTGGATTTCAGTTGCTTTTCCAATTCTTGGTAATCGAGGAATTGGATGGTCACTGGTAGACAGTCCACCTCATTTCACATTTACCCGCCTTGCTTTTTCTATTCACTTTTCTTTTATGTAGTACATAGAAATGCAACATTATGTTCGCATGGTTTTCTCTACTGGCTTTTCTTTTACGTAATACAGTCACATATATTTCTGGACTCCCTGTTCTGCAAATGATTCATACAATTTAATGTATGTTTGCTATAGAAATGGACATGTTGCATTCAAGTGGTTTTCTCTAGTCGCTTTTCTTTTATGTAATACATAGAAATGCATCGTATGTGCAAATCTTGCAATTCCAAGATTACCATTTTTTTTGTAAGATTATGCCTCAGTATGAGTCAGTTTTGCTAACATCACCTTCACTTTCATATAAAATTTTCGATGTGGATCTCTTCCAGGTCTCTGGTAGCCTCCGTAGGGTTCCAGTTGCATATTTTGGGCAAATAGTTTTTGTGGAGAAATACTTAAGTTAATGAATCCTGAGGAGATGTCTAATTATCTTGAATGGTTTAAGAACATGTTGCCTTGGAGTTGCTAGACCTGCCTACCCTCCCTCACCGTTAAGTGGCCTCACTTACACAGCAGAAACTTAACGTCATTTGACGGGGAATGAGATTTGTAGTTGCCAAAGTAAGTAGCGAAAGGTTTCTAAATGAGTGATCAAGTGAAATCTGCTAGTACGGTGATCCTTGGGTTTTAGCTACACTTTCTGCTATTCTCTGTCGTCACTCTGTCCTCTCCTTATAAAAACATCCCTCTGTTACTCTTTGAGGCCTAAGGAGTGCCAATGTTGGCAACTGCTGGATAAGAGGGAAAATGCCCATGATTCCTCCATTGGAATGTGTTATGTCTGTCTTGGAGAGTTACTGCCTTATTTCTAGCATATTTATCTGAAACTCGTATTAGACTAACTGCCATGTACTAAGTGTGAATTATTCATAATTATGTGTATTTCTAAATGTTGTGCAATAAAGGAATGCAATATAATGTTGTGCACAATAACTGCTGTTGAGTTGCCCAGGACACAGTTATAACAGTGGTGTTCTGGCAATGGACTGTAGGGTGATATCCTCCCCAGAAAAGAAAAAAGAAAAACATGGAATGGAGGTGTAACATATCATTGCAGTATAACTTCCTACACTCCCTGAATTGGTTTATACTTTTTCTTTTGTTTGAAATGGTTTTTGCTACGCTTATGCAGTGAGTAGTGCAAATGTTTCCATTACTGGCTGTATTTCAGACTACGTCAATTTTGCCTGGGAATTGTTGCACTTGTTGATTCTTTTAGAGGTGAGGCATATGGAAGGAAATGCTTTGTGGGCGAGGGGTGCAGATACGTAACAAATTTTGGGGAGTCTGGGGTGCTTTGTAATTTTTTCTTTCTCCACATGGTCTTTTCTGTTTGGAATCTCTCTTCATGGCTATACCATAGCTAAGTGATTAGACCATTTGCTTCTCCCCAAAGTGGCCTGAGTTTGATCCCAGGCAAATGCATGTGAGATTCGTAGTGCACAAAGCAGCACTGAGATGGGTTTCCCCCGCCATCTCATTCCACCGGTGCTCCATCTTCATTCCAATTTATCATCAGTGCCACCAGCTGCGGTACTGTATGTAGCAAAAGTGGGCGTTAAACACTACAAAAAAATGTGGAATCTCAATTTCACCGACATCCTTATATTAAAAATAATATACTCGGTCCTGTATAAAATTTAACTCGGCTTTATTAATTGATTTTAATTAAATTTAACTCCTAAGTTATACCGGGTGGTCCAAAAGTTTTTCACTCCCTACTCCATTTTTGCAATCAGTATCATTTGGCAGTAATTTAAAATACACATGCCTTATGCTCGTCTGTTATAGTTAATGTTGGCAATGCATGTCAAGGTGCCAGATGGGACAGTTCTCATTCCTGGCATTATTGTGTTGCATTAGCAGCATGCATGTGAAAAAGTGGTTTGAAATTGAATAGTTTTTCTTCTCTTTTTATGCCTATGGTCTTTTCTCTGGTAAAGGTAAGTCAGAACTGAATATATGGTAATTTCTTAATCTCTAGGGTTTACCCTTTCTCATTCAGTACAAAAATGAAGTGTTGCATGGTTTTAAAATGCTTTGACAGTGCTTAATTTAAACCGTAAGTTTATTACTGCAGTGAGAAACTTGCGGCCCACGAGCAGGATGTGTCAGTACATGGATTAATTTTTATTAAGGCAAAATTTTGTACCACCAAGAGTGATTTTTCAGTTGTTAGATGTCACCCTCACAACAAGAATATGTAAGGTCTAAAATTCAGTGTCTTTTATCAGTCTGCCATATCAATAAAGGAAATAAGTTGAAAATTGAAAGTTGACTGAAATACCAGTGAGAAAACGGACAAGGAAAGCCAATGGTAAAGCGACAGACCCTCAAAGATGTGGTAAGCCAACAAAAATTACTCCTAAAACTAAGGATAGAGTTGGGCATTCGTGTGTAAACCAGGTGACAGGAATAAAAGCTGTAATAAAACAACTTTCCTTATTGCGTTCAAAATTGAAATAAGAAAATGGGTATGATAACTGTCAGTTACATTAACACTGGGTTGCAAGAACACACTTGTTTCACTAGTGCTAAAGTGTTCATTTGCCTCTGAAATGAGTTCCAAGACTGATCTACAATGCTATTCGATCAAGTGTCTCTATGAGTCAGATCTCGGACCTATAACCAGTTAGTGGACTGCCGCCATTGTTCCTTTCATTGTATGATTTTATCTTAATTTTTTCATATTATGACATTCTATATACAAGTAAAAACCATTGCTATAGGCATTATTGCAAATTGGTGTGTATGTAGCATTTAGTTTTATTCTGGAGAGTGTTATATTTCTATTCTGTTCATTATAGAATCTTTGACAGAGGTTATATTGGATCTAGTGCATTTCAGTTAAGATTGCACATATGCTGAAAACCCTCTTTTGTTACAAAATTTTTTTATCAATATTTTTAGCTCTGATGCATGTTTCCGATTTTGACAAGCTACCATACCCAGTGTGAGAATACTTGCTGATCATGTTACGTCACTCAACCATCAGAGCTGCCAGCATATTTTAGTGAATCCTGGGTAGGTGCAAAGTTATCCTGAGTTAAGTACTGGTTTAAGAACAATGTTGCCTCATTAAAGTCGGAGCCACCCACTGTCCCCTTTAAGCGACTTCACTTTCTCAAGGATATACATTGTATAACTGTAATAACCATATCCTTATAAATTATTGACATTTACAGTTGTATTACTACTAGTTGTGCAATAGAGGAATGTACCAATACAATTATACATATTCTCAATAAGCAGTGATGTGTGATACTCGATTTAGACAGCATTACTGCTTTATTTCAAGTATATACATCTATAACTACATACGTAAGTGTAACTACCGTATCCTGAGGGTGAATTGTCAATTGGTGTATTACTACCAGTTGTGCACTAAATGGTTGCAATGTAGTGCTGATGTACACGAAATGCGATGTGAAGTGTTCTAGCAAAATCCAAAATCTTAACCTGCATTTCTACCATGACCAAGGAATTTTAGATTTAAGTTCTCCAAAAAAAACATTCATGGATATCTTGCATGTGGTTGAATTGGAGATTGAAAAACTTACTGGACGAAGTAGGTACATATGTCCAGGTTTGCACAAAATCAGCTGTTGGTTTTACCACAACACCAACCTTTTGTTGATCACTCTTTGTTATTACGCCACAGAAGTCTTTCAGAATGTGATAGAGATCACATTTATGTTTACAAATGTACAGTATCGAGTAATAAGGTGCATGAGTATTACTGAATGAGATTACAATATATAAACATGCCATGAGGTAAAGGCAATTATTTACAAACTGTGAAGCAAGGTTTCTATGAGTCGTAATTTCTCCAGTATTACTGGTATTGTAAACTACAGTTACACAAATGTTCAGAAACAGGACAGGCTACTTTTCTATTGAAATCCAAGGAGTTTGCATTCTGAGGACATAGTTCCATGTTACCAACATTGTTACTTCAATTTGTAATGCATGTGTGACTTTATTTTGTACTATTATTTTCTGAAATATGTTCCTTTAAGAGAAAAGTGTACTTCCATTCCTTTTGTTCTACATTTTATTGTGCAGAAAACACAAAGCGACTTTATCAACAAAATTAGAAGTGCAATCCTGGATGCGTGGCAGTTTGTTGCAGCCACATCATATGTGTGATTAGATAATTACGTATACTGACTGTGCAGGTTCTGCTGTTTTGCTGCTTCTCTTATTGAAGAAGAGAATGTTAATCTGTCGTGTAATGTTCTTGCAGTTGCCTGAAGTTTAGTCTTGAGTAGTTTACTCATCTGTTAAATACAGGAGTAGCTATTGATGCTAACAACCTTACTGTTGGTGTTTTTAAACACACAACCCATGTGTGGGCAATGTTTCTTGAGGGGTAGAACCAACTGAAAAACTCAATGCCACCGCTGGGATTTGAACCACAGACCCTCCACTTACCAGGCGGGTGCTCTAACCATTAAGTTACTGTCTACCGGGAGAAATATGAATCGGTTAGAGAATTCAATGTCATTCTGGCAGGTTCTCACATATTAATCAAAACATTTGGTGAGGTAAAAGCTTATCAACTGTGGTAAGGGTCAAAACTTCTGTGGAAGTGTTACAGCATATTTTGTGCAGAACCTCAGGCAGCGTACAATCCTTCAAGCTTGTTTTCATTTCTTCCCATTTTTCATTTAGAGCCTGGCCATTTTCTGGGATCTTTGTATACTTGGAAGCACATTTTGTATATTATTTTGGTGAGTCTCAAAGTTTGTTTTTTGATTGACTTTTCAAACCTAGAGTCATTCGTTTCCTGTATGCCACTCTTTTCAGAGGCAGTGAAACGTACTTCAACTTGGCCAGGAACATCATTTACATTTACTATACCTGTAGTGTTTTAACTTAATCAGTCAGACTGGATCAGGAGGAAGAATCACATCAATTATATCACAAACATCATTCATTTCATTGGAAAGTAACAATCTCACTAGCATTATGTCAATTAAGAATTTTCATGTGCTGACGTGAAATAACACTTGTGCCCAGCAGTCTATAAATAGATCACTTGACTTTAGGATCATATTTTCAACGTTAGAATTGCTTGCAATAATACAAACCTCTATTCACAGTTTATTGTGTTACAGGAAGTTGAGAGGGAAACATAACAAGGAAGAAAATATGCTTTCACAGGCACTGCAGTAATTTGCAGATTATTACTGTAAATTAATAAACTTGCATAACATTCTAGTTTATAAGAGACAATGTGTTCACATAATCTTTACAACAAATTTTTTAGAAAAAAGTGAAGACTTTGACAATTCCATCTGCTAATTTTGAATACTCTGTATGCTGTATTATTCATTGTGCAGTATTTTTGGAATCAGGATATTTAATGTGTTAATGGTAGTTTGAAGTAGTGATAAAAGCATGTCAATCTTTTTGATCATATCAGTCATTACTGTGTTATTTATTGTGTTACCAGTGTTATCTTGTTTGTTTCTGGAGTTACCTGCAACATGAGCATAAGTAGGTCAATTGGTAGCGTCAATGTAGTTGGGTAGAGCTGACCCTCCTTGGTTTGTAGTTGCACTTTGTGCTGTTACTGTTGTTGCATTCTGAGATGTGGCAACGATTAATGGATGCTTTCTGTCTGTGGTTTGCTGGAATTTAGGAGATCTCTGGATTCTTTGGTATTCGGGACAACCCCTGTAGTTGGCTGGATGACATCCTTTGCAGTTTGTGCATATCGGCAGGGTGTCCTTGGGTTTATTGCAATTTTCCTTGAGATGAAGTCCTTCACATTTTACGCATCTTGCTGTTTGATTACAAAAGCTTTTTGGTATGCCCATATTGTTGACATGGCATTGTATAGTTTCTCGCTTTGGTTTGGGTGGCTCTACTTTAATAACAGTATTGTAAAGCCGGGTTAGGTTATAGATTTCTGGATTTTTTGAATTTGGTTTTAGGTCCAGAAAAAACAATGGTATGGGTAATTTTGTGACTGGGTGTCTGACTGGTAACATTTGTAATGGTTCATATCCCAGCTCTTTCAATTCAGCCATCATTAATTCTGTGCTGCAGGTGTAATGTAGTCCTCTTATAACTACTCTGAAAGCCGTATCAGATTTTAATTGATAGGTGTGATATTCTGCCTTGTGCATTTCTAAGAACGCAGTTACTTTTCTATCTCCTATTAGATCCATATTTGGCTTAACTACATTATTCTCCACTGTCTTGTATCTAAATTATCCACAATTAAGGGAATTTAGTTCTTTAATCATAGCATTCATGTCATGTATATTGTGAATATAAATTCGTGGAGGTTTACTTATCTGTGAATTTTCCATCACTGGCTGTACCGCTGATTCTTGTACATGTTGTTCATCAAGGCTGGCTAGAGGTGCAAAAGCATTTGATGTTGGTATAGTGATTTCATTATCCATTCTTATTCTCTTTAAACAGCTTTCATTACTATTAGAAAAGCTGGATGAGCTTTGTTGTGCCATATTTAATGCTGATTTTGTTGAATGGCAAGAAAAAGGAACAGAAAAGGTAACCTATATAGCTTAGGGAAAGTTCCCAGCCAGTGGCTTAATTATGTCACTGAATGTTATGTTTACACAGATTTTATTATCACAAAACATGCACAATTGTATCACTGCACTGTGTATTCAGAAAGATTGTTTATTAAACTCAAATTAACTTAAAAACTGCAAATGAAACGCACATAATTCTCACGGTACATTTCTCAATTCCATGACCCACTCTGATACACTCCATCTTTAAATTTTTTCATGCCTGATTATAAAATATATAGGGCAGGTCATCCTTCTCACAGCAGGAAAGGTGGGGCTGCAATAATCATTAGAGCTAATATTAACCACAATCCTATCTCAGAAAATGAAGTGCAAGTTGCAAGAGTAGAAGTACAGATCGATAATGTGAACTACCAACTAGGAGCTTTCTATTCAGCTCCTGATCAACATGTAACTCCTAGCATAATATGGGGGATAAATTCATATTAGGAGGAGATTACAACAGTAAGCATCCAAGGTGGGGATCTAATGTAATTAATCCACGAGGAAGAATGCTGTATGAACAAATACATAAATTTAGACTACAAATAGCACATCCATTAGAACCTACACACTTTCCAGATACAGGAAATAGACCTGATGTTCTTGATTTCTTTGTTGGGGAACAATTTTCTCACTTACGCAGCTTCCCAAGAGTTATTCATGACCTAAGCTCCGACCACTATCCTGTTCTACTTGAAATATCTGCAACTGTCCCAAATAACACAAAGAAATACTCTCTCTTAAACCATCCATTTAACTGGGCAACGTACAAATCATATCTGAATAGCACTACAATTACAAAAATCCCTTTAAAGATCAAGAGAGATGTTAATATAGCAGTCAGTACAATAACCAAAAATATCCAGACAGCAGCTAATCTTGCATCCTCCATGTATTCAGATAAATACTTTTAAAAAAAACAGAAGAGTTATTTTTCCACCTCACATATTACAACTTCAATATGTGAGAAATTCAGCTAGGAAACTATGGGAAAGAACTAAGTACCCTCCACATAAAAGAAATTATAACAATGCCACCAATGAGTTAAAACTGGCATTAAAAGAATTCAACAGAGAAACCACGGAAAAACATCTACAGTCTTTAGAAGCCAAAGAAGCCAAGAAAGCCTTTGGAGAAAAACAAAAATTTTGACCAAGGTCGACAAAATCCCTCCACTTAGAGTTGGTAATCAATGTCTTACAACCTCACAAGAAAAGGTAAACAAATTTTCTGAAATTCTACTGCATCAGTTTAAACCCAACATCTCAGAAGACCCTACCATGAATGAGAGAGTATATAACACCCTAGTGCAGCCACTACAACTGTCACCAATGTGTAAACTATTTACTCCAGGAATAATACAAAATACCATTAATAGATTACCATCTAATAAAGCTCCTGGATTTGACCATATTGTGCAACCTTTGCTTTAAAATTTACCATGCAAAACCATAGTGTTGCTAACACAAATCTACAATGCAATGCTATGTTTAACATACTTTCCAACAACATGGAAGCATGCCAATATTATAATGATACAGAAGCCCAATAAAATTCGCAATGATCCATCAAGCTACAGGTACAATTAGCCTTCTACCACTGTTCTCCAAAATATTTGAGCGCTTGTTATTGCCCAGACTTTTGACACTTCTTGGGCCATTACTGCCCATTACACAATTTGGATTTAGAAAACTCCACTCCTGCCCACAACAACTTCACAGAATTATCGATGAAATAATGGACACCTATGAAAACAAGCAGATCTGTTTAGGCGTATTTTTAGACACTGAGAAGGCGTTTGACAATGTATGGCATGATGGTCTTTTATCAAAAATTATCATCTCCCGGATAAATATTACCAAATAATTCAATCATATCTCTACAAATGCACTTATTCTGTAGTTTACAAAGATGTACAGTCCCATGTCAGACCTATTAATGCAGGAGTTCCTCAGGTAAGCATCCTGGGACCCTTTCTATATATAGTCTATACACATGATTTGCCCAAATCTGATCTATGTATTGCCCAATTTGCAGACGATATAGCCATTATGTGCAGAGGAGACACTGGTGAAGAAGTTACAGCACATATACAAGACTACCTATATAAAATAGAATCATGGATTAAATAATGGAAAACTAATAAATCCAAGAAAATTGTATGCCGTCACCTTCACCTATCTCAGAAAAGAACATACTTATCCTTTATTCCTAAACAACACTGCCATACCACAAGCAAACGAAGTAAGATACTTTGGACTTATCCTTGATACACGTTTAACATGGAAGAAACACATTGATCACAATCTACAAAAACTAAGAGACAGACTTCGACAGTTAAAACCGTTGTTGCATCAAAACTCAACCCTTTCCATTTCTAACATGAGACTCATATACAATATGATTATCAAACCAATTTGGCAATATGCATGCTCTTAATGGGGTTCTGCCTCTAATTCCCAAATTAAGCGTATCCAGACATTCCAGAACTGGGTGTTAATGATAATCACCAGCGCACCCTGGTACATAAGAAATTAAAATCTCCACTTAGATCTAAATTTACCTAAAGTAACCACAGTTCTCCACTCTTCCTATAGAAATCTGTATACAACGTTAGCGCATCACCCGAACCTCTTGATGAAACAAATACCACAAAACATGCCACCAGAACAACCACAGCGCCGTCTCAAGAGGAAAAGACACAGATCTATTGATTGATTGAGGAACATCAATGGATGTAACCCTCAGAACACACTTCATGACAATACTAGATTAACCTATGTAGCACAATTGTAGTACTATGTACAAAAATTATGCATTAGTAAAAAAACCAGTTCTAGAATGTACTGACGTAACAGTGTTTCTTTATAACAACATATGCCTATATTTTGTATTAGCACAACAGAGCTAAAGTTACAAAATGCTCAACTTCGCTTATTGCACATATGTTTCATTTTATTGTACCCACTTATTGCACAACTTGTAATACATGTAATTGACAATAATTCCCACTCAGATTACATTTATACTTTTAGTTATATATACACGCTTGAAATAAAGCTATATAAATCAGGCCACTTAAGGGATGGTAGGTGGCCCAGTGAATTTAACAAGGCATGTTTTATAACCATTAACTTTGCACATCCCAGGCAAGGTATATCTGATGAAATAGCATCTTTTAGCAGATGCACAATCTTACCCATACGATCACATGTAATTGTTACTGCCCACATGACAAGGTTATACCCACCAGGGCTACGCTATTTTGCAGCACTTTTGCATGCTTTTTGTTTATCAGAGCAGAAACAAACTGTAAATTATTCAGAAAGAGTAAATCTTACTTACTTATGTACTTGCTTTCCTGATTCCTTTGTTTCCTTTCAGTCCTTTTTCTCTACATTTCTATATTCTGCATGCTGCAGATTGTATATAAGTTCAATCTGAAGAAACAAATCAGTAATTCTTTCCTCTTCACTGTATGAAAACTTTATTTTCCACCCATTATATCAAATTTGGAAACCAAACGAACCATTACCGCTACCATAACCAACTGATTGGTTCAAGCTCAACTGAATTGAAAGAATGACTGCCACCATGATTTTCAACGCCTAGATTTCTGTGGAAAACTTAAAAATCTAGTGACAAACGAATAAGAGATTCAGTCTTCAGTTCAGTTAAGTTCTCGGCAGGTGGAAAATGTAATACACAAAGCACACATTCATGATCACATGACTCAACTGAAAAATTGTAAGTTCAATTTTCAAAATGGCTGAAAGCATGGCTATAACACGTCCCTGTTTTCTCTGGTTCTCCATTTGGAATTATATCTACATCTCCATTTGGGATTTGGCGCAGGAACCTCCGTCCTGAGGTGTCTTGACAAAATAGCTGGTTCACTGAAAAGCTGCACTAGATCACGAAATGACACTCCTGGTTGATGATTCAGCATCCCAGACAGCCAAAATATTACAAACTAACTTGTTAGCCGGCTATCCGGTATGAGAAGGCATGCACAGGATCCTGAACTACTTGTGCATTGGACAGTATGTCCAAGAACAAGGTGTGACATGTGTATATCAGGCTCAGCAGAAACATCTACCCTGTTCCATAACTTTGATCGGGTAGACCTCTCACAAAGGATTAAGATAGGGTATGGGGCTATATATACTGAGCCCGCTCTGATGTTACAAGTGCCAATGCTTTGGGCGCACAAGCAGTTTCTGCGATGCTGAAGCTCCTGCATCGACTGTGGAGGCATTGTGCACAGAGCTTGAGCTTTGCTCATTAAGAGTGAGCCTTTAGTCCACGTTTGCAAGAAGTTTTCCAATAGAGGTGGTACACTCCAGGGCATTGTGATGTTACACCAGAAGATGGGTGTTCTGGCACATGGTGGCACTATAATGCTTATGACATATATATATGGAATCTTTACCCTGACGGTCTGACAATCCGTCCCCATAAGGATTCTACTGCCATCTATCTGGTTTCCATTTCTAACATACGTCTGCCTTCGTCTCATGACTTCTTGCTCACTGATTTAGGAGATTAGTTTCCCAGTTACCAACACCTTTTCTGTCGGTGGAAGACTTCAATGTGCATCACCCACTTTGGCGTTCAAGTTGTGCTTGTATGAGAGGAAGGCTTATTTCTGATTTCAGATAATTACAGCCTAGCTCTCCTCAACACTGGAGAGCCTACATTTCTTTCTGACTCCTTCAATAACTTGTCAAGCTTGATCTAGCAGTGGGAATGCCATCTCTGTTTTACACTAGTGACCACTTTCCATGTCTTATTCTCTTAACACAAGATACATGTTCCACACGTATGCTGGTATGTATGGTGCTTGGACCATCCCAACTGGAACCTTTACACCAAGTTGGTTGTGCTTACTTGTGAGCATGACTCCGTGAATGATTTGCCGCCGTAACTCACAGAGAGGATTCTTTACACTGCTGAGCAATTTATTTCGTGGTTGACTTCCCACCCCCATTGATTTCCTATCCCTTGGTGGACAGATGAATGTCAGAATGCCATTTGTGCTCAAAGGCATCTTAGGGCTTTTCAATGTCACCCTACATTGGATAACCTAATCCAATATAAGAAAATGTGCGTCAGGTCTAGGCAAGTTATTAAGGATAGCAAAAAGACATGCAACGAGTTTGTTGCTTCATTTAACCAACATACACCTTCCTTGGTTATACGGGAAAAGTTAAGGCACATAGTTGGTAAATCGATCCACCTGCCAATTGCAGGCCTTAAAACAGTTGCAGGAACTGTTGATACATTTGATGTGGCCAACATATTTGGCAGTGCCTTTGCTCAAGTGTCTAGCTCGGATAACTACTCCCCTGAGTCCCTTTCAGTTATGACTCAGGTGGAATCTTAACGGCTTCGCATTTTGTTCTAGAGACATGGAAGATTATAATTGCCTTTTCACCATGGAGTTTATTCTCGTACAAATGTAACAACAGCTTTCTCCTGAAGGAAAGGTATTCCCACTCAAGGTCTATAATCATACTTGGGTTGATAGTGTTGTTCCAGAAAAATGGCAGCAGGCCTCTGTTGTGTACATTTTGAAAGTTGGAAAGGATCTTTATCTTCCCTCCAGCTGCTGTCCTATTTCCCTCACCACTTGCATTTTGTAAGGTGATGGAACACATGCTCGAATGGTTGGTACAGTGGTTAGAAACTTGCAACTTACTAACATCCAATATGGCTTTCAATGACACCATTCACCTGTGGACCATGTTGTGAAGATATCAGATAATGAATGGATTTATGAAGAAATGTCAAACCGTTGCCATATTTTACGACCTTGAGAAGGCATATAATGTTGGCAAGCAGGAATTCTACGTTCCCTGAATACCTGGATCTTGCGTGGACGCCTATCACTGTTCATTCGGAAGTTTATAAAGACTGCGGTTTCCAAGCAGGGGTCGGCTCAGATTTTTGTAATCCTTTTGCTCAGGAGAATGGAGTACCTCAGAGTTTGGCATTGTCACACTGTTTGCTATGTCAATTAATTCCATCTGGAAATGTGTTCCACTTGGAGTTTGATCATGCCTATATGTAGACGACTTTACTGTCTATTGTATCGGTGCACCACATTTTTGGAACGGCACCTGCATCAATGTTTAGGTGGCCATCTCTTAGCCGAGTGGCTAGACTGTTTGCTTCTCACCAAAGCGGACTGGGTTCTATCCCAGGCAACCACATGTGGGATTTGTGGTGGACGAAGTAGTGCTGGGGTAGGTTTCCTCCAGGTTCTCCAGTTTCCCCCACCATTTCATTCCACCGATGCTCCATCTTCATTCCATGCATCATCAGTGTCACTGCCTGTGGTGCTGTATGCAGTAAAAGCAGGCGTTAAACACTACAAAAAAAACTGTTTAGACAATCTTTGAGAATGGAGCTCAAAAAATGGCTTTCATTTCTCAACGGAGCAGTCAATATGGTTAATTTCTGGCACCGTAGGAGATGATTACCATCTTTGCTCCATTTTGGTCCAAATTTACTTCCATTTGCAGATGGGACATGTTTCTTGGGGTTGATCTGTGATAGGAAGCTAAACTGGAGTGTGAATCAGGCAGTTTTGCTGCAAATGTATTGCACATTGTTCCGAAGACTATGGGTGTGTCGTTTATGCTTCCGCACAACCATCTGTGCTGAGAAGATTAGACACAGCCCATAATTGGGGCATTCACATTTCAGTAGAAACTTTACTAACTAGCCCAGTTGTGAGCCTTTACACCAAATCTGCAGAATCTCCTCTGCAATATCGGCATGAAATTCTCTTAGCAAATTATGATAGTGCACTTAGACGCATGCCTATGCACACAAGGTTTGTTTCCTTTTTCAACAGCACATTAAACAAACAGTACAGATAGAGCTCCCCTAGTCCAGGGCTGGCAGGCTTTCTTTCCAGGAGCTTCTTAAGATCACCATTGAAATGCCTGACATATTTCCCAAGGTGGAGAGGATCTACCCCCTTTGGTTGCATGGCACGTCCCGTGTTGATCTAGGTATGACTGTATACTGGAAGTCTACAATGCCTAACTCTAATATCTGCACTTGTTTCTTCGAATTTTTGTCAGGCTATACTGACTGACGTTTGATCCACACTGATGAATCTAAGAGTACCAGCGGTGTTGGGTGTGCTTATGTTTATGAAACTGAATCACATGCATTTGGTTTTCATAATAGCACTTCCATTTATACTGCAGAGCTGTATGCAATATACTGAGCCGTTCTCTTGTGCACTGTCATAAATTGGGTGGCTGCCTGATTTTGAGTGATTCTCTTAGTGCGCTTCAGAACCTTAGTGAGCTGTACAACATATCCAGGATTCCTGATCGTGTAGGTTTGCCTGGGAATGAAATGGCAGATTTGCCAGGAAATGCAGCAACCACAGAACCAAGCTTTACCATCTCTCATATTAATTTGGAAATCTTTAGGCGTGAAGTGCACAGAGTGATGCTGGAACGGAGATTGGTCAGCTCTCCACAGTAATAAGCTTAGACAAGTGAAAGAACTTCAGATAAACTGGGAACCTCCTCTCACATTTCTCGTGAGGAGATGATAGTGCTCAATTGTGGAGTGGCCACTGCAATTTTATGCATGGTTATCTTTTAAAACAGCACCCTGCTCCTCTTTGTCCACTGTGCGATTTTTTGTCAGTCCATCACGAACTGCTAGAATGCACTTCCATAGTACATCTTCAGGCTTCTCTGCAACTCTCTGTCATTGCAGAGATCCTGATGGATGATAAGTGGTCAAATGAGTTTTGAAGTTCGTAGCAAAGATAAGCACAAACCTTAGGATTTAGAATGTTAGATATCTTTATTTCTTACTTTTTTGACCATTTTATAATTGTTTTATTCTTGCCTTTGCCTCTTTGGTATACTTGCTTTTTAGTAATATTTCATATTGAAATTTATTTCTGGCCTTTGCCACGGTCCATTTTATTTGTGTGCTGATGACCCTGTAGAACACCCTTAAAGCTACATTCCCACTTGCCAGCCATCAATAAAGGTAACATCAAGTGATTACTCCTGTCATACTGTTTATACAAATAGGTACTTTAAAACAAGCTACACTGACTTATGGATTTAAGAGCACTAACAGTGTTGAATGTGCCTATGCTTTTGGAACCAAACTGCATACATTTGATTTTCATAGTAGCACTTCCATTTATAGTTCAGTGCTAAATTATATATACTGAGCCTTTTATGTGTGCTGTCACAAATTGGGTAACTGCCTTATTTTGAGTGGTTTCGTTAGTGCATTTCAGAGCCTTAATGAGCTGCACAACTACCATCCTATTGCTCACAGTATTTAGGATGCCTTCTGGTTTTTAAATGCTATTGGCATTAACATGATTTGTTCATGGATTCCTGGTCATGTTGGTTTGCCAGAAATGAAATGGCAAATTAGGCAGCAAAAGCAGCCCCCTTAGAACCCAGTATTACCATATCTCGTGTTACTTTGGGAGTCTTTAGGGTTGAAGTGTGGAGAGCGGTTCTGGTATGAGGAGAGGTCAGCTCTCCACAGTAATAAATTTAGAGTAGTGATGGAAATTCCAACAAACTGGGTAACTTCCTGTCGTATATCTCATCATGAGATGATCTTGGCACAGTTGCATATTAGCCACTGTTGTTTTGCACATGGTTACCTTTTTAAGAGGGACCCTGTTCTTCCGCTGTGTGGTAAATTTTTGTTGTTCCGTCACATGCTGCTAGTGTGTTTCCTGGAGCACTTTCGGGAATCTTTGCAACTGGCAGTCAGTCTTGCAGAGTTTCTGGTGCATGATAACCAAGTCGACAAGAGTTTTTAGACATTTATTGATGGTTAATTTTTAAATAAAGGTTTAGTAAGACAGGTACAGAGTTTTCTTACCTTTTGGACTTTTTGTAAATGTATTTTAATTCTGACCTTTGGCATGATTACAGTGCATATTTGTTTGTAATTGTTACTTTTGCTAGGATTTTTTATTCAGCTTTATCTCTGACTTTTGCCATGATTTGTTTTAAAGGCTGGTTTACAACCGACAGTGGGAACCGTAGCTATCACTAGTCACAATTCTGGGAAAATCAAACCAGAAATAATTTTAGCAGTGCTTCTTGCAACTGGAAATAGCTCTGACTCTTCCTCCTTTTTTTTAAATCGGAAATATGCAATAGCTTCACGTTTAGATCTTCACTTTATCGAAATTTGCCATTGGTTAACATGTTTTTATGTTAGCTGAATTGGAGCACAGGTTAACATTTTTTTCATTGGTCAAAAGAAATAAATAACATCCCAATGTGCAATATCCACTATCTATTCCCGTTGCCGTTAGCAGGCTGGTGTGAACCAACTGTTGTTAATGGGTGGTTTTGAACCAGCCTTAAAAGGCTGCTGATGACCATAGTAGCTGAATGTCCTTAAATATACATATATATTAAATGTTCTTATTCTTGAAAATATGAAATAAAACTCAAACCATACATCAGTATAGGGCTAATGCCTCATCCAAAAACCACTAGTGTCAACAACTGCCCTCATTTTGCTAGGCATGGAGTCCATAAGATTGAAAAGGTCTAATTCTCTGGCAACATCCTGCCATGCCAGGTGTGGCCACTAAGCCTCCATGCCATTTGCCGGAGTTGTCCACACAGTCTCCTACAGTGCTTTTCAAATGGGAAGGAGTTTGTCCTTGAGCGTCTCAAGGCCAGTAACCAATTGGAGTCCTGCTGTGTTGTCATATTGCTTTCCCCTTAAGCAGGGCTTGACGCGTGCCAAGAAATATGAAGAGTGGGGGTAATGAGCTTGCAATGCTGTGCATGTAAACGTATCTCATTGGCTGCAGATCAGAACTCTTCCCATTAGAAAAGCACTATAGGAATGTGCAGCAGTTCTTCTGTTGCCAACTTTTTTCAGTTTGGTAGCAATCTTGGGAGGCATTACCTGGAATTCAATTGCAGACAAAGACACTGTTGATCCCTGACATCTTACACAGACTGTCGGAGGTCAGAAGTTATTTCAACATGCTTAAGAATAGGTCACACTTGCACCACTCATGGATATCTGTTGTATGGTGGCCTGGCCACCATATGTCTGACGTGCAACGTGCAACTCTCTGTGTCACGTTTTCCTAGATTGTCCATGTTAAGAACGCCGGTCCCTTGGTGTGGGTGTTATGCTGCATTCCATTTTGGGCAACAACCCACTTGCTGTAGATAAGGCACTGTGGTTCTCGTAGACATTGGGTCCATGAAGCATGTTTAACCTGCTTTTTAGCTTTTGCATGTTTTAGACTATTAGAGGATGTGTTTTGATATTCTGTTTTATCATTTTCCATAGTGTTTTAACTTTCATCTTTTTAACCTTTTGCACTTTTTAGCTTTCATCCTTTTAATTTATTAACTTTGTTTCATTTTAACCTTTTACCATTTCAACTTTGTCACTCACTTTTTAGCTTTGAGCTCTTAGGTTTGTGAAGTTCTCATGCTCTGGCTTGGTGCCCAAATGACCTAGCTGTCGACAGACCCTTAAACATCACTCTCACTCCTCCCATGCATCTGGCACTGTCACACAATGGTGCTAGACGTACAGGTGATTGAGAAAAAATAAAAGTATATGGTCATTGGGGCAGGATTCGAACCTGGAGCTTTATATTACACCTGCTTTGCAGATGTGTTCGTTAACTGTCTATGCCATTTGTTCTTCGCATTGCATCCCCTATAGCCATCGTGCTTGCATTGCTTCTTATCTCAGCTCTTAGAAGCCTTGATTGTTATTAGAAACAACCTACAGCACATTTTAAAATTAAAGTATAAAGCATGGATAGGCAGATGGGCACAGCTTGTGTGTTAAAGTGGGGAGCATTGGGTGACCAGTGATGCAAAGTGTGGCGAGAGAGCAGTGCTGTATCTGTAGGAGTTTTCACGTCATGAAGGCACAATGGCTCTTGTGGAGAACCAGCACGGCGTTGCTACATATGTTCCGTCGCCGTGATTATCGCTCTTTCGCTCACAACCAGGTTTATTATTATGTTACTGTTATTATCAAACACTAAGAATTGTTCTTTTAATAATTTCACCCTTCATTCTGTGATCGACTGCACACTGATCACTTAACTGCAATGCACACGATTACCAAAGAACTTGTAAAACTTGCTCACATCCCAGATACCCAAAACCTATTGAAAACCTCCACTGAAGTACAATCCTTTATTGGCCCTTCAACTGTCACTCCACATCTGGTTTTGATCTCCAAGACATGAGGACTGGGTTTTGTTGGCCGTGTGCTTTGCGCGCTGTAAACATTTGCCTTTAAATGGTGATTCATGTATGCCTTGGTACTGAAGATGTTCTATATGTATATAATAATAATTTCGTTATTTCCTTGACAACTTTGTCACTAGAAGTTTTTATGTGGACTTATAGAACAATTAGCCAGTGGCAACATTTTCCACTGTATAAATGAAGCATCCAAACACTTTGTTTTAAAATTTGTTTTTTAAAAAACATATGTATAGACATAGTGCTACATTTTAAATACCAACGTGGCCTACATTTAAACGTTCCTAGCGAGAAAGATGTTAAAAAATCGGCTTTCAACAAACTTAGATTTTATTTTAAAAAATGTACAACTATAGAAAAGGTTTATTGTGCATACCATAGTACTCTTCGACATATTTCACATCAAAATGCACATTCATACTTTATCTTACACGTATTTGAAAACACATGGGCAACGGTGCACTTCATTCTTCCATAAGAAAAGCATGTTCCATAAGAGCCCATTGTGCCTTCATGACATGAAAATTCCTATACGTGACAAACCAAGATGTATTGAAAAGAATGTGAAACTGCAGAGTTGTTTACTACAGGAGCGCGTTATAAGCACAGCAGATACTCCCTGATTCAAAGTGAGTACATATTATTGTAGATGTTAATAGCGTATTTTACATTGCCAGGTACTAGGAATAACACACGTGATATAGTACTCAATTGCGACTGCCTTTATAGTATATAAAATATGCATGTACAACAATTCTTTATAGTTGAGTATAACAATGCACTTTAATCTGTCATTTCATTTCAGCTCTTTGTGTCCATTTGTATTTTAGTGCTAACTATAGGCTAGAACAACCTGATGATTGCAGTGCTCTGATATAATCCGGGTCAATAAGCTTGGATACCTTATCCAGTAATACTCAACATAGGTTTATGTTGCGATGTACAGTGTAGAAATGGAGGATTTGTAAAACAAATAATATAATCATTTTATAAGTAGTGAGCCATAAAACAAGTATGATTTAGTGCTGCCATAAAATATATTCTCATCAGATGTAATGAAATATTATACATAGACATAATTAGCTGAGTTAACACAAAATTAGCACTATAAAGAATAAAATTATACCGAAACAAATCTCTCGTGATGACAGTCTTTTAGAAGCTTCAATCATTCATTTTCTAATGTGTCATTGACCACATGTCTTGCTTTGTAATGCCTTTCAATAGTATTCTTTTGCTGTAATATACAACAGAGATGTAACATTTAACGATTTAACGATAGATAAAAAGTACAATTCAGCCACAGACTATCTGGTCAAGCTTCAGAGTCCCTTTGCATGCTCCATTCACCATGCTCTGGCATTACAGGACCTGTCACAGTACTGCTGCACATCTGACACTCTACCCTGCTTGCCCAGTGCAGACACTGCACTAGCAGAGGTCACTTGGACACATTTGCCTGCGTGCCAACTCCTAGTGTAAAGTATGTAAAGCTTAGTTTCATTTTGGTTACCTTGTGTGCCAAGGTTATGCCACGATGAGCATGCACAAAGCTCTGTTTTGGGAACTTAGAATCTTTTAGATGCTTATTATTTCTGAAAAGTTCTCAGACTAACTCGGATGTTATGAATATTGCCAAATTTTTACGATAGTTTAGTATTCTTTAGATGGGGCACTGCTTTAAGATTCAGACATGTACAGAGGCTGACAGAAGTATTCGAATGTAAACATGTTTATCACTTTTTTATCACATATTTATCACTTTTAATATTTTAAAGCTACGCACACATAAATACAACTGGCACAAAATAAACTTGAGTCTTCCATTAAACATATACACTCATAAATAGCAACTGAAACTAATTTACACTACAAGAAGAAATAAAACGGTTACTTTACATCTGGACATAAGTATTACAACAGAGAGCAGCTAGTATTTAGTTATCATCCCCTTTCTTTGAATTACAGCAGATAATCGTTTGGGCATTGTATGTGTTGTTTAGTGACTGCCGAGTCCATATTTCTCCACTCTGTTTGAAGAAGTTCTTTTAGATGGTCCTTGCTTCTGATGTGATGCTTCCTCACACGCTCCTCGAGTTCCTTCCAGATGTTCTCTATAGGATTTAAATCTGGAGATAGGGGCAGTGTCTTCAAAGTGTGAGGAGTGTTGTATACTATCCAAAGCCTTACAATTTAGCAGTATGCTTCGGATCATTGTCCTGCTGGAAGTAATAATCCTGCCCTAATCCCAGCTTCTCTGCACTCTTTTTAAGATTGTTGAAGAATCCTCTTGTATGCAAATTTGTCCATGATACCATCTATGAACACCAGTTCCCCAAAGCCAGATGAAGCTATGCAACCCCATGCCATCACACTACTGCCACCATGTTTCACTGTAGCTACCATGTTTTTAGGTTCCCATTCTGTATTTGGCTGTCTACACTTTAAGTTGTCCATCACTCTTGTATATGCAGAATTTGCTCTTGTCTGACCAGAGAACCGTATCCCAGAATTCTGTTGGTTTCACCACATACTGTTCAGCAAATTCTATGCGCTTTTTCTTATTCACCTTATTAACATACGGTTTCTTCCTAGGAACGCGGGCATTGTACCCAGCACTATTTAAAACCCATTCAACTGTTCTGGTGTGAACCACAGTGCCAGAATATTGCTCAAGGCATCCTCTAATCTCAGATGCAGTGACTCTTGGATTCTGCTTCACCATTTTTTATTATTTGCCTCCTGTCTCTGGTGGTGAGTTTAGAAGGAGTGCCATTTCTAGGTTTATTTACCACAGTATTTGTCTGTTTGAAGCGTTGAATTATGTAGAACACTGTAGTTTTGCTTCTGTTAATGGTGTTGGCAATTTCAGAGAGATTTGTTCTGTTCGTACATATTGATCATGATATTCCTCTCTGTCACCGTTGTCTCCTTACCTTTACGCCCCATATTACCTGTGAGTTCACAATCGGCTGAATAACTGTAAGCACACTGTCTCAAGGCACAGCACGAACATAACTGCTGTGTGGTAGGGGCGTGTAGGGTACGTCCAACCACCTTTCTCTCTGTTCGATTGGGTACGTTCGAATACTTATGCCCTCCAATAAGAGGGACAATAGAATAAATACAGTACAGATTGTGTAATAAATACATGCAAAGTGATATTTTATATATTGTTTCCGAATACAAAAAAATGTTAATGTTTACATGTGTGACAATTCACTCATTTTTAATGATTCTGTAAACAAACTAGTACTAGGATTTTCTATAAAATTGATAAAGCGGAAATATAAGTACTTCATTTTGCAGGGTTTAACCCAAACAGAAATACAAAAGGAGTTAGATTCAACATCAAAGAATTCCTCCCCCTAATTTTCAGCAGCAAAACAATGGGCTGTGAACTCCGTTCATGTGATAACTCCATTCATGTTAAAGAACTACTGTAGGACAAACTTCCTGCACACCAACAGGCTGATATATTTCTAATGTTTATCTTGTACTACTTGGCAAAGTGACGAGGCGTATTGACCTTGGTAATCGAGTGCTGCAATTGCTTCTTACATTGTTTATTAGAAGAGCGAAATAATAGTAACTTGGCATAGTGATAAAACACAAATAGATGATCTTTCATGCCTATCAATATATGGGATGTTGCTGTCCTGAAGATATGTTTGCATCTGAACAGTGTACATACAGTGTCTCACCATGTTTGTGCGATAGGCTCTTGGAAGTTTCACATTCTTTCCAATATGCCTCATGGCGTTGCCAAGTTTAGTTCAAGTGAACATTGTGACTTAAAATACCACAGCTACTTGGAAATGGGGAAAATAAAGTTTATGAAGTTAAGTGTAACATCCATAAAATCTAATGTCCATGTAATAAAATCCCCCTAAAAATATAAATAGAGCATAAAGTGTATTTTTGTGAATTAAAAGGTTTTTGGCAGAGCTGTGTAGCTTTCTCATCGGCATTAGGAATAAAATTATTTTTGGTTAATGCAGGCACCAGGAATTGAAATTTCTGCTGACAGCAAATGTTATGTTCTTTATGGAAACTTGTATTTATTTTCTGCAATAATAGTAAATTTCGTTCAATGAAAACTTTAGCAGTCCGAGTATGATAATCCTCTACATTGATTTCTAACAGTGAGTTGTTGCAAAACATCTTTTGAATAAATAAAGCTTAGAAATAGTAAAGTGTAACAATATGAATGGTTTATTAAGTATTAATAATAACTATTTGGAAATCACAGCAAGATAAGTGTTTGGTTCCCTGTCTCTGATTCATACTGTTTTGATTGCATTTTCTTCATATTTATCCTTAACTAGCAACAGCAAGTGAATTTTGAGAAGGGATGGGTGTTGAAATGTGTCCTTGAACTGCATTTAAGACTAATGGCTATTACAAATGTAGAAGTACATTTAGGGAGTATATATAGTATATTAGTTGAAAAGCTGTGTAATATAGAGGTATTGGTTTACTGGGACTGGCATTTCTGGAATTAAAGCTGGATGGTGCTTTGTTACCAAATAAAGAGTACATACAGAATGCAATGCTATGAGGTGATAGTAATAAGGTTTTTCCTTAACTCTACTATAATTATTATATGTGCTGCTAATATGAATGTAATGGTGTTTTAAATTTTGTTAATAGCATTTAAACTTACTCTGGTTTTACAGGCATCCAACATGGAAAACATGGACGTAACTACAGATAATGGACCCGTGATAAAGGAAATTGTTAATGAAAAGACAGTGAAAGAAGTTAGTGTCGATGAGATGACCTCAAGGGATTATTACTTTGATTCCTATGCTCACTTTGGCATACATGAAGAGATGCTAAAGGATGAAGTTAGAACTCTCACTTACAGGAACTCCATGTACCATAACAAACATCTTTTTAGGGTGAGTATAATACTAAAGTTTTTTCTTTCTTCCTCTTCTTTCTAAACAGCATTTTTAGTTGCAGGTATCTCTTCATACTCTTATTCATCCTGTCACTTGTGCTTCTATTCCACTGTCATCGTCTGGCTGCATTTTTATAAGCTTTTATTGCATAAACAGAATTGCTAACCTTTGTTGAGTAACTGATAAGTCTGTCACCTGTAATTCAAAATTTATTTTGTTTGTAAATTCCACAAACGCTTCCCTATAATTCCTTATTAACAGATATGTTTCTGCTGACCATTTTCCCTATTTCATAAGAATTTTGTTTCAGGCTTTTTCTTTTACTAATATTTTCAATCCTAAATTGTGTACCATTCTGTACTGCTGTGCCATATGGACACTCAAATGAATCTATGATACTGTGTGAGAGAGAGAGAGAGAGATTGATAATACTGCAATTTTGATTTATTAGTATTATAAAATAAAGACCAGTACAACTGCACCACATAGTGCGATTGTGAAGTTTTTGTTAGTTTGGAAATTGTTTTCATTTAATTTTTGTGCTAGTAATGGGAAGGGCTTGCAAGAAATGTAAGTAAAAGTTAATAATTATTGAAAATAAATTGCCCTCTCCTGAAAGGGAAAACAATGGAAATGCAGTATGATAAAGAAAAAGATGACAGTGTTTGCTGTTTGCTTTTGGATTTAGTAAAGATGTTTAAGGTGAATAAACGGTAAAGGATTAACAGACATACTTCATAATGAAAACAAGTTCTCTACTTCTGAAAGGGCAAACATTGGCAAATGAAAGAATTGAACACATTGTAGTGTACTTTTAGGTTTGGCTAAGATATTAGGAAATAACAGAACACCTTTCATGCTTCATTATTGTATGAACAGGAAAATCAATATTGTGAAGAAAATCTGCATTCATGAACTATACTGTGTCTCAGCCTAGTTGAATCCTGTTGTAAACAACAAGGCGGAGCTGACTCAACTCGCCGCGTGTTAGACGTACAGGCACGCACAAAAGTTTTGCAACACTAGTAGCGCTAACTTCTAGACAATAAATAGAGTTGGGTTACACATTAACTTATTAAATCTATGAGTTGGAATATTAATATTCCGGATTTCTTTCCGGATTCCGGGTTTCTTTCTTTAAGTACTGCGAAACAATGCGCGATCATTCGCCTCTCACCACTTTTTAACGGTTTGCCTCGATTGTGTTTCATTTCGGCTGAAGCACCAGCCTGCTCCATGGTGAAAAGCTTACTGATTTTATATTGCATATAGATAAGTGTCCTTGGCCTTGTGAGGTCCGCGAGATGTACAGGAAATACAGTGTAAAATATCAGAAGCAACCCCACACTATAAACAAAAACATCTTAATCAGCATTCAACTCGATACAGACCTCGTTGCGAGAGAGCTGTCTGATAAAGGAATGCAAAAATGTTATACGTATAATAGCAGTGTCCTTCAGTAATTGTTAAGGAAAATGCAGCTTAATTTAACATAATAAGCTAATGGTGTATATAATTTCACCTTTCTTCTATCTAATCTGTATATAGTATACCATTATGTATATATTCCTTTACGAACTCACTGGCCCAGAACACATATGCGATATGTGAAGCAGAAAGATAAAATGTGGGGCTATTTACGTTTATAAGAATCGAAACATTTGCATACTTTTCTATCTCCGAAATTAGCTCGCGCAGAGCAGTGATCGGAGAACTACTTACGTACCATACTGTACTTAAAGGAGGGGTTTATCGTACGTACGCAAACAAAAGATAACCCCCATTATCTTCGCCAAACCAATCAACAGCTTAACCGTTTTCTATCCCAATATCTCTGTCTCTCTTCCCGCCCAGATGTTTACAACAGGACTCAACTAGGTTGAGACATATTATAGTATGATAGGGCCGTCACACTTGTCCTTATTTTCAGGGTTTTGTTTTTATTATGATAAAAATTACAAGAAATGTTTAAAGTGGCGACCGCCAACACCTCTGCAAATAAATTAGTTTTGCTCTGGTAATTATTATTTATTTATGCCAACAAACTTACTGTTGGTGTTTTTAAACACACAAGCCGTGTGTGGGCAAAGTTTAAGAGGTAGAACTGGAACTTAAAAATTCAATGCCACAACTGGGATTTGAACCACAGACCTTCTGCTTGCCGGGCGGACGCTCTAACCACTGAGCTATTGTGACAAACTGCCAGAATGGCACTAAATTCTCAAGCCAGTTCGTATTTCTCCTGGTAAACCACAAAGGCTGTCTCACATCAGAGACAATTACCCCAATGGTGACTTACTATTGCAAGTACTTTATATCCCAGGATTAAATAACCTTCACATGGTAATTATTATTTATTTATGCCAACAAACTTACGGTTGGTGTTTTTAAACACACAAGCCGTGTGTGGGCAAAGTTTAAGAGGTAGAACTGGAACTTAAAAAGTGGTTTGTGGTTTACCAGGAGAAATACGAACTGGCTTGAGAATTTAGTGCCATTCTGGCAGTTTGTCACAATAGCTCAGTGGTTAGAGCGTCCGCCCGGCAAGCGGAAGGTCTGTGGTTCAAATCCCAGTTGTGGCATTGAATTTTTAAGTTCCAGTTCTACCTCTTAAACTTTGCCCACACACGGCTTGTGTGTTTAAAAACACCAACAGTAAGTTTGTTGGCATAAATAAATAATAATTACCATGTGAAGGTTATTTAATCCTGGGATATAAAGTAGTTGCAATAGTAAGTCACCATTGGGGTAATTGTCTCTGATGTGAGACTGCCTTTGTGGTTTACCAGGAGAAATACGAACTGGCTTGAGAATTTAGTGCCATTCTGGCAGTTTGTCACAATAGCTCAGTGGTTAGAGCGTCCACCCGGCAAGCGGAAGGTCTGTGGTTCAAATCCCAGTTGTGGCATTGAATTTTTAAGTTCCAGTTCTACCTGTTAGTTTTGCTCTCTTCAAAAAAGTTCTGGTATACTATAAATTTTGTCAGAAGCAGCCAGTATCCTTGCCTGTGATTCATCAGAGCCAACTACTGTTTCGCATACTAGGCTCATGAAGTGTCCCCATTAAAAAAGGTCCATGGGGATGAGTTCAGGAAATTTAGGAGGCCAGGCTACTGGACCACTTCTGAACTTGCACTGACTATGCGTCTCCATGAGGGTATATGGATTTTCATCGTGCCATAGCAGCTGTTCCTGTGGTTGATTACATGCCCATCTCTTGTGAAATAGCTACTTTGGTAAACACCACTAGGACAAATTTTGGATTTTCTCCATGGTGTTCCAGTGTCCACTTGTGAAACTAACCAGCGAGTGAAATCTGCTGGTCCTGTCTGTTTTTAGGAGATACAAGCAGTGTTTTTCCTACTGCAGGGCTTGCCGAATGTTGTTCCTACTTGTATCCATCATTTTTACAATTGCACAAGTACTTGTTGAAGGTTGTACCTGCTGCCTGTTACGTACTTCTTCAGAGTTTGGAGTGTGTTCGATTTGCAACAGCATCAAGGGTGTAGCATTAATGGATGTAGATATACTAATCCAGTTGGCGTATGCTTGCTGAGGTGTATGTTTCGAACAAGTCTGCTATGAATTAGTATTGTTAACATATCACACCAAGCATTGAAACAGAGTAGCTGGTAGTTGTGCTTGCCTCATGTCAAATGATATGCACGTGCGGTGGATATAACACAAAAAGGTACTTCTTGTTTGCTAATGTGAATAAGGTTTAAAGTCTAGTTTTTAAGTATTTTGCTTGGCAGTGAAGGTTAATTTCATATTTTTAACTTCTTCTGTACGTATCAAGAGTACAAGCAGCATTTTGATAAGTGATGTGTGAACGTGTAAGAGAAAAATATGCCAGTAAATCGAAGGCAGGGAATGCACATTGCTCATGTGCATCCATGTGGTTCACTACGAGGAAAACATGTGTTGTAGAGGGTATGATGCATTTCCTGGAAATCTGTTGATCCGAATGTGGAATCCGAGTACTTGTAATCGACAAATGAGAATGCAGAAAAAGTAGTTTTTAATATTTACTAGTTGGTGAATTATAAAGTTCTATGAAAATAATAAAAATATTTAAAAATTCTTTTTTCAAAATTAATAATTTTTATTTAATAAACCAAAGCATTACAAAATGTTCTATCCCCAACATTCTTTTGAGAGTACTTCTCTATAACAGAATAATCAAAATCATCAAAATTTTGAAATCTTTGTGTAGAGCATTTCAGTTATGCTGCCAAAAAAAAAAAAAAAGCTAGAAAACATAAATTTAAACGTGTTAAAAGATTTAATTTAAAAGGTGAGTGAAAATTTGAATGTAGATTATTCCTTACATGTATTAGGTCCGATATGACTTGGAATAAGATCTGCTAATAATTGTGAAATTTAGAAGTTTTACCTATGCTTACCCTCAACACGAGTTCAAAGTGCATAACCAAGTCCACACACCACACCACACCACTGAACATCATCCAGTCTATAAACTGACAAAAATCCAGTATCTTGTAGATGCTTCTTGATGGATTCAAATGTTCTAGGATGAAGATATTGTGTATCTGGTTTCACCATACATTAAATGCATGTCTACCAGGTCTACAGATGAACAATAAATGAATATTTTTATATAGAAATAGTGAACAGCTCATATGTATCAAAAATGTTCTGTGGATATATGCATTGCAAACAGCCCAATAGAATGCTAAGTAATGAAGTGGGAAGCTAGTTAGCTGTATCCCTCTTAACACATTTCTTTTACCAATAAGGCTTTGGTGGGCTATCACTACCACTCATTTGCTAGTACTGCTTATGCGGGGCTGAACTTGGTAGAAAGATCACCTTTTTCAAAATTTTCAAAATTCTAATGCTTTCATAACCAAACAAAAGCCAGATTTTCTTCACGATACCGATTTTCTTTTTCATACAATAGTGACGTGTTATTTCTTAATTTCTGACTCTCCACTAAACCTAAAAGCAAACTACAGTGTAAGTGTTGTTTAGTGTTATTGACTCACCTTTTAGATTAAACTATAATCTCTTTACCCTTAGATCCACTCTTGATGTAAACAAGCCATCAACAACTAACCAGCAATGCACCAAAACAAGTGCACCACAAAATATAGTACATTAAATATCAGCGATTATCTGTGAGTTTTCATGATGTATGATAACTCTGGTAGAGATTACTTGAATGTAACAATATTCGTAAAACTCCCGAGTAAATATAATTCTGTTGCATCATAAACACTAACATGAGTCCACGTGGCATTTAAGTCCTGGCTGATAGGAACACCAGGTTATCGCGGAGGGATACAAGGTGTAGATCTAAGGCTGGATGGAGTATACAGTGTGTTCACTGCTTTCATTTCCTATCATTTACCCATTCAGAAATGAAAGTTGCTTTCATTATGAAGTATAAAACACCAATGCTAGGTTGCAAGAAAACTGACATAAGTAGTTATTCTCTTCTTTAGGTAATGGATCAATAAAGTTGACATCTGTAAACTGTAGGTCATTGCAATTACGGCATTATATGATCTGTTAACTGTACCCTTCTTTGATAGCAGCTGCAAAATGACTGAGTCCATGTAGTCGCCATCTTGTCAGACGTATGATGTCACAACAAATAATTGACACATGACCAGGATTGTACTTCTGATTTAGTTGACAAGTCATGTCATTTTTCCTGCAAGCCAAAATGAATAAACAAAAAGGAATAGAAGTAAACTTTTCTCTGAAAGGGATGAAATATATTATCAGTGTTAGTTTCAGAAAATAAGAGTGGTATAAAATAAGTCACAGGCCCACTTAAAAACAAATTCAAGTAAGAATGTGGGCAATGTGCAGCTATATATTGAGATTGCGTATGCATGAAAAATGCTGTTCTGTCAAAAATATGTACATTAAGGGAATCCTGGATAGGTGGAAAATTAACCTGAGTGAATAGGTAGGGTTTAAGAACATGTAATTGCTTCATTAAAGTTATTGGGGGCCCCACATCCTTCTTTTTAAGTCCCGTCTGTTATTTAGCTTTATTTCAAGCATATGCACCTATAACTACATAAATAACTACCATATCCTCAGTAATCAGTTATTGTAAATTATCTGCATTACTACAAGTTGTGTGATTAAGGAGTGCAATATAATTCTGTGTGTGCACAATGAGCAATGTGAAGTGTTTTAGCACATACACAATCTTAACCCAAGTATGTCCTCAGATTCGCATTGCAGACTGCTTGTATTTTAATAGAAGAGTAAACTGTCGTGTTTATGAACATTTCACTTTCTGCCAGGCTTTGAATTTTTGTGACTGCAGTCTATAGCACAGATAACAATGGGGAAATTGCTAATATCATAGAAACCTTATTTCACAGTTAGTAAACAGTTGTCTTGAGACATTTATGTATTGTACCATCATTCGTGCGGTGCTGAAACTCACACATCTTATTCTACACACTGTATATTTCTGAACATGAGTCTGATCTGTCACATTCTGAAAAGCCGTTGCATGATAATGAAGGGCAATCAACATTTGATTTTGTGCCAGCACAACCATGCTTCTAGCAGTCAGTTTCTCAATCTGCAGCCTCACCACATGCAAGATATCCATGAAAGATTGTTTGGATAACTTAAAATCCTATAACATATTTCTAAAAAGGATTAGATCTCTAAAAATCTTTGGTCTTAGTAGAAATTCAGTCACATGGAATATAACTCATCAGATGAAGATTCTGTAATGAACAGAATGCAACACTATACAACTATAATTCTATGCACACATTAATCTACAATAATTTCTCTGTGGCCCATGTCCTTGTTGATTGTCCGCGTTGCAATTGTGAGCTCCAGCTGTTTGGCCTGGGTTCTACTTCAAAGTCCATGGCTCTTGTTTAGATTAGGTTACTTGCCACTTGCCGGCCAGATTCTAAGTCCAAAGTTAGTTACTGCGCATGCGCCAACAGTGGTTTCAGAATCGCCACTAGGTTTCGCTGCATCAGCTAGCTGTCACTAGCAGACGATTTTCACATCTGCCAACATTGCTTTTTACACTACACTACGTTTGGTTGCCAACACATTAAACACAAATGCACTCGCGTCGTCACTGCCACAGACATACCGCTAACGCGACTCCATGTCCATTATTATTTTGCTCACACTTTTATTCTGCATTTAAAAACCAATCCATTTATTTATCCTTAAAAAGCAGTAATATTTGATGCCTTAGTTTAAGTAAATGCATTCGGCTCTTCTTTAGAATAGGTGACTTAGCACTTGCCAGCCAGATATTGTGTACATTATTTTGCTCACACAGATATATCGCTAGTGCGACTCCATACTATTGTTGTGGAAATTATTGTGTACATTATCATTATTGCCTTGTTACTGGGTCCACAAAACGCTGGCTCGTTCTTTTTTTATTTTATAAATTATATTATTATTTATTATTATTACATTTATATTATATATATTTATTTATATTATCCTCCTCACGGGGTGTAGCACGGCATCACATTCCCTGCATAGCATTCGAGTTCTCAGCAGGCCCTTGTCGTAAAGAAATTGCATGCATTCCTCCTCATTATAGTACAGAGGCGCTAAATCTACTATGCTAATGAAGCGATCCATTGCACTCTCACAACTTGCTTCTAAGAAGGTCACCAGCATACTGCCGGGTCCTGCTAAAACATTCAAACTTACTATTGGCAACAAACTCCTGGGGAAATTGTGCTGTTGGCAGCGCTGAATTAACACAGCAACTTCGGCAACCATTCGTACACACTGCCGAGTTGGACTTAGCCGAAATTCTGACCAAGTGCTCGCGTCACCTAATCTAGAGCATATCCAAGTCCATCTTAGGCAACGACCCGGTGGTGGTTAATACAGTGCTGCGGTTTGTCGCCAGTATTGGCTTTGGTAAGCAGGTTTAACTTGTATTTTATTGTGGTTTTATTTTTTACCTTTTACATTTTATCTGCTTACCTTTTTAGATCAATTTACACGTTTTAACTGTTTAGCTTACCTTTTTAGACAAGTTTTACATTTTAACTGTTTAAGCTTTTGTTTTAGCTTCCCTGTTTTAATATTTAATTTTGAGTGTTAAGTGGTGGTAAGTTTTTTCGTTTTTTATCTTTTTGACTTGGGGATCTAATGACCTAGCTGTCGATGGGCCCTTAAACCCCACTCACTCTACAATAATTCATACAGCAATAGTTTTTATTTACTTGTATCTGATGGTATCTAAGAAAAAATGTACACAATTTTCAAGCATCTATTGTTTAATAGAAATCCAATAGTAAAATTTATGATTTTTACAGTGTATACCTTCTCTTTGTATTCTGAATCCAGTTTCAAATTTGAGCTAATAAGGTTAGGACTGTATGTTTCATGAATCTGGTGCTGGGTTGCTAGAAAACTGCCGTAACTATTCCATTCTTTAGTAAGTCACAAAATTATTGTATTGACTATAAAAAGAAGAGAGCAATGATAAGGAAACTGACTAGACAGATACAAATAAACTCATAGGGAAATTATATAAAAAGGTTAGAATATGATGCTATGGTGTCTCAAAATTTCACCTCCATTTCAGAGGCAAATGAACACTTCAGCGCTAAGAAAACCTAAGTGTGTTCTTGCAACCCAGCATGAGTCAGTTAAAAAATTCATGGTCATTCCAATCTGAAAGTGATCAGGTCTGTTTTAAAATGTTCTGTGTCCCGAGGTCTTTCAATTATCTGAATAACTATCACATAGCAATTTCTCCCCAATATCCATATGTACAGCTAGGACTGCTATCTTACAACATAGCATTAAACTGCAGTTAGAGGGGAACAAAACACAAAAATGAATATTTCGTTAGCCACATTAGTTAATTTGTCATTGAGAATAGAGGGACCCAAATGACCTCGCTGTCCACAGGCCGTTAAACGCTGGCAGGTTACCGTCCCAAGGTGAATGGTTCTCATGTCTGCAGTTATGACGTCTGTGGTTCCACTCAACTCGGACAAAATGTGATGTTCTAAATGACAAACAAGGTTCAATTTTAATAGTAACTAGATAGATAAACAGTAGTCCAACATTTGCTTTGAACATGAGTGAACACTATCTATCCTTATGAGCTTGAACCAGAAACGTACAATTTTGAAGATTTAAGCCATTCTGATGGTGATTCTGACACAGTGTGAACAACAAAGTGGTGCTGTTTTTATTGTAATGTTGCTTCAATTTTGAGCGATGTGGCTCTTATTTCTCTCAGGGGCGTGGTAACGGATGGAATGAAAAATCACACGTTTCTTCACCACAATGTATTATTTTATTAACACTTTTTCTCTATTTTACATTTAAATAAATCCTTAGCACCCTTTTAGATTATTTAAGTCTTTCCACTTTTTCAAAAAGTGGAACAAAAGCTAGATGAAAGTCTGGTAAACGTTCTACAACGTTCACACGCTACCAAAATGTGTCTTATCACCTTGAATATTTAGGCGCTAGTCCCAATTCTTTTAGTTGCGAGTCTATCATTCCAACTGCCACGTGTACATCCGCGCATGCGTTCATCAAATAGTTACCGCATTGTTAGGGAAGCGATCCTTAGCCATTTTCCCTTCGCTTTCAAGACTGAACACATATAATTCTAATATTTATACATATATATTAAAATTAAATATGGAAATATTTATGACGTCTTTAAACGAACTTAATTGTTTGTAACAATGAATATTAGTAACACGTTTTCGTCATTTAACCAACTCATACCAACATCAAAAAACAAATTACACTCTTAACAAATATTTACATAAACGATTTTCTTTTGGGGTCTTCTAATATTCTGTCTCAAAAGATAGAGTTGTTTCCATGCATTGATTTAGTTGAAGGCCATTATATGAAAAGTGTATTCCTTTTGGGGCATATCTGAGATGAAGACTGATAACTTTTCAAACTTTCAGCATGTATATGTCAAATATGAGCCAGATCTTTGAAGAAGCTGCTGTCCAAAATTTTCTTCAGACCATGATAGGTCTTTAATCCATAATCTATTTCTTTGGTCTTCTTCCAACCATTCATCATGTCCACAAAGTTTCCATTCAACATTTTCCAGCCATTTGTGTTCATTTTTGTATGATGAAGAATTAATGTTTTTCAATTAATATGGTACTGTTCTCACTGCAGTTTTGTGAAGCTCACCATGTGGTTGTTTCTACTGGCTTTCCACACCAACTCTGGATATTGATTTTTTCCATTAGATTTTTAGACAAATGCCATATGTCAAATTCATGTTCTGGATACTGAGTTTTTAAGATATCTTACACCTTTGTCTGTCAGAAAATCTTGGTTCACACATTTCATGTTTCACAAGCCTAGTCATGTTGTTGCAAGCAGCCATTTATCATATGGTCTTTCACCATACCTCTTTGAACAAGGTCAAAATCAGTAATTTTACAGGCGTTTAAATCCATGATACAATAGACCAAATATTTGGCTGAAAAACCTGGGGATTTACTGACCATCTCCTGCCAACCCTATACACATGTGAAACAAACACTGAAATAACGAGAGATGTGAGTGAGTAGATGTGACTAATGTAAGTAATTTGAGATAGGCAATCTACGGTCTGCAGCTAAACATAACACAGTTATATGGTGTTACATGTGTTGATATCAAATGCTGATAAGATGGTTTTAAAGCAAATCTGGGTGAAAAATTGTGGTAGAATGTGTTTAAAAGTGCTGTGCGAGTGTAGAAATATCGATTTTCAGCAGCCTGTTATTAACGCTCTCAAGATTTAATGCCCCAAATCTCAAATTAATCACCTGTCAGTGTCACACTGAACATCAATGAACTGCCTTCTTGCATTATGCAGGGATAAACCTTCATTTATTGATCACTTTTTGTGTAAAATCAACATGAATTGCTTGCACTACCAAAAATACTGTCTCTAAATGGTGGACACATACACATTGTTTACTAACCTTCTGAGAGCATCTACCAAAATATATGCGAACTGTTACCCATTAAAGGTTGTGCCCATGATCTATAGTGGCAACTGTTACTGCCATTAACGTAATATTTCCTCCAACTGTAGACAGTAACAATGGTTGCTAAGGAGCAAATGTATTAGAAATGTTTGTCATCTGGCTGTAAATAAATGCATTTTTTTTACAGGGTAAGGTGGTTCTTGATATTGGTTGTGGAACAGGAATTCTCTCTATGTTTGCTGCTAAAGCTGGAGCTGCCCAAGTAATTGGGATTGAATGCTCAAACATTGTGGAATATGCAAAGCAAATAGTTGAAGCCAATCAACTAAGTGATGTGATTACGATTGTAAAAGGAAAAGTAGAGGAAGTGGAGTTGCCAAATGGTTTGGACAGCGTAGATATCATCATTTCAGAATGGATGGGCTATTGTCTATTCTATGAGTCAATGCTGGACACGGTCATCTTTGCAAGAGATAAGTGGCTTCGTCCAGATGGTTTGCTCTTCCCAGATAGAGCAACATTGTTCGTCTGTGGAATAGAAGATAGGCAGTATAAAGATGAGAAAATAAACTGGTGGGATGATGTGTATGGCTTCAACATGACCTCTATCAGAAGGGTGGCTATAAGTGAGCCACTAGTTGACGTCGTAGATCCAAAGCAGGTGAGTAATTTGTTGTATAAAACAATGCAAGATATTCTGTTAATATTCAGTGATATGCATAGTATCTATTTTCCCTTTTTTCGAGAACCCATTTAGGAATTGTGTGTTAGAAAAGGGAAAGAACACGTGGTGGTGGCGGCGATGGTGGAGGAGAATTTTGCACAATGAAAAATACATTTTATTAATTTGCATGGAAGCATATAAAGGCAGTAGATGGTAGGGAGAGAAGAAAATACTCTTCAATGTCCCTATGTGCACAGCCATCAGTAGTTTAAATGCTGATTAAAAAAGGAAATCCTTAATATTTATTTTCACATTCTAAAGCAGGTATGTCAAACGTCGCTCCGAGGGTGTGAAGAGAGGGGTCTACCCCTCCTTAACTGCAGTACCACGCGCTAGTAGAACCGGTTTTCGCTTTGTTTTTCCTGTTTTCCGATTCGATCATCACGGAGGGAGGGAAAATAGGGGAAACTTTTTCACGCCTGGTGAGTGCTGTTTGACACCCCTGTTCTAAAGTGACCCCCCCCCCCCCAGGGGCCTACTACGGTAGGCATGGGTTTTTGGCACACCTGGTGTCCCAAGCCAACTGACTCCCTCGATGCGGGCTCCTCTTCGTGGTGAGGGAGTCAGTCAAAGCATCCACCCACGTGTAGGCATGCATGGAGACCCATGTTGGTAGAAAGGATTATCCTGGTAGGTTGAAGGATGCATATGTGAGTCCGATCCAGTTTGTCTCTGAATTCGGGGAGAGTGCACATTTCCAATACACCACTTTGGTTTCAGCTTCACCTAAACGGGAGGCTAGGGGCTAACCTGCCCCTAGTCAATCTGCCAGGACTAGGTGTTGCACCGAACTCCAAGGTGAGTGGGACAGCGAGCCCGCTATATTCCCTGTGTAGTCCTGTCATCCCAGTGGGATGACCCCTTGTTGGGCTCAGTGGTGGGTGGGGAGCACTGGGGGATGAAGTTTATTACCTTTTTTATGGCACACCAAAACACAAATGAAAAGAGATATACATAGCGTCCTATGCTCATTACTTAGTAATTCACAGAGTGGAAGAGGGTCAGTCTTTTGTAAAGGTGAATCCTTTTGTTATTCAATCTCAATAAAATAGCCAGTCCTGTTAAATCGTGTACCCGTTTGAGATCGGGTTGCCTTCTTGTTGAAACCTACACAGCCAAACAATTTGATAAGTTAATGAAGGTCAAGCTCCTCCACAAATACCTTATCTGTATCGAGAAACACTGAAGCTTAAATTCCTCCAAGGGCATCATTACCACCTCTCTGTGGGATGGTATACCAGAGGAGGAGATACAGGGTTACTTGTCTGACCAGAACGTCACGGAGGTTTACAGTGTGTGGGTGAAGCATGACGGAGTCCAGGTGGATACCCACATGCTATTTCTAACTTTCGATCGGCTTGACTGCCTGAGAAGATCAAGGCAGGTTGTGCGGTTATCCCAGTTTGCCCGTATATCCCACGCCCTATGCATTGCTTCCAATACCAACACTATAGGCACACTTAAGACATTCTGTAAGGTCTCCATTGCTGCATGTGTGAACTGTGGTAAGGATGCTCACGACAGAGCTTGTCCATCTGCTCCTAGCTGTGTAAACTGTCAAGGTGCTCATCCAGTCAAGACAAGGCCATTCAAGAGCTGCAGTTGAAAGAAAGGCTATCTTTCTGCGAAGCCCACAAACATTACCTTGCTTGCCAGCCTTCCCTCCTGAGATTTGGCACATTGAGTAGTTTCAGCCTCAGTGCCAAAGCGGGACATGGGCACTCAAACTTGCCCTGTTGCCACCACAACCATCGCTCCGCCTCCTATTACATTACCAGCTTATGATTCCGCCGGATCCAAGGCTCTTTTTCCTACTAGCGACACCTGCAAGTTCAAAGTTCAGTCGAAGCGTACCTAGTTGTTCTGTCTTTGGTATCCATAACACAGACAGTCTTTCCCTTGGGGAGCCTATGGAGCATGACCCATGTGATCCAAACAGCTCTAGCCCCATGTGCATGCAGTAGGGCAAATTAAAGTGCCAACCACTGATCAAGTGTTCCTAGTCCCCAGCTTATCCCATTTGTCCCAGGATGTCCATCATTCAGCAGAATACACATGGAATACATGCACATAGGACTGACTAGCAAGTACTTACTAGCACAGTCCCCTAGTATTCTGTGCTTGCAGGAGACAGCTTCACCAACAGGACTCCGTCACGTTCCCAGGGTTTATTCCAGAACTTTTTTTTTATTTTTTATTTGTTCAGTGTTTAACATTCACTTTTACTACTACGGCACCGCAGGCGGTGACACCGATAATACATGTAATGAAGATGGAGCACCAGTGAAATGAGATGGCCGTGGAAACTGGAGAACCTGGAGGGAATCCGCCCCAGCGCCGCTTTGTCCACCACAAATCCCACATGCGGTTGCCTGGGATCGAACCCGGGCTGCTTTGGTGGAAGCAAAGCACCAGAACCTGTATTCTGTACATGGGGGATGTCATGCTCCTGATTCGTGATAATATTCTTTATTTGCCTCTTATTCTTACCGCTCCATTGCAAGCTGTTGCTGTTATCCTGAGTTTACCTGGGTTTTCTTTTACTCTCTGTTCCATTTATCTACCTCCTTGTTCCCCTTCGTAATAGTGGACCTGTTCCCAATGCCCTACCTTCTGTTAGGAAACTTTAATGCCCATCACCCTCTTTGGGGTTCACCTAGGGCTTGCGTAAGACGCACACACCTGGCAGATTTTTTCATACAGAACTCTTTTTCTTGTGAACTTAATTTTGTTTCTGACTCTACTGGCACTCTCTCCCACCTGGACCTATCCGTTTGCTCAGCTCAGCTTGCACATCGTTTTGAGTGGAATGTTGTCTCTTGCACCTTTTCCAACGATCATTTCCGATGTGTTATCAGCTTGCTCTCTCACCATGTATTGTCACCACGTGTATCCTAGTGGCATCTCATCAGCATGAATGGGAGTCTATACACTTGCTTAGCTGTTTTTGACAATCACTTCTTCGAAGATGTAGACCAGATGGTGGCATACTTTACATCCGTTCTTAACGCTGCCAAATGTGCTATACCTTGGTCATCTGCACAGCCGAGACGTTTACCAGTCACTTGGTGGGCCAAAGAATGCTGCCTGGCCATCCATGCATGGTGGACAGTGGTGCGGGTCTTACGCCATCCTGCACTTCAAAATCTGGTAGCATTCAAGTAATCACACGCCAGGGCTCGTTGCATCATACAGGTGCGTAAGAGGACATCCTGGCTGCGTTATGTGGAGTCATTTAATCAATTTACGGCTTCATCTGTTTGGGATAAGCTTCATCAGTTACCTTACCCGGTCTCAGGATCAATGAAACTCCCATTGTTTGCCCTAAAGCTGTCGCTGACACTCTGGGTAACGCTTTTGCTGATGTCTGGCTTGTCACATTACCACCCAGATTTTCTGCCCATCAGGAATGGTGTTGAGTTGCATATCCCTTTTTTTTAATTCTTCTAACTGGGAGTGTTATAACGATTTTTTCACCATGCAAGAGTTGAAGCGGACCTTCGGGCTCCTCCAAGCCCTCCGCTCCTGGACCGGATGATGTCCACATCTTATTGTTACAGCACCTGTCTTCGGTTGGTAAACTCTTCCTCTTAGAGGTGTATAACCGTATCTGGTGCACTGCAACATTTCCATCCACTTGGCACGAAGCCACATTATCCCGATTTTAAAACATGGGAAGGATCGTCATCTACCTTCTAGTTATCTTCCGATCTCCCTTACCAGCGTCATATGCAAGGTGATTGAGCGCATGATCAATGGACGATTGAATCTCAGCATCTACTATCCAATGTTCAGTGCGGTTTTCATCGCTTCCATTCCATGGTCGACCATTTTCTCTTTATCCACGCACATCATGGATAGTTTTCTGGGGAAGAGCCAAATGGTTGCTGTATTTTTTGGTCTAGAGAACACGTATGACACTTGCTGGAGGTATGGAATTCTTCGCATCCTCCATAAATGGGACGTTCATGGTTGACTGCCGCCTTTTATCTGGGAGTTTGTGCAGATAGCCATTCAGTTACAGCTGGGATCGAATTTCTCCCGTCTTTTTACTCAAGAGAATGGGCTCCTGCAGGGCACAGTACTGAGCATCACATTCTTTGCCATTGTGAACAATCTCATTGTGGAGTGCATCCCTTCAGGCATTTCGTTTTTGCTATTTGTGGATGACTTTGCCATTTATTACAGTTCTTGGTGGATTTCTCTCTTACAGTGCCACCTCTAATTGTGTCTTGACCGCCTGTTCACTTGGAGTGTGGAAAACGGCTTTAAGTTCTCTGCCGAGAAAACCGTGTGCGTTAACTTCTGGCACTGGAAGGCCTTTCTTTCACCTTCTCTATGTCTCGGCCCAGATGCACTTCCTTTCACAGACAAGACAAAATTTTTGGGATTGATTTTTGACAGAAAACTTAGTTGGTCTTCCCATGTTTTGTGCTTAAAGGCAAGGTGTGAACATTCTCTTACTGAGTGGTAGAATTGAAACTGAAAAATTCAATGCCACAGCTGGGATTTGAACCACAGACCCTCTGCTTACCAGGTGGGTGCTCTAACCTCTCCAACTAACTTAAAGCAGAGTAAGCAGAGGATCTGTGGTTCAGATCCCAGCTGTGGCATTGAATTTTTCAGTTCCAATTCTACCTCTTAAACATTGCCCACACACGGCTTGTGTGTATAAAAACACCAACAGTATAACCCAACCAAGGCCAGTGCAGTCCTGCTTCGGAGGATGCCACTTGTACGCGTTATGGCTTGCCCATCCTGCTGTACAGTCCGGTTGGCAAAAGGTGAACAATAACAAATCTCATGTTGACATCTTCTCTGTGTGTAGAACTGTATTATATGTATTGTATGTATATTCATACCATAAAAAATCAAATATATTCACAAATACTTTAAAATACAGTACATTTGAGCATTTCTCTGAAACTTACATTATTCCGCGATGTCTCCCCACCTGCTGTGTCGCTCTCGGTTCCAGTAGCCATTTTTCCTCCAGACTCGTCACTGCTGTCCAGTCCTGGATTGATTATTATCCTTTATATTTCTTCTTCCATAAGCGCATCTCTTTTCTAATACGTTTCTTGAATATCTTTCACCTTCTGAAAAGAGGTTTTCCAGCCATGACAGGGTGGTAATCTAAGTGCTGTAAAGCCAGCATCTGCCAATAATTTGTCAATGGAGCATGTTTTCTTTGGTTTGTGCTGTTTTGCGTGAATGACAAGTTCCGCTTTAGTTATTTCCGGGTCAAATGGTATATTGTTGTTCCGTAACCATTCTTGTATTTTTGACTTTAAATTGTTGCTTGAGGGTATGTTATTGTCTTCTTAATTATGATAAGGAGCATTGTCAACCACAACAATGCTGTTTTGCGGTAATCCAGGTATAAGTTGGTTTTGCACTCGGATTAGTTTTCATAGTTTATTTCGTTAAGTTAATCTGATATCTCGGATTTGGAATCGTAAATGAGGCAAGCACCTGGAATAAGTCCCATTTGCCAGCCAGCATGCACGATAATAAGACACTGTCCAGCACTGTCATTTGCATACACTTCTGAAACATAGTCACTCTGCCAACACTTGGAAACTGTGTAGTGCGTATGAATCCAGGTTTCATCCATGTATATCACTGGCTTGTTTTGTCCGCTTTCATTTCTTCTAAATGTTCAAGAAATGATGCTCTTTGAGACACTATATCAGGACGTTGGCTCAGTACAGTCCTTTTATTTTTACACCTTCTAAATCGAAATACAATAGATTTCACTACTTTTCTAAGTGTTTCTTTACCCCTCATGAAATTAATCTATTTCTTGCAAAAGTTTAACGATTTTCGTAGCATAAGAATTTCTGTTTTAACGTCGTAATAATCCTGATACTTTCTTCTAATGATGCACCTGTCTCACTGCATCCAGTAGAAGTGACAGCATGTTCAGTAACATTTGTAATAGGTATTTTTTCAACATTTTCTTCTCTTTGTCACAAAACTTAACATTATAAATAACATGCCGAGCTTGCTCATGAAGAATTTTATTTCCTTTACGTTCCATCACTAGCATAATCACTGAACACTACACTGCACGTTAATAAATCAGACTGTACAGCCTTTCGTGACGTATTCGTGTAGTCACCGTGTTAGTTTGCCTGCTTGCCGCTTCCCATGCAGGACTGCACTTGCCTTGGTCGGGTTATAAGTTTGTTGGCATTAATAAATAACTAGTTCTCTTGCTGTTTTATGGGGTTTAAGTGGGACATTTTGGGGAGCTGATCAGACATTTCTTTTACGACTATACTGCTCACTGATCCGATCGAAACTTGACTACATTTGTGTTGTGTATTCCTCGGCTCGACCATCGGTTTTAAATCGTTTCAATCCTACACACCATCTTGGCATCAGTTTGAGTATTGGCGCCTTTCCAGTGAGCCTTATTATGAGCTTATGTGTGGAGGCTGCTGAACCTCCGCTTGTTCTTTGCGATGTTCTTTGCAGCTATGCTTGCAGACTTTCTAGTTTGCCAGAACATCCGTCTTTTAGTCTGTTTTTTAATGATACCTTGGACCACCATTACTCCACAAACTCACTGGCCCTGCTGTCTCCTGGTGTTAGGTTTCGCTCACTGTTTCAACTTTTGGACGTTGGCTTGCCTGCAACATTTCCAAAAGGAGGAACTCGATATCCCTTATGGCTCCATCCCGAATCCATCGTCAATCAGGGTCTGCTGTCCATGCCGAAGTCGTCGAAACCAGATGTAGTTCTTTGTTCGGCCTTTTTAGAAATTCAGGCGCAGTCCGGATCCTGCAGTTTTATAGACACTGTTGGCTCGAAGGGTGATTGGTAGTAGGCTGTGCTTTTATTCACAGTTGCCAGAGTTTTAGCTTTCGTCTTTTAGCGTAGTGCTCAATTTTTACAGCAGAGCTTTATGGTATCTACCAGGCTCTTTTATATGTTCATCAGCAGGCCTTAGAGAAGTGTATCATTTGTTCTGATTAGTGCCCTTCAGAGCCTACACATGCTGTACAATCACCATCCCCTGGTGCAGCATGTCCAGGACTGCCTTCACTCAGTGGTGGCACTAGCATGTCCTTTATGTGGGTGCCTGCAAGGAAGCGAGGCTGCCGATGCTTTTGCAAAGGCAGCAATTTTAGGTTCCAGATGTTTCACTGCATCTGTTTCCTCTGATGATTTTAGCCCATTTTTACACTGTTATATCGTTTAGCGGTGGAGGGCCACGTGGATTGATACTCACGGGAATAAACTTACGGAGGTGAAGCAACTTCCTGTCACCTGGAAGACTTCTTGCTTGCCTGTTGCCACGAGGAGGTAATTTTAGCGAGATTGCATATTGGGCACTGTCGTTTTAGTCAGTCACTGCTTATTGTCCGATGCTGTGTCGCTCTGTGCTCATTGCCATGAGCCCCTGACAGTGCAGCATGTTATACTTGAGTGCCAGTTTTTAACCCAGTTACGTGTGTCCCTCGGTCTGCCAGCTACCCTTGGTTAGGTACTGGCAGACACAGTCACAGCAGTAGACCGGTTGCTCACTTTTATCCGAATCAGCGGTATGGGTGGCCGTATTTGAGCAGCTGATTTTATCATTTGTCTTTATTCAGTCATTTTAACCATGGATGTGCTTTGGTTTTTTATATCTTTCTCGTGAGCCTTTGTGTTTTAACTTAACTTCTATAGTTACTGGTACTCTTTTGGTGACATTTTGTTGTCATTTTAACATTTTAGCTTGCAGGTGTGGGGTGTGCACTTTTCATTTCTCGTTTTGTTTGGGTGCTAATGACCCTGGCAGTTGTGCACCCTAAACCCCACTACTACTATTCTAAAGTGAGCTTCTCTGTCAGTACCTAGTAAATTTTATCATTCCTTAAATGATGTTTAAAATCTGGTTTCATTGGTAAATCACTTCAATGTGAAATAAATTGCACAGAAATCACATGTTATACCGAGACGTTAATAGTAACATTCAGCATTTTCTGCACATCTCATTCCTCTTAACCCAACTTGCAAAGTTTGGAGTTTGCTTCTGTGTGCTATTTGGAAATTAAGTAACTCAAATTCAAGATGACCTGTAATCCTTGAAAGTGAATATTTTAGCAAAAGTCATCCTCTTGTGATGAGTTTAAGGATATATTTACACACCCATGTCACAAACTGTTTTGTTGAAATTTTAATATGAAAATTTAATTTATTTTGGGAGATAATGTATAAATGAAATTCAACATCAATAAAATCAGATTATTCATAACTTCAATATCATTGGTCTCAAATTTGAGGTTATTTTGAGTCACTTATTGACACTTACCTTCACTACTAAACTGAAAGAACATCAACACATACAAGAAATTGCAATATTAAATGGATTCAACCCAGCCACAGTTAGAAACACGTCAAAAAATGCAGAAAAGCTCAAGATAATTTCACAAACAACTACATTAACACCACTCACAAACAACTGGAAATTTAGGAAATTCACATACCATCCCTGGGCCTTCAAGAAATTTGAAAACATCTTCAAGAAACTAAACATAAAACTAGCACCGCAAAACCAATACAGTTTAAAAAAACCTGCTTAATAAGCCACTAAACAATACCATCCCATACAATAAAAAATCGGGGATTTACCAGATCAACTGTAATAGTTGTGACAAAAGCTACATAGAGAAAACAAAGAGAAATTTGGATATAAGACTTAAGGAACACCAAAGAAACATAAAATTAAAACAAATTGAAAAGTCTGCTGTGGCACATCATTTTTGGACTGAAAACCACATCATCTGCCTTAATATAAAACTGTTAAAATCTATTAATTCACCAATAGAACTGAATATTTTGGAAAAAATATACATCATCAAGAACAGTAATAAAGTTATTAATTTCGAAATACCAGCATTGAATGAAGTGTTAAAGCTCTGCACCCCTAACACCAGATGGCAGCAGAATAGAGACAGCAGAGAAAAGGAACAAGAGTATATCGTCAGTTACCCAACGGCTGATAATGGGATCGAATGGTCCTGAAAACGTTTCCGCTTTAAAAAAGCAGTTTAGTAGTGAAGGTAAGTGTAAATAAGTGACTCAAAATAACCTCAAATTGAAGAATACTTCACTGTCAATTGTGCTTCTATTTTTAATATTCATCATTGGTCTCAACCAAACAAAAAGAATAGAACTGAATAAAATTGTATTTGACTATAACACAGATATATTTGTCATACAAGAAGCAAATCTAACAAATGATCAACTTAAATACTTCAATTTTACTCGATTTTTACTACACCTACTACCCAAAAATAGACAGATTAGTAGTGGAATATTAGTTGGAGTCAAAAATGATATTAAATCCTCCTTTCAAATTGTTAAAGAAATGGATAACACAGATAAAGCTGAATTAATAAAGCTAAATTTTTGGGATAGCAAAACATATCTTCATTTATACAGTATTTACAGTCCTCCCAGGAATGAACCAGATCTCTCACTTATTGAACAACTAAATAAAACAATCATAATTGGGCATTTCGATGCCCATTCCAAAAGATGGGGTTATGAAAAAGTGGGTTCTACAGGGCAGATAGTGGAAGAATTTTTGAAAACCACAATCTTTGAACTGATTTATGATAAAGAAGATCCCAAAACGTTCATACATTACTCTGGAGCAGGCAGTAATGGAGACCTCTTGTTAGCAACAACAGATATTGTTTCAAAAATTAAAAAACAAGTTATAGAAGACCCAAGTTCTGGTCACAGAGCAGTAATTGCTGATATAAAGCTAGGTAATACAAATAAGTCAAAATCAGACAAATCTGTATTGGAACTTCAAAAAAGCAGATTGGAACAAATGGAAAACTGAACTGGAACATAAATTTAAAGAACAAACAAACTCACAGCTGCATGACCACCCAGATCATATGAACAAAAGTTTCTGTAAAGTCATCCTAGAAACTGCAAAAAAAACATTCCTCGTGGAAGAATAAAAAATTTCAAACACTTTTGAAACCCCTAGTTAGAAGAACTGAAAAAGTAAAGGGATATAGCTAGAAATACAGCTGAACAAACAAAAAACATATCAGATACACAAATATGGCGAAAGAAATGTGCCTCACTAAAAAATGAAATTAATACAGCTAAAAAAGATTCACTTCATTAATATCTTAGAAAAAATGGATTATAGGACATGGCAGCAAAACCCATAAGTTCATAAAAAATGTCAAGGACAGGAAAGAAAGCAAACAGCTCACCTATCATACACAACAATAAAATATTAACAAATGATGCAGCCATAGCCGAAACATTCAATAAATATTATGCTAATTCACATAAAGTAACAAGAAATAATAAAAAGGAACGTAAAGAATTTAACAAAGATTTGAAACAAGAAAGAGAATGCGATCCTAATACTCAAAGACAATGTCGTTTTTCAAAATTTTAATATGCAAGAACTGAACATTGCAATTAAACTAAAAAACAAAAAGTCTCCTGGACCAGATCACATACATCCAGAGTTCATAAAACAAACCTTGGAAAAACAGCAAAACAACTACTACTAAAACTCTACAATCTATCCTGGAACACCACTGTACCTGCCGAATGGCAAAAAGCAATGATTGTCCCACTCTTGAAGAAAGATAAAACAGCATCAGAAATAAAAAATTATAGACCAATAGCTCTTACTAGCATAATAGCAAAAGTGATGGAAAGAATGGTGTCAAATAGGTTAAATTAGTTTCTAGAATCACAAAATTTAATTTCCTCATGTCAAGCTGGATTCAGAGAGTTCCACTCTACAAATGAACAAGTCTTACTTCTCAGTCAAGAAATCAAAGACTCCTTCAATAGAAAAGATGATAATGTATCAGTTTTTATTGATTTCCAAAGTGCATATGATTCTATATGCAGAACAAAACTGCTAAAGAAAGTAAAAAAAATAGGGATACAAGGTCCAATGTTTTCATGCCTATATCATTTCCTAACACAACACTTTATTGCTACCAGATATGGAAGAAATATATCTAAATATAAACAAGTACACCGCGGTTTACCACAAGGTGCAGTGCTCAACACTACACTTTTTAATATATTTATTAATGATCTGCCACAACATATACAAGAATCAAGTGTGAAGTGTACACTATTTGCTGATGACTTAGTAATGTGGACTTCAAAACCAAAAAAACAAAACTACGGAACTAGAAAAAACCATGCAACAATCCTTAAACAACCTACAAAAGTGGACCAAAGAAAATTTAATGACTGTTAATACAACAAAATCAAACTACCAAATCTTTTCACTAAGAAAAAAAGCCACCAAAATAAAGCTAAATTTTGAGGGTCAACCATTACCAGAAACAAAGGAAGCAAAGTATTTAGGAGTTACATTTGATACCAAACTTACATGGACCAAACAAATAGAAAATGTAATACAAAGAGCAGAGAGGCGCCTTTCACTGTTAAAACGTCTAACAGGAATGAAGTGGGGATGTTCCAGAACAACGCTTAACACAACATACAATATATATATATATAACCATTATTTACTTACTGCAGCGAAGTCCTTATAACAGCAAATACAAAAAAAAATTCAAATCTTTCAGAACCAAAGTCTGAGACTAATTACAGGTGTTATCAAAACCACACCAATAGCAGCTATGGAAATACTAACCAACCAATACCCCATTGAATATGAAATAGAAAAAGCAGCTCTTACATAACACGAAAAGTTGATCACACTCCCATTCAATACATGGCACAAGAGAAATTTTACACCTACACTAAAGACTCAGGAGAGCTTTCTTTCCAAAATTCAAGACATCAAGAAGAATGTATACCTTCCTAATTCAAAGGAAAACTTCATATCTAAAGTCAGTCCGACACATACATTAGACATCACATATTATTTACACCTGACAGAAGAAGTTAAGAAAAGTGATATTCCAACTAGTGTTCTAAAATTATTGGCATTAGAGACAGTCCATATTAGATTTCCAGAACACGAATGGCTCCATATTTATACTGATGGATCATTGATATCAAACCGAGATGGAGCAGGGGCTGGAGTTACGTGTCACCTCTTTTCCTTTTCATCTTTAAGTCATGGAACTACAAACTTTGATGGTGAAATTGAAGCAATTCAAATGGCCCTACAAAATCTTTTGTATAGAATTTCACATTTTCATCAAGCAGTTATTCTGTCAGATTCCAGGGCGGCAATTATAGCAATTACTTCCAAGTTGTCACCAAAAAACCAAACAATTATAGAATGTTGGAAAATCCTTACCCATCTAACCGCACTTCAAAAACACCTAGTCTTCCAATGGATACCAGTTCACTGTGGACAGAGTGGCAATGAGAAAGCTGATTTTCTTGCAAAAAAGGATACCGGCAGTGTACAGAAATCTATAGTTAATCTACCATTTTATGCAGTTAAAAGATTAGTCAACTGTGAATTCAAAAAAATTATTGCAAAATATTGCTATGAAAAATCAAAAAATTAAAGATGGGAACTACCAAACATTCAAACAGTAATTCCTGAGTATCCTCGAAAAATGGTAGTTGCCACCTTCAGGTTGATTACAGGACGTGATTGTCTGGCAAAACATTTAAACAGAATTGGGATATATTCTTCACCACTCTGTCCTGTATGTGATCTGCAAGAGGAAATGGACCGAGATCACCTTCAAATATGCCCGGCCATTTCTAACACTCATCCATCAGTGAAAAATATTGGAGAGCAAGAGGATTAATGACTTCATTGTCAGAAATCCAGCATTAACTAACAACATATCATTGATATCCAATATTTTTTCAAGTAGCGGAGTTGAATTCTGAAATGTTCGTCATTGCACCGTGAATATTGTCAAGCACTGATACATTTAAATTGTTATGAGAAGATAAATTTATATTAAGATATGCAAAGATAGAAAAACATTTGTGCCACTGAATTGCTAAAAGTACATACCCTGTTAATGTTTTGTACTGTTTAATTGGAAAATGTATACTTACAAATATTGGGAGCATCCCTCTAGTCTAATGGTACAAATATTGCTTTAATAGGGGTTATTCCTTATTATACCTACCCTGTAAAGTGTAAGAGTCGATAGCAATTTCAGGTATATATTTGGGGATTTTGTGTGGGTGTCCAAGAATTGTAGCAAATCTGGATTTCCCTGGATGTCTGTAGCCTGTTGTAAGGTTTCATAACATCTGCACGTACAAGTTGCATGTTTAAGCAGCCTCACTGATTTGAGAGGTAGAATCTGAACTGAAAAGTTCAATGCCACAGCCGGGATTTGAACCACAGACCTGCTTCACAGGTGGCTGCTCTAACCATTGAGCTGCTGTGACGTGCCAGTATGACATTGAATTCTCAGATTCATATTTTTCCTGGTAGACCACAAAGGGAATCTCATATCAGAGATAAATACCCCAAGGGAGACTTAATAAGTTATTTTATGTCCCAGGATTATAACCTTTATATGGTTTGTTCCAATTCTACCTCTCAAGCATTGCCCACACATGGCTTGTGTGTTCAAAAACAGCAGTAAGTTTGTTGGCATAAATAAGTCGCACTAATATTTTAGTTTTAAGCCTGGTACACAGTTGCCCAGGAACCAGAACAGATGAGAAGTTAAAAACAACTCCTACCAAGTGCAAGCATGCACAATTAATGGAAAGCTTTCTGAGTCCGTAACACTAAGAGAAAAGTTGATCGAAGTTTTGTATTTCTCATTCCCATTCATTCTATACTGTATGTTTATTGCGCACAAGTTTTCATTATAGTCAAAGAGGAGGAGGGTATGAGCCATAAAGGCTGGTTCACAATACCTGAGAACGGAAACGACAATAAGAATGACAAAGTTAAAATATATGTGTGTTGTAACTTGAGTGTTCCAATTAACAGGAAACTTTCTCAGTAATGGAATAGAAAACTCAGTCAAATTCAAACTTTCTGATCCTCGTTCCTGGAAATGAAATATTTGATCAATATTGTGCTCATTGGACTTTTCATTAGATCAATATTGTGCACATTTGACTTTTCATTGTAGAAATTAATGAATGCAGCTGTGACATGAAACAGCCGCTGCAGCTCTAGTTGCATGATGGGAAAATTAAAGCAGAAGGAGTTCCAAGAAATGTACATACTCCCTCAGATTCACTGAGCGTTGGTTCTTCTAGCAAAGGTGTTCAGTGTTGTTTGTTAATATGCGACTCAAAGCTATTGGCAAAAACAATAGTGAAGACTGTAAAGAACAGCAAAAACTGCTAGAAATTAACTGAATAGATAATTATTGAGAGGTAGAATCGGAACTGAAAAATACAAACATTCCTCTCACACAGCTTGTGTGTTTAAAAACACCAGCATTAACTTAGTTACCATTAATAAATAGATAATTATTATTTATTTATGCCAACAAACTTACTGCTGCTGTTTTTAAACACAAGCCTTGTGTGTGCAATGTTTGAGAGATAGAATTGGAAGTGAAAAATTCAATGCCACAGCCAGGAAATAGAGGAATTGGAAATAGTAATGGATTTGCATTTAGATAATGTTTACTATACCAAATTTTGATGTTATGTTGGCTGAATTGGAAGACAGGTGAAAAAATGGTCAGTTACAAACAAATGATGCCCCAACATGCAATATTGGATTCCCACTTGTTATAGATATGGTCATCTGTGTGCATTCCCTTTCTGCTTCATAGGATATTGTGAATTAAAAATGTATGTTAAGTAGCTTTTCATTTCCATTCTGGTTTATTGTATATCAGCTTTAGCCGCTGCTATAGCTCTTTCAAGTATTAGGTTTGGAAAAATTAAAGTGGGAGATGACCTGCCAACTGCATGTGGTTCCATTCTCAGATTCATTTATGCTGTCGACACTGTCATTTAATTTAAGAATCACAGGTTGCATTCATAGGCTAAAAATGCTTGCCTACATTCAGACCAAAAAATTGCTCATCCCAAACAAATAACTAATTTATTTATGCCAACAAACTTACTGTTGGTATTTTTAAGCACACAAGCCATGCGTAGGCAATGTTTGAAAGGTTAGAGCACCTGCCTGGTAAGCGGAGGGTCTGTGGTTCAAATCTTGACTGTGGCATTGAATTTTTCAGTTCCAGTTCTACCTCTCAAATGATATCTATGTTTCCCATATCAAAAATACACTAATTGTAACAGTAAGTTTGTTGGCATAAATAAATAATAATTCCCATCCTCAGTTTATTGTGAATTAAAAGCCCATAAATCTCTGAAAGATTCTGGTTCATTGAGGAGTAAACCATATTTCTCTTATTTTCAGTTTGATGTTGGGATTGTTACTTCCCATTCTTGATTGATTGTGCATGACATAATCCTGTTCTGATTCTCATTTCCTTCCATTGTTGACTTAGACTACTGAAACATTCACATTCAATTTTGTGAATCACATTGTATTATTTTTCCACAGGTGGTAACGAATGCAAGTTTACTGAAAGAAGTGGACCTCTACACCGTGACTCGAGATGATCTCACTTTTACATCGCCGTTCCATCTCCAGGTGCGGCGCAATGACTATATTCAGGCACTGGTCACTTTCTTCAACATTGAATTCACTAAATGCCACAAAAGAATTGGCTTTAGTACAGCTCCAGAAGCACCCTATACTCACTGGAAACAAACTGTATTTTACTTTGATGATTATTTAACAGTGAAAAAGAATGAGGAGATATATGGTGTATTTTCCATGAAACCAAATGCCCGCAACAACAGAGATTTAGACTTTACTATTGAATTAGATTTCAAAGGTGACCTAGGCGAGGTGCACGAGACAAACATTTACCGCATGCGCTAGACAGGTGTGCAGTGTGCCCTAGGGAACTTAATTTTAATACCCTTTTAAGCACATGTAAACCGTGATGGGTTAAGTATTTAACATTATGGGTTCAGAGAGCCCAGCATGTTTTATTATATGCCGCAGCAGTGTTTGGAATTCCTATTCGTAAGATTTGAGTTAATTTGTTACTTAAGAACTGTACTGAACAATATAATGTGCATTATAACTTTAGTTTTAAATCATCTTTTAAAGTAACAAATGCACTTTAAAAAACAAACAGATTTTTATTTAGTTTCGTTAATTTAATGTTTGCTGTAAAAAACAAACTGATAAGGAATTAGTTGTATTATTAATTCGATGTTCACTTTAAAAAATGAACACATTTCTGTTATTAATTTGATCAAACTGGTTTAATTTGCAGCAAGAAAAAGTTGTGTTGACCTTTTGGGTTTTTCCTAAATATACTCTTTTTTATGTTCAATGATTCGTTTTGTTATTTGTGATGTAATAGGAATTTGAATAAAAAATGAATAAAGACTTCAATCTGATAGGTTGATACATTTGTCTTGAGGTTACCATTTACCATAGAATATAACAGGCATAATGAGAGAACATATTTTAAGTGAGACTGTTTTCTGAATGTCTTCTATGATATGGTTCTAATCTAAAGCATAATGTATCCCCTTGTTGCAATGATAAAAATCAGTAGGAATTTGTGAAGTTCTGCAGAACTCAAGTTGCAAGCACATTATTTAGAGGAAAAGAAATAGTTACTTTGCCTCTCATTGTAGCTCATGTTTATATTCTAAAATTTCCTGAATCATCGAAATACCAAGAAGGAGGTTACTTTTACTAAAAAGTTACATTGCATATAAGGTGGTGGTAATGCATTCTGCTGGAGAACGTTTTCACTGCCTTGTCTCTTTTGAATAGAATATATACAAATTCCTAAGAGTAAAGAAATATGATGCAAATTTAAGATAGCATAAGTCTCTGACACCACCTTTCAACTTAATAGATTCTAAATGTTTGAAATATGGGATATTTCCAAGTGAAGTGATCTTACATAAATACCATTTATGTACATCTTGTGAAGTGTGCATGAATGTCAAGGCAGTCACTGCTGTGCCCTTCATCTGCAACAATACATCTACAGCATCTTCTAAGGAAATTTTCATTCATTGCATTAGTTCAGCTTTCATTATAATGTTAATTTCTCTCCTGATATTTTATTTTAATTATCTCTTGTGCAAGGCGCCTAAAAGATTTTAGAGATCATTCTAACCTTTCTCTGATTTCATCTTAATTTCTGTTCCGCAAGTACATGCCGCTTTACCTTTTCCTATCATGAATTAATGCTGTGTGCCTGAATTTATTTACAAGCAAACAAAAGGTCTCTCTTCTCGGAACACGCACACCAGGAAATTTAGTTCCAAATTGGCTTACAACTTCCCTAAAAGATGATGCAAGCACATACATATCGTACATAAACACTGTTAGGTAGGTGTTTTGTGCTGTTCTAGTCCAGTTCACACGTGAATAACATTGTTTAGAAGTGATTTATTTCGCTTGAAGCGTTTTCAAAATGAATCGATTGCAGTATACAGTATAACAAAGTGTTTATGTACGATACGCGTGTGCTTACATCATCTTGTAGGGAAGTTGTAAGGCAATTTGAAACTAAATTTCTTGGCATGTGTGTTCTGAGTAGAGATACCATCCATTTATAAATAAATTCAGGTAGACGGCATCAATCAGTGATATGAAAAGAAAGGTAAAGCAGCGTGTGCTTATGGAACAGAAATTAGACTAAATCGGAGAAATGTTAAAATGGCCATCTCGAAAATCTCTTAAGCGCCTTGCACAAGACAAAAAAAAAAAAAAAAAAAAAAACAGGAGAGAAATTAACATAATGAACGCTGAACTAATGCGGTGAATGAAAATTTCCTTAGAAGATCCTGTAGATGTATTGTTGCAGATGGACAGTATTTCCAACATCTGCTGTGATAAGGCATGTTTTGTGTGTATTCTAGTAATTGTTAATTTGATTTGAGGTGTATGCATTTGTGACTGGGAGATGGGCCATGTGACTGCCAGCCAGTCGTACAGTATTTGTCTGGGAGATAGGCCATGTGCCTGCTGGCCAAGTTTTGTAGTAAACATACTGTACTACTGCTGCTGCTGTACAAATTGCTGAAAATGCTGTTGCTTGCTTGAGGTGTGTGAGTTTGTATTACTAAATAAGCGAATGAATGTCAACTGTTAGAAAATAACATTTTTGGAGAAGATTATGAAGTAGTACTTGATAATCAGGTTTGTAACTTCGGAACCAATGCCATCAGAATTGTTTGAAGTAATGCAGCCTTCGACTTGCAATAATGTATGTGGTACTTGGTTGAAAGGGCGAGGAGGAGGTATAACTGCATGTTCGTTAGCCTTGCGGAGCCTATAATTGGTGTACTGTAGAGTGTAGGTGCAATGTGTTGTTATGGCAAGAATTATACTAAGATTGGTGAAATTAATAGTATGTTTGATATCAGAGATACTGCATAAATCAAGTGTACACAGAGCTTACTTTAAAGTAGATTGTTAGAAAATCTGATGTTCATATACAAGAACTTTAAAGAATTGTCAAACACCATCACCCTTTTGCAAATAAAGGTCTTCAGATTCATGAAGGTCTGAAACTTGTAGATAACGTACCTAGGATAATAAATCAAGCTCTTGATACATCTATGACTGAAAATGTCAAGCAGAAATGGATTTCAGTTTTATGATAGAACAAGGATGTTCAGCATTTTGTGGTATATAGATATATTCATATCTACAGATGCTAAATCTGACGTTCAAGTGAAGTAAGTTGGCTGCTTAACAGTGATATAAATTACTTTTGTTTTCTCCCTATTACCTCATCTTATGCAGAGAAAGGCTTTTTACAGTATAAACTGTGCTTAAATGACCATCACAGAAATTTTCAGTTTAATAATGTAAGAATATACGTAATTGTGGATTGCAATGCCAGTGTCACAACTTTGTAATGCAGTAAGAAAGAACAAATATTTGCATTCAACTTTTCTTTCAGTATTTTTGTTTTTGTATTTGTAAATAATTTTGAATACAATGTACATCAATCAATACTTGGGTCTATATCTAATATTCAATATACTCGACGAGATGTATGCCCTATTAAAGATAAAACACAGTTAATCAAAAAAATTATTTATGCTCCCTACAGGCAGTGAAAACTTCCTCCACCCTTCCCACTCAGCACACAGATATGAACACTATAAAAAATGTGCCAATGCTTGGACGTGAAAGTGTGGTACACAATATGTGATAGGGAATTGTGGTTGCTGCGTGGCATATCGATCAAAGAAAGACCATCCTACGTGTATAAAACATTTGCTGCTAGTAGGAATCAGGTGTTGAGTGGCCTAGTGGTTACATCCTTGTCTTCGGATTCATTGGTAGTGAGTTTGAAACTCCATATCGTAGTGTAAATTTTTGTTGTTGATATTATGTCTGTTTTTTTGCTATAACATGACGTGTTACAATAGAACATTTATTATGATGGCATTGTGAAGATATTATTGCCCATCACTTCTAGGCTATTAAAGGCAAGCCTTAATAGCTACAAATAAACACAAAAATAAATCTTGTTCTTGAAAATGTAAAATAAATAAAACTCGTAAACTAAAGGTGGTAGGGCTAATACCTCACCCACAAACCACTAGGATCAACTAACTGCGTTCATTCTGCAGAGCAGAGAGTCCACAGGATTGTGGAAAAAATTACTCTGGCAACCCCAGTCCATGCATCTTGCACCTTGCCTTATAACGTCAGTTTGGGTGGCTCAGTTGGGTAGACGCCGGCCTGCTGATCCCAAGGTTGCGGGTTCAAATCTGGCCCAGAGTGATGGTTTTTAAGTGTGCTTAAAAATGACAACTCCATGTCAGATTTACTAGCATGTAAAAAAGAACTGCAGGAGAAAATTATGGTGCATGTGGAGCCAGGAAAGCTGGACTTCACTGAAAACAAAACATTCTAACAAGGAGCCTATCAATAAACTCACATTGCAAACACCTCGAAAGTTTTACTGTGTCATCTTTGTGCTATAAGAAGCAGTGGAACACTAGGGTTTGGACATCCCTTACCTGCACTACTGCATTGCGAATGCACAGACGACTGCCCGAGTAGTGTTTCACAGGGACAAAAGCAAAGCAGAAGTGACTGATGTTGATGCAGTGATTAAAACACAAGCTCACTTGGCACCATGCACAAGTCATTTTCACACTCTTCTTCACATATTCTTACACTTTTTGGGAGACAAAATGTAGCAGGTACAATGAACTCGGGGGATCGTTCTGTTGTATATCTGATTGCAAACCATAAATATTTAACCATGTCCTGCAACTACAGAGATGATATTTAATAATGAATAAATGACTGCATTTTAAAAATATTGTCTCGCTGAAAAACCTAGAAGTGAATATCCTTATTGGATATCAACATTTAAGTTAGACGCAATGAAGAGATTTCCACTACAGGAAGAACTACTTATCCAAAGGTTGAAGTTTCCTCTTGGTTCCAGGAGGAATCTAGAAGTTCAATGGTTTTTCCATCTTTTTCCCTCATATTTTGTTTCTATTGCAATTATATTTTCAGCCCTAAACATCTGCCTTGAATAAGGAAAATTGAAGCTATTAACAGTGAAGCAACAAGATTCTAAAGTATCATATATGGCTTTGAGAATGAGCTGGACATAGCTTGAAACCCCTGGGTTAGCAAAAGAATATCAACATTACTAAGATAAGTGAAGTTTTTAGTTTCTAATTTGTTCTTACTTTAGAATCTGCCTTGAAACTTAAGGCCCAAAACTGCCAGTATTTTCGTGCAGTACATTTAGGAAAAAATAGACCCACCCATACTAATAGTGGACATAATAGTATATGAATGGCTCAGCACACTAATAGATTGTGTAACATTAAGGAAAAAATTGAAGCTAATAACAATGAAGCAACAGAATCTAAATTAAGAACAAATTAGAAACTAAAAGCTCCACTTATCTTTAGATTGTGTAACAGTTTGTGCACGTTTCTCCCCAATAAAAGAGGTCATTTGTACTCTCACTTTGCACTCAAAATGTTTTGGTCAGTATTATAAACACAGGAAGGGGTATACTTTGACTGTTGCTCTCTCGCTACTTTCCAAAAATCTTTTTGCTTGTTTCTCTTTCTTATTTTATGAATGCCCGTGAAATGAATTTTGTTATCTTCCTGCTTTTAATTTTATGGATGTTTTTAAAGCGAGAGACCGAAGTAGAGGGTCTAAAATTTACTTTTCCAAATAGTTTTTTGAAATTTGCAATGCCAAGAGCTTTAAATCTTTGTTGGTTGTGTCTCTGTTTGCTCTTCTTGCTTCTACAAAGTATGGAAATAGTTAACCATACAAATCTTTTATGCTCAAAAGGAGTTAACATGGATTCCAATTGTTCTAAATTTTGAGGGTCAATTACCAGAAACAAAGGAAGCAAAGTATTTAGGAATTACATTTGATACCAAACTTACATGGACCAAACAAATTGAAAATGTAATACAAAGAGCAGAAAGGCAGCTTGCACTGTTAAAACGTCAAACAGGAATGAAGTGGGGATGTTCCAGAGCAACTCTTAACACAACATACAATGTATATATAAATCCATTATTTACTGCAGTGAAGTTCTAGTAACAGCAAATACAAAAAAGAAATTCAAATCTTTCAAACCAGAGTCTAAGACTAATTACAGATGCTATCAAAACCACACCAATACCAGCTGTGGAAATACTAACCAACCAATACCCCATTGAATATGAAATAGAAAAAGCGGCTCTTATTCAACACGAAAAGTTGACCAGACTCCCATTCAATACATGGAACAAGAGAAATTTTACACCTACACTAAAGACTCAGGAGAGCTTTCTTTCCAAAATTCAAGATGTCAAGAAGAATATAGATATACCTTCCTAATTCAAAGGAAAACTTCATATCTAAGGTCAATCCGAACCAACATTAGACATCACTTATTATTTACACCTGACAGAAGAAGTTAAGAAAAGTGATACTCCAACTAGTGTTCTAAAATTATTGGCATTAAGAGACAATCCATACTAGATTTCCAGAACACGAATGGCTCCATATTTATACTGATGGATCATTGATATCAAACCGAGATGGAGCAGGGGCTGGAGTTATGTGTCACCTCTTCCTATTACACATCTTTAAGTCATGGAACTACAAACTTTGATGGTGAAATTGAAGCAATTCGAATGGCCCTACAAAATCTTTTGTACAGAATTTCACATTTTCAGCAAGCAGTTATTCCCTCAGATTCTAGGGCAGCAATTATAGCAATTACTTCCAAGTTGTCACCAAAAAACCAACCAATTATAGAACGTTGGAAAATCCTTACCCATCTAAGAGCACTTCAAAAGCACCTAGTCTTCCAATGGATACCAGCTCACTGTGGACTGAGTGGTAATGAGAAAGCTGATTTTCTTGCTAAAAAGGGTACCAGCGGTGTACAAAAATCTATAGTTAATCTACCATTTTATGCAGCTAAAAGATTAGTCAACTGTGAATTCAAAAAAATTATTGCAAAATATTACAATGAAAAATCAAAAAATAAAAGATGGGAACTACCAAAGATTCAAACAGTAATTCCTGAGTATCCTCGAAAAACAGCAGTTGACACCTTCAAGTTGATTACAGGACATGATTGTCTGGCAAAACATTTAAACAGAATTGGGATATATTCTTCACCACTCTGTCCTCTTATGTGATCTGCAAGAGGAAATGGACCAAGACCACCTTCAAATATGCCTGTTGACTTCTAGTGTCCCATCAATCAGTGAAAAATATTGGAGAGCAAGAGGATTAATGACTTCATTGTCAGAAATCCACCATTAGCTAACAACAAGTTTCATTACTGTTATCTTGTGTACTAAGACTGCGCCACAATGAGCACATGCAGAGCTTTGTATCGGGAACTTATCTTGCAGTGCCTTGTTATTTTTTAGAGACCTAATGCTCGTAATGTACAGCTTCTGTTATTTGGAGTGATTTTGAGTAAATCAATGTTCATCTAAATCCTCTTCCTCATCCTTTGTTCTGTTGTTTTCTGGTATATACGTTTGTTTATAAATTCAGACCTAAAGTCTGTCTCACCTTCGGATGACAGTATGGAGTTAAATTGGGTGTATTTGTCTCTATCTAGTGCATAGAAGTTGCCATTAGCTTCGTCCTTTTCCACTCTTGCACTGTTGCCAGGTTCCTAATAGCATGGTGTAAATATTTGGCTGTTATAAATTTCAGGCTTGAACACATCGTATGCAGAATTTTTTCCTCTATCAGGTTATGTCCTTTTTAGAATCATCATACATTTCTATAGGCCCATATTTCCAGACTTTTTTCAGTAAAAGTCCAATATTTGGACTTTTACTGAAAGCACGAACGCACTAACAAACTGCTAGAATACATCTATATTTATTTCTTAGCTAGAGTAAACTATAGTGCTGCTATCTGCCCACTTTAAACTCCCTGTGTTTACTAATTTAAGTGTCAATCTTTTAAATTAAATGTTTTCAGAAAATTTTATATCTGTGCACTACAGAAGTTAGTGGGAAACATTTTACTTTCTCTACTGCTAATTGTATTCCTCCCAAAAATTCATTGTTGAGATTTCACCGGAAATATGTTTTGAGATCCCCTGAATTCCAAAAAAGCATTTTTAGAAAAAGGTCCATGTGTGTCTGTGGACAGCATAACTCAAAAACGAAAAGTCGGTTAAAATCCAAATTTAATAATTTAAGTTTAATGTCTTTCATGAACGCGACACAAAGATTTTGAAGAAAATAGCCCCATCCTAAACTACCCTTTACATGGAAAATATTTCAAAAATTTTGATTTTCTTGAAAATGGCTCTAACAATTTTGATTAAAAGGTCACATGTTTAAGATGACAAATGAAATTTATATTTTGAGTTTTCTGGCTATAGCCTATTTAGTCCTGTTTACTCTGGATGACTTTTGAATAACTCGTAAACCGTAAGAGATAGACAAAATCTTACTATACAAAAAATGTAGGTCTCGCTAACACACAATCTATGTCCAAATAAATTTTTTTGTAGAGTGAACCATTTCGGAGATATTTCATGTTGTTTGTGTCAGTTTTGGAAAACTTAGAACTTTTGTGAAATGGAACATCATTCATTTTTTTATATGTTAAGCGTGCAAAGAGAACGGGATCTCAAAGCTTCAAAATATTTTACTGCTGCTCAAAGCCTACTGTATTCTAATATTCCTCTTACACCTACAAGGAAATAAGCAATAAGATAATTTGTACAAATGTTTATCTCAGCCAACACAAAGAAGATATAGTAATAAGAGTTTGTAAGAATGGTTAGCACAAGAGTAAAGAAAGTCAAGTGAGTGCAACACATCAGATTTTTTGTTATTGAGTTTACATCGGGGACCAAGCGGGAGCAAATGTTGAGGAGGGTTGTAGACAGTTTTTAAAATAAACCAGAAGCCTGTAACCTTTTTCTTTTATCGTGTAAGGCAAACAAAAGGTTTCTTTGCCCACACACGGCTTGTGTGTTTAAAAACACCAACAGTAAGTTTGTTGGCATAAATAAATAATAAACAAAAGGTATTCATCTATTCTGTTAAAACGCGCATGACACAGAAGGCAACATAAAGAGCAGCATTAACAATTCCAAAACAGTTGTATGTGTATACTATGTGGAACCTGCGAAGTGTTACTGTGTTATTTAACATTTTTTATTTATAGTTATGGAAGGGGAAGCTAGGAACTTATGATATATTGGCAAATTAAGAAATAGGGAACGCCAAATAATTATGAATGTGTTAGATTATTTTTAAAGTAAAATGAGTGTTAGTAAGGCAGTAAAAGAAACGGTTAAGGCTATCGGGTGTTCAGAAGCAGTAGTATATAGGACTAAAAAGGAACTAATGAAAGGACCTGCACGTCATCAAAAAAGAAAGCAAAAAAGGACGGGAAAGCAAAACAAACAAAAAAAGAAAAAAAGCTAGGTTAACGCAATAAAATGGAATAGTGGAAAGCGGAGTATGGGGAATTGCTCATTCTTTAGATACTGTTATGTAGGGTGTTGTATGTTACGTAACTTCCTCATCAGGTATGTAATATGTAGAGATTTAACAGGTGTACTTATTGAAACTATGATCATAAGTGCTCTGATGTGTTAATATAATATATAGAGATTTAATAAGTTTACATATGGAAACTATGATTATTGCCGTGTTTGATGCGTTAATATAATATATAGTGGTTTAACTGATTTACTTATTGAACCTACGATCATAATTACTTTGTTTAATGCATTAATACTGTTAATGTGTTACTGATGCTACTTAGCATAATATTGTTTATTGTCCAGGGAACAAAATCGCATTTGAAGCAGGGTGTAAAACGTCGGAGGGAGAGGACTAAACAATAGCATGCTTTCTTCAGTTTCACTTGTGTCAATCACAAGTTGCAGCTGAGCAACAAACTTCGAGGCACACATATAGTACATGTTGCAACGTTGCATCCCATTTAACGTGTACTGTCATCTAAGGGTGATACAGACTATTGATACATATGTATATGTCAAAAGTGAACAGTTTACAAACAAAACATGCCAACTAAAAGTATTTAGCTGATGAATTTTATCCTAAGACACCGTCATATTTTCAATCATTTTTGTATATGATGAAACCGAACAAGCTGCACATGAAGAAAATTATCACAGCAAAACAAATTGCAATGGCCACACCAGAGTTGACCAACTTTTGCAGTATTTACAAGGTGTGGCAATTTAATAACAAGATCACATACTGCTGCAAGGGGGGAGGTTGGTATTGGAATGCAGTTGACCTTAAACCTTCAAGAACGGCCATTATTTGTTTCTGTCTATCTGCTTTAGTGTGCTTTTGAACTGTGGCTGTAGAGGATGTTCTATATAGTAGTGCTGCAAACATGGCGAAGTTAAAAATTGAGCTCTACTTTAACCTCAAATTCCTTGTGAAATTAAAAAGGTTGTCAACGGAATATTTTCATTTTGTTGAATTTGTTAAAGGTGTTTGGTGATACTGCTGTGTTACCGAGTTCAAGAACCAAAGCAAACATTTGGGTGGAAAACAATACTTCCTCTATACTATACGTAGTGAGAAAGTAAAAAGGCGTCAAATTATACCAAATGTTGATTTATCAGGGTTCTGTTGTATTAGGCTGTTCCTTTATGCCATAAGAGCAAATAGCCTCTGAGTATTGCATCTGCTAGAAAGGATTTGAGTTTGTGACACATTTATGCACACCTTCACCTCTTTCTGGAAGTTTTTGATCTTGACAACAGTAGCTGAATTTCTTCCTAAGTGTGCATTTCTTTGCCTATCCTAAACATAATATTATTGCTGATTTATGTAGCATGCAGGTCCTGTCAAGTACTTTCAAGATGGAGTAAGAGGTCCATGTATAATTTCTCCTCTCCAAAATGAGGAGCGTTTTTTCAAAACTCAATAGATGCACAAAATGCGTTTCTGAGAAAAACGTTATTTTTCTATTTATTGGCAATACTAATTGGTTATCATAGCAACCATATTAATCATTCAATTCTCCTTCCTGATACTGTCTCATTGAATGTGAAAAGAAACAAATAGCACAGTTTAACTAGTGCAAATTTAGCGTTTGAAAATGCAGAGTTTTTCAAAAACCAATAGATGCTAATTAACTTTCCTGCATGAGTGAGAAATTAACACATGAAGTTTTGTTATTTTTGTCATTTATTGGTTTTTTACTTTTTATTTATGTATGTATTATTTTTTATTTATTTTCACCTTTTTATAATACATAATGTACTATACAACCAACATATTAATGTTTATAAGGATTATTTTATTAGGTATGAACTTAGAAACTAAGTACTGCTACATTCAAAATAACAATATATATTGTTTTATTTATATAACAAACATTGAATTCACACAAAGAAATTTCAAACAATATGAATAAGTAAGCTTTCACCTTTATTAGTACTTGTGCAGTCTGTACATGATTGTTAGTCGTTTCTCTTTTCCACTTCTGCCTCTGTCTTAATCTTTATCAATCCTATTTTGCAGGTTGAGCATGTGTCAGTGTGTGGTGTACAGAATGAAAAATTGAAGAAGTTGTAAAATATGTATTTATATTTTCACAGTGAGCAGACTGGTAGATTTCTTAATCTTCTTTCATTGCAAAAGTTGGCCCACATTTTTCTGATATTAAGTTCTGGAGGTAAATATCCTCTCCTTGATTTTGCCCTTCCATAGTGGCTTTCTCTACATCTGTACTTCTTAATGCCTTGCTTTATAGCAGTAGTAATGCCCTTCTGTAATATTCCTGTTCTGTCACCTCCTCTGGTTTCTTTTGGCGCATTCACAGATAAGTGAAATTTTCTAGCCAGGAGAGATAATCTATCTTTTGACACCCCCGTGGTTCCTTGGAAGCTTGCAGCGCATACTGACAATACTCTGCCATAATTACTTCTCACACTGTATTTAATGCTAACAGTCTCCTTTCTATTTGCAGCCTCTTTATTCACAACTCTGTGATTAGATGTAATACTCATATATTTCATAAGGAATTAATCGTGATCTATTTTGTTGAGCATGGAAAAATGTTGGTGAAATCCACTTATATCATTGTAAGTCAAAGTTTTTTTTTTTAAATTAACGTCCTCCAACAATGTGTCATATTGGACGAATGAATGAAATGAAATGGGTAAAATGATGCTCAAATGAGCCCGAGGTCCATGGAGCTTTAAGTTACCCGACATTCGTCTTCTCAGGGTAGGGAAAACCTCGGAAAAAAAACCTTACCCGGATAACTTACCCTAAGCGAGATTCGAACTCGCGACCTCTTGAACGTGAGGCAGACACGCTAACCATCACGTTATCGAGGTGGGCTTGTAAGTCAAATCAGCTGCATCACAGTGCTTATACCCTTTACTTTTAGGATTTCGTGGAGTGCACTTGAGACCATGTGAACATGTAATAGCTGGAGTATGAGCTTTCCTTGACTTGCATTTTGATTTCCTTTCCTTGTTTTTGCAATTCCTACCTCCCATGCATTGTACAACTGGTACAGTTTCACAATCTGAGCTCCTGTCCATTGTGCATAGTACAGTGCAGTGTCTCAACTAAGAATAAAAATACCATGTAAGTATAGCAAAGCTTGCAAAAGCACCTGCCTGCTGTGCAAGGGGTCCCAGGTTCAAAAAACTACAGCATTAAAAGTGACATGTGTTAGCAAAAATAGTGAGAGTGAATGCATCGGAGGATGTGCAGACAAAACTAGATTTGACAAAATGGAAAACAAATCACCCCTGACTTTCATCAGGTTTTTGGATAGTTATGTGCCTGTACTGCTCAGAAATACAAAATCACAGTGCCGTTAAAGACAGTGAAATAAATATTGCTGCTGCTACATTTTATGCATGTGACATATCAATGCTACAACCGCTGGTATTACTAGTATTATTGCCAAAAGTATAATATGAAATTAAGTTTCCCCCTTCCTGAGAAAGTCTGATTCGAACACTGGCATGGATTGAACTTTCACCTTTAGGTCAACAAACGTACTGAATGCCATCAGAAGACATCAAATTACATTTGCTCTCATCACTCCATACTATTCTTGACATCCCTGCTCTGTCCAGTTACGATGTTCTTTGCAAAGGCAAGTCTCTTCTCTTTCTTGCAAGGACTTATTAAAGGTTTCTTGTATGGGCAATGAGCTGTCAAATCCACATCCTTTGATCTACATTTCACAGTAGATACATGGACACCTACTCAATAATTCTGCCTCAGCTCGACATTGATTTGTTGTGCAGACTTACGAGGATCTGATACTGATTGCCTTCTAATTATTATGTCTATTTTTTCAGTTGTTTTTCTAGGTCGACTTTGTCGTGATTTGTGTGCACCTGACTGCGGACCTGGTAAAGTTTGTTCCAGACCGATACAAGTTGTCTTCATAGATAAAAATTACGAGTAAGCTCTGCTTTTGATTTCCCTTCTTGTAAAACAAGCATTACAGCCTCCTAGAGCTATAAACAGTATTCTTTACATTGAGGTGTTGGCATAACATTTAGTGAATGATTCACAATTCGTCTGAAACACATGTGAAGTAAAATGTCAGGAAGAGAAATCTAAACAAGTTTTGTCAACAGACTTTTGAGCCAGCTGTGCTATGTTATTGCCCAATTAAAAGACACTTAGACTTGTTGATTGTTGTGTTGTAGTACACACTGTAAGCAATCTACACCCTTGTACAATATACTTGGGTTGTTTGTGTAAGTACTGCCAACATTAGAGATCAATCAGGCTCTGTCAAAAACTTATAACTGCTACTGTATCATTTTCAAGTATTTATCCAGGCATAATTAAGACAATGTTCTCAGTTCAGGGATATAAGATGATGATGTGTTCTAAATGTGGTGGTGCTGATTGAAGGGGCAAGTGGATGATTCGCTTGAATTTTTGGCACAACCCACCTTTATATCCCATTAACTTTTGCACTTCCCTTAGTTTTTAAATATAGTTGGTTTATCACCACAAAAAAATAAGCCATATATTTTCAGTAGTGTACCTATACTATTAAGAGAAAATGTTTCTAAAAACCTTATAGCTATTGTAATAAAATATAGATTTTCAAAGCTTTTTTTTTTACTTAACCTATAGTAGGTGGAGAAGGTGTTGTATTCACCTAAAAGTTTGATATCAAGATATAGGAAACACATTTTATACATAACTTTAGGTCCTTTAATCTGCTCCACCACTAAAATATCAAGAAGTTGAGCATCTCTCAAGGAAGTAACAAATATTTTCAATAAATTCCACCATCTCAAACTACCATTTGCATGGAACATTTTTCTGTGCTTCTGATTTTCTGGAAAATGTGTATCACGGTGTGGATTAAAATATTGAGATAATTGCATGACTAATAAAATGTACGTGTTAAATTTTCTGAGAATAGGCTGTGTGGTCATCTTCATTCAAAATTAATTTTGTATAATTTAGTTCATACTTTAAACCAAAAGAGATTTGCACAGAAAATGAAAGATCTCATTAAAATATATCATTTGTGAGACTTATTAATGACAGTAATCATTTCTGAGATATTTATTGCTTTTGGGTTGAATTTTCCAATACTTTTCCATATTTTTTACTTTCTCTACTGCTAAGTAGGGGAAGTATTGTATTCCACCCAAAAATTTGATGTTGAGATTTCGCCAGAAGTACATGTTTTGAGGCCCCCTGAATCCAAAAAAAACCATTTTTAGAAAAAGGTCCATGTGTGTGTCAGTCTGTGGACAGCATAACTCAAAAACGAAAAGTCGGTTAAAAACCAAAGTTGGTATTTAAGTTTAATGTCTTTCAAGGATGTGACATGAAGATTTTGAAGAAAATAGCCCCACCCTAAACTACCCTTTACATGGAAAATTTTTCGAAAATTTTTATTTTCTTGAAAATGGCTCTAACAATTTTGATTAAAATGTCATATATTTGAGATATTTTTATGACAAATGAAATGTATATCTTGAATTTTCTGGCTATAGCCCCTGTAGTCGTATTTACTCTGGAGGACTTTTGCATAACTGGTAAACCGTTAGAGATAGACCAAATCATACTATACAAAAAATGTAGATCTTGCTAAAATACACAATTTATGTCTCAATAAATTTTCTTGTAGGGTGAACCATTTCGGAGATATTCCTTGTTATGTGTGTGAGCTTCGGAAAACTTAGAACTTTCGTGAAATGGGTCATCGTTCATTTTTTTATATGTTACGTGTGCAAAGAGAACGGAATCTCAAAGCTTTAAAAGATTTGACTATCGCACAAAGCCTACTGTATTCCAATATTCCCCTTGCACCTACAAGGAAATAAGCAATAAGATAATTTGTACAAATGTTTATTTTAACTAACACGAAGAAGATATAGGAATAAGAGTTTGTAAGAATGGTTACTACAAGAGTAGAGAAAGTCATGTGAGTGCAACACATCAGATTTTTTTCAAGTGTAATGTCACCATTCTTTCTTTCTTTTTTTTCTGGTTACAAGTGTTTGTAAAAGAGGTACATTGGATAAAGAAAAGCCATGTACCTGTGGATGTAACACAGAAATTCTTTTCTCTTTAATTGAATTTGGATTGTATCTTCTTGATATAGGTGAAACTGTATAAAGTATTTCACATCTAGAAAACAATTGTAATCCTTTAGCATTGTCTTTTTTTTAATCAGGCATGATTCTTAATTGCAAAAATGTTGCTTATCAGTTTTATTACTTTTTCTACCCATTATTAGTTTACAGCCTTCTCACATTCATATTCAAGGAAAATGTGTCTAATTAAGATTTGTTACATAAAGTTTGTCTAAAAGTGTTTCATGTTGCACAATACACACTAGGTTATGTGTAAGATCATATGAGCCATTCCATGTTAAATTGCACAAATTTTAGGAAAATTTCACCTTCACATCTCCAAATTCATTCATATTAAATTTACATATTCTGTGGATGAAAAACTGATACACCTACTTTTTTTGTTAGTGGACCAAAGAAAATTTAATGACTGTTAATACAACAAAATCAAATTACCAAATCTTTTCACTAACAAAAAAACCACTAAAACTAAATTTTGAGGTTCAACAATTACCAGAAACAAAGGAAGCAAAGTATTTAGGAGTTACATTTGATACCAAACTTACATGGACCAAACAAATAGAAAATGTAATACAAAGAGCAGAGAGGTGCCTTTCACTGTTAAAACGTCTAACAGGAATGAAGTGGGGATGTTCCAGAGCAACTCTTAACACAACATACAATGTATATATAAAGCCATTATTTACTTACTGCAGTGAAGTTCTTGTAACAGCAAATACAAAAAAAAAAATTCAAATCTTTCAGAACCAAAGTCTGAGACTAATTACAGGTGCTATCAAAACCACACCAATAGCAGCTATGGAAATACTAACCAACTAATACCCCATTGAATATGAAATAGAAAAAGCGGCTCTTATTCAACACGAAAAGTTGATCAGACTCTCATTCAATACATGACACAAGAGAAATTTTACACATATACTAAAGACACAGGAGAGCTTTCTTTCCAAAATTCAAGACATCAAGAAGAATGTATACCTTCCTAATTCAAAGGAAAACTTCATATCTATAGTCAATCCGACACAAACATTAGACATCACATATTACTTACACCTGACAAAAGAAGTTAAGAAAAGTGATACTCCAACTAGTGTTCTAAAATTATTGGCATTAGAGACAATCCATACTAGATTTCCAGAACACGAATGGCTCCATATTTATACTGATGGATCATTGATATCAAACCGAGATGGAGCAGGGGCTGGAGTCACGTGTCACCTCTTTTCCTGTTACAAATCTTTAAGTTATGGAACTACAAACTTTGACCCAAATGACCCAGCTGTTGACTGGCCCTTAAACTCCACAAACTTTGATTGAGAAATTGAAGCAATTCGAATGGCCCTACAAAATCTTTTGTATAGAATTTTACATTTTCATCAAACAGTTATTCTCTCGGATTCCAGGGTGGCAATTATAGCAATTACTTCCAAGTTGTCACCAAAAAACCAACCAATTATAGAATGTTGGAAAATCCTTACCCTTCTAACCGCACTTCAAAAACACCTAATCTTCCAATGGATACCATCTCACTGTGGACTGAGTAGTAATGAGAAAGCTGATTTTCTTGCAAAAAAGGGTACCGGCAGTGTACAGAAATCTATAGTTAATCTACCATTTTATGCAGCTAAAAGATTAGTCAACTGTGAATTCAAAAAAATTATTGCAAAATATTACTATGAAAAATCAAAAAATAAAAGATGGGAACTACCAAAGATTCAAACAGTAATTCCTGAGTATCCTCGAAAAACAGCAGTTGCAACCTTCAGGTTGATTACAGGACATGATTGTCTGGCAAAACATTTAAACAGAATTGGGATATATTCTTCACCACTCTGTCCTCTTATGTGATCTGCAAGAGGAAATGGACCGAGACCACCTTCAAATATGCCCGGCCATTTCTAACACCCCATCCATCAGTGAAAAATATTGGAGAGCAAGAGGATTAATGACTTCATTGTCAGAAATCCACCATTAGCTAACAACAACTTTTTTGTTAGTCTATAAGTTAATCATTTTTGTAAATATAAAACATTATATTTTCGGATAGTTTACATGCACCATTCTACATAAATATAAAGATCTCTGGTATTATTTTTCAGATAGAAATGGTCTTTCACTCATTTTGAATATTGAAATATATACTTCATTTACACGTTAAACAGAAAATTATTATTTTTAAGATGTGGAATTAGGACTGAAAAATTCAATGCCGTAGTCAGGATTTAAACCACGGATCTTCTGCTTATTGGGCGGCTGCTTTAACCACTAAGCTTCCATGGCCAACTTGCCAGCATGACATTAAATTCCCCAGCCGATTCACACTTTCCCAGTTAGACCACAAGGGAATCTCATATCAGACATACATACCCCAAGGGTGACTTACAAATTGTAAGTACTTTATGTCCCAGGTTTAAGTAACCTTTAGATGGTAATTATTATTTATTTATGCCAATAAATTTACTGCTGGTGTTTTTAAACACACAAGGCATGTGTGGGCAATGTTTTTAAGAAGTGGAATCAGGACTGAAACATTCAATGCCATCCTTGGTTCAAATCCTGACTATAACGATTGCAAGTGTAAACCTATTATTGGAATTTTAAATCGTGGAATGTTAACTTTGTGCTGTGTGAAGAGAGTGATGGACCAAGTATCCATTACCACTATTGCAGAGTTTGTGCTAATAGTTTGACCTTGACGGAACTTCAACACATGATACACAATCAGCTGGCACACAGCGTGTGTACCTCTTGACCTATGTGAAGACAGCATTGCAGTGTTACTGCTTGTCTGTACGGCTTAGTAAGTTATTTGATTTCTCTACATTTGTTTGGAATTCCAATGTGAATGTTTTCTAGGATTATATGGCCCAATACCTGACCCAATACGTGTGATTGTCTTTGAGAATTTTCAATCGCCCTGTAAATAAATAAATATTTTGCTTTTTAATGACGTCAATAGCAAGGATAACATCAGCATTGCCGGTGTGCCGGAACTTTGCCCTGCAGGAGTTCTTTTACATGCCAACAAATCTACTGACATGGAGCTGTCCTTTTTAAGCACACTTAAAAACCATCAGTCTGGGCCGGATTTGAGCCCGCAACCTTGGGATCAGTAGGCCAGCGTCTAACCAACTGAGCCTTGCAGACCTACTTAATTTCTCTGTGGACTCTAGCCATAAGGTCCTCCGCTGACGTTACAGGAGTGCCAAATACCATACTCTTCATACAGCTCCACACAAAATAGTCGAGAGGTGTCAGATTCTGGCAACCATGCTGGCCATGGAACTGGTCCAGCTCTACCAATCCATCGATTTGAATATGTCACGTTGAGGTGATTCTGCACAATTACATCAAAGTGTGCTAGTGCTCATGTCAGTCATTCCAGTAGATATGTGTTGTACTGCAAACACAGTAAGTTATTATGCTCAGATTATTCATCCCAGTACACAGATGGCTAAAGGTTTGCATACCTTCCATATTAAGATACCAAAATGAATGTTAACAAAATTGTCACAACCGTTCGTTGTCATTCTTCGATGCTCTCCAGCGTGCAAACCGTGCATTTGCAGACAGGGGTTCCTGTTTGAAAACTGATCAGTTTGCCGTCCTACACAACATACTAAGCATTGTTGGTATTTTTTTAGGACTGCTTCAGCCAAACATTAACCAGGGATCCTACATGATGAGTGTAACAAATATATTCAATACAATTATTGTCAATAGGCGCTGCCGTGGCCAAGTATTTAGAGCATTTGTCTACCACCTAGGTGGCCGGGGTTTGATCCCAGGGACCCGCATGTGGTATTCGTGGTGGATGAAGTGGTGTCAGGGTGGGTTTTCTCCAGGTTCTCCGGTTTCCCCCGCCACTCATTCCACCAATTGCTCCATTATCACTTTTCCAATAATCAATTTCACCTGCATTTCATATCATCTTCCTCGCTGTCATACTTAGTGCTTGGCTGACCACCCATGTCCAGGTCTTCACTCTGTTTGGTCCATAGGTTCCTATGCTCCCCGACAGGCATCTCAACTTAGGCACAGGCTGGTAAATCCTAGGGTGTGTAAGTCCTATGTAAGGGGAGGGTAATCAAGTAAAGAAAAAAAAAAACTATTTTGATGAAAAAGAAAGCATTGTGTCAAATATTTAGACCCATCTGGCTTCTTGACAAATGGTTATTAATGGGTTACAATTTTACCAACTGCCATGCAACCATTGTGTGAACAATGTTGCAATGCATTTCTACCTTAATTTGAATGAATTTAGTCACAATTTAATGGTAAAATGTCACGCAAAGTTTAATTTCCTAAGCGAGATTTGGCAATGCCAAAATATAACATTGTCTTCTACATTTGGCAGTTGGAAAGCAGAGGTTACTCATTACTATCAAGAGGTTCAAGTGTCGGTATTAAGTATATCTATATAATAATTATAGTTGTACTATTTGTATTTCTTTTTGCTTTGTTTTTATTCTTCCAATTTCATGTTACCATTTATCACAATGATAATACTTTCTGGTTTACATTCTGTGTTTGACTTAAACACAGTTTTTTATTAGGGTTTTGTAGCATTTGACAGTTCCTCCTCAGAAAAAGTGTCAAAAGCTTATTGGTGTGTAGGCAAACGTTAGAAGCAGAATCATATGTGCTAGATTCGGTTGGGCTGGAGGCAGTGGCGGTTCCTGAGGGATCGCATAGTACTCGCAACTGCACACACACTAATTTATTCCGCATGTGAACGTGTATTTACCTTTATAGACATGCATATGAGAAAGTCGAATGTCTGACTTTCTGCTGTATGAAATTGCTCATTTAATTTTCCCGCGCCCTCTTTACCAAATGTCAGCTCATGCAGTCAACAAGCTGAAACGCATAAACCCGATTTTGCGACTGGTGAAGGTAGCTTTTAGGCGAAGGGTACGCGGGGAGAGGTGCAAAGCTTGCATTTAAGAGTACGGCGAGTTAGGCAGCATAATCGACAAGCCCAACACATACGATTCTTACCGCGCAAGCGCACTACGTTCTCAAGTCCCTCCGATTGCCTTGCTACGAGCATTCCTCTCCCGTTGTTTAGCAGAGCCTACTAGGTAGCCAACGTGACGGTTCTAAACATAATGTAGCCATCTTCTATATTAAAATGACAGTTATATTAATATTATAAACACAATTACATCTAGTCTTATAAAGCGATTATAGATGCATATAATTACTCTTCATGTCGTAATTTACTAATGCCAATACTTCAGTTCGGAATAGTTATTTTGTTACAGTTTTTATTACTGTTTGTTAAGTTTGCGCTCTGGCAGCAAATTGTATGAAGTTGTGTCTGCGCATAGTGGCAAATTTGAATCTGTGAAAGTGTGGATATGAATAACATAACGGCGAAACTGAAGGAGATAACTATTTTTCTTAGAAGAGAAGCTGTTTTCCGTGCTTATTGTTTGCGAGTGAGAGAAATGGCATCTGGACAAATAATATTTCTGGTCATTTAAAAAAGAATAGCAAAACATAGAGCTCAATTAGTCGTGCCGTAGTGGGCTAGGGCGTCATGCCTTGGTTCCCTGCCACGGAAAGCGGCCCGGGTTCGATCCCACCCCTGGCGGTACGGATTTCAAGTCCCGGGTATAGGACTGGTGTCCACTTAGCATCGTGAGGAAATTGAGGACCTTGCTTGTCATGAAAGTCAACTTTCTGGATGACGTTGTCGAGATGCTGACCTGTATCGGTTGGATGATAGCCCACCTCTACCTTGCGTATGTGGGCGTGAGGCCGGCAGTCGGGTTGGCCGGCCTTGGTCCGATATGGACTGTAGTTCTTTAAGAGATCAATTGCCCATATGAAATGCGAATTAGAATTGCATAATGTGTGTCAGAGAAAGAAAGGTAGTAAAAGTGGAGAGGATGTAATATACTGCACACCCACCGCGAAAAGTCACGAGCCGCCACTGGCTGGAGGTAGGCGACCACCATAGCTCAGTAGCAAAATGTAGCCACAGAGAGCCAAAAATCTCTATTTTTTTCCATAATAAAGTATTTATTATTATTATTATTATTATTATTATTATTATTATTATTATTATTATTATTATTATTATTATTATTATTATTATTATTATTATTATTATTATTATTATTATTATTATTATTATTATTATTATTATTATTATTATTATTATTATTATTATTATTATTATTATTATTATTATTATTATTATTATTATTATTATTATTATTCGTATTATTATTATTCGTATTATTATTATTATTATTTATTATTATTATTTATTATTATTATTATTATTATTATTATTATTATTATTATTATTATTATTATTATTATTATTATTATTATTATTATTATTATTATTATTATTATTATTATTATTATTATTATTATTATTATTATTATTATTATTATTATTATTATTATTATTATTATTATTATTATTATTATTATTATTATTATTATTATTATTATTATTATTATTATTATTATTATTATTATTATTATTATTATTATTATTATTATTATTATTATTATTATTATTATTATTATTATTATTATTATTATTATTATTATTATTATTATTATTATTATTATTATTATTATTATTATTATTATTATTATTATTATTATTATTATTATTATTATTATTATTATTATTATTATTATTATTATTATTATTATTATTATTATTATTATTATTATTATTATTATTATTATTATTATTATTATTATTATTATTATTATTATTATTATTATTATTATTATTATTATTATTATTATTATTATTATTATTATTATTATTATTATTATTATTATTATTATTATTATTATTATTATTATTATTATTATTATTATTATTATTATTATTATTATTATTATTATTATTATTATTATTATTATTATTATTATTATTATTATTATTATTATTATTATTATTATTATTATTATTATTATTATTATTATTATTATTATTATTATTATTATTATTATTATTATTGGTGGTCGTGGTCGTGGTCGTGGTCGCGGTCGCGGTCGCAGTCGTCATGGTCCAGTACATCATCGACTTCCTTTGATACATGTAACACTAGTGAGATAGTACTGTACATCACCTACCTCCTTTGATGTGCGCTGCTATGCTCAGCCAGTGTCACAATACTATAACTTCTACCTCATATGCATTAGAGATCTCCTTGTGCAAGTCAGTTGGAGAATTTAATGTTGTGCCAGCATATTGCCATGGCAGCTCAGTGGTTAAAGTAACTCAATGGAGGTCAAATTATCACTAGTTCAAATCCCCGCTATGGTATTAAATTTTTCACTCTGATTTCATCTTTCCTTTTGTCCTACACACAGCTAGTGTGAAAGAACAAATAGGTCATTTGTTTTGACATGAAAGTTTATGCCATTTACATGCAGAATAAAGAAGGGGCCTAATACAGATCCTTACAGATCCATCACAATAACATGTTATAGCTCATCCCAATGTGCACCTGTTCATCAGCCATGCAGGACTGTTGAGTACCCAAGAAGCTGTGTATCATGGAGTTCCTGTTGTAAGATTGCCATTTTTTGCTGATCAGTTCATTAACCTTGAGAAGCTTGTATCTCAGGGCATAGCAGAGAAGTTGGCTTATGAAAACCTCTCAAAGGCGAGCATCTTACATGCAGTAAGAAAGTCCTCAGTGATAAAAGGGAAATATTCTAATTAACTGTTCTTCTTTCATTCCTTATGAGGGTTATTTTTTCTTCTTCAAGGTCCAATCGGTCTCAAACCCAAAACCATAGTGAAAATCAGTTAAAGCTTTGTGCAGGTTCATTACATAGAGTCTCTAGTATGTATGTCTGTTGATTGTATCACTTCATACTTTTCAGTTCTGAGTGTGAAGTGAGCACTTAGATATAACATAGGCATATCTAAAACAATAGTGTCTCCCACCTAATAATATCTAGAAAATTATCATCAGTGGTATTTTTGCTTGCAAATTTAAAACGAGTAACATCACAAAATGTTGTTCTAATGGCTTAGTTCTCATTTTTTCACACTGTTTTCAGATATGAATTATGGGGTAGTAATCCAAGGATAGCTGCTATTTAAAAATTCAAAAAGAGATTATTAGAATATTGATAAATTCAAACAACATACAACATTGTAAACCATTATTTGTTGTATTGGGAATTCCAACAATACTAAATGTATATATCCATGACGTTTGATCGGTATTAAAAAAAATTTGCATAATTTTAACTTAAGGCATTCAGTACATGAACGTGGGACAAGAAATAGGAATAGAATTGATATGTCCTATCATAGATTACAGAAAACATCTAAATACTACAAAGTAATAGGAATAAAGCTTTTCAATGCTCTCCCACAAGAAACAAGAAACCTGAATGCTGAAACATTTAAGAACAGACTATATAAATGGCTTTTAGAAAATTCCTTTTATTGTGTGCAAGAATTTTATGAACAAAATAAGACTGGATTGTAAACTTATATAAATCTTAGTTTGTAAATATCAAATGTAAATCATAAGTTACCAATGTTTGTATGTATGTATGTATTTAAAGAATGGGTATACTAAGTTGTTTTTGATGAAGTCAAAATCACTAAATAACTAATGATGATGATGATGATGATGATGATGGTGGTGGTGGTGGTGGTGGTGGCGGTGGCAGTGGCAGTGGCGGCGGTGGCGGTGGCGGTGGTGATAACAATAATAGTAACAGTAGCAGTAACAATAACAGTAACAATAACAATAACGAGAAGAAGAAGAAGAAGAAGAAGAAGAAGAAGAAGGAGAAGAAGAAGAAATCTGAATGTTCAAACATTTAAAAACAGATCGTATAAGGGTCAATCCAAGTCAAATCGCATACCCGTAAAATACTACTTTTTTGTAGGAGGTTCAAATTTTTTTTATGAATAATAGGCATCAAATAAGGAGACCTGTATTTTTTTATTTCTGTATTTTTAAATTACTTGCGTAGTTATGGCTATTAGAAACTAAGCAATTTCTGCACGCACTGTAATATAAAACCACTTGTTACTCTAAGACCATATAGAGTTGAGAGTTGGGGTTTGGCACACTGGAAAGGTTAAATAGAACACTTTTAACAACTTTCAACCATAATAATAATAACATATGTACCAGGCACAGTGAAATGGTCAATATGAGAGTGAGGAAGAGGATGATATGAAATGTAGGTGATGATGGAGCAGTTGGTGGAATGAGTGTTGGGGAAACAGATGAACATATGTACCAGACACAGTGAAATGGTCAATATGAGAGTGTGGAAGAGGATGATATGAAATATAGGTGATGATGGAGCAGTTGGTGAAATTAGTGGTGGGGGAAACAGGCAAACATATGTACCAGACAGAGTGATATGATCAGTATGAGAGTGAGGAAAAGGATGATATAAAATGTGGGTGATGATGGAGCAGTTGGTGGAATGAGTGGTGGGGAAACATGAACATATGTACCAGACACAGTGAAGTGGTCAGTATGAGAGTGAGGAAGAGGATGATATGAAATGTAGGTGATGATGAACCAGTTGGTGAAATGAGTGGTGGGGGAAACAGGCAAACATATGTACCAGAAAGAGTGAAGTAGTCAGTATGAGAGCGAGGAAGAGGATGATATGAAATGTAGGTGATGATGGAGCAGTCGGTGGAATGAGTGGCAGGGGAGACTGGAGAACACAGAGAAAACCTGCCCAGATACTGCTTTGTCCACCAGGAATACCACTTGTGGGTTCCTGGAATTAAACCTAGGCCACCTTGGTGATAAGCAAATGGTCTAACTGCTCAGTCACAGCACTGTCTAGACAAAATATTACTACACAAAATATCTACGTAGATCTCATTAAAATGCACATTTATAATTTTTCTATTGTACTCCACCCAGACATTTGATGTCAAGATTTCACTGGAAATGTATGTTTTGAGACCCCCTGAACACAAAAACAGCATTTTTAGAAAAAGGTTCATGTGTGTGTGTGTGTGTGTGTGTGTGTGTGTGTGTGTGTGTGTGTGTGTGTATGTCTATCAGTTTGTGTGTCTGTCTGTCTGACTGTCAGTGTGTGAACAGTATAACTCAAAAACGAAAAGTCGGTTAAAAACCAAAGTTGATATTTAAGTTTAATATCTTTTACGAATGCGACACGAAGATTTTGAAGCAAATAGCCCCACCCTAAACTACCCTTTATATGGACAATTTTTTGAAACCTTTGATTTTCTTGAAAATGGCTCTAACAATTTTGATTAAAATGCCATATGTTTGAGATATTTGTATGACATATGAAATGTATATTTTAAATTTTCTGGCTATAGTGTATGTAGTCCTGTTTACTCTGGATGACTTTTGAATAACTCATAAACCATAAGTTATAGACAAAGTCTTACTATACAAAAATTGTAGGTCTCGCTAAAACATAAAATTTATCTTGAAATACATTTTTTTGTAGAGTGAACCATTTTGGACATATTCCTGGTTATTTGTGTTAGTTTCAGGAAACTTAGAACTTTCGTGAAATGGAACATCGTTGTCCATTTTTTTATACGTTAAGCGTGCAAAGAAAACGGGACCTCAAAGCTTTAAAACATTTGACTATCATTCAAAGCCTACTGTATTCTAATATTCCCCTTGTACCTACAAGGAAATAAGCAATAAGATAATTTGTACAAATGTTTATGTCAACTAACACGAAGAAGATATAGGAATAAGAGTTTGTAGGAATGGTTACTACAAGAGTAGATAAAGTCATGTGAGTGCAACACATCAGATTTTTAGCGAAGTGAACGATTTGAGATGTTTCTTGTTATATACATACCTCAATTTTGTGACACCTGTTCCTTTCTCAAATAGAAACATGTTATTTCTGTTTGTATCTGGTCATGCAAGGAGAACAACATTTCATAGCCATAATATAGTGACCAGCTTCTGTTATATCCATGAAGACTGATTTTGCCTTTAAAATATAAATTGTTCTCATATTTTTTTATCAAACAACCTAACAATATATTTATTTCTTCTTTCCTAATGTTAGGTACAAGGTTAACATGAAGAAACTTTCAGTCCTGTTCAAAGATCAACCAGAATCACCTCTTGAGCGTGCCATATTTTGGGCAGAGTATGTGATTCGCCACAAAGGTGCAGCTCATATTCGCATTGCCAGCCTGGACATGCCCTGGTATCAATACTTTCTTCTGGATGTCATTCTCAGTGCTATTGTTATAGCTTCTATGTTAATATTTATAGTTGTAACAACTTTCCTTAAAGCAGTGTTTAGTTATAAAACAGCAAAATTAAAATCAAAATAACCATAATAAACCTTGGAATTTGATTTCTAGTTAGTGTCAAGATAGTAATGTTAAAAAAAGAGTAAAATAACTGAGAATATTTTAAGAATTGCATATGGAATGGATGTTACCACTTTGAAATGTGACCTGTGCAGCCTCCTTAATTAGGAGGTATTTTTATAGCTAAATAATTGCATAATAGAGAAAATGATATGTGTAGGGCACTGCATTTGTGGGAATGATGGTTGTTGATGGTGTTTAACACCTACTTTTATTACTTACATGCAGCACTGCAGATACCAAGAGAGTCAAAAAATTCTAGACCGGCAGAGGGGTGTTTTGCCTGTCCACTATCCTGGCACCCATTGCCATCTCCTGCTATCATAGAAAGGTGCACATGAAATCGTACATTTTTAAAACTGGTTTTAAAGACTTTACTTACTTACTTACTTTATGAAAGGAGATCGTTACTGGAGCTCTGAGAAAACCTAATATTGTTCATGAAATACTCCTTCATAATGAAAAAGTTGGTGTATGATGTGCCATTAGTGGAGAAAGAGTTCTAAGGGCAATTTTTTGAGCTGACAGTTGACACAATACAATACAATTAATACAATTCCCCCCCACTTTTTTAGAGAACAGGACTCTTTTCAACAAGACTCTGCAACAGCTCATATGCCCAATCTTTTGATGAGAACAATTTTATTATTGAAAGTGTGTTTAAGGAGAGAATTACAGCAGAGATTTGTGGGCCCCTCATTCCTCCAACCTAACCCCCTGCAATTTCTATCTCTGGTGTAACTTAAAACATAAAGTGTACAATACAAACTTGCATATCCTGGAAGAATTAAAACAAAAATCTGCCAGGAACTTTTCAGCCTATCTCAATGTGAACTATGGCAAGTGATGGATAGTTTCCTAAAGAGGCGCCAAAAATATATGGATAACAACAGTGGCCAGTTTCAGCATCTCCTTTTATAAAGTTGGTAAGTAAAGCCTTTAAAAGTGGTTTTAAAAATGTATGGTTTCATCTGCACCTTTCTATGATAGCAGCAGGCAGCAATGAGTGCCAAGAGCGCAGACAGACAAAACACAGTGCAGCTGGTTCAGAACTTTTTGAATCTCTTGGTATGAGATGGCAGAGGAAACCTGACAACTTGAAGGAAACCCACCCCTGTGGGAATTAGAGTGCCAGACTAAGGGAGGAACTGAAATCAATTAGCTCTGTGTGATTTTATTATTTCAGCTATGTTTTGACTTTGCTTCAACTTTGGCTGCAGCTACTCCACTCCTCTGTTTATAAAAAATATCCCTTATGTATGCTTTGCAGCTTAGGGCCCTCAATATCTTGCCTATACTTTGTGGATTAGGCCCTCAAGCCCTGAGCTATCAGGGATGGCAGTGTTTGTTAGTCTGTCAGATCGTACCGCAGATTACACAGCGGACAGTGGAATTGACATCAAGTACAAACACCTAAACTTTATCTACATAAATTGAATGTTTAATTAATCCAGTGTGCTTCACTTTGCACCATATTCTGGAATACGCTAACTTTATCATCAGTCTTAGGGCCAGTTTCACCAAAAAATGTTAAATTTTAACTAAATGTTAACCTGATTTAACATTGAAGTTATGGGAAGTCTGTTTCATTGAACAATGTTCCCATTAACATAAAGTTAAAATTGACCTTAACTCAACATTGCAATACCCCTGAGTTAAGGCATTTAACACATGACAGAAGTCAGAAACTACTGCAGCAGACCAAGTGGTTTATGCAAGTTTGCTGTATTTGACATTTAAGAATTTCATTCCTAGTCGAAGTGTGGATGTACGAGATCATAATACATTTGAAAACATGCAAAAGGAGGATCTTTTAAAGCAAGACAAGTAGTGGTGAGAATAACTTTACAGCAAACACCCATGGTAGGTTAGAATACAAGATTATGTTACTGGCACTTTTCATTTAAATACATGATTAAAATGTTGAACACCTGTGACAACATGCAGCATAGAATATTAAAAGCATTTTATAAATGTTTTAAACTTAAACATATGGTCTAGCATAAATAGTTGCATGAAACTTGAGCATAATGGCAGGAACTGAGATACTTGTATGAATATTTTAAACTATCTCACTATTGGCCATTTTATAAAACATACTCGCATATTAATTGCTGCCATTATGCCCTCGTTGGATACTTGTATATACTCATAGACTCCTGTGAATTATTTTGGTCAAACATTTTTCTAAAATAGGCGCTATATTGTATAATAAGTTATCATCTACAATTAACAACACTGAAGACTCAAAATTTAAACCAGTGTTAAAATCATTCCTAATAAGTAAATGTTTGTGCACTGTCACTGAATTATAATGGACATTGTATGTATGTAAATAATCACTTTTGTAAGTAACTGGTGTAGGTATTTGAATTGTAGATACGATTGACAGTGTCACATGCTCTTATAAGAGTCTATTCACTACAATAAAGTTGTTTATTATTATTATCATCATCATCATCATCATCATCACCACCACCACCACCACCACCACCACCACCACCACCACCACCACCACCACCACCACCACCACCACCACCACCACCACCACCACCACCACCACCACCATCACCATCATCATCATCAGCATCATTATCATCACCATCATTATCATTATCATCATTATTATATCAACACTGTTGTTATAATAATCACTATCACTATTATTATCATAGTAATAATAATAACCAGATTGTAATCCTGTAAGTATCCCAATTGCTTTGAAGTCAGCACCAATTTACCATTAGTGAATGTTATATTAAATTTTGGTCAAGAACAGATTTACACTGCTGTATGTTTCCTTCACTTTAGTGGCATAAGCTATGAGAACATGATGACATACATTGCTATGTGAAGGAGTACCACTTGAGGCTAGTTTCGGAGCCATCAACGAATAGTTTCCATGCCACTGGTAAATGTCTTATTCCCATAGCATGAAATAGACCATTCATGTCTTTTCAGTAACAGAATAAGTCTTCCATGACAAAGAATAACAATCATCTACATGATTGGTTGGTTCCCTCCATATCATTGGCATAATGAAAGCCTTTGCAACTTTACCTTTTCTCTTCACCCAACCATTAAGATGAGATGAACAGTTCACACAGGCAATTTGTGCTGATAACCTAACTTGCACCCAAAATAATCATACCATTTCTTCATTACGGGTGTCACATGATTTACTAGTGCTCCCCACAGATGTAGCAAAACTTTATTGGGTGATTCTTAAGAAATCTATGTAATTGCTTTTTTATAATCATTCTTATATAATGGAGTATTTTTAAAACTGAGAGTGCTACAAAAAAAATAACATTAATGCTTGGGGGATCAAAATACATAAGAAAGACCGATTTGCATTCTTGAATATGTTAATTCATTTTGGCCAGTGTAATTGCATTCCCCAAATTTCTGTCTTTCCATTTCACTTCATCTTTCATCTGGCTGGTTGTTTCAAGGTTGTGTGGGCAGGAGACTTAGCACTGCATGGCAGGGAAAAAGTATACTCTATGTAAATGTTCATCCTCCAGATTGGTGGCAGTCTCCAAGTTCTGGGATCTCTAGTGGGATGTGTGAGCCTACAGAAAGGAAGGGGAGCTGACACAGGGGAGTACTGACCCTGCCCTCTATTGTCACATCTCCTAGGACTACCGACCCTCTCCTCTCACTTCACCCCTCCCTCCTTCGGAGTGTCCCATTAGATACAATATAAAGATACAGCCTTGGCTGCTAAGTGCCCTGTCCAAAACTTGTTGTACCCCAAACCTGATTATTGGACTATATAGTTCGCCAAGTACTAAGCCTAATGAGTTCATAAAGAGCCTGGATAATTTTCTAAACAGAACCTTTATAAATAAGAAAAACATAATAATTATGGGTGACTTAAACATAAATTCTTGTGAAAATACAGGGGACTATAAAAGTTTAAATGATATATTAAGAAGCTATAACCTACATGATGCCGTTAGACAGCCAACAAGAATCACACCTACTTCATCCACTGCTTTAGATTATGTAATTAGCAATCTAGCGCAGGACAGTTATAAAGTGAAAGTAGAGGAGTTTTGTATTTCGGATCATTGTGCTCAAATATTGTCAATATCAGGAAGAAATATAATCCCGGAAAAAAATATATATATAACAAAACGACAAACTAATGAAAATAACCTAATGAGGCTTCAGGAAAGCCTAAGCCAAGAAGATTGGAGGTTAGTATATAGTGAGCTAAACAGTAACAGAAAATGGGACAATTTTTATAAAATATTAAATACGCATCTAAACATAGCATGTCCGACACAAAAGAGTAAAATAACTAAACAGGGTGAACAGAAGATTAAACTTCCTTTGGAATTAAAAGAACTGAGAGAGAAAATGAAAGATTCTTACATTTTTTACAAATCTACAAATCTCGTAGCCTATAAAAACAGATACATAAACTTAAAAAAACAGTACTCAAGGGCATTGACTAACCTAAAAAAGCAACAATACGGAGAGAAAATAGTAAACTCAAATAATAAAGTTAAGACGGTATGGGAGATTGTAAATGAAAGCAGTATAAGTAAAAACAAGATTGACAATATAACTTTAAAAGAGAATGATCAAGTGATTGATAATCCACAGAAAATATGTCAACTCTTTAATAAATATTTTCTAAATGTAGTAAAAGATGAACCTAAGGTTGATGGTGCACCATCTGTTAATATTGGGATGGTTCCAACCATTTTCTTGGAAGAAACAACAGAAGAAGAAGTGGAAAAGATTATAAATAAATTAAAAAATAAAGCATCTTGTGGGTGGGATGAAATCTCAACTAAAACACTAAAATATTGTAGGGATACATTAGCTGGTATCCTAACCCATTTAATAAATGCATTGTTAAATGATGAACAATTTCCTGAAACCTTAAAACTTAGTATAGTTAGACCAATATTCAAGAAGGGAGATAAATATCAAATTGGAAACTACAGGCCTATAACACTGACCTCAGTATTTGCTAAAGTATTTGAGAGTATATTAAGTAGTAGATTAATAGAATTCCTTAATAAATTTAACTTGTTTTACCCATCGCAACATGGTTTTAGGAAGAAATTCTCCACAACTACTGCTATAGCTGAGCTGTATCATGTAATATTACAAGAACTTGAAAACTCTGGAAAAACAGCTGGAATATTTCTTGACTTATCTAAGGCGTTTGATAGTGTGGCGCATGTATTGCTACTAGAGAAGTTAGAGAAATACGGCATTCGAGGTAAATGCATTGAAATTATAAAATCCTTTCTAAAACATCGGGCACAATGCACTGAAATCCGCTATCAAGAGGGATGTACACTAAAATCAGTTAAATCATGTTATGAACAAGTGAAAGTAGGTATCCTTCAAGGATCAGTACTCGGGCCTCTCTTATTTATACTATATGTAAATGACCTTCCAAAATCTACAAATTACAAAATAATAACATACGCAGATGATACCTCAGTTGTATTTGCCAATAAAGACACAAATAATTTAAACAGAATAATAAATGTTGAAACAAATAATATTTGTAATTACCTAAAATGCAACAAGCTGAAAGTAAATCCTCAAAAAACCAATATAATCATGTTCAAACACCGAAATAATAGGTCCAATAATGTTCTCAGTGTAAGGATAAACAATGAAAGCATTCAACAAATAGAAAGCACCAAATTTTTGGGAATAATCTTGGACGAAAATATGACATTCAAAATGCATATAGATTATATCTGCAACAAAATTAGTTCCTATTTATATATACTAAGAAATCTATCAAAATATCTAAATCCAGACTACTTAAAATCAGTTTATTATGGTCTAATTCATCCACATTTGCAATATGGAATCGAGGTCTGGGGTAACTCAAGTATCACAAATGTAAATAGAGTATTGAAATTGCAGAAGAGATGTATAAGATGTATATTCAATCTACAGAATAGAGAATCGTGTAAAGATAGTTTTGTAAAAGCCAGAATACAAACTGTAGTGTCACTGTATGTCTATAAGGTAATAATGTTTGTAGCAAATAAGAATCCTCTACAAATAAAAGACAGTCATAAGTATGGTACTAGAATACAACACAATTATTACAGAGGAAATGTAAATAAAAAAGCCACAGAGAAGGATCCCTTAATAATGGGTAAAATCTTGTACAATAAACTACCAAATGAATTAAAAGTGCTAAGTGGTAATGTATTTCAAAAAGAGCTTAAAACATACTTAATTAAAAAATGCTTGTATAGAATAGATGAACTGTAAATAATTTGTAAATGAAATACTAGATTGTATAAAACTGCTTGTATATAGATTGTAAATCTTGCTTGTTTATCTCTGACGAGGCTTGAAACTTGTAACAAAGTCTATAAGCTAATAAAGATTATTATTATTATTATTAACCTTGATGTCCTCATCATCCAGTACAGTGTAGTTGTTCTGTTCTACATTAATCGGGGAGTTGCTGTATCTGAGCATACAGGTGCAGAGGAATTAATAGCTGAATATTTAAATAACAACACAATCCATAGGGTTTTGCTCTGGAAAGATGTATTTTATGGAATTTCTCAGTTGTACAATCAATGAAATCCAAATCATGAAATATTGTGCTTTGAACAACCTCCTTTACAATTTCACATAGCAAACAGCAGCAATGATACTGTGCATGAGTATTGACAGACATTTTTCCAGGGGGGCCACATGTTTGAAATTTGCAATCAGATAATATTAATTCATTATTTTATTGTCAAAAGTTATAATATTTGTTGCATATAACCATATTAATTTGTGCTAAATAAAATTGATCTTTACATCAAAATTAAAATAGTAGTTTAATAGTCAGTAATTGATCGCACATTAAGTTGACCAACTTCCAGGGGGGCCGCGGCCCCCCTTGACCCCCTTCGCGACGCCCATGGGAAAGTTCATGTTTCTTGCAATCATTGATGTACACAGTAAAGGTGCTGTGATGAGGCAAATGTCTCCTTGGGTAAAGCTCAGCATAAAGATCTTGTGCCCTTTTCCCATTTCTACAAGCAACACTATAAACATAATGCATATCTGCTAGTTCTCTTAAGTAGAACATTTTTATAATAGCCTATACAGCTGAAACTCCTTCCAGTAAATGGAGCACTTTAGTTACACTAATAGCTGATATTGATAATCCAACCAAAAAGTCACAAATTGCTGCATAATATGCAACAGAATCCCTTACCATTCAAGTAATAAAATGCAGGTTTTAGATTAATGGTGATATACTAAGCAACGATAATAATAGAATGTAAGTAATATTCCAAAATGCAAAGAAAACAAAATATAAGTGATATTCCAATGCCAAAGGAGGAACAAGGATCTGCATGACAGAATTTCATCTAACCCGAAGTGGTGATTGAAAAATATTAATGTCCTCTAGCTTGATTACAAGATGTTTACAAACATACATTCCTGATAAGAAAGTACTCAAATATAACACTTAAATCATTTCATAAAATTATTCTGTGTTGTTCTGACTTACTCTGTGTACATACAATTTGAAATAGTTACTTACGTTATATATCCATGACATTTCAAATACTTATAATTTTGGACAGAGCTGTTTTTACCCTATATAAATGTAACATTTCTATTACACTGAATTATAAATAGAATAAACATATTATATAAACAACTACCTAATACAACAACAATTTTTATGCAAAAATCTATGAGAGTTAATCACATATATAAAATCAAATTAACAAATCAAGCAAGGTAAAATTATTGAATTTGGGACTGTTACATTCAATTGTTGACAGAACAGGAACATTATCACCATTATCTAGAAGCCACAGGCAGTGAGTCTATGTTGATGATGGAGACAACACTCTATGAAACTTGTTCCAGTAAATTTTGCATGCAAAGTGAAGCTTTACTTGTGTATGTAAACTTCACTGTTTTTCCAAAAGAGAGGAACTCAAACAAAAAACGCATCTTGTAATTAATAAGAAGTAAAGTATTAAGTAAGTGATATTCAAGTTGATGGATGCAGAGTCCACATAACAAATAAGTGACAAAACTGCAGAAGGTGTAGCAGAAAGAAAGGAAAAGACGGAGAAAGCTACAACAGAAGGTGACAGTGAAGTAGGAGACAGAACAAGAGAAGAGGGGAAGGAGGGGAATGTGGGAGCCACAAGAAGATATGACAATACAACTAACCCTAAGAGTCAATGGGATTGAGGTTATGTGGTCAATGAGCAGCAAACTTATTGAAGCAATTCCCAAGAGAAGTATACATAAGTCTATGGAAGTGAAGAAGATGTAGTTTGTAACCTGTATAAATGGGTAGGTAATGGGAGAGAATGGGAGAGAAATTCATTTATTTGATAAGGAGAAGGAAAGAACAGAATAGTATTGATGATATGGGAGGCTGGAAAAGGAGGATGGCTGGAGAACAGGGAGGTGATGTTAAGAAATAGAGGGATCCAAAATACAAAGAAATCAGAGATTACTTGCCATGTGACACAGAAATAGACATGAAAAATATATTTATGTTATGGAAGCACTTAGAATATTAGTAAAAATAAACAGCATTTTTGTAAAGCAATTTTTAAAAATTCAAGATTTTTACTGTTCCCTGTATGTATACATAAGTAAGTATAAAAAATATTGTATTAGATAAAGATGAACAAAAAATGGCAATGTTCATAAATATTAATTTAAGAAATAATAATGAGTATTTTAGATCAACCACTGGAGGTTTAAACAATTTAGATGTAAAACGTATGGGGCAACAACCATTCAATAAGTTAACTAGAGATACAAACAAATAAAAATAACAAATGTACATTAAAATTGAGGAGCGTTTTCTCAAAACTCAATAGATGCACAAAATGCATTTCTGAGGAAAATGGTTTTTTCTATTTATTGGCAATACTAATTGGTTAGCACAGAAACTGTATTAATTATTCAGTTCTCCTTCCTGGTTCTGTCTCATTGAATGTGAAAAGAAACAAATAGCATAGTCTAACAGGTGCAAATTTGGGGTTTGAAACTGCAGTTTTTTCAAAAACCGATAGATGCTGATAACTTTTCTGCATGAGCGAGAAATTAAGACATGAAATTTCGTTATTTTTGTCATTTATTGTTTTTGTTGCTTTTTATTAATGCATTTATTATTTGTTTATTTATTTTCACCTCCTTATAACACATAATGTACTATACAACCAACATATTAATGTTTATAAGGATTATTTTATTAGGTATAAACTTGGAAACTAAGTACTGCTACATTCACAATAACAATATATTTTGTTTTATTTATATAACAAACACTGAATACACACAAATAAATTTCAAACAATATGAATAAGTAAGCTTTCACCTTTATTAGTGCTTGTACAATCCATACATGGTTCTTAGTTCGTTTCTCTTTTTCACATCTGACTCTGTCTTAATCTTCATCAGTCCCATTGAGCATGTGTCAGTGTGTGGTGTACGGAATGAAATATTGAAGAAGTTGTAAAATATGTTTTTATATTTTGACAATGAGCAGACTGGTAGATTTCTAATCTTCTTTCGTTGCAGAAGTTGGTCCACATTTTTCTGATATTAAGTTCTGGAGGTAAATATCTTCTTGATTTTGCTCTTCCATAGTGGCTTTCTCTACATCTGTACTTCTTAATGTCTTGCTTTATAGCAGCAGTAATGCCCTTCTGTAATATTCCTGTTCTGTCACCTCCTCTGGTTTCCTTTGGCGCATTCCCAGATAAGTGAAGTTTTCTAGCCAGTAGAGATAATCTATCTTTTGACACCCCTGTGATTCCTTGGAAGCTTTAGTTTTAGTATTTTGTGGAGTGCACTCAAGACCATGTGAACATTTAATTTCTGGAGTATGAGCTTTCCTTGACTTGCATTTTGATTTCCTTTCCTTGTTTTTGCAATTCCTACCTGCCGCACATTCTACGACTGGTACAGTTTCACAATCTGAGCTCCTGTCCATTGTGCATAGTACAGTGCAGTGTCTCAACTAAGAATAAAAATGCCATATAAGTATAACAAAGCTTGTAGAAGCACCTGCCTGCTGTGCAAGAGGTCTCAAGTTCGATTCCCGGTAGGGGGGTAGGAAGTTTTCTCCAACCAAGATTATTCTTCATCCTTCCCTGAGTCCGGAAGTATGAATGAAAGTGTGAATGTGTGTGAATTCAACGTATAAAAACCCCAAAAGACCGAAAAACCCACTGTTAAATGAGTAACACCATTGTCAATAGGCAAGGCCGCCAATATGACCTCTGCACTTAAAGGTGGGACATAAATGGAAGAAAAAAATCTTGCAGAAATGAATGTGAAATCCAAGCGCACAACCTGGGTTCGCAGTTATTGCCAACAATGCAGCAGTGTAACCAGGCTTGCAGAAATGATTGAGAATTCCAAGAATTGCAACAGTGAGATGGCAGTCAATTCCAACATGCATTTCATAGAATTTAGGTTGCTACACTCTGTATAATAAAATCATAAAATTGCATCTATCAACCTTTGCTTTAACTGAGCAAGTGTATCTATCGAGTTTTGAAAAAAACTGCTAATATTCCCCACCTTCTATACAAGACAAGAATCGAATTTTGCAAAATCTGATTTCACAGAACGATGCAGAAGGTGAAAATTAGGCTGATACTATATATAACTCAATTTCGTAAAATTTTGCATCTATCGAGTTTTGAAAAAATGCTCCTCAATTGATAAAAGAATATTTCTAATGTTTTTTATAGTTTAGAAGTGTTGTTGCTGTTGGCTAATGCTGTATTTCTGACAATGAAGTCACTAATCCTCTTGCTCTCTGATGGATTGGAAGGGCGCTAGAAGTGGCTGGGCATATTTGAAGGTGGTCTCGGTCCATTTCCTCTTGCAGATCACATAGAGGACAGAGTGGTCAAGAATATATCCCAATTCTATTCAAATGTTTTGCCAGACAATTATGTCCTGTAATCAACCTGAAGGTTGCAACTGCTGTTTTTCGAGGATACTCAGGAATTACTGTTCGAATGTTTGGTAGTTCCCATCTTTTAGTTTTTGGATTTTCATAGCAATATTTTGCTACATTTTTTTAATTCAAAGTTGACTAATCTTTTAGCTGTTACATAAAATGGTAGATTAACTATAGATTTCTGTACACTGCTGGTACCCTTTCTTGAAAGAAAATCAGTTTTGTTCACAGTGAGCTGGTATCCATTGGAAGACTAGGTGTTTTTGAAGTGCTGTTTGAATGAATGAATGAATGAATGAATGAATGAATGAATGAATGAATGAATGAACGAACGAACGAACGAACGAACGAACGAACGAACGAACGAACGAACGAACGAACGAACGAACGAACGAACGAACGAACGAACGAATGAATGAGTGAATGAATGAATGAATGAATGACTGAATGAATGAATGAATTTATTGAATACTAGAGGATATACCTGTTGGGCTGTCCATGAACTTGAGCTCCCTAGCTCTTCTGTCGTTGGACAAACCTATGAGGTTCTCTACCCTTGATGTAGAGCACAACCCATGCTATTTATTATTCAGCTACAATTCATTAGCCTTACTCAAACCTGTCATTTGTCTTTTAATTCACTTATTTTCACCAAATTCTCTTATACTTTCCTTTTCCTAAGCTCGTTACTATTTTAAATAACCCATTCCAACCTAATATTTAATTTCTCCTTTTTTTCCTTATGTTTCATGATCGTTTACTAATACTTTCCTGCACCTCACAGGTTTACTTTCCGCTTATCTCTTTCACTTCCACATTCTTTTCCTCACTTCAGTTTCACTTGTAATACCTACTTTACTTTATCCCTAAACTTTTGTTTCCCTCCCTCCTTTCAACCCCGGACCATTTCACTTAATCACTCTCCTCCATATCACGCGACACTGATCACCATCTTCCCCTTTCTTTTTTGGCTTCCTGTATATTAACACATATTCATATCTGAAATCCACTTATTTAAGTTAATATGTTTCCAAAATCATACTGGCTTTTCCAGGTCACCCTTCTCCCATTCTAATCTAGCCACATACTATGTAAAACCTGTTTCCCTGTCCTCCCATTGAAGTGCTGTTAGATGGGTAAGGATTTTCCAACATTCTATAATTGTTTGATTTTTTGGTGACAACTTGGAAGTAATTGCTATAATTGCTGCCCTGGAATCTGAGAGAATAACTGCTTGATGAAAATGTGAGATTCTATACAAAAAGTTTAGAAGTGTATAAATTAATATACCTAATACAAATATTTATATGTAAATCTGATGTGTCCTTTAACTATGTATTGAAAGGATGTATAACATGAGTTATGAGTTACAAGACAAAGCAAGCGGGATAAGGTGGTGAAAGGGGTAAGAGAGGGACATAATGAGTGATAAACTATAGCAATAAAGTGAATAATGGTAAACTTTAATCACTAATCAAGGTGGGAAAGAAAGTCAATAAAGTGGAGGTAAGGTTAAAATTTAAAGAGTTAGATATAGTTATTAACAAAAAAAATACAAAAATTAAATAAACAATTAGTAATGTAAAGGTAAGTCATAAATAATACTGGGAAATTAAGGCAATAAGAATATTGGAAACAAATAGTATGTACATTTGTATGGAAGATAAACACATAAAGGACGGTTGATCTGGACACAAGTCAAGCTGATAGTAAAAGTAAAAGTTGTATATTTAACGACTGCTGCACTTGTATAAGGATAGCGATCCAGTTAGGAGCCATACAAAATGTATCTGTTGTTTTTTGATAGGTCCTCAATAAATTTCAATTCCAACTAAGTGATATTTATGTTCTGCTCATTAGTCATTTAAGAAGTACATTTTATTCAAATAAATTTAATTTTTAAAACTACACAAGAACTGTGCTTATCTGGACCAGGTGACACCAATTTCTAGGTTAATGAAAATGCAGATAATGTGGAAACAAATCATTAAAGAAATACAAACTTTGATGTGTAAATGAAATTTGTATCACTGCAAATGCAGAAATGTAAAGAATTGAAAACCATGCAGATGAGATATCTACGATTACTATCAGAACTGTCATTAAAACTAACAACTCATTAAGTTTCGTTTTGTTCTGTGATACACAGAATTGTAATGGTATTCATTGCAAGCTTGAAAGGTATAATCGACCATGAGTGATCTCTACTAGGGACTGCCCCCTCCAAAAGGTTATGGAATTAACACTGTAATGTAATGTAAAGGCTGGTTCACACCCATCAGTAGCAATAACCACAACAAAAAAGCTGAAATACATTTATTCAAATGGGGATGTTCACAGCCGACAGGAAACATTCATGGCACCGGGAACAAGAAAGAAGCCTTGGCCAAGTTTTAAGTTCATGTTCCTGTTACCAGCTACAGCATGTTAGATTCATGTTGTGCATGTTACACTTTTCAGTGTAGAAATTATTCAAGGCCACCATACCATGAAACAGCTGCTAGAGCTCTCTCTGGTTGCAAGCTAGAAAAAAGATTATTAGAAATAGGAATAAGAGATAGAGGATTCAGCATGGAAGCCAGGCTTATGTACCTATAGCCCTAAGGGAGGAAGGATGAGGTGAGGGGAGATAGAGGGTTTGACTTGGAAGCCAAGCTTATTGTACTTATGGCCCTAAGGGAGGAAGGATGAGGTGAGGGGAGACAGATAGAGGGTTTGGCATGGAAGTCAAGCTTATTGTACTTATGGCTCTAAGGGAGGAAGGATGAGGTGAGGGGAGACAGAGGGTTTGGCATAGAAGCCAGGCTTATAGTATCTATGGCCCTAAGGGAGGAAGGATGAGGTGAGGGGAGATAGAGGGTTTGGCATGGAAGCCAGGCTTATTGTATTTATGGCCCTAAGGGAGGAAGGATTAGGTGAGGGGAGACAGATAGAGGGTTTGGCACTGAAGCCAGGCTTATGTACCTATAGCCCAAAGGGGAGGAAGGATGAGGTGTGGGGAGATAGAGAGATTGGCATGGAAGCCAGGCTTAAAGTACCTATGGCCCTAAGGGAGGAAGGATGAGGTGAGGGGAGACAGATAGAGGGTTTGGCACGGAAGCCAGGCTTATAGTACCTATGACCCTACGGGAAAAAGGATGAGGTGTGGGGAGATAGAGAGTTTGGCATGGAATGAGGGTGTTCTACGAGCGCGAGGGAACCTGGTCGAGCAATGAGCCATTGTGAGGTTCCCTAACGTGTGGTTGTCTTCATCTCGGTACCAGGGTTCGTCGTCTCCAGCCCTCCTCCCCCCCCCCTTCCCCGCCCCTTAGGCCTGATAACTATAATGGCACCCTCCCGTTCAGAACTGCATAACAATTACGTTTCCATGGCGAATACGATATGTATTGAGTTCTTTTTCCGGATTGAATTTAACATGAAAACGCGGAAGTGGGAATGTACTCAATACGTGTTAAATTCGCCATGGAAACGTAGTAAGTGTTCAAATGCGGCACTCGGCAGCACTAACTCCACCATCGCTAACACTTGTGCCCCTGAAACACTGCATTGTAATCCGGGGAATGTAGTTATGCTTCCCAGTATTCGCCTGGTTTCCCTGGAAAACCTATGTGTTAGGATGGTCGGCCGCAGGAGTCGAACCTACGACCTCCCGAAAGCGAGCATCACACGTTAGCATCTCGCTCAACTAGTTATTTATTGTAAACACTAATAACAGCACAAAAGTGCCAGGTATTTCAACATTGAAACCAATCTAAGGCACATGTTTGTTTTGTCTATCTGTTGTGCGTTACGATCACAAAGAAGACTTCTCAGACTACAGTTCAACAACACAGGCGCGGTAGGGCTGGGGGGCCCGGTTCCGGCCTACTACCACCTCAGATCGTTACTGTTACACGAACCCCCATAGCTCGTTAAATACTCATCCAATCGAAATGTTGCTTATTACAAAACTTAACATTGTATTTAAAAACATTTGCTAAGGAATATTTTTGCAAAAATTCCCAAAAAATGCAAGTTATTTTGATTTATTCAATTTGGGCCCCATTAGAAACCTTCCACCTCAATGGTGGGACCAACTATCAAAGTTAGTACATATACCAATTTTCATAGAAATCAGTTTGGCCATTTTTGCATGATCATGAGGTAACACACATATAGCATTTATAGCAATAAAGCAGGATATGACAGAGAGGCTTGGTCCCCCTGGCACCCCACCTGTATCTGCGCCTGGCTATCTGGGTAACATACATATAGCATTTATAGCAATAAAGCAGGATATGACAGAGAGGCTTGGTCCCCCTGGCACCCCACCTGTATCTGCGCCTGGCTATCTGGGTAACATACATATAGCATTTATAGCAATAAAGCAGGATATGACAGAGAGGCTTGGTCCACCTGGCACCCCACCTGTATTTGCGCCTGGCTATCTGGGTAACATACATATAGCATTTATAGCAATAAAGCAGGATATGACAGAGAGGCTTGGTCCCCCTGGCACCCCACCTGTATCTGCGCCTGGCTATCTGGTTAACACACATACAGCATTTATAGCAATAAAGCAGGATATGACAGAGGGGCTTGGTCCCCCTGGCACCCACCTGTATCTGCGCCTGGATATCTGGGTAACACACATATAGCATTTATAGCAATAAAGTAGGATATGACAGGGGGACTTGGGCCCCTGGCACCCCACCTGTATCTGCGCCTGGCTATCTGGGTAACACACATATAGCATTTATGGCAATAAAGTAGGAAATGACGGGGGGGGGGGGTTGGTCCCCTGGCACCCCACCTGTATCTGCGCCTGGCTATCTGGGTAACACACATATAGCATTTATAGCAATAAAGTAGGATATGACAGAGGGGCTCGGTCCCCCTGGCACCCCACCTGTATCTGCGTCTGGCTATCTGGGTAACACACATATAGCGTTTATAGCTATAAAGTAGGAAATGACGGGGGGACTTGGTCCCCTGGCACCCCACCTGTATCTGCGCCTGTTTATCTGGGTAACACAAATATAGCATTTATAGCAATACAGTAGGAAATGACTGGGGGGCTTGGTCCCCTGGCACCCCACCTGTATGTACGCCTGGCTATCTGGGTAACACAAATATAGCATTTATAGCAATAAAGTAGGATATGACAGCGGGGGCTTGGGTCCCCTGGCACCCCACATGTATCTGCGCCTGGCTATCTGGGTAACACACATATACCATTTATAGCAATAAAGTAGGATATGACAGCGGGGGCTTGAGTCCCCTGGCACCCCACCTGTATCTGCGCCTGGCTATCTGGGTAACATACATGTAGCATTTATAGCAATAAAGTAGGATATGGAGGAGGGGCTTGGTCCCCTGGCACCCCACCTGTATCTGCGCCTGTTTATCTGGGTAACACAAATATAACATTTATAGCAATACAGTAGGAAATGACAGGGGGCCTTGGTCCCCTGGCACCTCACCTGTATCTGCGCCTGGCTATCTGGGTAACACTCATATAGCATTTATAGCAATAAAGTAGGATATGGCGGAGGGGCTTGGTCCCCTGGCACCCCACCTGTATCTGCGCCTGGCTATCTGGGTAACATACATATAGCATTTATAGCAATAAAGTAGGATATGACAGGGGGGGGGCTTGGGCCCCCTGGCACCCCACCTGTATCTGCGCATGGCTATTTGGGTAACATACATGTAGCATTTATAGCAATAAAGTAGGATATGGAGGAGGTGCTTGGTGCCCTGGCACCCCATCTGTATCTGGGCCTGGCTATCTGGGTAACATACATGTAGCATTTATAGCAATAAAGTAGGATATGGAGGAGGGGCTTGGTCCCCTGGCACCCCACCTGTATCTGCGCCTGGCTATCTGGGTAACATACATGTAGCATTTATAGCAATAAAGTAGGATATGGAGGAGGGGCTTGGTCACCTGGCACCCCACCTGTATCTGGGCCTGGCTATCTGGGTAACACCCATATAGCATTTATAGCAATAAAGTAGGATATGGCGGAGGGGCTTGGTCCCCTGGCACCCCACCTGTATCTGCGCCTGGCTATCTGGGTAACATACATATAGCATTTATAGCAATAAAGTAGGATATGACAGGGGGGGCTTGGGCCCCCTGGCACCCCACCTGTATCTGCGCCTGGCTATCTGGGTAATACACATATAGCATTTATAGCAATAAAGTAGGAAATGACGGGGAGGCTTGGTCCCCTGGCACCCCACCTGTATCTGCGCCTGGCCATCTGGGTAACACACATATAGCATTTATAGCAATAAAGTATCGTATGACAGCGAGGGGGGGGCTTGGGCCCCCTGGTACCCCACCTGTATCTGCGCCTGGCTATCTGGGTAACACACATATAGCATTTATAGCAATAAAGTAGGAAATGACGGGGGGCTTGGTCCCCTGGCGCCCCAGCTGTATATGCGCCTTGTTATCTGGGTAACATACATATAGCATTTATAGCAATAAAGTAGGAAATGACGGGGTGGCTTGGTCCCCTGGCACCCCACCTGTATCTGCGCCTAGCTATCTGGGTAACATGCATATAGCAATAAAGTAGAAAATGACGGGGGGTCTTGGTCCCCTGGCACCCCACCTGTATCTGCGCCTGGTTATCTGGGTAACACGCGTATACCATTTATAGCAATAAAGTGGGAAATGAAGGGGGGCTTGGTCCCCTGGCACCCCACCTGTATGTGCGCCTGGCTATCTTGGTAACACAGATATAGCATTTATAGCAATAAAGTAGGAAATGACGGGGGGCTTGGTCCCCTGGCACCCCACCTATATCTGCGCCTGGATATCTGGGTAACACACATATAGCATTTATAGCAATAAAGTAGGAAATGACGGGGGGCTTGATCTCCTGGCACCCCAACTGTATCTGCGCCTGGCTATGTGGGTACCATAAGTAGTTATAGTCCCTCCTTAAGCAATTGGATTAACGATATTTTGGCCGCTAAATGGCGTTAGTGTCGCCGTTGATGGTGGGAAATTTGAAAATTTCAAGATGGTGGGAAAATTTGAAAATTTGAAATTTTTCTCGCCATTTTGCGGTTCATTTCAAATTTTTAAATTTCCCGCCATTGACGACGAAAATTTGAAATTATTTTGTGAGAACGTTGTTAATTTCAAATTTTCAAATTTCCCGCCATGAACGGTGCGCCACGCGACACTGACGCCATTCGTTAATCCAATTGCTTAAGGAGGGACTATTTTATTTATTTATTTATTTATTTATTTATTTATTTATTTATTTATTTATTTATTTATTTATTTATTTATTTATTTATTTATTTATTTATTTATTTATTTATTTATTTATTTATTTACTTATTTACTTATTTATTTATTTATTTATTTATTTATTTATTTATTTATTTATTTATTTATTTACTTACTTACTTACTTACTTACTTACTTACTTACTTACTTACTTACTTACTTACTCACTCACTCACTCACTCACTCACTCACTTACTTAGTTACTTACTTACTTGCTTGCTTGTTTGCTTACTTACTTACTTACCTACTTACTTACTTACTTATTTATTTATTTATTTATTTATTTATTTATTTATTTATTTATTTATTTATTTATTTATTTATTTATTTATTTATTTATTTATTTATTTATTTATTTATTTATTTATTTATTTATTTATTTATTTATTTATTTATTTATTTATTTGTTTATTTATTTATTGAGAAGATACATTGAACATTACAAAATTATTGTTGAACACAGAAACAAATATTTGATTACAAATCTGAAAAAAAGCAGGAATGATGGTGAATAGCGTTATGGATTAACATAGTGTATTTTTTCTTACAAGTTAAAAAGAAAAAGTAGTGAATGGTAAATTGCGAAATAGATTAACATACAAATGTTTTTTAGTGGAAACAAAAATACAGAACAAATATATTTAATAAGTTAAAAGAGCACATTTTTTTAATGCACTAAAGTTCTTAATGCGTATGTCTCACTAGAATAATTTTGAACTGCGTGGTGCACTGGAGATTGGAAGTTGGTTGGATGTCTTCGTGCTCGCTGCTGCTGCTGCTAAACGTTGATGAATCGTAGATGGGTTCTGTGACGCAGGAGAGCATTAGGTGAGAAAAGTTTTGCGGAAGTTCCTGGTCGAAGGTTGGTATGTAGATGGGTATGACGACGTCGTTGTTATGGCATCCTGAGTTCGTTCCTCTGTTGGATATATAAGGGTTTTTGCTGTTACCAAGGAATATGGTGCAGCGAGCGTTTTCTTGACGATGTTGAGTTTTGACAGGTAGATATTGGATGTGGAGGACGTCGGCATCTTGGATGTCTAGTTTTACGGAGACGATTTTGACGTTCCCGAAGAAGGTGGTGTAGGAGGATAGAATGCGTATGGGAGAGGGAAGATTTCCTTTGCTAGAGAGTTGAGCGGTGAATAGGAGTTTGATGGTGAGATTGTTTCCCACGTTGAAAGGATCTGTTTCACAGGACATTATTTTTTGGAATAAGGGGTAAACTTGACGATGTACCTTTTGAATCCACTTCGAAGTTTTTCTTCGCCACCGTAGATGATGCAGAAGGATGTTGAGTTGAGTTTGCTGATGAGTTCGCTAGAGGCCTTGGCGAATCTGGTTGGTAGGAACACTTCGGTATCGTTGTCTAGTTTGGCGACGAGTTTGGTTCCATGGATGGTGTCGAGGGTTTTAACGCGAACGACACGATACGGTACGTTCTGTTGAAGCGAAGATACGCTTTGAGTGTCTGCACTGTGTGATAGTTCTTCTAGTTCGTTAAGAGCTTCCAGGGACATGTTGGCACAGATGGCAGTTTTTGACAAACGGTGCAGGGCCGTCGATGTGAGTGTTTTGTGAGGGTAAGTTGTAATGTTGTGTGCACCTTCGAAAAGGAGCACAAGCCTGCTGGTCGGCAATAGAAAGTTGGTTCCAAACGAGGTCGACGTCGTTTGGAGGGTAACGACGAAAGATGATATTACCGTTCTGCAGCAACACTTGTCGTTCCTTGGGCAGTAGCACTTCGATGCGTCGCCCGTTTTCCAGAAACTTTAGGAGGACGGAGTAGCAGGTGCAGTTGGTGTGGAGCATCTGCTGCGGTACTTGCGAAGAAGCTGTTGGATTTGCGCGTTGAGTTCGGCGAGATCTTCGTATAGTCCAAGTTGACACCTGGAGCACAAGTGCGTCAGACGAAGACGGAGATTGCAGCTGCACAAGGGGTGAAAGCAGAAGGAGCAGTGGTAGGTCTTGCACGGTTCGCCGGTCGTTCCTCCACGAGAGCTCATCTCCAACTGAAGGCAAAATGAACCGTATATGTAGATAGAGGCATCCGGCGGGGAAGCGCTGAGTTTGCGATCACACAGACATCCGTTGGTGGGGGGGCGGGGAGGGGGACGTGGTGGGGAAGGGGATGGGGGAGGGGATGGGGAGGGGAGGGGTGGGGGCGGGGTGGGGAAGGGGATGGGGGAGGGGATGGGGATGGGGGAGTGGGGGAAGGAGATTGCAATATCACATCCACCGGATGTGACGTGGCACAGGAAAAAAACCGTTGATAGTTTACCACCAACAGTAATCTGATTGGAGGATCTTGAGCGTCTGGATTTTGAACGAGAACTCTGTCTTGATAGACGCCAAACATCCAATCGCCGAGAATGTGATCTGCCCTAATATAGGTCGGCCGCCGTTAAGGATCCGCTCTTGGTTTCTGCATTTTGTCTGTCGAGATGTATTGTTGCTCGTAGAAAATGATGTTAGGGCCGTTGCGGGAACGAATTCGAACCAGTGGACCTCGTTGTTTTCATCGCTGGATGCTTTGCGCAAAATCAGACTTGAGATAATGCTCTGCCTCCAGGAAAGTCCTGAAATTAGTAGAGCGTACATATTTGGTGAACTGCGTGAAATTCATGTTGTCGAAGGGCACACCGGAGGCATGATGGTGAAGCATGTACTTGCGGTATGCCATTATCTGATTTTGAACGTCGGCCTCCTCTTTCTTTTTGTGACAGAGAATGTCTGTGATAATTCGCTGCAGGCTATCCAGCACGATCCACCTTGGTGATTGATCGTCACGGTGACCCCTTGCAGATCTTTGAGGATGATCTTTAGCTTTCCAAATACATTTTTGATGAGAACGAGGACGCCGTTGCTGACTGGTAGGATTGGAGAGGGCCCTGTCCGGATTCAAAACGGCGTTGAATGATAGCTTTAATATCGACCAGATTTTGCCACTGTATCGAACCCAGGACCACTGCGTTGCGCTGCCCGCACTTTGCAATGGTGACCACCAGCTGGTGCGGCGACACGGGTGAAAAACCCACACACACGAATTTGCTCTGTTTTGGATTTAGGAAGTAGATGTCCGACAGAGGTCCCACTACGTTGCTGGGTTGGTGGTTAACCTGTTATTGTTCTGTTGGAGCGGGACTAACGCTGCTCACGAGTTGCATAACGTCGGCATCGGGGATGCGAAGTTTCCTTTTTGCACGGCACTTGTCGTTGTTTGCACTGAAACAAGAGAGAGAGACAGAAATGAACCGTTTCGAATGCATGTGAAACGAAAACCAAATGAAAAAAAGAAAGAAAGAGACGGTTGAGCACTCACCTGGTTGGCGTCTCTCCCTGCGCGTTCTCCATGACTGACTGCGATGGACGGTGCGACTGAGGGTTTTATAGCAACGGAAGCGTGTTAGAAAGCACAGACAAGAGAGATGGTGATGATACATGCGAATAGCAAGTCACGATGTATGGGCGTTTCAATGCGGCAGCTTCTTACCTGCAGAGGTTGGCAGGACTGTTGAGCGTTACAGCACTTTGCTTGCCATACGCGTTTGTAGGTTTTGAGAATGACGTTATCATTATGGGCGAAATTGCAGACGAGAAATTTGGAAAAGAATTTAACCTTAGGAAGACCGGAACAGCGGTGGGAGAGATAGTCGATGACGTAATGACCGCAGGTGGTGCTGTCATGACCTTGCAGCCTTCTGGAGTTAGTGGACCATCGGGGACCGCAGAGGTTGTTCAGAAATTGAATACAATGGGGCAAGATGGGGCCTATTCCATAACTGTCAAAATATTCTCCCTGACCGTTCTTTTCGACAAAGATGCAAACCCAGTGCTTGCCCGGTTTCGTGCTGGGATCCGTGTTGGCGACTAGAGCCAAGAGAAGCCTTCTAATGGTATGAATTTTGGGAAGCTTGTCGGAGGGGTAGACGCCCGAAAAGTGAGGACGCGTGGCGGGGCATGTCGATAAAAATTGTTGTATTTGAAAGGTGTTCATGATACCAAAATGGAGCGGTTAGCGTCTATTTCGAGAGTGCGGTGAATTTCCGCCAGCAACAAAAGTATAACCGGTTCTGCCAAGGTCTTGGCAAAACCGATGCTTATAGAGACGGTACCGTGGCGCTGCCCCGAGATGTGATATTCGTTGGCGCTCATGTCGGCCGTTAGATCGAAGGCCATTACCGTATATCCTGCGGGGTATGCTTGTTTGGAGATGGAATGCCCTTCATCTTTGCAGTGAATTCCTAGACCGTCCTGCAGGGTCTGAAAGCATCGCAGATAGTGGCCGTTTGAAAAGTCGGGTTGGAGCGGTTGGGATGGAACGGGTTGACCGTTGACATAGAGCTGAAAGGAGTTCAAATTGAAGTGCTGTAAATTGTATGGGTTTTTGGTGACATCGCCGGAATAAGCCTTGTCGGTGACCATGGCCACGACCACCCTTCTGGGAATTTGCCCTATGAAGACGTCGCTGAACGTCATCGCCCTGGATTCCTTTGGAATGCTGAGGGCGTGAAAGCTGACATCCTTGAGGTGATACTTTGCATTGCTCTTGGCCAGCACGGCCTGGTGCGCAAGCTTGATGGTTGGCGAGGGTCGTACTGTTTTTATACGCAGGGTAGCAGACTGGATTTTGGCGAAGCCCTTAAAGGTGGAGACGTCGGAAAACATAATTGCGGCGAGGCAGGAGTCAGTTTGATGGTCATGCTGACGTTGTTCAGCATGAGCTTCTCCTGTCTGAATAGGGCATTGGAAAGTGGGCCTATGAGTTGAACGACGTTGCTGCCTTTGGTGAACCCGTGACGCCACTGAAACCCGGCATTGGCGACGAAAGAGTCCATGATGCCCGCCGTGTCCTTCTTCCACAGGGAAGATTCTAGCTTGGAGTTCATGGCATCTTCGGAGTAATTGAGAAGCGTCTCGAAATAAGTTCTGTAGGGGTAGCCGGCTTGAGGTATGGATACGATGACGTTGTTCAGCGATACCTCGATTTGTTGAAACAGGGAGTTTAATGCATTGTTGACGAAAGTGGCGTTCACTTCCGGTTCGATGTCTACTCCTTGATCGTCTACGATGCTCACAGCGAGTTCGAGCACGACGAAAGTCAGGTCTAGGTAATCGTCTGCATTTCCCGAATAATGAAAGGTAATTGGCGCATTCTTCATTAACGTGTTTTGAGGGTTTAGGAATATGATTCGAGATTCCTCGATGCTCATCTGAACGGGGATATCCTTAAAGAGATCCAGTTCGGAACGCATGATCACGGCTTCGTCTGTCATTATGAGAAGACGTCCTGAACCTTGCGCCTTCCGCGTTTCGGCTTCGACTGTTTGCCACGGCTGCGTTTGGTTCGTTTTATTCTTTTGATGCGTCTCAATCCGGAACCGAGCATAGCATCGATCTTTTCGTCAGCCTTTCGCTTTAAATTGGACCCGGCCTCCTTCAGCCTCCGCTTCAGGGCCTCCTTCGGCGATGTTCCGGACGCGGCGACATCGGACAGCACGTGAGCGCCCGCTTTGAGCGCTTCCTTCCCGACAGCCTTTGCACCGCTCTTTAGAAAGGGTAGTACCCTTCTGAAGAGTCCTCCAAGAGCAGAAAATAGTCCGCTGCCTCTCTGAAATCGCTTTCCCCTGTACAGAATGAAATCGCGATCGTCCAATGCGCCACCCGCCTGATTAAGATAGTACTGTGTGACGGTCTGCACATCCATTATTGCGGTTTGGGTCGGAAAGCGAGAACTATAGTAGAGGAAAATCCGTCGGCAAATGGCAAGAGATCGCCATAACCGCTCCTTAAATCTATGTTGACCGTCTTGAAGTCCTGTTGCACGAGGGGCACCCAATTTTGGGGAAAGAACGTCTTTTCGTCGGTCATGTAAGTGTTATTGCTTCTCTCGTATTCCACCGCCACGCTCTCTATCACCTGGACGAAGGTATCTCCCACCGCTTGCGGTGCGACTAGGTTGCAATATATGAACATTTCGTAAGGAAACCCCATATATGGATCTACAGGATGTTTGGGTCCTGCCTGGAGAATGACGTTGGTATAGGGTTCGAAGCCTAACATCTTGGCCAATGTCGGAGTCAGCATCAAACTGTGAATGCGATGCAGGGGATCAGAATCGTGCTCGCCGGACCTCGGTGATGGAAGGCTTTCCCATTGTGGCGCGGAGGGAGTGTGGGGTGGTGGTGGCTGGGTCGAAGAAAAAGTGAGGGTTTTGGGTTTTCGAACATTTTGCGCTACTCCGGAGGGCTTTTCGACTGGGTGAGCCTGGATTTCGGCTTCGGGTTCATGCTGGGGCTCGTCGTTCAAGGTTTCGTATTCGGAGGGAACGTACGATATAGCCGTGCGCACCACGTTCTCCACGTACCCTTCGAAGGATGCGTGGTGCAATCGTGTGACCGTTGCATTCACGCTTGCCGTGTTCTTGCTCTCGTCGAAGAGGAAGAAATTTTCTACCGACAATTTTCGAGAATGACGTCGTTGACGAGTTTCACCAGGTCTTTAGGATGGTGCACGATGCCTCGAGGGATTTGCAAGCTGAACTCGGAATGCGTGGGAAGGTGCGTCATGGTGTATTTGGTGCCCGTGACGCGGGCTTCGTCCGGGGAGACGTAGAATTTCACCGGACACCTGACCTTCTGCAGAGCCACCTCCCATTCCCCCTGTAGGACGATCCTCTCGGGCAAGACGTTTAAGAATCTTGCCGTGGTGTTATCGGTAAAGTGATCCATCGAAGCATTGCTCGCCAGCGTGAGGGAGAAAGGCTTGGTCTTGATCATTCCGAATCGATGGTCGAAGCCAGGACCCACGAGTTGAATTTGGCCGGATATCCCTTCCACTTCACCAACACCTGTTTGTTGCGCCCTCTGCCTTTAGTTTGCAAAATGCTGTCAATTTTGAAAGTTTCGGGGAGTGCGACCTTCTGCAGCTCTTCGGTGTAAAATACGCCGTCTATGGCTTCTCCGGCCAGATCCTTTAACTTATATACCACGGGTCGACCGCAGACCACCTCGACTATCTCGAATATCTCGCCCGTCCAGTTCTGCTCGTACCCCTTGTCGAACTTCATTTTCTCCTTGGAAATGCACACGTGATCGCCGACGATATATTTGAGTCTGCTAGGCCGCGGCAGACGCCTGTCTCCGTACAAGTTGCGGTACACCTGCAAGATGTTAGACTCGTTGACCTGCTTGGGCGCCATCTTTATGGACCTGTGATGCGAACTATTGTACGACTCGAGTAGGGCCGGAAGAACCTCCACGTACCTGTAAGAGTTTTTGTGAGTGAAATATCTCCACATCTTGGTCTTCAGGGTTCGGTTAAACCGTTCCACGACGCTGGCTTTCACGTTATTTTTGGTGGTGTAATGCTGCACGTTGTACTTCTTTAGAAAGTCGCGAAACGTCTTGTTGGTGAACTCGGTTCCCTTGTCCGTCTGTAGGACCCTGGGAACTCGCTGAGAAATTATGGAACGAAACGCCTCCGCCACCTCGGCGCCAAGTTTCGTTTTTAGAGGAACGGCCCACGCGTATTTGGAGAATACGTCGATGACGGTGAGAATGTAAGCATACGGCTTGTTATGTTCTCTGACGCTGCTCATGACGTTGAGGTCGGCTTCCCAGAGATCGTCCATATTGGTCACGTGATAGTATCTGGTGGGAAACCGCTTTTTCACGGGCTTGTGCAAAGTATAACTTTCCTGGGTTCGAAGGAAGGACTCGATGTTGGTCTTTGACTCTCCGGTGGCCTTTCGCAGGGACTTCACCATTCCCAGGCCGGCATAATGTTCCGGTTTGGCATACAATCGCCTCAACGCAGTCCATTCCTTCATCGCTTTTTTTTCTTTTCTTTTTTTTTTTTTCTTTTTTTTTTGTTGTTGTTGTTTTTCTTTTTTTGTTACAGGGGCACCCAACGGAAGGGGCGCAATTGATACTTGGAGGTGGACGACTTTGACTTCTTTCTCTTGCGAGGGGATAGAGGGTGTCGTTTGATCGTCCTAGGAGCGACCTCGTGCTTTACCCGCACGTCTCGGTCCACGTCCTCGTAAGCATTGTCGTCGTCGTCGTGATTGCTAAGGAAGGGTTGTCTCACTTGTGACACCAGATCCAGATATTTCCCCAATTTATATTTTACCAGACGCCACTTTTCGTCGGCAGACAGTTTTTTGGCTCGCTGTACGTTCTCCATTTCTTTAGCTAGACTGGAAATGCTCTTTTCTATGAAGTGAAGCTTTTCCGCGGTTTTCGGCAACGGGGCGGCCACCACGACCTGTCTCCCGTACTTCATCCTGCAAATCTGGACACGAGAGCGCTACCCAGGGAAGCTAATACGGGGAGCAGAAACGCCGGTAGAAAACCTCCTTTTTGAATCAATATTTTCTTCTTTTTCTTTAAGGGAACCCGCTTAAATACCAACTTTCTCCAAGACGCCTTACTTCTCTTCAAGCGATTTAGGCACTTCTGCGGAAGTTGCACGTGACCTCTGCACACGTTGAGCATACATTCGCAAATGGCCTTTATCAGATCTCCGTCGGCATTTTTTAACAATTTTTTGCGCTGAGGCGCCTTCGCCCTGTCTAAGGCCGTCAAATTCCCGTGCTGTCTCGTTACGAGCGGACTGCTCAATTTGGCAATGCTCAACCTTTCTCTAGCCATGATGGCAAGGGGAATGAGGTTCGCGTTGTCCAATGCGCCTTATTTAACGTGTCAAAACAACTTGCGAATGCATGTGGAGTCCAGAAACACCCGCTATATATATAGCGAAGAAAAACAATTTTTTTTTTTTGGATCAACGGTCTCGGTTGGGTATGAAATAAGAGAGCGTTTCGTCCGGAAGGACGCCGGTTCGATACCTGTATCGGTCGGGCGTGTATTGCGTGCAATCCAGCACCAGATATCCGTGTGGGTGTTGGGTAGCCTTTTCGAAAGCCTCCAGCAGAAACCTAGAGTTCCTGGGTTCGATCTGCTGGCACAGTCTTTCTATCTGCATTATGTCTCTGTTATTCTTGAAGACCACGATGTAGTTTGCATTCAGAGATATGTTCCTATATTTCTGCCCTTGTGGAAACACGTTTTGCAGAATGTACACGATTCCGAAGTGCTTGTGATTAGAGTCTCTGGTGAAAAAATTGGACACGTTCGTTCCGTCGCCCTCCGCCATCAGGTCGTCCAAGATAACCAGAAAGTTCTCTCCTACATCCTCCAGTTGGGGAATGCCCGGGTGGGCCTTGCACTTCCGAGGCAGGTCTTCGAGCCTCGGCTAGTACTCCGGCGGGTGGCACCACAGCACCCTTTTTGGGCGCTTGTCGAACATGCTGTCGGCGTGACGTATGAGGTTTTTCACGAAGGTCGATTTTCCGCATCGCGACGGCCCCGCCACCAGCATCGTGCTGGGAAAACTAAACCGTCTCAACTCAGTTGGTCGTCGTCGCATCATGAGGGTCTTGGTTCGAACTGACCCCGCAGGCGCACCGGCTGTCTCTATTTATCCCGTACCCTTTTGTAACCGAAAGGGTAAGAGTCGAAGTCCTCGGCCGTTACTCGCTTGGTCACCAGCATGCGGAAAGTCTTCACGCAGGGTTCGGTCACCAACGTCCACGACGGTTTCCACGATATCTGGGTGCCCGTCAACGTCACCGTCTTGTCGGGGTCCCGGAGCACCGTGTTCCGAATCACCTCGGCGTTCACCAGCTGCAAGTTGCCCGAATTCAATGTAATCCCCTTGACCTTGCACACCGAGAAGGTCTTACCCGTCTCCGGGGACCGGATCTCCATGCAGTAGCTCTTCGGCCCCGTCGACGCAAACCGGGAGATGTACGACCCCCGCCCGTACTTCTCCAGCTCGTCCGTCATGTCTCCCAGGAGGCGTCCGACGGACGGCGTCCATTCCCCCGGAGTGGCGGCGGCAACGACGGAGTCGGTGGTGAAGTAGCACACCCGTTCTCCGAGTCGCTTCAGGTAAGAGTAGAGCACCAGGCGGGCGTGGGCCGTGGTGTAAGCCGCTATCACGACATTGGCGGTGGGGTTCACCTTGGGACTCTGCTCGCAGTATCTCCACACCACGTACATGACGTCGTCGGTGACGGGGACGTAGGTCTGCACTTGGACGCGCGGGTCGTTGAGCAGCTCCAGGAGTCGATCGTACCTTTCGACGAGCTCGCACGTGGGGAGGTTGTCCCTCTGACCGAGTTTGCCCCAGAAGCTGTTGAGCATCAGCTTGGCGAGCTCGCGCCGACCGGGGTTGGGTGCGATCACGTGGTGATCTAGGGCGACGTCTTCGTGCTCCGAGAACTCTCTCAGTTACCGCTCTCTCGCGTCCTGCGTGTCGCAGCTCGAGGGCCATCCGGAGGCTTCCGTCTTGATCTTCAGGAACTGATCGACGTAGGCCTCGAACAGTCCCTTGGCTCCGGTGGCCAGGTCGTACTGCACCACATCGTACTCCCAGATCTCGTGGACCTGGAGGAGGCGATACCCCTCCTCGAGGGTTACCTTGACTTCGTCGACCACCCAGGTGCCCTTTAGGGCCCTCTCGTGCTCTTGGTGTTCACACTCGTGTTGGTTCTCCGTCTCTGCACAAGCGCGACATAGCGGAAACAAGAGCTTGCCGTTGATGCGCACCGGCAGCACCGGGTGGTACAGGTGTTGCGGCGGTAGAACCACGGCCTTGATCAGCCCGCCGCGCACGTCTTCCAAGCGCGGAAAGCGATCCACGTGGATCTTTGGGTGGCCGACGGGGTAGGGTTTGGTCTTGTTCACGAACGGGTACAGGCTGCACACGTCATAATAGAAGATCTTCCTGTCCCCCTCGGACTCGCAGTACGTCTTGGTACAGTTGGTGCGGCCTCCGTAGAAGGCGTCTCTGGGATTCAGGGGTTCGGGTACCGGGAAGTCTCTAGCGTGGCGCTCGAGCTCGCGGTCGGCCTTCATCATGGCGTTGAACTCGCACTCCCACATTTCCACCACGGCGTAGCCGGCCCGTCGGATCTTGGCCGCGACCTTCTCTGTGCTCTCCAACCTGGAGGCCATGGTTTCGTTGGCCGTGTTGTATATGGGGGCGTGGCGATTGTGAAAGCATCGCCGGCAGCCGTGGTAGAAGCATCCGTGGAAGAAGTACGCGGTTCGGTCTTCTTCTCTGTACCCGTCCACCTTGTGGCCGGCAATGTTGACTTCGCGTCCTCTCGTAGCGTGCTGAATAACACTATTATTTTGTGACTCTACCCAAGTCAGCCATATGCATGCTATGCGAGACTGCCTGTCCGCTATTCGATACCCGCCCACGGGTAAGAGGGCAATCTTTTTCGACGGCATGAAGCGCTTCCTGTACACGCATATGCAAGCCTGAGCGATGGTGACGCATTCCCTAAACGGATCTATGCCGTTCTCGTCTAAGAATTCCCTTCTGAATTTGGAAACTCCCCGACTGAGGAGAAAGACGTCCATTTTACAATACGTCACCATTTCCGCCTTCATGTCGAAGACGTACTCGGAGGCAACCTTTTCGTCGTGCCACTGCTCGAAGGCTCTTCGGGTCTCTACCGACATGCCTTCGGGGCAGAAATACTTTTGATCGGGACTGGGACCGACGTAGTGCTCGTTTTGCTTGGTGTTAAACAAATATGGAAAATAGCCTTTGCATTCCTTCAAGTCGAAGGTCTTCGAAAACCGAGATAGTGGCATGGGTATGAAGTTGAGCGAGTCGATAAAGGTGACGTCACCGTATCTCATTCGGTATATCTTGCCGCCGTTCATAATAAGCTCCGGCGCCCATTTTAAATGCCCCACCATGTACTTTAATAAAAATTGGCCGTCGTAGGCTCTGAGGTTATGAGCCACCACGATGACGTCACAGGCTGCCAACCTCGGCTGCGCGATATGCTCGAATAACTGTTTTACAGGGTCGTTCGTAAATACCCATTCTTTGGCGCCGCACTCGGTACAGTACGCCATCTTGTGGCGTTCGTCAATGCAAAGCGGACAGGCTTGGTATAACACGCACACGTTAGGCACATGCTCGTAGGTGTGTTGTTTACCGGTATAGGGCACGTTTTGAGTACATTCGAGGTCTATGAACATAAAGACATATTGTTTTCTTTTGTTCTTACAAGCATACGGTTGCATAAAGCACAAGTGATTAGAATCGACGTGCGTCTTGCAATGTTTGCAGTATTTTTCCCCGCACTCGAGCGAGGTTTTTCTATATCTCAAATTCACCAGCTTATTACAAGACGCACACACCTTCTCCACGTCGCACACCGATAGCTGTTTGGGATAAAATGCGCCTTTCTTGGCGTGATTCGAATAGCACGTAGGCCCCTTAAAGTCTCTGTTGCACGAAGTACAGTGTATGTAAGCATCGAATCGTGCATCGCATTGCTGGTGACATTTACAGCACTTGGCGTCGCACCTATGGTATTCTCTTTTGTGTGCCGAGGGATGGTGACATTGACGGCAATAGTATCTGCATTTGAAACACTTGTTAAGGTCGACAATGGCGTTAAAGTGTCCCTCGTGAAACATAACGTCAATGTGTTTATCCCATTGCTTATCGGACGCGTACAACACGTTTTTGCCGGTATGATCCCCAAACGCAGTCACAGAGTAACCTTTTAACTCCACATCAAAGCTTCTGACGTCATCTATCGTGCAACTCACGTTACCTTTTCCCACGCGCTCGCACAGAACGTCGGCCTTTTGTTTTTGCAGAAATTCTGAGCGTCTCATCGTTGTATAATTGACGTCACAATCCACTTTGGCTTTGCAAACAACAATGGCTCTTGCTAAGCACAATTGGTCTTTGTTTTTAATTTCTACAATGCCTTTGTTCTCGCTGCAGGCATCACATGGTCGGTAACACGATCCCGTGACCTCTTTGGTCCACACGAAAGTAACTTTCAGAGGGCCGCTAAGCAAGAACTGTTGGTTGCTTTGCATGACCCTTTCGAGGTTCTCAATGACAGCATCCGCGTTCACTTGTTCTGTTCGTCTCACACTCATGTTAAACCCTTTGTCCGCCAGTTTTTGATCGGATATGGATATTCCTAAATAACCGGGTTCGTGGTCTAGAAGGTTCTCCTTGGCAAAATTTAGAATATCGTTAAATAAACGCGTCACCCAATGCTCGGGGTTTGCATATCTAGGGGCAGGGTTGACGGAAATTTCTGTTTCGGTAAAGCCTGAAAATAGCCTTTTCATGGATATTTCGAACGTAGGCTGCGAGGATAGGTCTTGACTTACCACCGGTTCCGGTTCCATGTTGCGATACCCTCTAAAACCTTTTCTTTTTGTTTTTAAACACACACACAGTTATTCCAAAACTCTTTGGATGCGCTCTGCAAAAAAAAAGTTTTTAAAAAAATTCGTATAAGGTGTGATTTTATGTTATAAAGTTATAATAGCCGTATAATTTCAACCCAGATCGCTTTCAATTCGCTCTCCGGCAAACCGCTTAAACACCTCTCTCTTTTAAAAAACAAAACAAAACACAAAGGACTGCTTATCGCGACCCACAATTTTCGGTTGCTCAGTCCGTTAAATGTCTCATTATCAAGTACAGCGAGCTATAATTATGTTCTGGCCTTATGAACTCTGAAAGCAAACCGTTCACTTCACATATACACACGTACAAAACAGGTAATGTAATACTATCCTAGACGCACTCAAATAGAACCGCTGAAGAGATAGCATACGCCCTCTATTTATGCACAAGGAAACGTGACACTTCCGGTCAGTCATCGGCTCACGTCTTGCTAGGAAAAGTAGGCTACGTGTCTTTCTGACATAGCTAAAACCAACTCCTGCACACGCCACGAGTTCGCTTCTCCCCCTCCACCCCCCTCCCCTCCTTGCCTCGGTATGTCAACAGGCGCGTGCGCAAGTCCAGTGTTTTTCCAAGAAAACCCCATTTTCTTCAGTGATTTTCGTGCACATTTCCAATATCGTTTAAAGTGCCAACGGTCATATTTCGTAGCAGAAATCTCAGCGGTTTTTAAACTAGCATCTTGCCTCGAGTGTTATACAGTTGCTTGGGCGATCGTCATGGGATCTTTCTCCGTGTCAAGCGAAAACTTTCTTTCCCCATCTACTGTGCGTGTGTAAAGAGAATTGCATCCATGTTTGTGCAGCAGAGTGTTTTGTTTTGGATTGTGTTTTCCTGGTGTGTTTATTTTGTTTACTTTCTGTTTTATAAGAGTTTTTAATTAAATCTTTGTTTAAGCTATGTGCATGCACAACCAAAGTTCAACGTCTCATAGTTGTTGGGATAAATCGCCAAACTACGGGCAACAATGCATATCTCAGCTAGTATAATCCATATTTTTAATTATCTTGTTATCTTAACTTGAATCAAGTGTATATTCCTTGGTATACGCTTTTAATCGTAACAGGCTCACAGAAACTTGCTAAGCTGAAAATCAAAACCACAAATGATACAAAATACACTTGTTGTAACATTATCAATTCCCAATATATTCTTTGCTGTCGGTTTTAATTTTCAAATACCTTATATTTCTTTTTTTTTGTGATAATTCTCCGTTGTCTTCTATTCTCCGTCTTGTGTATGAAATAGTTTGTAGAAGGAAGGGCAGTGAAAGTTCTCCTAAATTAATACTATACTTCTGCAAACAATTCTGATGTGTAACATTCAAAATGCTGTTGCACTCAATATCCTTATTTTCATAGTTGTTAATAATATATTCATAAGCTTCTTCATTCTTTTCCCAGCTATCGATAACATTTGTATCCCGCTAGTATTAAAATAATAAGAAAACAATTTGCTAACGCTTTCCTCTCCAATAAAAAAAACATCAGCGACCGTGTGTGTGTGTGTGTGTGTGTGTGTGTGTGTGTGTGTGTGTCTGTGTGTGTGTGTGTGTGTGTGTGTGTGTGTGTGTGTGTGTGTGTGTGTGTGTGTGTGTGATTTGACAAGCAAACAAGAAAAAACAAATAATTCATTATTGCTCTGAACTATGCTATATTCACATATTTGTTCATTTTGCGCCGCTGTGTGTCTACTTGTAATGGTTTGCTTAACATCATTAAACTATTCCATATTTCAATCAACTACATGTTTAAGCTTTTATTCTTATATGATGTATTTCGAGGTAATCTGTCGGGGTATATAACACCTTATCGTAACTGGATACCCTGACAAGCGCTCACAAATGCAAACGTCGACAAGTTCCGACATGTATGCGGCGTGTGTCTGTTGGCCGCTTAAGCAGTGAGAGAAACACGGTCACATATCCCGTAGCCTTCTGTGTTGGATCGAAATGCAGATCGGTTTCAAAGTACGTAATTGCCACGGAACGCCTGTGTGAGTATGAAGACAAGTTGCATATTATCTGCCAGCATTTTCTATCTGTGTGAGAGACTCATATGAACGCCTTCTTTAAAAGGTATGCCAAACATTTTTAAAAAGCTTCCTAATCAGCTCTTGAATTGAACATTTGAAATCTACCACTTGGCGGGAAAAATTTCAAATTTTCAAATTTTCCGCCATCTTGAAATTTTCAAATTTCCCGCCATGAAAATGCGACACTAGCTCCATGCGACACTAACGCCAGCTAGCGGCGAAAATATCGTTAATCCAATTGCTTAAGGAGGGACTATAACTACTAACATACATATAGCATTTATAGCAATAAAGTAGGAAATGACAGAGGGGCTTGGTCCCCTGCCACCCCACCTGTATCTGCGCCTGGCTATCTGGGTAACACACATATAGCATTTATAGCAATAAAGTAGGAAATGACGGGGGGGGGGGCTTGGTCCCCTGGCACCCCACCAGTATCTGCGCCTGGCTATCTGGGTAACGCACATATAGCATTTATAGCAATAAAGTAGGAAATGACAGAGGGGCTTGGTCCCCTGGCACCCCATCTGTATCTTCGCCTGGCTATCTGGGTAACACCCATATAGCATTTATAGCAATAAAGTAGGAAATGACAGGTGGGCTTGGGCCCTCTGGCACCCCACCTGTATCTGCGCCTGGCTATCTGGGTAACATACATATAGCATTTATAGCAATAAAGTAGGATATGACAGAGGGACGTGGTCCCCTGCCACTCCACCTGTATCTGCGCCTGGCTATCTGGGTAACATACATATAGCATTTATAGCAATAAAGTAGGAAATGACAGAGGGGCTTGGTCCCCTGGCACCCCACCTGTATCTGCGCCTGGCTATCTGGGTAACACACATATAGCATTTATAGCAATAAAGTAGGATATGACAGGGGGCCTTGGTCCCCTGCCACCCCACCTGTATCTGCGCCTGGCTATCTGGGTAACACACATATAACATTTATAGCAATAAATTATGATATGGGGGGGTCTTGGTCACCTGGCACCCCACCTGTATCTGCGCCTGGCTATCTGGGTAACACACATATAGCATTTATAGCAATAATGTAGGACATCTTGCAATATTAATAAGAGAAGTGGAGCATTTAGTTTCTAATTTGCTTTTAATTTAGATTATATATATACATTCTAATTTTCACAAATATCTTAAAAGTATGGCATTTTAATCAAAATTGTTATAACAATTTTTGAGAAAATAAAAATAACGAAACTGTTCCATGTAAACGTTATTTGTGTGTGGGGGGGGAGGTTGAGTATCTTTGTATGGCATCATTGGAAGACGCTGGACCTAAATAGGAACCAATTTTGGTATTTAAACAAGATATTCACGTTATAGGTAACTCATGCAAAATCTTAGCACGTGCAACATGACGAACTTGAGTATCGGGTCAGTTATTTATTCAACGTTTCGTTACATTAGGTACCACGAATATACGCGCAACTAGAATTACTTTTTTTGCATGAGGGAATCTCAAAATTCGTACTTCCTGTGAAATCCCAATCCTATTTTTTTTGGACAGAGGACAATACTTGCGGTAAATAAGTGATAGGGAAAGCAAAACTGGATTCAACATCATTTGCAATGGATGGAACCCTCTAAAATAACAAACTAGCTTTTAGAATATGGAAAAGAAGAGCTTATGATATGAGATTGAGAGACCGGTATTTTCCCGGAGGTTGCAGCATGAAATGGAACGTTTCGAGGACTGAGGAAAGGTCCTGGCCACACGTCACTTTATTGAAATATAAGCAATTCACTCGTCCTAACTTTCACTTGACTTAGTTATAAAAGCATAAAACCATGTTGTACACGCCATTGTTAATATGTACGTAGGACAATAAATGTATCAGTTCGCTAATGATAGAAAACAACTTTCTGATCGACAGCTTAGCTAGGAACATTTAGTTGACTTCCCTGTACGTTACAAAGAAATAATAAAGCACTAATTACCTGATTCTGAAATCGATTTGACCAAAATTGTTGATTTCCAAACCTTCGTTGTTTACTAGTAACGTGGGCTACTTTTTATCTCATTGAAGTTGGAAGGAGATATTCGTCATAAAAATCACGCATTGCATCTCATTCGTGCAGTGAATATTACTGAAGCTATGTGTACATTGTCAGTTACATTATAAATGCACAATGTTTTAGGTAGTTGAATTTTTACACATTGGCGGCCCCCCCCCCCACTCCACACGATTTATTCATTTTCGCTCGCTGTTATTCATTTGAAACATATACTAAACAATGAGCCATCGTCATGGCAAATTTAAATATTATTTAATCAACAACCAGATCTGATTTTCAACTACGTGCAAAATTCTTCTCGTGAATACTATTTGGAATCAAAATTTTGAACATGGGCAATCCTGAACTCAAACAAAATACATCAAAGGCAAGTGTTAAATCCAGAACTGTTCAGCAAAAACAAGTTTTGCTAAGAGCGTTAACAAATATGAGAGAAACTCTTGTGAACAATCCAAACGAGGACAACCTATGGATAAATATGTCCGGAGTGGAAAGGGAAAAGATGATAAAGGCATTAAAAGATCTTAAAATTGTAAATTCTGCCTGTCGGAGAAGAAGAAGATGTTCTCGAAGGAGAAGAAGTTGTTCAAGAAGAAGGAGGAGGAGGAGAAGTTGTTTAAGAAAAAGGAGAAGGAGAAGTTGTTCAAGAAGGAGGAGAAGTTGTTCAAGAAGAAGGAGGCGAAGTTGTTCGAGAAGCCGGCGTCGTAGGTCCAGGTGCCGCAGGCGAAGCGAAGATGGGGATCTATAAGTAATGTACAATTCGAAATCAAAACCAAGAACACTATGCATCAGTTCAATTTGAGTAAACAAAATTAAATAATGTTTGCAAATGATCTAAATTATACAAGTTAACATCACTCAATTCGGTAATTAAATAGTATATATATAATATATATTCAAGTGTTGAACTAGTAGAAGTAGATGGCTGTCTGATATCACATCATCCTATTCATATAGTACACATTTCTAAGTTCCATATGCAAATACCATCATGTTTCTTTCATTTAATGCTCAGTATTTAGCGGAACATGATGTAAGTGCTCCCCCCCTCACTTTGCAGCAAAATTATAAATATGCACAAATTCACTTGTTAAATCCATTTCATAGAAGAAATACAGACCGAAAGTAGAAATGTGTACAAGCTCCACATAAAACAGGTAGATAGGTACCTAAAGTTTCAAATCAGCACGACTTTATAACTGACAAAGCGATACTACTACAACTGTAGGTATCTACATTAAGATTGCGGACAACCGACTCACTTGACCTTCTCCAGGTGTCGTTTGCTCCCTCTCGCTGCTAATATGACTAATAAAACCCCTTGTAGAGTGATAAGGCCTTAAGCCGCAAAGTGTTGCCGAGAGATTGAGAGCCCTAAACAGCAAAACGTGGCCGTAGAATCGGTGAAACTAAACCCCAATGATCCAGGATCAGGGGGAAAATTGGGTTAAATAACGGGTGATATGTAAGAAATTTGATACAAATAAAGTGAACGGGTACAAGAACAAGAACTTATTTATTGGAAAAAGCCAAAGCTAAAAACCTCTCAGTCTAACGGATTTCAATCCCTCCATTAGCTTTGCACTCGCCTCCGCGGATGCGCTATAGTGGCAAGATGGCGTCATATTATTATCAAAGAAAGCGTTGTAAAAAGGGTCATAGGCTCCAAAAGTTCTAATATCAACTCTAAACGCAACTCCTAAGGGCCAAAAGTAGTTTAGGCAAGATTATTTTGTCTGTAGTTAAGACCTGCAGCTCCGTATTATTAAAGTATTGATAAAAGTGAAATATAAAGTTGTAATTACCTCAGGAGCGTTGTTTGGAGTCGATATTGTCCCTTGCAGAGCCTGGAACCATGGACGTCGCAGACTGCGGCGCCCCTCCCCCCATCCTAGCGAAGCCCATGCCTGGAACACGGCCGCCCTCCATTTTTACACGTTTTCTATTTTTTCCCCTTTACCTGATTGATTACCCTCCCCTTATGCTGGACTTACACACCTTAGCACTTACAATTTAGTGTCTAGGCTGTCGGGGAGCAGACAGAGTGAACACCTGGAAGCGGGTGGTCAGCCAAGAACCAGGTATGATAATGAGGAAGAGGATGCTATGAAATGCAGACGAAATCGATGATTGGAAAAGTGATAATGGAAACAATTGGTGGATTTCTTTCAGAGGAAAATAATGGCGCAAGGACAACAAACATGGAACGAGTATGCGTGATAGGGACTGTCAACCTAGATGAGAAGCGAATACTGCTAAATTGGCGATGTTTTAAATTGTGTTTAGTCTTCTTGAGGGATTGAATTATAATCATACTAACAACTCACTCTCTATATACCTAACCTAACCTCCTGTGAACCAGAAAGCTGACAAAGTTGAAAAAGTGGTACGCATTTGGCCCGACATGATTTCCAAGTTAACTTGTAGATGCCACTTGTGTATGTTGCAAATGCACAGCATAAGACTACACTGAAAAATGCTTATCCAAAGCACGCGAGCTGCGTTCTTAATATGTTTATGATTCACGTTCATATAAGCTTAGGTTTGTGCATCAGACACAGCGAGGAGACTTGGGCTGCACCACTGCAGTATTGGACCACATCTGTCTCCAGCCGACCAGAAATAACTTCCAGGTATGTATAATACCCTTACTTATTGGTAGGTACCCTTAAAGTTGGTTCCCCTACACATAACAGGCTGGGACAAGGACGTGGTAGGGACACAATGTCATTATTGTACAGTTCCCACTTATAGTTCCTATCCATTTCGGTAAAGGTAGGGCCCAGTAGGGCCTTTGTAGTAGGTATAATCTGTGGGTAGGGCCTTTGTACCTAGCCATCTACGCGGAACAGTACTGGCGCATGCGCAGTTTTATTGCTGGTCGGCTACCGGAAGCGATGGAGGGGTTATTGCCAACCGAAAATACGACGCCCTGCGCAAGGGCAGTAGTGCCAACATTGCATAAATGTAACTAGTTCAACAATCGTGTATTTATGCGTGTATTAGTAATTTAGGTAGTGATCCGTTAGTATTGTAACTGCTATTCAATACTTTAAATACGTACCGTAACGTATGGCTGGCATTCGGATGGAAATACACGTTAGGAGCTCCCCTCAATAAAAAATACACGTTGCAAGCTTCCCTGAATAAAAACAAAGATACTTTCTCTAATACGTATTTAGAGAAAGTATTCCAACCAACATTTTCGATAGCAGATTTCGTTGAAAATACATCATTTGAGAATTCCTGAATGTAAAAAGATATTTTTAGAAAAAACGTTCGTGTGTGGATGGGGAGGGGGACGTGTGAACAATATAACAAAAACAAAACGTTGGTTAAATACTGGACTTGGTATATAGTTCTGCATCTTCCTAGAATGTGACAAAGATTTTCAAGAAAATCCCCAGCCTCATATTACGTTCCATGGAACTTTTTTTCAAAATTTTAATTTTCTCAAAATGTCTTACAATTTTAAAAATACCATATGGTTAAGATCATTTTCTCAAAAAGTCTTACAATTTTAAAAGTACCATATGTTTAAGATATTTTCAGGATAAGTGAAATTTATATGTTGAACTTTTTGTAAATAGTCTCTGAAATACTCTTTATTCTGAATGGGGGCCCTAATGACCAAGTTGTCAATGGGCCCTTAAACCTGATACGCTCACTCACTGAATAACTTTTGCACAACTGGTAAATTGTAAGAGATGCACAAAAAAAGTATATCTCGTTAAAATACGCAATTTATATCAAATAATTTTTTTTCTGTAGATTAAATTATTTACCAGATATTCAGTTTATTTGTTTGCATTTTAAAATACCTATACCTTCTCAAATAGGAAGTAATTAGTTTTTCTTTTCTTTTTCCTTTCCTTTCCTTTTTTTTTTTTTTTTTTTTTTTTTTTGTTTTTTTTTTGTTTGGTGTTTATGTTTTGCAAAGAGAACAGGACTTTAAAGCCCTTACATAGTGACTGAAAGGATTTGATACTATCGCTTTAAAGGGTAGGATGAAACTGAAAAATTCAATGGCATGGCCAAGATTTTAACCATTGATCTACCGGTTACCATCTGGTTACTCTAACCACTAAGCTATCATGGCCAACATACCGACACGACATTGAATTCTCCAACTCACACGCACTTTTGTTGGTAAACTACAAGGAGATCTTAATCATATGCGATAACATATGCACCAGCCCTTGAAAATGTTCCCCAAGTTGGAAGTAAGAATCTAGTGAAGGTATCCAGCAAATTCTCATTGCACATGCACCAGCCCTTGAAAATGTTTCCCAAGTTGGAAATAAGAATCTAGTGAAGGTATCCAGCAAATTCTCATTGCATATGCACCAGCCCTTGAAAATGCTCCCCAAGTTGGAAGTAAGAATCTAGTGAAGGTATCCAGCAATTTCTCATTGCACATGCACCAGCGCTTGAAAATGTTCCCCAAGTTGGAAGTAAGAATCTAGTGAAGGTATCCAGCAGATTCTCATTGCACATGCACCAGCCCTTGAAAATGTTCCCCAAGTTGGAAGTAAGAATCTAGTGAAGGTATCCAGCAAATTCTCATTGCACATGCACCAGCCCTTGAAAATGTTATCCAAGTTGGAAGTAAGAATCAAGTGAAGGTATCCAGCAAATTCTCATTTCACATGCACCAGCCCTTGAAAATGAACTGTAAAAGTGAACTGTTAAAAATACTATGTAAATAGTAGACTCTAAGGAATACTAGAATATTATGGAACTAGTCAACTGCAAATTATCTCTGAGTGTAAATGCAAAATTGTAACTTGCTTAATGTTATATAGTGCAAAATTTTGTATTAAGTATTGAAAGCATGTAGTGTTACCTCTGTAATGGGAGTTGCTGATAATTGTCAATAAAAAAAAGAAAAAACAAAAAGCACACACAGACAGAGACACACACATGCACACTCATACACAGATACACACACACCCACACACACAGACACACGTACAGATACACACACAGACACACATACAGACACACACATACACGCGCACACACACATACACAGATACACACACATGCACACACATACATACAGATACACACACAGACACACATTCACACATACACACGCACACACACATATACACATACAGATACACGCACATACACACACAGATACACACACAGACACACGCACCAGGTTAGTCTTCTCCTGATGCTGTGGATTAAGAAGTTATGCAGTCCTGATGTTTTACAGGCCATGCCATGAACACTGTCCACTGCATCACATCACATCAATTCCAGCCAAAATGACTGCTTTCTAGCGCAGCGCTGTAGTAGTAGTAGTAGTAGTGGTAGTAGTGGTAGTAGTGGTAGTAGTGGTAGTAGTGCTAGTGGTGGTAGTGGTGGTAGTGGTGGTAGTGGTGGTAGTGGTGGTTGTGGTGGTAGTGGTGGTAGTGGTGGTGGTGGGGGTGGGGGTGGCGGCGGCGGGGGCGGGGGCGGCGGCGGGGGCGGCGGCGATGGTACTGGTGGTGGTGCTGGTGGTGGTACTGGTGGTGGTGGCGGCGGTGGCGGCGGTGGCGGCGGTGGTGGTACTGGTGGTAGTACTGGTGGTGGTGGCGGCTGCGTCGGCAGAGGGGGCGCCGGGGGCGGCGGCGGGCGCAGCGGTCGCAGCGGCAGTCGCAGCGGCAGCGGCAGCAGTCGCAGCGGCAGGGGCAGCAGTCGCAGCGGCAGCGGCAGCGGCAGCAGTCGCAGCAGCGGCAGCGGCGGCAGCAGCAGCCGCAGCAGTCGCAGCAGCAGCAGCAGCCGCCGCAGCAGTCGCAGCAGCAGCCACAGCCGCAGCAGTCGCAGCAGCAGCATTAGCAGCAGCAGCAGCAGTCGCAGCAGCAGCAGTTGCAGCAGCAGCGGCAGCAGTCGCAGCAGCAGCAGTCGCAGCAGCAGCAGTCGCAGCAGCAGCAGTCGCAGCAGCAGTCGCAGCAGCAGTCGCAGCAGCAGCAGCAATCGCAGCGGCAGTCGCAGCGGCAGCAGCAGCAGTCGCCGCGGCAGTCGCAGCGGCAGCGGCAGCGGCAGCGGCAGCAGCCGCAGCAGTCGCAGCAGCAGCAGTCGCAGCAGCAGCAGCATTAGCAGCAGCAGTCGCAGCAGCTGTCGCAGCAGCAGCAGTCGCAGCAACAGTAGTCGCAGCAGCAGTCGCAGCAGGAGCAGCAGCAATCGCAGCATCAGCAGTAGCAGTCGCAGCAGCAGCAGTCGCAGCAGCAGCAGTCGCAGCGGCAGCAGTCGCAGCGGCAGCAGCAGCAGTCACCGCGGCAGTCGCAGCGGCAGCAGCAGCAGTCGCAGCGGCAGCGGCAGCAGTCGCAGCAGCGGCAGCAGCAGCGGCAGCAGTCGCAGCAGCAGCAGCCGCAGCAGTCGCAGCAGCAGTCGCAGCAGCAGCAGCCGCAGCAGTAGCCGCAGCAGTCGCAGCAGCAGCATTAGCAGCAGCAGTCGCAGCAGCAGCAGCAGCAGTCGCAGCAGCAGCCACAGCAGCAGTCGCAGCAGCAGTCGCAGCAGCAGCAGTCGCAGCAGCAGCAGTCGCAGCAGCAGCAGTCGCAGCAGCAGCAGTCGCAGCAGCAGGAGTCGCAGCAGCAGTCGCAGTAGCAGCAGCAGTCGCAGCAGCAGTCGCAGCAGCAGCAGTCGCAGCAGTCGCAGCAGCAGCAGTCGCAGCAGCAGCAGTCGCAGTAGCAGCAGCAGCATTTGCAGCAGCAGCAGTCGCAGCAGCAGCAGTCGCAGCAGCAGCAGCAGTCACAGCAGCAGCAGTCGCAGCAGCAGCAGTCGCAGCAGCAGCAGCAGTAGTCGCAGCAGCAGTCGCAGCAGCTGCAGCAGCCGCAGCAGTCGCAGCAGCAGTCGCAGCAGTCGCAGCAGCAGCCGCAGCAGTCGCAACAGCAGCAGCAGCATTAGCAGCAGCAGTCGCAGCAGCAGCAGTCTCAGTAGCAGCAGCAGCAGTCGCAGCAGCAGTCGCAGCAGCAGTCGCAGCAGCAGCAGCAGTCGTCGTCGTCGGCGTCGTCGTCGGCGTAGTAGTCGTAGTAGCAGTTTTTTTTGTAGGCAGGGGAAAAATCTTCAAAAGACACCGCTGTTCCGGTGAGTTGGGTTCCTACCAACTAAAAAACCCCTCCAGAATCGTTAGAGTAACTTCTTGGAACTACCTGGCGGTATTACTTCAAGAAGACGATTCAAGATGTTAGTTGTCTATATAGGTCGGTAATTGTCTTACGCATCGTTCATCTCTCGCTTTTGCGAGACAATATGTCATGTGCGAACTTACTTATTGTTTGCTAATTAGTGCTAGACTTAAGCAAAAAGGGGACGACATGTTGAGGCGTGAAAGATGTCATTTTGAATTCAGCTTGTTGTCTGAGGTTGCGCTATCTAATGCATTCAAAAAACGTGTGTTCCACTGTGTCCACCTTCCCACAGTAGATGCACTCATCTGAGGCACTAAGGCCGAATCGATTGAGGTAATGCCTAAAGCAACCATGCCCAGTGAGAAGCTGTGTTAAATAGAAGTTTACTTCTCCACTCCGGCGACTAATCCAAGTTATCACGTCCGGGATTAAACTCTTGGTCCAATGTGCAGTTCCATCATCGGTGTCCCAAAGCACTTGCCATTGTTCCAACAGTTGTTGACGAGCATCGCTCTTGCTTATGTCAGTCTGCTCTCTTAGAAGGCGTTCAGTGACCAAGAGAGAAATTGGAGGCGTCCTTGCCAGAACCAATAAAGCCTTTGTAGGTGTGGTGCGATAGGCACTTGTGATACGAATTGCAACCTTCCATTGCAAACTCAGGAGCCTGGTGGTGTAGATCTTCCGGTCTAGTGCTTTTCGCCATATACAAGCACCGTATAGTAGGATAGATGTCACGACCGAGAATAGAATTCTTCTGCTGCTTTCTCTCGGTCCTCCAGTATTGGGCATTATTCGACTTAGATGAGCTAAGGCTGTTCCTGCCTTCGCCACAACGGCCCTTATATGGTGTCCCATATACATATTACGGTCTAAATGAATACCGAGGTACTTGATTGTATTCTGACTAATGATGTGTGAGTCGCCAAGTCGGAGACAGATATTTGGAGTCTTCCAGCCGCCCACAAGCAGAGCCACTTCTGTTTTATGTGGTGCTAGTTTAAGTGTTTCGGAGATTAGGTAAGAGTCTATAGAAGCCAGCGCCAAGTTGGCTATCCTCTCCAATGTCGATGCTTCGTCAGCAATAGCAACGAGTGCTAAGTCGTCTGCGTAGGCCGTCAGAGTGATTCCCTGAGGCATGGTTAGTCTCAGGGCTCCATCGAAATAAACATTCCATAAAAAAGGACTCAATACGGAGCCCTGTGGGACGCAGCACGACATTGCCATTCGACTATGGGTTCCAACTAGGAGTGATCTATCTTGTAAGAAGCTTGTTATCATATTGTACAGGTACGGAGTCAGATTCCGTGAACTAAGCTCTTGGAGAATACCGCCCCAGGGTGCGGAATTAAATGCATTTTGTACATCTAGCGTAATAAGGGCACATAGAGACCTCCGTTCTTGGGATTGAGATTTTACTTCCTCACCAAGCTTTTGAACTCTTCTCAAGGCTGTTATAGTAGATCGTGTAGCTCTGAAGCCATGTTGGGCATCAGCCAGCCCTCCACTGCGTTCCAATTCCGAGTTCAGCCTTTCTAAAATAAGTCTTTCAAACAGCTTCCCCAGCACACTGAGCAGGCAAATCGGGCGATACGTGGTGACGTTTAGATCCCGTTTCGATTTCTCTATCAATATGAGTCGTGCCAGTTTCCACTCTGGAGGAAAAATACCATTTATTAATAAATGATTGAACATTTCCAGGCACCTCTCCGGATAATTCTTGATGACTGCTTTAACTACCATAGGGTGTAGGCCATCCGGACCAGGTGCTTTGTTGTCTTTGATTTTTCCTGCGGCAGCAGCAAGTTCATCTAAGGTAAACAGAGGTATTTCCTCCTGGGGCACAATACGTTTAGCCCAAGAGATGGGAACGTGAGCTGGAAATAGTGTCCGTGCAATCTCTAACTGACGGGTATCAGCCAGGGAAGCAGAGTGGCGAACGAAACTTATTTGTGGCAATCTTGTAGCCCTGACCCCAAAGGTCGGAGTCAATTTCGGTGAGGATTTCTTGCCAAGCTACCCGTTTGGCTTCTAATATGGCTGTCTTCAATAGGGCTCTACTTTCTCGATATTGTTCCCAGCATAGGTGTTTTTGAACTTCATCGTCCCTCTTATTGGCCCTTACCATGGCACGACGTCTCTGTAGGGTCTGACGTCTTTTGACGGCTATCTCATCAGACCACCAATATGCAGGCTTTCGAAAGTTTGTGAAAGACTTCCTGGGAAAAGTATTATCACAGGCCTGCTGTATAAGATGGGAAAAATCCTTGGCCATTAGAAATGCTTCTCCGTGTGATGAGAGTAAACGGTCTATCTCTGTAATTAACCTTGGGAGGCATTCCGGTGTTATCCGCCAACCTGTGGGACGGGAGCGATGACCCAACTTATAAGAAGAGTTAGTCATCAAAATGTCAAAAACTATGTGTTGGTGGTAGCTCAGCGTCTCTTCTTCCAATACTTCCCATCGAATTACCCTCTGAGAAATATTACGGGTGCTGAAAGTAATGTCGATATACGACTCACTATTACCTCGTACAGAAGTAGGAACCTGTCCACAATTATGAGTGATGAGATCCTCTTCAGACAGCCACTCTGCTAAGGCACGTCCTCTGGCATCTTCCACAGGAGAGGACCACTGATGCGATTTAGCATTAAAATCTCCACCGACCATAATCTCCTTAGTATGGTTCTTCATTGCCAGTCGTAATTTGTGTAAAATGTGGTAAAAGCCAGCAAATCCACGTTAGGAGAAATGTAGCAACCGAAAACAACCATAAACGGTGTCTCGATCCACACAAACCCCTCCCCGTGTCCTGTACGTAAGACCGGAATAGTGTTATTGGAAATGTGTATGGCAACATCAAGGTTTCGATCGACATACCATCGTTCTTGTGTGACTTTGGCTTTATTCGGTTCAGCCATCAATGTGATGTCCACTTCATATTCTATAGCCATCTGTTTCATGAGGTCCATGGCTTCTCTGCCTCTGTCAATGTTACCTTGAAGTATACGAAGAACAGAGCGTTTATGTATGATATCTCGTCGTGAGGTTAAGTCATCCTGCTTAGGGGAGCCTGCCATCAGTTCCTTTTAAATTCCGGGAGCGTGCATCGTTAAATAGTTTTCTGTATTTAGGACAGTTATGGGTGCCCATCTTGTGACCTCGACGAGCACATGACAAACAGTATGGTTCATTGACACAATCAGCAGCCAAATGACCATCTTTACCACACTTTAGACAAATATCTCCTCGAGAAGGACCGGAGCAAACATTGGCACGATGACCAAACTCTTGACAACGGTAACATCGTGGTATTGGTACTCGTTCCTGTATAGGTCGCGCGTTACTTCTTGACGAATGAAAATTTTATATGTAAGGTTGAATGCGAGTCACTACTCAGCTTTTGCGGGAACGTTAGCATTGAAAGAGAGCGGAGGTACAGTCTGCAGTGAGATGACGCGCATGCTTCTGAGCTGAACCAGTACAACACTACAAATAAATTTATCACACTTCCAGTAATATCAGCCACACGTATTATGCACTATACCTCTATAACTGTTTCCACTTAACCTTATTGCATTTCTTCTATTCCCGACATTTCTCCCTCGTCTTCCTTGTCTGAATTGCTGTTATTTTCGTTGTATGCATACATCCGTACCGCACAAAACTTTTGCAGTCGACTGTATAGATAAGCGTGACAGAGGAAAACAGAGGTGTCTGTTATCGTAGCATAAACATTTGCTGACCTGTTTATTAGGGGTAGGCTCGCTCATTGGATTTCTGCTCAAGGTCATTCGTCAAGAACGAACGCGCAACCTATATCTTGCAAGAGCACCAACCAATACGTACATGTCCAAGTTTCAGAAGTTTCTGCGCTATTTCTGGTTGGACAGCTACTGTAGCAATCTGTCCATCTGTTGCTGTGGGTCGCATGGATTTCACCTGAATACTCTCTGAGGTCATATATATAGCGCGAGAAAGTGCCTCTTGCACTTCGGAGGATGTAGTAATGGCGTCAATTCCATGAATATGAAAAAGTTTATTATTTCGATTCGGACAACGTGTCGCCGTGTTTGATACTTTGGCGGCTATAGCAGAGCGTAAGGTCTCTGCTTGGTCATTTCCACCATTGATAGTCATGAGTAACTCTCCACTGCGGGTTTTCTTAATAGTTTTCACTTCTACACCAATGTCAGATATGTTCACCTGTTGTTTAACTTCCTTTAACAGGTCGGCATAAGTTCGCTGTCCAGGAGAAACAATAATAGCCCCTGTAATCTTGCGTGTTGAGGAAGGTCGTGAATTACGAATTTGATGCGGCCCTCCAGGGCCGGTGTTATGTTGCCTGGGAGCATGTAGTATTATCTTAATGCCAGAGTCCAGAAACACATATTCACGGACTTTTTGAGTCCAGGAGAGATCGAATCCGGCAGGTAACGGTATTCGAATTTTCCGACGTCCATGTTTCCTAGCCAAAGTTTTCAATTTCATCAGTTTTTCTAATAAAAGGCTCAAGGTATCACTCGGTGCTGGAGACTGTGCAGTTATAAGCTTATATATAAACCGTTCATCGGTCCGAAAACCTCCCTCCATAGGAATTTTCGTACTTGTGAGATAACTTACGCCTGTATACTCCGTATCTAAGTCTTTGAGATCCAAAAGCTCTGGAGTAGTAGTAGTAGTAGTAGTAGTAGTAGTAGTAGTAGTAGTAGTAGTAGTAGTAGTAGTAGTAGTAGTAGTAGTAGTAGTGGTAGTGGTAGTGGTAGTGGTAGTGGTAGTGGTAGTGGTGGTGGTGGCGGTGGCGGTGGCGGTGGCGGTGGCGGTGGCGGTGGCGGTGGCGGTGGCGGTGGCGGTGGCGGTGGCGGTGGCGGCGGTGGCGGCGGTAGTGGTGGTGGTAGTGGTGGTGGTAGTGGTGGTGGTAGTGGTGGTGGTAGTGGTGGTAGTGGTGGTGGTAGTGGTGGTGGTAGTGGTGGTGGTAGTGGTAGTGGTAGTGGTAGTAGTAGTAGTAGTAGTAGTAGTAGTAGTAGTAGTGGTAGTAGTAGCATTATTATTATTATTATTATTATTATTATTATTATTATTATTATTATTATTATTATTATTATTATTATTATTATTATTATTATTATTATTATTATTATTATTATTATTATTATTATTGTTATTGTTATTATTGTTATTGTTGTTATTATTATTATTATTATTATTATTATTATTATTATTATTATTATTATTATTATTATTATTATTATTATTATTATTATTTATTATTATTATTATTATTATTATTATTATTATTATTATTATTATTATTATTATTATTATTATTATTATTACTATTATTATTATTATTATTATTATTATTATTATTATTATTATTATTATTATTATTATTATTATTACTATTCTTATCATCATCATCATCATTATTAATTGATATTATTACTATTAATATGATGATGGTGATGATTAGGGTATGCATTTGCATGTTCTTTCATATGGGCTAAAAATGTATGCTTTTACGTTATGTGCACGAATTATGAAATTTTCAGTTATATATGGTGCATATAACTGCATATTGTCTTGATTTTGATAAATGCATATTATTTCAATATTATAGCGCGTATATTGCATATTTTAATGATTTTTATGGTTTTTTATTATTCTTTCGATCTGGATAATATTTTTCATATTGGTAGTATTGCACATGATGATGCAACTCAAGAAGATTTCAATATTATAGTCCCTATATTGCATATTTTAATGACTTTTATGGCTTTTTTTATTATCTTTTTCAATCTGGACAGTATTTTTCATATTGGTACATGATGATGCAATTCGTTAGGTGGAGAAAACTAATGCTGAGTCATGTTGTCATGCAGTGAATCCTCTGTTTCTACCCTTTCATTATATGTATGTGCGTAGAGAATAAGCAGTGCGTTATCTGAGAGGTTTATATTAACAAATATAAAGTGCAGGTCAACGTTTTGAGCAGCACGTTTGCCTGCCCACCAGCAGTTGCATCGTGGTCATCAAACGTAACAGTGTTGTGAACTGGTTGCCACCAAATTAAATTAGGCGTATAAAATGTTAAAATGCTCTTCAGATGCCGAAAATAAAACCAACCTCGAGTGCTAGATTAATTAATTTACAAAAAGAGTTTTCGGGTGACTTAATATCTACAGATAATAGGGTACTGTTTTGTGAAGCGTGTGAGAAAAATATAGCGAGTGAGAAAAGATTTCAAATAGTTCAGCACCTAAACACAGCAAAACATAAGAATTTAATCAGAAAACTCGCAAACAAAGAACCTGTTCAAAAACAGCTAGTAGAGTGTTTAAGAAGTAGGGTTACTGAATTTTCCTATGACTTGTGCCAAGCATTTTTAGCTGCTCATATTCCCTTGTTCAAAATCAATACTCCGACATTTAAAAACTTTCTTGCCAAGTACACTCGACAATATGTGCCTGGAGAAAGTACACTGCGTAAGACTTATGTAGGACATTGTTACAAAAACGTATTGTCACATATACAAAATGAATTAGCGGATCAGTTTGTGTGGCTGTCTGTTGATAAAACCCCTGATTCTGAGCGCAGTTCTGTTGCTAATATAATCTTGGGTGCTTTAAATAATGAAAAAAAAAAAAAAAAAAAAAAAAAAAAAAAAAAAAAAAAGATGACGGGGTATCATTTGACTGTGGTTGCATAGATTTTGCATCTTCCTCTAATTCGAAACCGGTTTAGATTAGGCGGTCTGGGACACCTTCAGCCTCCTGGCTTGAATAGCCGTGATCGTTGAGGCAACACGTAGTGCACTGGCCACGCACTCAAAGCCTGAGGTCATGAGTTCGAGTCTCGGCAACTACAGCCAAATGTGCCTGTGGTAAAAGACGGGGAGGGCCCACGTAAAATAATCGGTGTGGTGTCACGCGTGGATGACGGGGTATCATTTGACTGCGGTTGCATGGATTTTGCATCTTTTCTTAAAAAAACACTGCAATATAAATTGTAAAAACAAAATATTTTTTTACAATTCAAATACGTCTCAAATACGTATGTTTAGTTGGTGACAGACAGTATAACAAGAATATAGCATAAAAACAGCTAAAACTAGTACAAATAGGAAAAAAAATGCCCATGTCCATTATCATGGATACCGAAACTGAAAGGGTTAAGTTGTTTAGATCTACAGCACCTAATATCCGACTTCCTCCTGCACCAGTGTATACTCATGGGGAACATGGGTCGATGCAGTTTTATATTATGCTGAGCACATAGAAATGGTCGAAGAGGTTGTTAATTCATTGGACTCAAAAGACTCTTCATTAACTTCATTAATAGAAACTGCAAAATATTCTGTCAGGCACTGAGTTAAAAGAGGATCTTAGTTTCATATCTGCCCATTTTTCTGTCTTACCAACAGCCATAACGGCATTGGAAGCTGTAGGATCTCCCTTGCATGAATCACTTACTGTCTTTGAAAAAAGAATATGTGAACTAATTTCGGTTCCTAGTAGCATAGGACTAAAAGTGAAAGAGAAAGTGAATTATGTAATTTCAATAAATTCTGGTTATAAACAGATGTGTGATATTCGAGACATCCTCGAAAGAAAACCATCTATCACACCAAGAGACTAGAATCTCTCTGTGAAGCAGTTAACATCATTTAAATATGCCCCGATAACATCTTGTGACGTGGAGAGAAGTTTTTCACGTTACAAAAGTGTTTTGCGGGACAACAGACGAAGTTTTACAGTTGAAAATTTGTGCAAAGTGTTGGTTGTGAACTGCAATTTAGCAGCTAATACTAGCAGTAGGACCACTTCGCTTCAACCTGTAAGAAATAAGGTAACTTGATTTATTATTTATACTAACTCGTCTTGTCTACTGCAAAGGAACATTAATTGTTTTAGTTAAATAGTGCATATTTCTTGGCATATTTTCAAGTTTTTAAGAGCATATTGGCACGCATATTTCAGTGTTTTTTAGGGCATGAACTTCCGAGCCCTAGTGATGATCATTGTTATTTTTATTAATTATGATTACACTAGCCTGTAAAAAAACCTTTCCCCCGCCGGTTTGAGATTTGAAAGGTCATGTTAACTAATTTCGATGTGCTAAGTTGAATGGTATTACATTTTTTCTCTATCACGTAAGGTTTTTCTACAAATCGCTAAATACTATAATGAAAATAATGAAAAATGTTATTTTGATGTTAAAAAGTGCGCCATAAAATAAATAAAAACTGAAAAATTTCTCAGTAAACAATACAAACAAATACCTACAGGTCGCGCGTTACTTCTTGACGAATAAACATTTTATATGAAAGGATGGATTGCGAGTCACTACTCACCTTTTGCAGGAACTCTGGCAGAGAGAGAGAGAGAGAGAGAGAGAGAGAGAGAGAGAGAGAGAGAGAGAGAGAGAGAGGCGGGGGAGGTACACTCTACAGTGAGATGACGTGCGTTTACCCACATGCTTCTGAGTTGAAGTAGTACAACACTCAGATCAATGTATCACACTTACTGTAATATCAGCTATACTCCGTTCATCTAGAGATTAGAGGAGACGTAAACAAAGCCACGTGCGTTTTGACCACAGCGCGCCCTCTTGACGCTTTCGCCGTGTAAATAGTCCCTTGAAGAAATAATGTTACTGAGGTCTGAAATGTAATTTAATGTTTGCTAAAGCATGTACTAAGTATACTAAGCATACTTTAACTGTAAGAATACGCAGTTAAGTGAATTTGTAACCAGCCTAATTCATTCTGCGCGCGCATTATTCAGTATGACAGTAACAGTAACATGGCGGAACAAGTGAGTGTTGTAAAACATAAGTGCGGCAAACCGTTGCGAAGTGGTGAAAAGACAACAATATTGAACATATTTAACAAGTTCTGCGAGAAATATCCCGAGCTTTCTATCGAAGACGTGATGAAATTAACATCCGAGTTTACTGGTGTGTCAGTTGCAAGTATTTACAGTACACCCAAAGAAAAATCGTCTGTTGGTGAAGATACCGGTAAAAACAACCACGTGCTAGATAAATGGTGGATGTAGTTTGCGACGAATTTGTGAGTGTGAGATCTGTAATCCGTCGAAAAGTTCACCAGTTCTTTGTTAACAATGAACCACTACCTTAAACAAAGTGCTGTTGGTAGTTAACTCTGATCCCGATCTTCCAGATTTAAAACGAACTTCCCTCCACAAGCTGCTTCTAGAGATTGGTTTTGAGATTGTGAGCAGGAAATGAAAAAGTGTTATTGTGGACAGAGATGACGTAAGTAGCAGTTAATTTTCATGTGCTAGATGTTATTTGGATCACGTAAATATATCCTTTAGTAGTGTAAAATGCATATTATACCTACGCGTAGCGGTAGGTAACCGTGTTGCGTCATTGTGAAAGCACGTGGCCGCGGAGTGATACAAACCGGTGCTTTGTTTATATCTCCTCTAATCTCTTGATGAACAGAGTATACACGTGTTACTCGCTATACCTCTATAACTGTTTACACTTAACTTTCTTGCATTTCTTCTATTTCCGTCATTTCTCCCTCGTCTGAATTACTGTTATTTTCGTTATCTTCGTCGCTGCTTTCCATTCCACTATCTTGGATAACAATTTGCTCAATCCTTTCTTCCACGATGGCATCTTTATTCCAGTATTCTTGTTCAATTTGTTCGACATGATGGCATGCCTTTTCCCTTCTATTTGTCCAATTTCCTCAAAGCTCTGCCTGCAGAGGTTTTCAACATCTTTTAATTTAAAGGTTACATTTCTATCAGCTACCCATTGCTTTACGTCTCTCCATATTAACTCAATGGGATTCAGATCTGGGTGGTACGGTGGAAGTCTTCAAGTTCTGTGGTTATGTTCGGCCAATATTTGATCAATAAAACATTCCTTCTGGGCCGGCTTATTGGCTAAGATTAAGTCATACAAATGCGTCTTCGTGCTGTGCTCATCAAATGAAATGTTGTGATTTTGCAGCCAGAACTGGATATCTTTTTTTTTTAAAGAATCTGATATTGGAGGTTTATCTAGCTGTGCATTATGGTAATGCGCATTGTCAATTACTAACACAGTTAGGAGGTAAATTTGGAATCAACATTGTACGAAGTCACTTGATATAGTTTTCAGTGTCCATTGCTTTATGAAAGACTCCTGTTTTCTGCTGGGATCTGTAAATAAGGAGAGCATTTGGTATGAATCCAAACCTTCCATCTGCATGTATACTATAATGAGTCGTCCTGAAGTACTGTCATCAGACCATCTTTTCGGAACAGTGTGACTCTTATGTATATAGGTCTCGTCTTCGTAAACTATTGGGCATCCTTCAGCTCTGTATTTACAGAGACAAGTAAGCTAGGTCTCACGCAAAGAACGAATATTATGACTTTCAATCAGAACACGCCTTTTATTTCTAGTGTTTCTCCATTTAAAGCCCAATTTTTTATTTACAATTCGAAGGCTAGTGAGTTTACCTTGAAAACTGATGGTCTCTCGTAATTTTTGTAATAGTCTTTTTAATGTAGGTGCAGTCTTTTCCGCTGCATAGAAATTGTATACAGTGCGTCGAATTACACACTTTTCGAAATTGTCGATTTCAATAATTCTTTTGGGGACGGCATGCTTCTTTCCCGATGTACCAAAGGAAGTTCCTACCTCTTCGTGTTTTCGTTTTTCTCCCACAATTCTGTGAACTGAACTGTGCGATATCTTGGTGACTGCAGCAACTTTTTCTTGCACCTTCTGAATTTCTTTAAAGTACATTGGAGAAAATCGATCTTTATGTTTGACTTCTTCCTTCATATACTCAAACATTGGCAATAATCTCGCGACTTTGACTATGCAGAGTTTTTTCCTTTTGTTTTTGACACTGTAGGAGGTATTGTCACGAGTAAGTAACACGTGACTACGTAATTAACTAGCACTGTTATAAAACACTTGCATGCATACATCTGTGCCGCACAAATCCTTTGCAGTCGACTGTATACACAAACGCGACAGAGGAAAACAGAGGTGTCTGTTATCATAGCATAAACATTTGCTGACCTGTTTATTAAGGGTAGGCCAGCTCACTGGATTTTTGCTCAAGGTCATTCGTCAAGAACTAACGCGCAACCTATACATACCTGTAAAAGAGGGTATGAAGTTACATTTTCCTTGCCCGAATGGATGGCTGCGTTGATTTACGTCAAGGGAAGACAACTTCGACCCGTGTGACGTATTTAAACGAAGAGCTAGTGTGTTGTCAGGCGAGAGCAGTGTATTGCTATGCTGCCTAGATCACCGGCGCTACTTGCACGAAACTGAATGAATATGAAAAATGTTATTTGAGCATGTTTACAACTTGCCGGGGCTGTTTAGGAAGAACCCTCTTCAGCCTAGTCTGAGGGTGTTTATTTGTTGTTTGAGGGATCTTAACGGCGTTAGTGCGAATTTGGTTTTTATTTTGTGTTTTTGTACGTTGTGTAGTGTGGTGTGTAGTGGTTTTGTGTTTGTGTTTGTGTTCAGTTCCCCGTGTTTCACCCCAGTTTGAGACCAGGCTTCAAGATGTAGAAACATTGTCAGCTACGTTTCAGATCTTTGCGACCCCGGATTCATTGGATGTTAACAATGTTTCTAGCAGGTAGCAAACTGAATTGATAAATTTACAGTGTGACGATTTGCTGAAGGACAAATATAAATACAAGGAAGACTTGGCTGATTGTTATAAGTATGTTCCTCAAAACAGATTTCTGAGGTTATATGCCCTTGTTGCACGGGTATTATGTATGTTTGGTTCTACGTATGTGTGCGAACAATTTTTTTCTGTTATGAACCTTTCTAAGTCAAAATCCAGAAGCTTATTGTCAGATCACAATCTAACATGCAGTCTTTGGCTACAAATGTGCCGTACATTACGCCCTAATATTGACAAACTAGTTAAAGAAAAGTGAAACGGCAAATGTCGGAAAATGTCCACCTAATTGTTCTGTATAGCTCTCCTCTAGCTCAGGCAAAATAGTTATAGTTTCTGTTCTATTGACGTTATAGCATGACTGTTCACATAAACTAGAATTTATATATATGGCATAAATCCGAAATGTAATTATTTACAATCTGTGACTATTCCGTAATTGAAACAGTCAGCATTAAAATTACGATGTCCCGTATACCTTTTCCTCTTGCCCGCTGTGACGTCACACGTTCAACTGGCTTTCGCTGGGAGCTTGTGAGCTGAGTGAGCTGACGTCACAGCAGCGATACCTGTCTTCCCTTGATTTACGTTTATAGCCTGGTTGAGCGATTACCCTTTTCAAGCACCAACAGTAGTCTGTTAACATCGCAACATTCCACCGGCCCTGATATCTCCTCACCATCTCTTTAATTTATTGATGGAATCTTTCACCTTGTTCATCATGGATCCTAAACTATCAGGAAAATAGTCTAGATGCGAATACAAAAAGTGAAGTTTTAAACTCATATTAAACCCAAGTATTCATACTTTTCTCACACATTTCTAACAATTACTTCATATTGCGGATCCTTTGCATTTCCCAGAAACTTATTGACTACTTCTTTGAAAGCACACCATGCTTGAAGTTCTCTGTCATTCATGACATACAAAAATGCACTGTCCTTCATTAGCTGCCTTATCTAAGGTCCATCAAACATGCTCTCTTATATCTTAGCTTCAGACTTCACAGAACATTTATTACTCAAGTATTTGAAACACGAATAATTTTTGTCCAATGATTTCACGAATTGTTTTATAATATATAATTTTATATGCAATGAAGGTAATGACATTTTCTTTGGATCAACTAGACTGGCACGAATTACATTTTTTATCCAGGTATTAAACTTGATCTCTTATGCCATTTTCTCGTTGTCCAAGGTTTAAACCTATCTTTACTGTCCAATTCGCATAAAAACATGGGTATTTTGTATAACTTCCTTGTTGCCTAGTAAGATACTGGATACCTTTAGGTCCCTGCACAATAGCCGTTGATGTTCCTGGTAATTAATCTTTTCTAAAATGCTTTCAATATTTCCATATGACTCTCTTAGGAAAACGAATGTGCAAGTGGTATTGAGGCAAATTCGCTTCTATTGTGCAATAAAACGGCTTTTAGCTTTCGTTTTGAAGCGTCAATAAATAAACGCCAGTCGTATGTTGTATGTTGGTCTTCCCAGTTATTGAATTAAACCTAGTACATCACTGCAATAAACAAGCTACTCTTCCATCTTAAAGAACTTGGTTAATTCTTTATTTTTATTCCTATACCAGGAAAATGTGGTGTCTGGGCCCAGCATTTTTTTCTCTTTTAAACTCGATCCTAGTAATTCGCTCTCGTCCTTGGTAAGACCTGTCTCTTATTAAGTCATTCAACTCTTATTGAGTTAAAGTGAATGAGTGAGTGATTAGGGTTTAAGGGCCCGTCGACAGCTAGGTCATTAGAGCCCCTCTTGAGTAAAATGCTGTGACTTGTCTTCAATAGTGTGTGCTGGGAAATACTCATCCACATTGGGCTTTTCTGTTGACCCAGTGACGGAACTCTTAGTATGCTCTAGTTCAGTTGGTGGAACAGGAATAGGGAGATCTGCTCCATATGGCACAGGTCTTAGAGCTGATGCAAGATCATCTGGATATTAATTTTTTTATTGTGTCCAGATATGTTACACATGCAGAAGTAACAATCATCAGAATGAGTTTTTTTGTTCACGCCATATCATAGGAATATCGAACTTCATTGATTTCTGTTTTCCATTGTACCACTGCCTTAGCCCTTCACTACAAGTTTTGCAAACAGTATGTGGAGCCCATGTTTGATTTTGATCTCCTAGCTTAACATTAAAATATGCAAAATACACATTTTTAATCAATGATGTAATGTCAGTTTTCTGCTTCTGTAGCAAGGAAGAACCACACACGTAACAGAAGTTATTAGGATGGTTCAAACATTTTCTCCTAGAAGAGGTTGAAGCCATTGTTGAAAATGTACCACGACACAATACGAACTATAAATAAAGAAATAGAAATGATAAACATTTTCCGGAAATCGCACTACCGATCACCGCGAGTTATAAGAAGCGACTGAAGTTTAGATATATATTAAGATTAGGGTTACCATATCACCCGTTTTTACCGGGGGCCACCCGTTTTTCAGAACCTTCTCCGACCCTCCGCTCAGTTTTCGAATATTTTGCGAAACCACCTGTTTTTTAGTTAACAGTAAAAGTATATTATTTATCACTTCAATTCATTTTGAAAATGAATTCACACGCCGCGCCTTTAGCAATTGCTTTGTATGTCCTCTAGCGGGTCTTTGCTGAACTCTGCTTAAAGTTTACTGCACCTGTACGCCGCATCACTTTCTCTTCTTTCTTTGTATTCTGTGCTGAAGACACCGTGAACTGTAAACAAGAGAAGCTTCACCGTTAAGTTTTTGTTTCCACTGAATGAAACCTACATATTCTTTTTGTTGTCTGGACTGGCTAGTTTTGCCGATATATCATATACAGATCAGGATGCCAAAAGATAATTATAATTGCAAGTTTAAAATTAGGGAAGTGTTGGCGAGAAATGGTACGATTACATGAGTAGGTAATAATGTTGAGTGTATAGAACTGTTGAAAGTACTACAACACTATTTTGCTATACCTGCACGTAATGCAGCTGTAGAGAGGATGTTTTCTCTGCTAAATGTTCAGTGGACAGATGAGCGAAATAAGCTCGCTGCCGAAAATGTAAAGTTCATGATGATCACAATGTACAACATGAAAAATGTCACTTGTGCTCAATGTTATGACAGGATTATCTGTAAAAAGGATTTCCTGAAAAAGGTCAAAGAAAATGAAAAGTATGTAAAATACGAGAATGTCGTTAACTGAATTCCCCCAGTTTTTTGACATCATGATATAGTATTCGTGTCCCTGTAAGGGTGAGTAATTGACGGATGTTTGTCTGAGACTTAATGGTTGAAAGCTTTATTGCCAGCACATGGTCGCGCAGAGATAAATAAATACTAGTCGCTCGCACTCAAACAGCTAGCGGCGCTAGTTATCAGGTCATCACGGAAGAACGTAAGGGGTGGCTTATTTTGTAAATATACAGTATTTACGCTCTGAAGGTCCACAATGAGTGTTGTTCATTTTATGTTATAAAATTATAGACCATTAATAATCATAATTATAGTTTCATACATACATATTACTGTATAGGTCTTGTGTCTAGCTTAATTTATAAAACTTCGAATTGCATAAAAATGGTAGGTGTTGTGATAAAAACTGTTATTTTCGAAATCAGCGCGTTTTTTTCATATAAATACCCAATGTTCATCAAAACCGGCAAACTGTTTCAGGTTAGTGTTGTTATTGTTCTTCTTGTGTATTTATTATTTATTTATTATTATTCCAGGAGATAATACCTCAGACTCCAGCAAATGAACTACTGCTACAGTAACATAAACAAACATCCGTTTTTATATGACATGCATACAGACCCTGTAATTATGTTGTGTGCAAGATTTGTGTAAGTACATTGATAGCCAATAGATAAAATCACTTATTACTAGAGAGCGGATTTCTGCATATTTGCATATTTTATTCCTTCAAATATAAACATATGCATTGAAGAGGAAAATGCGTTTAATATCATTTGAAATCAATTGGCAAAGTTTTATAGTGCATAAAAATGCATATTTATGGAATTAGCGCATATGGGTGCGTATATTACACTTTTTTCTCCATTTAATGTGAAACCGGAATTATGTCTATATATATTTATATATTTGATAATAGAGAGGAACAAAAGGAGATTCTAGTCAATAGTTAAGGGGAAGGCGTAATAAAGCTGAATATGTTAAAGTCTCAAGAATGGAAGCCTAGGCAGATTTAAATGAGTGATAAGGTTACAATGGTTGTTTGTACGAAGTCATAGTGATTCCGCGGGCTGATTCCTATCTTACCATGACGTGCTCTAAAGATAGCCAATGGAAATAGCTTCCTTCGTGTTGCTCACGCAAAAACAAATGCAACGCAAGACACACTCGTCTTGAATCGAGTCGAGATAACGCACGTGCAACTTGGGAGTTGTACGTAAGCTAGTGCGTATACATAATTCGGCGGTTGCTAAATGGTGACAAAGTTAAAGTGTTATAACGTTGTAGTTGAAGTTACAAAGTTACATTCTATTTAAATATCGTCGGCAGTTCTCTACAAATCTGGAAATTTACAAATAAAGTGATATGTTGGTTAATTCTTCATTTGGTTCCATTCCTACCATAACTCACGCATACCCTGCAGATTAGGACCTCTTGCTAGAGCTAGTCCGGACACCAAACACGAGATCTGATATTTCGTCTAGCAGACGTCTTCGACGGAGAGGAGCGTTTGCGTCAAATGCTAAAATATTAGTTTTTAACCTCATAAAATGACAGATTTCTTCTTTATTGTCACGTTTTTGCAAATGACGATAGTCTTGTTTTCATTGAAAGCGAGCATCCATATATATATTGATATTTGCCTTTTCGCACAACAGTGAAAATGCCAAGCAGGGGCCTGCAGTTTTAAATATCAAGAGGTCAATAAAGTAGTCTGGCCTAAACCATTTCCTAAAAGCAAGATTTCGGAAGAAGGGAACGCTCTTGCCAACAATGTGCAGTTGGTGGTAATTTCCTTGTTTTCGTTCTTAACCGGCAATATTCTTTGAAGTTTGAGCACCAGGTTTACTGGTCACTGTTGTTGACCACGGTGAAAAACAAAGTGGGAATCGAAGTTTCAATTCTTTGCTGTTTCTCACATACCACTTTGTGAGTGCTAGTGGACCAAGACAAGAGTATTTCAATGCAGAAGGAAAACATATCTGCTTCATCAATGGATTGGTGGGAATCCTACATTCACAACAAATGGAAAATTGCTCTATGCCAAGTCTGCGACAAACATGCCATTCAACCACATTTTAAGTGACAGAACCAAGGGAAAATCAGAAAATCAGAAAATTTAGAAAAATATTTGGTTATTTATTGCAAAAAAAATGATATGTTTTCGATCGTCAAATGATTGTCGACTTATGGTATATTTTTATATTAATTGATTAGGTACAGGCAAGGTTAACGAGAATGACAATATAAAACATAACTATCAACTTTAATTAGGAGCAACAAAGTGAAAATAATACAACTGTTGCTTCACAAAAAATAAAACACGAGGAAATAACTGTATTTTACTATTAGAAGAAAATACAGCGTTGTGCATATTTTTACTTTCTCTACTAAGTTTTGTAAAGTAGAGGAAGTATTATATTTCACCCACCTGTCGAGATTTCACCGGAAATATACGTTTTGAGGCCCCCTGAAATCGAAAGAAGCATTTTTACTTTCTCTACTGGTAAGTAGGGGAAGTATTGTATTCCACCCAAAAATACGATGTGAAGATTTCACCGGGAATTGTTTTGAGGATTCCTGAATCCAAAAAAAAAAGGATTTTTAGAAAAAGGTCCGTGTGTGATTGTGTGTCTGTGGACAGCATAACTCAAAAACGAAAAGTTGGCTAAAATCCAAAGTTGGTATTTCAGTTTAATGTATTTCAAGTATGCGACACGAAGATTTTGAAGAAAATAGCCATCCTAAACTACCCTTTACACAGAAGATTTTTTCGAAAATTTTGATTTTCTTGAAAATGGCTCTAACGATTTTGATTAAAATGTCATATGTTTGGGATATTTTTATGACAAAAGAAATGCATATCTTGAGTTTTCTGGTTATAGCTCCTGTAGTCGTATTTACTTTGGGTGACTTTTGCATAACTGGTAAACTGTTAGAGATAGACCAAATCATACTCTACAAAAAATGTAGATCTTGCTAAAATACACAATTTATGTCTCAATAAATTTTCTTGTAGGTTGAACCATTTTGGAGATATTCCTTGTTATGTGTGTGAGTTTCGGAAAACTTAAAGCTTTCGTGAAATGGAACATAGTTGTTCATTTTTTATATGTTAAGTGTGCAAAGAGAACGGAATCTCAAAGCTTTAAAAGATTTGACTATCGCACAAAGCCTACTGTATTCTAATATTCCCCTTGTACCTACAAGGAAATAACCAACAAGATAACTTGTACAAATCTCATATATTTAAACGAGCAGTTCTTGTATATGGGCCAATCCACGTCAAATCGCACACCCGTAAAACACTACTTTTCGTAGGAGGTGAAAATTGTTTTATGAATAATAGGCATCAAATAAGGAGACCCGTATTTTTTTATTTCCGTATTTTTAAATTACTTGTTTAGTTATGGCTATTAGAAACTAAGCAATTTCTGCGCGCACCGTAATATAAAATCACTTGTTACTCTAAGGCAGGCCAGGGGGAGTGGTACACATTGAGCGGGACTACGCTCACGACCTTGAGCGTGTGTGTTGGGTGAGGACGATGCAAACACACACCAGTTCAGTGACGTACCTTTCACAATCTGTGCAGGACGTTTTACGCCAACATTTAATCCCGTATGGGAAGAAAAGTATTTCGCCGTCTTCGAAGGTGGAAAATCACATTGTTTGGTTTGTGGTGCAACAGTATCATATCCTTCACATTATAACATTAGGAGGCATTTCACAAATGCGCATGCGCAAGAATATGGTGAAGAGAAGCTGACAGGTGTGGCTCGTGAAAAAAATGCTGAATCGTCTTAAGGAAAATTTACAAGCCAAAAGTAACAGTACTAGCAAGACGATAGTTGACCGGCAAAACATAGTTCGTGCCAGTTTTAAAATTGCAAACGAAATTGCCAAATCCTGTAAACCCCTCTCTGAAGGAGACTTTATAAAGGAGTGCTTGATAACTGCTGCCGAAGAAATTTGCCCTGATTTAGTGAATTCCTTTAAATCTCTTAGTTTATCTCGTCGAACAGTCACCGAGCGAATTGCAGAAATTGCTTGCAATTTGGAGAAACAGCTGAAAACGAAAATCGGACAGTTGGTGTACTACTCATTAGCACTAGACGAGTGTAGTGACAGGAAAGACACGGCTCAGTTAGCTGTTTTCTTAAGAGGAGTTTATGAAAATTTCAATATCAGTGAAGAATTTCTAGATCTTGCATCGTTAAAGGACCGGATCACAGGTGAGAATGTGCTTAACGCTGTGCTAAAGACAATGGAACACTTTAATCTTCCATTGGAAAAACTAATTTGTGTTGCAACCGATGGAGCGCCATCCATGATGGGTCATACGTCGGGATTTATAGGAAGACTTCGAGGTGTTCTTGCAGCAAAAGGAATAAACCCAGACGGTGTACTACATGTACATTGCTTTAATCATCGCGAGGCATTGTGTGCGAAATCGGTAACGTTGGATACAGTGATGTCAGTTGTGCGAATTGTGAATACCATTAGGTCGAATTCACTTCGTCATAGACAGTTTCAAGAATTTTTAAAATATATAAATTCTGAGTTTTTAGATCTGCCGTATCATTCTCAAATTAGATGGCTAAGTAGAGGCAACGTACTTCAGAGACTTTTCGCGTTACGAAGCGAAATAGACATTTTTTAAAAGATCAGAAAATAGACTTTGGAGAACTTAGCACCAAAGACTGGATTTGTGATTTAGCATTTTTGAGTGATCTAACGTTACACTTAAATACATTGAACACCACCCTACAAGGGAAAGACAATTTAATCATTACGATGATTGATGAACTAAAGGCTTTCATGGACAAATTGCGACTCTGGATGTATCAAATTCAGCACACAGATTTGTATCATTTTCCAAATTTGAAATGCGTATTTATTAAAGGATCTTCTGAAGTACTAAACAAATACAAGACAATTCTGGAAGATTTACTGGAAGACTTAATGATCTGAAGACCATGGACACAGAATGGAGGTTGTTTAACAACCCATTTGCATTCGATTATAAAGATGCACCACACTCTTTGCAGATGGAATTAATCGACCTCCAGAACAACACACCTCTGCGGACTTTAGGACTGTTGGGAGTAGAGTTATTTCGTACACTACCCAAAGTGAAGTTTCCAAATTTATGTCTCTTTGGCAGTCGCATTGTAGCTATGTTTGGTACAACATATTGTTGTGAGCAGTTTTTCAGTAAGCTGAACAATGTCAAAACTGCTTCACGCAGTAGTTTAAGTGATGAAAATTTAGTGCACATATTGCGATTGCAATGTTCAAATTTGCAGCCAGAATATGACGAAATAATGAAGCACAAAAGATTGCACGTTTCAACAGTGACTCAGTAAGTAGCGCTCCAGGTTTACGTGATTTACGAAGGGTTTTAGTTTATTGCATATTAATATACTTCCAAGTCTTGCAAGTCTAAATAGCATTGTAAAATCTGAAAGTATAACACTATAACATATATGTAAATACTGTATAGTGTTTAATTTTGTCTTTGTAATAAATTACAATTAAGCAACACGCGTACGCCACTGACTGGCTCATGTGCCTTTATTGCACGCACGTATGGGACGGTAGAAACCTGTTTTTTCTCACGCGAACACACGACGCCCCCAGGCCTGCTCTAAGGTCATATAGAGTTGACAGTTGGTGTTTGGCGCACTGGAAAGGTTAAATACAACACTTTTAACAACTTTCGATCAATCATTATTACACACAGATTTTGGACTGTTTTTTGATGGTATATTTTGTAAAACGAAAATACAATTTAAATCGATGTGTGTTAAAAATCTTTATTAAAAAAAAAGGCACACGTATTCCATGATATTTTATCTATAAAATAAGATGTTGAAAACTATGGAGCTTGCATTGGTGCATTTGCTACAATTTTTTTCTGGAGGCCTTCAAGCGCTCACGGAAGACATGAAGCAGAGAGATCCGTTTGCACAGCTGGATTCGCCGTTCTTGGCCCCTTGAAAGCGTGTAACAAACCAGGTGACTGCAGACAGCATACGAATTGGTGCGACAGCTGTACTACTCAGATAACTTCCTCTTACTAAGGCAGTACAGTCCATGCAGAAAAATATCTCCACAATGTACCTTCTTTCTGATACCTCTGTGGCATTTGATACGTTCTTTTCAACTTTTGAATTTTTTTGAATAAATCTTCTGATGTAAGCAGTTCTTTGCTTTTAGCTTCTTCCTTCATGTACGTCCATACATTTGAAATAATTTCTCTACTCTGACTGTGTAATGTTTTGGTCCCTAATTTAGAAAGTACAGGTGGCATAATTGATTTACGCTATAATCAATGTCTCACAAATTCAATATATTCACTCTTTATCGCAAAGATCTATGTCTTCAACTGCATGCTGCACTAAAAAGCACCTGTGAATTAGCAAGGACTGTCTCAGATCATACAGACATCACTACCTTCCCCCTCCCACCCCATGTGCATGGTTTCCTTCGCAGAATTATACAATATGAGCTGATGAAAGAGGCAAAAGCTATGGATTCGCCAACAGGACTTCCAGTCAAGGTCAGGGGCCAAGAACGATGGGTCCAGCTGTGCTTTAAAAGTACACTCCTTCATTCCTTTGTCAAATCATATATACATACATACATATATGTGTGTGTGTGTGTGCGTGTGCGTGTGCGTGTGCGTGTGCGCGTGTGCGCGTGTGCGCGTGTGCGCGGGTGCGCGGGTGCGCGGGTGCGCGGGTGCGCTGGTGGGCGGGTGTGTGTGTGTGTGTGTGTGTGTGTGTGCGTGTGTGCGTGTGTGCGTGTGTGCGTGTGTGCGTGTGCGCGGGTGCGCGGGTGCGCGGGTGCGCGGGTGCGCGGGTGCGCGGGTGCGCGGGTGCGCGGGTGGGCGGGTGTGTGTGTGTGTGTGTGTGTGTGTGTGTGTGTGTGTGTGTGTGTGTGTGTGTGTGTGTAACTTGGAAACGGCTCTAACGATTTCCATCAAATTTTGTATTTAGATAGGGCGTTGCTTTCTAAGTTCATTTATATAGGTGAAATTCCCGAAGAAACGCGGCTTTACATAAAAATGACATTTTTATTCTCGCTTCTACAATGCAATTCTTGTATATATATTCCCGGTATTTCAGAAACGGCTTTAAAGATTTGGTTACATTTTTGTATACATGTATATTGTATTCACAGTGTTTTCTCTTCTCACGTTTAGGTAACACGTTCACATCTCTTCCTCTACACACTCTTCTATAAACAATTTTCCATAAAAATGTGATTTTACACCCCCCCCCCCCAAAGCATTTTATCCCCAGTTTTAAAATAAGTCTGTATGTTCGAAGTATTAATACTATTACATTCACAATGTTTTCTCCTCGCACTCACATCTCTTTCTCTACTCACTCTTCTACAAATGTCATACAATTTTCTGTATGTTTGAAATACAGATGCATATTACATTCACAATGGTTTCTCTACTTAAGTACTTTTAAGTAACACATTCACATCTCTTTCTCTACTCACTTCTATAAACAATTTTCCATAAAAAACATTATTTTACACCAAAAATCATTTTTATCCTCACTTTTAAATAAGTCACGCCATGTTCTATAAGTTTGAAATAGAAATGCTATTACATTCACGCTGTTTTCTCCTCTCACTTTTAGGTAATACATTCACATCTGTTTCTCTACTCACTCTTCTACAAAGAAGTCATACTATCTTCCGTATGTTTGAAATAGAAATGCTACATATTATATTCATACTGTTTTCTCTACCCACTTTTAGGTAACATATTCACATCTCCTTCTCTGCTCACTCTTCTACAAATAAGTCACATAATTTTCTGCATGTTTGAAATAGAAATGCTGAATATTGCATTCTCCAGAAACACTTCTCAAACATACCACAAACACACACACATCACCACAGCGCGGGGAGGAACGAAAAACTAGTGGAGCCGTGAAGGTATGCTACCCGCTAAACACAAGACACGCTTCCTACCAAAATAAAGTACTCCTCCCACACCATAACAATAACATACAAAGGAAAATAAACACCAAATATAAACAAACAGTAACTCCACATCATAACAACACACTAACCAAAACAAATAACGAAAAGCAACAAGGAATGAAGTAGAAGGGAGGTTTTACACCTTAACCTACACAAAAGGTTTTAATTGGGAAATATGAGCTCTCCTCTCTCTGCCATTACGTAAGTCTTTTAGACGTACTGAAACATTTTTATATATATCTATAATTTCATACGGCCCGACATACCTCGGGGCCAACTTGGCGGCATATGCGTTACCCTTGGACGATTGCGTAAAGAACTTACAAAACACTCTCTGACCTATAGCGTACGGCGAAGGCCTCTTGCCGACGTCATAGCGTCGCTTTACCTGAGCATGGGATCTGATGAGATTACGAAAGGCCGACTTCCAGGTCTTACGTATCTCTTCTTGGGTATACGTTTGAGGCAACAAATCATTCAAGTGCCAAAGGTTAGCTAATGGTGAATTAGGCGTGTAAGCTAACATCAACCGGTATGGGGTAACGCCATGCGACTCATGGCGAGCCGAATTAAAGGCTAACTGTAGACGTGGTAAATTGGTATCCCACTTTGAATGGTTATCGTGATGATATGCTATTAAGGCTGACTTAAGGTTTCTATTGAACCTTTCGGCGTGTGAAGGGCAAGGGTAATACGGAGTGGTATTGATGGTTTTAACCCCCCAACCAAAACAGAAGTTCCTGAAAACACTTGAGGTGAACTGAGAGCCATTATCCGTAACCAGATAGCGAGGAGCACCAAAGGCCGCAAAAATGGAAGCTAAAACCTTTATAACGCCTCTGGCATTGGCCTTGGGTAAAGGATTTAACCACACAAATTTACTAAAGGAGTCAACCGTCACTAACGCATAAGTATTGCCCTGAACCGAGCGGGGAAATGGCCCCACAAAATCAACAAATAACTTCTCTAAGGGCCTAGTGGCCACCTCGGATGCCAAACCTTTCCACATGGCACATTGGGCCGGCTTAGCCATGGCGCAAACATGACATGATTTAATTCTACTGACGATATCCTTAACCATTCCCGGCCAAGTGAAATATTCACTGATTTTATTTTTGGTTTTGGAAATACCCAAATGGCCCCCTAACGGTGAATTATGGTAATAATCAAACACCACAGGTATTAAAGACTGGGGGAGGACTATCTTCGTCTTGTTATCCCGGTTATGTCGAATCATCAAAACCCCGTCCTTAAGAAAATACCCATCTACGCATTGACCTCTCTCAATATTTAATATTATTTGTTTAATCGTCACATCTCTGCGTTGGTGCTCGCCTATACTGGTGTACAATTCAGGAAAAGCTACGCAAACGCCTATGTCCAACGTCAGGCTAGAAGAGGGAGGGTCAGGTTCAGCAAACACACGTGTCAAGGCGTCCGCTAAACAGTTATCAGCTCCCCTGATGTGTATGGGCGTAAACTTAAATGCTCCTATTCGTACGCCCCAACGAGCCAACCTCCCAGTAGATCTTGGGGTAGCAAGGGCCCAAGTAAGCGCCTGGTTGTCACACTCCAGGGTAAATTCTACATGCTCTAAATACTGCCTATACTTTTCTAATCCCAACAGTACCGCGAGAGTTTCCAATTCATAGACTGAATACTTGCGCTCGACCTCGGTCAAAGTTCTCGAGGTATAATAAATGGGCCTACGCCCGGAGGGGAAATCTTGCAAAAGGACCGCGGCCAAGGCTCCTTTGCTTGCGTCGGTTTGCAAGATAAATCGCCTACTAAAATCGGGAAATGCTAAGACCGGAGGGTTCATGATTGCTTGCTTGAGATCTAGAAAAGCGCTTTCTTGTTCCTGGGTCCAAATGAAAGGTATTCCCTTTCGCCATAACCGGTTCAGGGGCTCCGCCCTTGCTGCATAATTGGGGATAAATTTATTAAAAAAATTCACCATGCCAACAAAACGCGCCAAAGCCTTCACGTTCTTAGGAGATGGAAAGGTCCTAATGGATTTCGTCCTATCCGGATCAATGGTCACCCCGGCAGGTGAAACTATATGGCCGAGGAAAGAAATCTGACTCGTCGCAAAGACACATTTTTCTTTCTTGAGCGTCAACCCGGCACTTTCCAGCCGCTTAAATACTTCTCGCAAATGGTCACAATGGGTATCAAAATCTGGCGAGTAAATCACTACCTCATCAAGATAATTGTAAACATACTCAAATTTAAGGTCAGAAAACAGATTATCGAGCAATCTAGTTAACACTTGGGCACCGGTGGCTAAACCATAAGGAACTCTTTGGAACTCGTACAGGCGCCAAGGGGTCGCGAACCCGGTCACGTGTTTGCACTCTTCCGACAAGGGAATCTGATAGTACGCATTATTTAGGTCCAGGGTGGTAAATACCTTGGCTGCTTTAAAATGGTGAGCAGCCGTATGTAAATCCGGGATAGGTTGGGATTCCAAACGGATTTTCTTATTTAAACGTCTGTAGTCAACAACGGGCCTAAAATCTCCATCCCCTTTAGGCACTAGGAACATGGGACTACTATAAGAAGATGTAGAAGGCCGAATTATACCTTGTTCCAACATTTTGTTTATCTTGTGCTTTAAAACAGCCATCTTAGGAGGGGTCAACCTATACGGCGGGAGTTTTACCGGAGTGGTATCCTCTAGCTCAATATTGTATTGTATCAAATTAGTAACACCCGGCTTCCCCGAAAATAACTTGTGGAAATGTTGTAACAAGTTCTCCATTTTACCCTGCTGCTCCTCGGTCAAATGGGTCAAGCTATCCCTACCACCACCTAAGTGAAGGTCTGAAAGGCTTCGTACACATGAAGCTGAATATCGTACCATATGCTTGCGATAGAAGGGGATCTTCACGGTTGGTGCAAAAGCAAAAGATATCTCACGCCTAGCAAAGTCAAAGGCCAACCCCACCCGAGCCATAAAGTCTGCTCCTAAAATCAAATGGTGAGGTAACCCTGGTAACAGGTAACACCAATATTTCCATGTAAACTGCGGGAATCGCAAGGTAAGAAGCACCCTGTTTTCGACCTGAAACTCTTGGCCATTTACTGAAACACAATGTAGGGGTTCCCTCTCGGGCTTCAACCCACACTTAGACAATACCTCTTTAAAATATTTCTCCTGCACTAAGGAACAACTGCTCCCCGTATCCAACAAAGTCGTGACTGGTACTTTCCCCACCACAAGGTGTAGAAAAGGTTTTGAATCAAACGGGAGTCCCTTGACGCGGCCAAACATAGCATTAACACTAGGGCTTCTGCCCTGTCCCTGGCGTCAAATGCGCCTCGGGATGTACCCACTTTCACGGGTCAATGTTGTTCCCTGAGATCGGCGATTACGCGTAAGGGGACACTGCCTCACCAAATGCCCCTCCATTCCACACCTATAACAATTACGCGCCCCAGCCACATTGCGCCGAGGAGGCACCTCAACTGACGAAGGTAAACTCAATCGTGGTAAGATGGGGGGAGAGCGAATTATGTTGCAACCACGTACACTATCGGCTTCGTTAAGCTCGGCCAATGACGGCACCAAAGAGTCCAATTCACTAAAAGTAACGGGACGGCTGGTAAAGATCAAAGCTGAACGTGTCTCCCTAGTAAGTCCTGACAAAACGATGTCACACACCTGTTGCTCACTATCAGGCAGCAGCAATACACGTGCATAATGCTTAACCCTCTCCACATATTCCAAAAATGATTCCTGAAACCCCTGCGGCCTCAAGTAATTTTGTTGAATTATGGCCATTAGCGCCCTACGAGGGACAAAACATCGTAACACTTCCTCATGTAAAGCACGTATGGGGTGCGTAGCCTGCTTAGATCGATCCAACATATTGAGAGCCATGCCCTTAACCTTGCTAGCAATTGCCTGTAACAACACAATTTGCGGCACGTCAGCCCTTTCAGCTGTTTCATTCGCACGTACTAAAAATCTTAGAAAATCCACAGCCGTTGTAACATCTGTCACTACAAAATCAGGTTGGGATTGAACAAATTCCTGTAGCGGGTGTAACAACTTAATCCGCTGATATGCCGATACCATTTCACTGCCCAGGGGATTTATCGATCTAGAAACTTCGGTAACCTGTTCGTTGGATAGTTCGGGGCCGCCATCTTTGGACATTACCCCGTCCAAACTCTGATAAATAGACTGAAACCCTTCGCGTAACTGGGGCAACGAAGTTCCAAAAGAAATGTCAGGAAAGTATTTCACGAGGTATTCAAGTCTTCGAATATAATGGGTCACCCTCGCAGAAAGCCTTCTAAGCTGCTGTTTAGTAAGTGCTTTTCCCAAGTCAGAATCAGTAAACACTTCTTTAAATTCGACCAAAGCCTTCTCACATTCACCCGGTGCGTCCTGCACCAACACATTATCAGCACTCAACCGTCTAATGGGGCAATCTTTCACCTTACGGAACTCTTCCAATGTGGTCGCAACATCCGCGGTCGGAATCAAAACTCCACCTCGTATAGCCAACTCAAAATTTAGTTCACCTTTCCGTAGAAAGGCCGCGTCCACTACAGTAACCATTTTGTTAGTCTTCCAATCCAAACCAAATTTTGAAAAGCCAAACTATCTTTCTAATAATCCCACTTACAATTTTTCTTGAAAAGTAACCACGCTCTGCTACCTGAGAATTGCACTACCCTTCACGGGATGTAGTCAATTTTTAGTGGGAGTAGGATCACGAAACGGGGAAACGGCAGGACCTTTTCAGTCAAAGGAGTGCCCCCCACCTTTATTACAAAAATAAAATGTCAGATTTGGATCAACACAATTTTAATAAATGATAATTACAAATGTTGAGGCTTGATAAGATTACAATTATATGTGTCTATGTTTTATCGGGTGATAAGAATTACCAGTGGACGATGACAATAAATATGAATGAAGTGAGTTGTACAGATTTTCCGGCTATATACCAAGTTTACCTGTTTGAAATCTGAATTATTATTATTCGCATAAGTGACGACTTAACCCCATAAACTCATTGCCCCATAGAAATAATTATATCACCAGATCGATCCCGCATAGTTACGGCGGTAGTAGAGAGCGAGAGAGAGAGAAGAGCTACATACCTCTGGCGATGACCATCACGACTGACTACTAGAGACAGACTACTACACACAGCCTGCCCTCTCTCTCGCTGCCTCACGTAGGCAGCACTACCTACAGCACTACCTATCGGGCCAGTGCCGCCCTAAAAAAAAAACGAACGTGCAATCAGCACAATTCACAGTGGTTTCTCTACTTAAGTACTTTTAGGTAATACATTCACATCTCTTTCTCTACTCACTCTTCAATAAACAATTTTCCATGAAAAACGTGATTTTACACCAAAAATCATTTTTATCCCCAGTTTTAAAATAAGTCATACCATGTTCAGTATGTTTGAAATAGAAATTACATTCACTGTTTTCTCTTCTCACTTTTACGTAACACATTCACATCTGTTTCTCTACTCACTCTTCTACAAAGAAGTCATACAATTTCTTGCAAGTTTGAAACAGAAATGCTACGTATTACATTCACACTGATTTCTCTACCCACTTTTGGGCAACACATTCATAACTGTTTCTCTGCCCACTGTTCTAGAAATAAGTCATACAATTTTCTATATGTTTGAAATAGAAATGCTGCATATTGCATTCACAGTGTTTTCTCTACTTAATTACTTTTAGGTAACACATTCACATCTCTTTCTCTACCTACTCTTCTATGAACAATTTTCCATAAAAACGCGATTTTACACCCCCCCCCCCCAAAAAAAAATTATCCTCGCTTTTAAATAAGTCATACCATTGTCTGTATGTTTGAAATAGAAATGCTTTTACATTCACACTGTTTTCTCCTCGCACTTTTAGGTAACACATTCACATCTCTTTCTCTACTCACTCGTCTACAAGTAAGTCATATAATTCACACAATTTTCTGTGTGTTTGAAATAGAAATGCTGTATATTACATTCACAATGGTTTCTCTGCTTTCTTTTAGGTAATACATTCGCATTTCTTTCTCTACTCACTCTTCTATAAACAATTTTTATCATCTGTATATACAACTTGGATGTTTGTATATATCTAACTGTTAATCTCTAAAACCGCTTAATCGATCACCGCGAAATTTGGCACGCATATGTATTTCTTCATGGAGGAAGTTTTTATGGAAACAATTTTACTACACAGTATATTACTTTCAAATGGCTTTCTACTAGCCTTTTTTTTTTAACGTAGCACATTCATGTATCCTTTGTTTGCCATTCAACATACAATTCATATAATTTTCTATGATTAAAATATAAATGCAACGTATTACATTCACACGATTTCCTCTACTAATTCTTCCTTTACGAGACACGATCAGTTTTCCTTCGCTACTCGCCCTTCAACATACAATTCACAAAATTTGCTATATGTTTGAAACACAAATACTACATGTTACATTCATACTATTTTCTCTATTCACTTTTGTTTTACGTAACAATTCACATGTTATTCCTATCGTTTACCAAATTCATACATACCAACGCCTATACACATCGTATGTTGAAGAGTGAGTAAACTCCAAAGTCGGTTGACCGATCGCCTTCAAAATTGACATATCTAAGTATTTTCATGTCGAAGGCTTTTATGGAATCCATTTTACCACGCAGCGTATTACGTGCACGTGGTTTTCTCTACTCCGTTTGCTTTCACCTAACATACTACTCTCTCTTCTAGCAACAGTCCATACATTTTTCCATACATTTGAAATATGAGTGCAACGTATAACATTCACGCGGTTTTTCTACTCATTTTTCTTTAGTAAAATAGAATCACATTTCTTTCACTAATCCCGTTTTCACGAACAATTAGGAAGAATTCATATAATTTTCTATGTGACTGAATCAGAAATGCGTAGTACATTCATATGACTTTATCAACCAGCTTTTCTTCCTGTAATATTTATTCTTCAACAGTGCTTTTGCGTAGTGTCCAGTGTTTCAATAAAAAATAAAGAAATAGTTAAAAAAAAGTAAAGTAATCACAGTTGGTGTCAGGAGTGCGACGAAAAACACGATATAGAACAGTTGATGAAACAAATGTTAGCCAAGATGGACATAATGGGGAATGAAATGAATTCTAGAATGCGGCAGAGGAAACAAATGTGAAAGCCGAATTGGAAAAATGTGAACTACGGAATAGAGACTATGGGAACAAAAATGGACAAAACTAGAAACAAAAATGGAAGCCAAATTGAAAATGTAAACTCCGAAACGGAAAAGATGAAGGCGGGAATGCCCAATATGAAGTTAGATCTATCGGAGAATACTAACGAGTGACTGGCCGGGGTTAAGGAAGCCATGGAAGAACTCGACGGAAATAAGAAGGACCTTGGCCAACGTGTTAACGCCCTGGAGTCAAAACTGAACTCCATAATGGAACACATGCTCGACGAAAACATCAAACTAGGTGGATATCTATTGGGCAGACATGCGTTCAGCAGTAAACGTTTTACAGCTGAAATGATGGTGTTTATGAAATATTTGTATGTATTCCTATATCTCTTGTATCTCAGAAATGATTCTTAACAATTGCGACAAAAATTATTATTTAGTTAAGGTTTTGCCCCTTTCAGGTTTATCTAAGTATCTTCACCCACAAAAAAAGGATGTCACAAAAACAGAGGCGAAAAACGCCGAGCGAAGCAAGCTCGATCGCTCCGGTACTGTTTATTTTAACTAACACGAAGAAGATATAGGAATAGTTTGTAGGAATGGTTAGTACAAGAGTAGAGAAAGTCATGTGAGTGCAACACATCAGATTTTTAGACAAAGGTCCATGTGTGTCTCTGTCAGCCTGTGTACAACGTAACTCAAAAATGAAAAGTCGGTTAAAAACCAAAGTTGGTATTTAATTTTAATGTCTTTCAAGGGTGCGACGCGAGAATTTTGAAGAACATTTCTGCACCCTAAACTACCCTTTACATGGAAAATGTTTCATTTATTTTGATTTTCTTGAAAACTTCTCTAACAATTTTGATTAAAATGTCATATGTATGAGATATTTTTTATGACGAATGAAATGTATTTGTTTTACCCATTTATTACTCTCTGGAAGTCTTAAATGATTTTCATATGTTTAAAGTGCTTGCATTTCTAAATCTGTTATTATGGGTATATTACATGTAAATGCTTTATGGTCCTTATAGGAGTAGTTTTAATAGCACCAGTAATTAATCTAAGAGCTTGATTCTGTGTGCGCTCAAGTATAGCGAAAGTTGAAGGTGATGTTGATATCAGTACGTCTTCACAGTATTTAAGAACTGGCTTTATGTATTTATTATATATAGCACTTAATGTGCATTTTGAACAACCCAATTTAGTACCTGGAAGTCTTTTTAATATCTTAAAACGTTTGGTTGCTTTGTCTTTAATTTCTTCAATGTGTTTTTTCAATGTGTTTTTTCCAGGTTTACCCCTTGTCAAACAGAACTCCTAAGATATTCAGCATCTTCTGTTCTGGTTAATTTTGTATTTTCATAACTTAAGGTAATATTGGTTTGCTTATTTTTTAAGGAAAAGGGTTAAAAGTTACCTTTTGCAGTGTTTACTTTCATGAGATTTTTAGAACACTATTGTTTAAGTGTATTTAGATAATTTTGAACATTGGTCTTTGGAGTTTCAACTTTGATTTCAGTGATTTCCAAATTACTAAGTCATCTGCATACAATGCGGTGTTGATGCATGTTTGTTGAAGTTGTTTGGGCAGATCTTTTATATAGATATTGAACAGAATGGTGCTAAGTACTGCACCCTGAGGTAAACCCAGTTGAGTTTTTTTTAATCTGGATAATGTTGAACCATAAGAAGTTGCACAATATCTTTCTGAGATGAATTCTGATATCCAGTGAATCATATTATCTTTAATTCCCATCTGTTGTAGCTTCCTGAAAAGACTGCATCTTCATGCGGTATCATAAGCAGATATAAGATCGACAAATACAGCTAGGGTAGCTTCTTTTCTATTAAATCCCTCTTTAATTTTGTGACTGAGTTTAATTACTTATTCACTGGTTGTATGATTTTTGCGAAAGCCAGCTTGACAGGGCGATAGAAGATTGTAGTCGTCAAGATACCAATTTAATCTGGCTGAAATCATTCTTTCCATAACTGTTGCTAGGACACTGTTTAATGATATAGGTCTATAGTTATTTATATAATCCGGTGGTTTACCTGGTTTGATTATTGGGATGGATATAGCTTTTTTCTAATTGGATGGAACTGAAGATTTCCAGACATGGTTGTAGAATTTGAGTAATGTAGTTTCAGTTTTTTTGCCTAAATATTTTATGAATTTTGAATGAATTTTGTCCGGTCCTGGAGCTTTATTATTAGGTGTTTTAAAAATTGCTATATCAAGTTCAGAAGCTGTAAATTCACAGTAGAATATTTCATCTGATGAAGCTAAATGATAAGGTTTACTTTATTTATTTTCCTTTATTTCGTCCTTTATGTTCTTTTCTAGTCTTTTTATACATTTTTCGAATTTTAGCTTATGTAAAATTTGAATTAAATGCATTAGCAATTTTTTGTTATCTGTTAATTCTTTATCTCTATATAATAGAATTTTTAGGAGGCTTGTCATCTTTAGGTTGTGTTGATATGAACTTATATATGGCTTTATTATCTTTTCTATAATCAACAGCTTCCAAAAATTTACTATAGAAGTTCCTTTTAGCACAGAGGATTTCCCTTTTGAATTTTGCAGCTTTGATTTTCCAGTTGAGAATACTTTCAGGATCTTTGTTGGTTTCAGCTAACTTTATAGCCGATTCATGATCATTTTTAAGGTATCTAAATCTGTAGACCGAAAGGGTTTATACGTTTTAACTTTTCCTTTAGGGATTTTTTTTGCAGTGTTTAGTAGAAGCTGGCATAGGTTATTATTAATTTTGTTAGAAGAAATATTATTAGTTTTGATCATACAGGGCATTAATTTTTCTCATTCCAATTGGTATTCTTTCCAATTAGCTTTCTTGAAAGGAACTTTTATTGCTAGGTTTTGCCTTGCTTTTATTCAATGTTATTTTGACAATTGTTGCTCTATGGTTGGAGCCTATACTTTCAGAAATATTACGTATCGTTCTATCTGTCAAGTCTGATGAAACAAATAAGAGATCTGGATTATATGTGGAACCATTATGATATGTACCAATATTGTCCTCACTAAAAATTAATTCTATATTATTCGAATGTAGCCAGTCTTCTGTTAATTTCCCGGCTGGATTGGTATCTTTATGGCCCCAACATTTGGAGTGAGCATTGAAGTCTTCCATTATAATAGCCTTTTGGGTTAGGTTAAAAAACCCAATTCTGGTACATTACATGAAGGATTGTAAGCATAATATATCGAGAATTGCTCCTTTCCTTTACATAAGTTCAAATATGCTATTTCAACTTTATCATTTTCGTTCATTGTTTTAATAATATTGTATTTTGTTGTTAAATTTTTCTTTGCTCCAATTAAGATTCCACTAGCAATTTGCCCAATTTTTGGAAGAAGATAAATTGTATATCCCTTCATTTCATAATATTTAAGTTGGTCTTTTGAAATATTTGCTTCCATGATACCAAAGGCATCAATGTTTTCCTCATGCAGTAACTTATGGAGTTCTGCATTCTTATCTTGACTTAATCCAGTTGCATTCCATTGTAGTATGTTCAAATCCCCAAATAGAGTCCTCACCCGGAGATCCGAACAGGGCACTATTACTCAGGAGTCTTTTGTAGGAGACATAAACATTTATTTATTGAGCAGGTTTCAACTGTTTCTTATGGACACCTCTTTTTAACAAGTAGGCAGTTGTTTCGGGATGGAATCAAACCAGTTTTAAGAAAGATACTTTAGTTTGTGTACCACAAACGCATTAGTTTTGTTACAAGGGTATGTTATGTAACAAACTCTGTGTACATTTTATTAGCAACCAACAAAACAAAAGAAAAACTGAAAGCTACAGCAATATGTCACCAACTGCTACCAAAAGTCGCTAAACTATTTGCATTCACCAACATGCAATATAAAACATTAACTTGTAAATTGCAATACAACTTTAAATTTATAACAAATGTAAATCTATTACAGTTTCAAAATTTCACAACACACATTTTTGTTATAAGTCCAAGCGTTCAGGAACTTTCACCTTCCTACCCACTCGTGTTGTTCTCACACCCTTGGTACTCACCAAGCCTGGCACTGTGGCTGGTGTAACATCGCACTTACTCAACTCCTTTGTTTCATTGGAGGGGATCTCCAAAGGGTACAGTCTTTGAAGAGGCCAGACTCTTTCTACACTGGCTGCCTTCACTCGAATCACTCTTGATATTCCATCTGCTCGTGGGTATAACTCCAAAATAATTCCTAGGGGTCAGTTGATACGTTTCGTGGAGTCATCTCCTATCAATACAACATCCCCTACGCCAACAGCATGTTCCTTCCGTTGGCCTCTGTGGATCAGTAGAGCTAGGTATTCCTTTCTAAACCTAGTTCTTAAATCTTCCCTCAATTTCTGAAGATATCTCCACCGGAGTTGCAGAGATAAACTATCAATAGCATCCAAGTCTGGAGTTTTACTACAGGGAATTTCCTGAAGAAAAACAGCTGGAGTCAGCAGAATCAGTTCTTCTGAATTCTCCAATATATAGGTAAGTGATCGAGAGTTTATAATGGCTTCACAGTCACACAAGACTGTATATAATTCCTCATATTGCAAACAAGCTTGGCCAAGAATTCAACGCTGGAGCTCCTTCACCATCCTGACCATTCTCCCCACCATCCAACCCACCATAGAGCTGCAGGTGGATTAAACTTCCACGAAATTTGCTCGGTAGAAGCATTGTTCAAAATTTCCTTCCAACCCAGTTCTTGCAGTGCGCTATTGGTACCAGTGTAGCTGGTGCCACTATCTGACCAGATAGTCGAGACTCTCCCTCTGCGAGCTATAAATCTCCTCAGAGCTTGGATGAACGCTCCTGTGGTCATGGACTATACCAGCATGAGATGCACAGCTCGGTATACAGCACAAGTGAATAAGACAATCCAGGCCTTTTCTCTAGATTTCAAAAACAATGGTGCGGCATAATCTATTCATCAAATGGCTTGGAAGGTCCAATTCTCTACTTTGGTAATAGTGCAAAAGGTACTAGTAATGTAGTAATTCTGTGCCTCTTACAGATTATGCATTTACTTATTACTCACCTCACCGCTTTCCTCGCACCAATTATCCAATAGCATTCCCTAAGTGGAGCCAGTAGTACCTGTAAATTAGGGTGCATAGCATGGTGATGTTCTTCTGTTATTAATCTTGTGGTAATCACGTGTTTACCTGGTAATAATATGGGTGTTTTGGAGCATTGTGTTTCCTCACTGAAGTCAAGCTTAGTCTTCACTCTCAGCAGACCAGCTTTATCCCTCAGTAACTGGAATTGGAATACTCTCAGTGACTCAACTTTCTTTTGGGAAACATTCTGGCTGCACAATTTTCAGTAATCTAGACTCACCCTCTTGAGTTTCTTCAAAAGACCACTCTCCTTTTCTCTTGCTCTGATGAATGAGATTATAATAAAATCTCATAATCCAAGCAATCACACGGACAATCTTGGCGTATTGCGAAAAATAAAGTAGTTAATTGATAAAGTTCCCATCTTTAGAAGTGACTGTTGCTCCAACAATACCTTTACTTTTCTCTGAATTCACTTCTTCTGAAATAATGTATTCTTCCTGAGGCCAATCTGTTGCTGAGCATCTGAGTCACTGGGGTCCCTCCCACCAATGACTGTCAAGAAGCGACTTCGCGTTGCATCCTCTTGATGGCAAATCAGCTGGATTGATGTTACCAGGTACATGATGCCAATCATTTGGGTTGCTTAGGGCAGACCACTCCAACACAGCGTTTGAGGGCTAGGGCTCCCTGGCTCAGCCCAGGGCTCGCCCAGGGCTTTGACCGCTACAGCTGTGATGACGTCAGGCCTTCTCTGACTGCCACTGGCATCAGGTTCGTTAGTGCTCACTTTTTGAGGTGACTCCTCATGGGCGTCGCGAAACGGGGGCAAAGGGGGGCCACGGCCCCCCCTTGGAAGTTCGTGAACTTAATGTGCAGGCAGTTACTGACTATTAAACTATTATTTTAATTTTGATGTAAAGAACAATTTCTATTTAGCACAAATTAATATGGTTATCTGCAACAAATACTACAAATTTTGACAGTAAAATAATGATTTAATATTATATGGTTGCAAATTTCCAACATGTGGCCTCCCCCTGGAAAAAAGTCTGCCGACACTCATGTGACTCCTTGTGCATTCATCCAGTGTTTGTGATCTCGTGTAACTATTGTATGCAAGAATGAAAAGAGGTGCTTCGACAGCTCTGTCAGGATTTAACCCATCTTGGGAGGGTCTGTATTTTGTTATTCGATCTGACGAGAACAATGTTCAATGTTTAATATGCCATACCTATGTACGGGCAAAAACTTATAACATTAAGCGTCACTTCAACGTTAAACATTCTCACACCCACGCTGATATTATAGGCGAAGAAAGAAAGGAATTAATAACGAAACTAAAGGACAAAAGGGCGTCTAATCAGGTTAGTATAATTTTAACAAATTAATCACTCTTAAAGGAGTTTCAAATCATTTCATTGCTATAGTACGTTTTTTAATAATAATTGTCAACAATGAATAAGAATTGTTTTGTTAAGGATACGCATCTGTGTAAAATGGCTAAAAAATCTCCAGAAGTGACAAAAATGGGTTTTTGTTTTATCAAATGGTATAAAACTTCTGCTTTATTTTGATATACTTTTTATAGCCTTACAGCCTATATAACTGTCACGTGGCCATTTAACTGATTGCTTGTAACTGGTAATGTCCATTTAAATCAGTACATTTTCATTATCCTTGCTACGACTTCAAACTTAGTTTTCTCATGTTCTTATTTTTAGCACTCTTTGCTCTTTACAATGCTCCACATCATGCAGTTTTCTGTACCTACATATGCATAAACCAAAAAAATGTCAGGCGTCATCCTAAGCATGTAATAAAGAACAAATTAATTGTGTTGTATTATTGTGAAATGCCTGATTGAATTGTTCCTCTGTCTCATACATAAGCTGTGCTATCCCTACCTCTCTCTACCTTTCTAGAGTGCTGCACTCTGAACGCCGTTAACATAGGCAAAATGACAAACGGCACGGCCCAGTTAGCCCTCACAGCCCAGGGCTGCCAGGAGGGCTGCCCACTTGGAGTGGTCTGGCTTAGGGAATATATTTCCTTACATCTGTTGCCGACAAATGTATTACAGTTTTCATTTCTTTTGATCCAGGCCATTACGACTGCAGAATCCATCCAATAAATAACCTTCAGGTTTTCAATTTGCAAAGCTTCCTTAATCTGAATATTCATGTGAGTTCCTATCACTGCAGCCAAAAGTTCTAGACGAGGTATGGTCACTGGATGGATAGGTGCAATCCTAGTTTTGGCTTTACTAATCTTACTGACACTTCTGCAGCTGTTGCAGATCTTAAGAAGCCACGTGTTGCATAAGCATGTTTGCTTGCATCACAAAATATATGCAATTGTATGTCCCCTGCACTTGAGATATTTAATGAAAGTGTTCTGGGAATACCGCACTGTTTCAGTCAATATATACTGGCGGAAAAAATGTAACACCAGTAAGGACTGTGTTTATCAACACATGGGCATAGTATGTGGATATTGAGAGGTTACAGAACTGGTGATTGATGTATCATGGTCGGTGGACAATAGATGGCACTGCACAGCAGTGTCTCTATGCCTTCAGTGTCCACGGTGCAGGCAGACACTGTGGTACCCTAACAGTTGAACGGCTGTGTCAAACGACACTCTAGGGTATAGCGATGCCACGACAACGCGCACGTGCTCCTGTCTCACAGCTACAGCCATTTGAACGGGGTCGAATTGTTGGCCTCCGCGAAACTGGATGGACCTATCGACAAATTGCTGCACATCTTGGGCGCAATGAATCGGTGGTTTGTCGGTGTTTTCAGCAATGGTCTGTGGAACATTCTCACTCCCACAGACCAGGTTCTGGGCGACCACGTTCTACAGACGCACGTCTGAATCGACGCATTGTACGGGCATCAGTGAGTGCCCGAACAGTATCCAGGGAGGCGATACGCGCTAAGTAGCACCTGGAGCATCAGCACGGACTATTGGAAACCATCTTGCTGCAGCAGGACTCAAATCATGTGTGCTTCTTACACCTCAACACCGTCATGCACCTCTCCTCTGGTGTCGAGAAGGCCCTCATTGGACAATGGAATGGCACTCTTTTGTCTTCAGTGATGAGAGTAGGTTCTGCCTGTGTGCAAGTGATGTCGTGTACGCCTACAGCGTAGAGCTGGTGAGCGAACTCGTCCAGAGTGCATTCGCCCACGACACAAAGGCCCAACTCCTGGCATCATGGTGTGGGGTGCCATCACTTACAACTCGCGCTCGCCTTTGATGTTTGTGCAGGGACGTGAAACCAGTGCCAGCTACATCCAGCAGGTAATTAATCCTGTGTTACTGCCATTCTTCAACAAGAAGGTGATGTGCTGTTTCAACAGGATAACGTACGTCCCCATACAGCTGCAGCAACGCAACGTGTTCTGTATGGTATACAACAATTGCCCTGGCCAGTACGGTCCGCTGATCTCTCTCCCATTGAACATGCATGGGACATGATGGGAAAGAAAGTGACTGGGCCTCCACGGCTAGCCACAACCATTACCGAACTGCAGCAACAGGTGCAAGATACTTGGGCCAGTGTATCACAGGGTGCCATTCGTCACCTGTACGATCGTCAGCCTGCATGAACACCTGCCTGTATTGCCTCCCGGGGGGGGGGGGTTACACCAAATATTGATGCAAATATTGGGACATACTTCCTTGTGACATGTCTACATCATTTGTGCTGATTTTGTTATCATATGATACTATCATGACATACTACCGCTCACTTAACTTTGTATTAAATTTAAGCAATCCTTGATGGTGTTACATTTTTTTTCCGCCAGTGTATTTGTTTTGTCCACAACATGAACTCTTCTATTATGTGATCTGGTAACTCGTCATCCCATCGATACTTCTCCTTCCATATCTTTTGTTACCAGAGGTTGGTAAATAATGTCGTAGGGCATAAATACCCTATGGGATCGAATATCCTCTGAGAAGCTGATAGTAACCTCCTCTTTGTAATCGGTCATGACAACACTGAAATTACATCAGTATCACAGCAAAGCTTATCTGATTCTGGGTCCCAAAGTAATCCTAGTACTTGAACCTCTCTTCTCTCCACAACCTTTTCTCTGGAGTAATTATTAGGACCACTGATCCATCCACGCAATTTAAAGCCTCCAGATGACATCAGTTCCACTGCTTCTTTCACAAACTGATTCAGCTCTTCTTCATTCTCGACGCTGGTGACACAATTGTCTACGTAGAATGACTGCTGTAACTTCATTTCAGTTTTCTTCTAAATGAAGTGATATTGTTGCTCCAAGTAAAAATGGACTTGAAGAAATTCCAAAGACTACTCTGCAATGCCTGTATTCAGTTATTTTTCCTTTCTTCTGCCACAGAAATTTTAAGAAATTTCGGTCACTTTCTTCTAAGGTGATCTGTAAAAAGGTCTTCTTAATATCAGCTATGACGCCTATCTGGTATTTCCTGGATTGAATCAGACTGTGGGTAATTTTTCTATTAGATTTGGGTCTGTTTGGAGACAATTATTTAAGGAATTGCCATGCTTGTCCTTTGCAGATGCATCAAATTCTGGCCTGATCTTTGTTATTAAATTGGAGTGAGTGATTAGGGTTTAAGGGCCCGTCGACAGCTAAGTCATTAGAGCCCTGTTAAAATGGATTCCTTAATCACTGCTCGATGAGTTAAGTAGTGGTCCCCTTCATTGCTACTGGGCGCAGGCTCGATTATGCCATCGTCTAACCAACGACGAAGTACTACATCATAATCTTCATACTTGTTCATGGCTTCCAATCTCTTTGTATTTTTGGTTAACCTCATCTACGCCATCTCTTTGTTGCTGCCTAACAGCGGATGACCTTCCTTGAATGGAAGCCGAACTTCATATCTTCCATCTTCTCTAAACTTCACAGTCTGCTTGAAAAATTCTAAAGTTTCCTTTTCTAGATTCTCCTTTATTTTCACTTCAGCAGGATCTCTGATACCTAGTGTTTCAAGTCGCCACAAATCTGAAGTATCCAAACCATTCAAACAGTTGACAGTACTGGCTGTAGCTAAGTTAGTACTCACTGTTCTCTGCCCCCTTAGAGTCCAACCAAGCTTAGTTTCCAGCTCAGACATATCTTCATCCACTTGCACAATCCTTCCTGTCATAACCTAGCTAAGACATCCGCTCCCTAAAGATTCTTCACTTCTGGTACATCATGGCCCACATCAGACAAAGTTATGTCGTTTATCTTCAGTAGTGGATAACAATCTCGAGTTTCCAACTGTGGAACATAAGAGCATATCTTGTCTTTGTCTAACAATGAAACTGTGCACTTAAATTTTTCAATAAGGCTATGCAATGTAACCTGGTACATACCATGCACTTCCTGACCAGTGTTCACCCCTCCGAAGAGATAATGCATCATTTTTTCCTCATTTATTTTCTTCAAACCTAATTTCTGCACACTGTCCTTGGTACTGTAGGATCTCTGGGAACCAGGGTCTAAAATAACTAGCTAAATAATTTGTTTTATTACCATCGATTTTCGCTATTAAGATTTGCAGCAGTGTCTGATGTTGCTGATACGAGAGCAAAGTTTGAGTTTTCCCCACTTTGTTTACCTCATCTTCATGTTCTTTGGACTGGTCTAATCCAGGACACATAATGGCTTGATGCTCTTGGAGCATAATAAACATTTCACCTCAGCTCTGCAGTCCTTTCATCTATGTCGCATCTTAAGACAAATAAAGCAGGCCCCTTTTTTCTTTAAAATGTCAATTTTCTTACCATTATTAATTTTCTTTGCTTTAAAGCAATCTTGCAAAGCATGAGAACCCTTTGTGCACCAGATACACATTTTCACCACTTTCTTGCTTCCTGTTGTATGTAAAACTACTGCCGTGGGTGTTTTATTTTGATTCATAGCATCATGGGGTTCACGTTAGGAAAAACTCGTACGATCTATATGCAGTCGTTCTTCCTGCTCGACTTCTCGGCGTAAAAATGTCAGCAATGCTTCCAGATTACCAGAATGGTCTTGTTTTTCTTGAGGTTGTAATCTTCCCCAGGCTTTCAAAGTTTCATCTGGTAGTGCAGACTCAACTAGGGGGTACAACATTGCTGCATATTTGTTAGCTGTTACCCCTAAGGTTTCCAGTGCTCTCAGCTGAGTTTCGAGCCTATCATAAAGGCTAGGTAGGTTTACTTCTTGCGTTGAAACCTTATGCGGTACTAACTGCACCAACTCTCTCACGTATATATCGATTAAAAGTTCGTCACTTGCAAACCTCGTCTTCAGCTGTTCAATGGCCTTGGGATAGTTTTCTGCTGATGGTGTATAACTAGCAACCAGCTCTCTCACAGAAGAACCCTTTGAGGTAGCTTGAAATAAATATTGAAACTTATCTTGTGGTTCTATACTTTCGTCTTCATGGATGTATATAAACTGTGCCCAAAATGCTATCCAGTTCTTGACATTGCCGTCAAATTTTTTAGGCTCTAACTTGGGCAGTTTTAGGTTTTTCCTAGCACCTATATTCATAGTATTTATGTTTGTATTTGCAGTGCTCACAATGTCCGCGTCCCTTTTCAACATTTCTTCGTAATTGCTTCTTAAAATCAACCATCGTTCGTGATAACCTTCTGTCTTATCTAAATCTTGTATTTCTTCGTCTTCACTTCTCTCTATCTGACGATACTCTTCTTGCAGTAACTCATCACTTCTAAAAAGTCGCTCAGCCAGTGGTGGCTATTCAAGTGAAGCAGGTGAAGAGGTTTTCACCTGAGTATAGCAGTATTCTATTTTTGTTAATGTTGGCATTATTACTGCCATTCTAACAGTTTAGTCACAAATTTCAACTGCTAGGAGCCCTATCGGGGTCAGTGACCAACCCTTCTTTTGTTTGGAACTTACAGCCAGGCAGCCGGCAGGGAAAATTGGTGGGAACGCACCCTCTGATCGGTTACATTGTAACCGTTACAAGGACAAGTGCAGCAGTCAGAGTTACGGAAGAAACTGCTGCACTAAACAGCTTGGTTGCCACGCAACATGACGTCACGAAACGATGAACTACGGGAAAATAACATGGGCATGCACATGTTTCAGGCAAACAAGAAATATTTTCACTTGGGTAGAGGCACAGAACACGGTAGGGGGGATGGTTCCTTTTTTCGCGGGCTTAGAAGATAGTAGTCGTTTACCTTGAGGAAGAGCTGGTGGTAAACTTGGTGTTTTAGACAACTGTGAACGGTAGGTATAACTTCCGAGTTTGCTAGACTCCAGTGCTTTTAATATTTAAATTACGGAATATATGTGTTTTGTTATGAATCCAATGAACGACACAGTTTGCAATTTGCTAGAAACCTCATTTTCCAGGTGGAAAGATTAAGACAAGAAGGATGTTTTTAACTTTGGGCGGTCCACTGATATCATTGATATAGCCCTTAAAAGAGATAATAAGAAAATAGGGAACACTTATAACATTAAATTCAGAAGCTCTTGGCTCGATAACTATTTTTGGTTAAGCAGTAGGCGTAGTTTGTAATCGTTATTCTGTTGGCCTTGTTTACCTTTTAGCAACAAAAGTAACATGTGGGACAAAGAGAGACTCGCAGATTTCATTAATATAACCCGTTCCCTTCACAAGCACAATGATTCGGCGGGACATTTAAAATAATGTAAATTAAAACTAAACGATTTTGAAAAAGAAAAGAAAAAAGAAAAGAAAGAAAACAAACAATAGCTGACGCTCTTCAAGAAAACAGCAGACTTTTTCATGTGCGTTTCAATGGAAACGTGCCATTAAATAGGCTTTTCCTGCAGTTGATCATTAAAGCAACATTGTATTTAGGTAAACAAGAACTTGCATTCTCAGGTCAGGATGAGAGTGCGCTTTCGCTAAGTCGGGGAAATTTCAAGGAGCCTGTGCACTTATTAATATCTGAAAGTCCATTAGAAATCTAAAAGAACTATAATAAAATTAAAAGTATATTCAGCGGTGATTCTAAATCTATACAAAACGAGGTGATTGCATGTATTTCGGAATACTTACAGACCTAAAATTAATGTCTCAGATTTTTTACTTTCTCTATTGGTAAGTAGAGGAAGTATTGTATTCCACCCAAAAATTCTATGTCGAGATTTCACCGGAAATATATGTTTTGAGGCCCCCTGAATCCAAAAAGGTCCGTGTATGTGTCAGTCTGTGTCAGTGGCATCTCATGACTTGTCGCAGTGGGTGTGCAGTGCATTACATCCTCTCCACCTTTACTCCCTTTCTTTCTTAACATACACCATACATTCTAATTCTAAATTCATATGCGCAATTGAGCTCTTATGTTTTGCTATTTTTTGTTTTAAATGACCAATATCACAAGAACTATTATTTGTCCAGACACCATTTCTCTCACTCGCAAACAATAAGCACGGAAAACAGCTTCTCTTATAAAAATAAAACCCAAAGATTTATCTCTTTTAGTTTCGCCATGTTATTCATTTCCACACTTTCATAGAGTCAAATTTCCCGCTATGTGCAGACACAACTACATGCAACTTGCTACCAGAACACAAACATAACAAAAAGTAATGAACACTGTAACAAAATAACTATTCCAAACTGAAGTATTGGCCTTAATAAATTACGACATGAAGAGTAATTATATGCATTTATAATCGTTTAATAAGACTAGATGTAATTGTGTTTATAACATTAATATAGTATAGAAGATGGCTACATTACATTTAGAACCGTCACGTTGGCTGCCTAGTAGGTTCTGCTAAACGGGAGAGAAATTCTCGTAGCAAGGAAAACGGAGGGACTTGCCCTTGGGGTCTTGTACGAGAACGTAGTGCGCTTGCGCGGTAAGAATCGCATGTGTTGGCCTTGTCGATTATGCTGCCTTAACTCGCCGTACTCTTAAATGCAAGCTTTGCACCGCTCCCTACGTACCCCTCGCCTAAAAGCTACCTTCGCCAGTAGCAAAATCGGGTTTATGTTTCAGCTTGTTGACTGAATTGGAATGAGCTGACCTTTGGTAAAGAGGGCGCGGGAAAATTAAACGAGCAAGTTCATATACGTACAAGAAAGTTGGACATTCGACTTTCTCACATGCATGTCTATACACATTCGCATGCGGAAAAAATTAGTGGGTGTGCAGTTGCGAGTATGCGATCCCCCAGGAGCCGTCATTGGTCTGTGTGTCTGTCAGTCTGTGGGCAGAGTAACTAAAAAACTAAAATTCAGTTGAAAACCAAAGTTGGTATTTAAGTTTAATGTCTTTCAAGGATCCGACACGAAGATTTTGAAGAAAATAGTCCCACCTTAAACTAGCCTTTACATGGAAAATTTTTCGAAAATTTCCATTTTCTTGAAAATGGCTCTAACGATTTTGATTAAAATGTCATACGTTTGAGATATTTTTATGACAAATAAAATGTATGTTTTGAATTTTCTGTCTGTAGTCTATGTAGTCCTGTTTAGTCTGCATGAGTTTTGAATACCTCGTAAACCGTAAGAGATAGACAAAATCCTAATGTACAAGAAATGTAGATCCTACTAAAATACACAATTTATGTCCAACTAAATTTTCTTGTAGGGTGAACCATTTCGGAGATATTTCTTGTTTTGTGTGTCAGTTTCGGAAAACTTAGAACCTTCGTGCAATGGAACTTCGTTGTTCATTTTTATATGTTAAGCGTGCAAAGAGAACGGGATCTCAAAGCTTTAGAAGATTTAACTATCGCTCAAAGCCTACTGTATTCCCATATTCCCCTTGCACATACAAGGAAATAAGCAATAAGATAATTTGTACAAATGTTTATCTCAACTAATAGGAAGAAGATGTAGGAATAAGAGTTTGTGAGAATGGTTAGTACAAGGGTAGAGAAAGTCATGTGAGTGCAACGCATCAGATTTTTTTCTGTTGAAGTTGACGACACTATAGATATTTGTCAGCAGTCTCAGTGTTCCATCATTGTAAGATACGTGAATACAGAGAGCACATTGATTTTGGGACTTCATGATGTGAGTGCTGACAGGTCCACAGAAACATTGTTCCTTTTGCTACATGGTGTTCTAAAAGAATTTAATTATGAACGTAAATTAGTTGCACAATGTTACGATGGAGCGAGTGTTATGCCAGGACATTTGAATGAACTTCAAAAAATCTGATGTGTTGCACTCACATGACTTTCTCTACTCTTGTACTAACCATTCTTACAAACTCTTATTCCTATATCTTCTTCGTGTTAAGATAAACATTTGTATAACTTATCTTATTGTTTATTTCCTTGTAGGTTCAAGGGGAATATTAGAATACAGTAGGTTTTGTGCGATAGTCAAATGTTTTAAAACTTTGGGATTCTGTTGCCTTTGCCCACTTAACATATAAAAAAATGAACAACGATGATCCTTTTCACGAAAGTTCTAAGTTTTTCGAAACTCACACACACATAATAAGGAATATCTCCAAAATGGTTCACCCTACAAGAAAATTTATTTGGACATAAGTTGTGTATTTTAGCAAGATCTACATTTTTTGTATTTATATGATTTGGTCTATCTCTAACGGTTTACCAGTTATGCAAAAGTCGTCCAGAGTAAATACGACTACAGGGGCTATAGCCAGGAAATTCAAGATAAACATTTCATTTGTCATAAAAATATCTCAAATAAATGACATTTTAATCAAAATCGTTAGAGGCATTTTCAAGAAAATCGAAATTTTCGAAAAATTTTCCATGTAAAGGGTAGTTTAGGGTGGGACTATTTTCTTTAAAATCGTCGTGTCACATCCTTAAAAGACATTAAACTTAAATACCAACTTTGGTTCTTAACCGACTTTTCGTTTTTGAGTTATGCTGTCCACAGACTGACAGACTGACACACAGACTGACAGACTGACACAGAGACACACACACGGACCTTTTTCTAAAAATGCTTTTTTTGGATTCAGGGGGCCTCAAAACATATATTTCCAGTGAAATCTCGACACCCAATTTTTGGGTGGAATACAATACTCCCCCTACTTACCAGTAGAGAAAGTAAAAAGAATAAAGAACAATGCTCCTGAGGCAATTTTTGTACATTGTTTGGCTCACAGTTTAAATTTGATTTTAAAACAAAGCTGTATATATTTGCATCCGTCATGTTTATTTCTCTCGCTTACTACGCGAACTGTCATTTGTATTGGACCAAAATGAATCATAGTGTGACAGACACTGTTTCTTTTGTGTACAGCTCCATTGGATACAAAAAGTGTGGTAAAAAATTTTGGACCGTGGTACACCGACTTTGCATTGTATTTTTAGCGTGCTTAAGTGAACTTATTCACCTATTTTTTTAAGGCACGAGCCGCCACTGCGATCAGCTTTATCTTCTAGTATTTTAAAGCTTGCTGCAATATCGTGCCTTGTGGAACTACTGTTCGTTTATTTCTCTTCTAATGCGTTCGCAGGTCGCGTAAACAATCTTCTCATATTCGATCTTTCTTTCTTCAAATTATCCATCTCGTCGTGTCGCGGTCGCCAAATGCTTCGGGATGGAATCAAACGAGTTTTAAGAAAGATACTTTATTTTGTCTAGTACAAACGCATTAGTTTTGTTACAAGGGCGGCCATTTTATGTAACAAACTCTATGTATATTTTAGTAGCAACCAACAAAACAAAAGAAAAACTGAAAGCTACAGTCATATGTTACCAACCGCTACCAAAAGTCGCTAAACTATTTGCATTCACCAACAGGTAGTTGAATCGTTCCTTCTCAACCCTCACAATGTGGAGGGAACACACCTGTCGTTGGTCTACGGATCCACCGGAACAGGCTTGTCAAATCATTAGGATATCACCAGCCTTTCTTTCATTTGCCAGATGAAGGGCGTTCCTACTGCAGTGACAAGTCAGCAGTAAATGTGTAAATGGCATTTCCTCCATTTTGATGGAACAGTTATACCGCTGTGACTCGGTCCCCACCCCCAGAGTCTCATCTGTTACAGCAGGGTGCACCACGAGCAGGAAGAGGTTGGGATTTGAATAGGAGAGGTTATAAGAGGCACATCACTATCCTTTACACCCCTATACAGAAATGTAGATCTTGCTAAAACACACAATTTATGCATAAATAAATTTGTTTGCTGAGTGAACCATTTCGGAGATATTACTTGTTATTTGTGTAAGTTTTGGAGAACTTTTTCTTCTGCCAAATGGAACATCGCTATTCATTTTTACAGGCGCGGAGCCAAGGGGGGTGCCAGGGGGCCCGGGCCGCCCTGTCATATCCTACGTTATTGCTATAAATGCTATATGTGTGTTACCTCATCATCACGCAAAATGGACAAACCGGTTTCTATGAAAATTGGTATAGGTATGCACTACCTTTAAACATTGTTTCTTTCAGCTAAATATTTAGCTAGTCATGTTTTAGCATGAATTTAATTATTAAGAAGTGGTAGTGGACCGAGAGCGCCCCCCGCCCCCCCCCCCCCCCCCCATCGAATATTTCTAGATCCGCGCCTGATTTTTTATGTTAACCGTGCAAAGAGAACAGAACATGAAAGTTGTGAAGGAGCCTAGTGGACTATGGCCTCTCAGCCCGGAAGCATATTCTTCTATAAAAATAATTATGACTTCGGCCATGAAAGCCTTCGTTTATTTCAGAAAATGCAAGCTTTAAAAGATTCGACTATCGCTCAAAGCCTACTGTATTCCCATATTCCCCTTGTATCTACAAGAAAGCGAGCAATAAGATAATTTCTGTAAATGTTTATCTCGACTAACAGGAAGATACAGGAATAAGAATTTATAAGAGTAGTTAGTATAGGAGTAGAGAAAGTCATGTGAGTGCAACACCTCAGATGTTTTAATATTAAGAGCATATTTCTAACCCTTTTGCTGCATAGTTGCATGCATATATTTATGGTTTTCAGTGTATATAAATCCATTTTCTACTTATTACAGGCGAAAATAATCCAATATAAAAAGTATGATGTGTTGTACTTAAATGGCTTTCTCTATTCTTGTACTAATCATTCTTACAAACTCTTATTGCTATATCTTCTTCCTTTCAATACAGATAAATATTTGTATAAATTGTCGTATTTCCTTGTAGGTACAAAGGAAATATGGGAATAGAGTGGACTTTGAGTGATAGTGAAATCGTTTAAAGTTTTCAAATTCCGTTCGTTTTGCACGGTTAACATATAAAAAATTGAATAATGATATTCCATTTGACAGAAATATAAATTCTCCAAAAACTCACACAAATAACAAGGGACATCTGCGAAATGATTCACTCTACAAAAAAAGTATTTAGACATAAATTGTATATTTTAGCAAGCGTTACATTTATAGTAAGATTTGGTTTCTCTCTTAGGGTTTACCAGTTAATCAAAAGTTATCCAGAGTAAATACTACAGGTGCAATAGCCAGAAAATTCAGAATATACACTTCATTTGTCATAAAAATATCTCAGGTATATGGCATTTTAATCAAAATCTTTGGAACCATTTTAAACAAAATCAAAGTTTTCGAAAAATTTTCAATGTAAAGGGTAGTTTAGGGTGAAGCAATTTTCTTCAAAACCTTCGTGTGGCATCCTTGAAAGACTTAAATACCAACTTTGGTTTATAACCGACTTTTCGTTTTTGAGCTATGCTGTCCACAGGCTGTTAGAGAGAGAGACAGACATACAGACACCTCCGGACCTATTTTGTTAAAGTGCTTTCCCCCCCCCCCTTTTTTTTTTTTTACCTTTTTTTCTTTTCTTTCCTTTCCTATTCGTAGTACAGAAAGTGATGAAATCGGGATGGAGTATTAGGTTTTTGCCAGTTATTAAGCATAATTATGTATGCTTGATACATGTGTATGCTTATATAGCTATACGTGAAACCATTTTATAATCGCAGTTCTCAAGCTGATAATTGCATGGTATTCTAGTGTTCGTAATATGGTTGGTATTTAATTATTTTTATTCCAAATACGCTGCCAAATTGTTTCCTCCTTCACCATCGTATATACCACTGAATATATAACTACTGAATACACACAGTGTATACACAAACATGGTCCCTGTATGGTATATAAGCTGTGGTTGGCAGTTCTACAAGGTGAAACAATTGACACTAGCTAAATGTCGAAACGTCACATAATGGAGTTGATTGGTTTGGAATAGAGGTCTACGATGTGTATAGGTTAGGAAAAGTGACATTTGGAATAATTACATTATTGTGTACTTGTTTTAGGGTATACTTTGCTTTTTAACTGAAAATAAGCATCGTGTGTGTAGTGCTAACAAGGAAGGAATTAAAATGATGAGCGATGTGTAGCAATATTTTAATTGTGCCTGTGAGTGTACAACAAATAAATCAAAATGATGATGCAGTATATGAAAGAACTCGAACAGGTTAGGGGCTTTCTCTGTTTTTTTTGAGAATGACATATTGCATGGAGTGAAAATATAAAAGTGACATTGCTGAAAACATAAAGGTGTTATGTATCTTGAAGTTTCCTTATATCTATATGTTGAACGTTAAATTTTACGCCAATTCGATGACGAATATTTAATATTTAGCTTAAAAGGTAAGTCTATGCAAATCGACAATAAAATTGGACGATAACTTTTTAATATCTTTTCACCTAGGAACCATTTGATCCAGAAGAATTCGTTGAGCGTTTGGCATGGAGAACAGTTGGTGGAAGTACAGAAGAAGGAACAGGAAGTTTTGATCCTGTACTACTTCATGAAACTTTTCTTCAGGCCATTAAGTAAGTCATGTCTGTTGGAAAACTAATAATTTTTCTATCGTTCTCTTTTTATTTTTATTGTCTTTTTTTCTTATTCTATTTGAAATTTAGCTGAACAATAATTCTGACTATAGCAGAGCCTGAGCTAAAATAAAAATATACATTACTGTATGTCTAGGGATCTTCAGCTGTTGCAAGAACGCCAACAGAAGAAGTGTGAGCGGTTAGAAATGATGTGTAGGGAAGAAGAAAGTGGTTATTGGCAGCAAATCTCGCAGCTTCAGGAGAGAAATAAGGTATTGAAATACTTGTTAGATTTCAGCAAAGTTAATGCATTCAGAATAATGGTACTAATAGAAATACATGCTTTTTCTGTTCACTTGACGGAATACATTCCATATGATTGTGTGTGATTTCAGTCCTTCTCAATTCTTTATATCCTTTCAGGTACTGTATTGGGATTAGCTGTGCTGTAGGCCAGTTATAACAATAACGATGAACCAAAACAAATAAGCAACTGTGTAGAAGCAGGTTAATAAGTTCAACTAAAATTCCCGGTTTAAGAAATTAAATATTTTGTTCAAAGAATCATATTGAAGGATAAAAAATTATTACCATTTGTTAACGTAAGCACATTAAGCAAGTAGCACAAATAGAACTGGGTAGAGTGACAAGTAAGGGAAAGGGCTTTGAAGTTTTGGTATAGAATCTTGAACTTGGAGGAAATAAATTTGTTAAAGTAGTGTTGTCAGCTAATAGCTGGATACACTACAGAGATAATTAAAGCAGCGTAGAATATCAAAAGAAATGTTTAAAGTGTAATGGATGGCTAAATTGTCTTAGGAAAAATTTGGGAAGTAATAGGTTAGGAGAGATATGGAGAAGAAGAGTAAATAATGGGAATAATTTTTGGAAAATGGTGAGAAAGAGATTTGAGGATATAGAAATACAAGTGATGTTTAGTGAGATAGCTGACAAGAGATCATTAGTGTTAAATGAATGAAAATTACCTGGAAAAGGTTAGGACACAAAGCTATAACAAATAAAGAGGAGCGAGGAAGGTGTTGCATGGGCAAGAGCAGGAGAATAGGGATTAAAAGACTTAAGGAAGGGTATCCCACAAGAGCAATGCCCTATATGTGGTGTTTATGAAGATCCTGAACATTTAATATTTAAATTTAGAGGAACTGAAATTAGGAGGAAAGATATAAAAAGAGAAGTATTGCTATAACTGAACTGTTTTACAAAATGGTAAAAATGTAGGACAGTTTTTAAACAAAGTGAAGAGTAAATGGATATGGACAGTGAATAAAGTCATACAATAAAATATAGACTAGAATTAAGGAATCAATTATACTGTAAATGAGTATGATGGGTAGAGAGCCAGGACTGAACACTGGCCATATTCACCTGCATATGGCTTAGCATAAATAAACATGAGCACATGATCACTAAGTGATGAAAAATCTGTTTTCATAAAACATACCACACAATTATTGTGGTAACATGCTAAAGAAGGTAAAATAGTGCAGTACTGAAACAGGTATCCCCTTTTTTAGTTTTTCTGCTCCCTATTGTTTATTTGCAGTTAATTTAGTTGGATGATGGGCTTTCAAATTTATGGGAGTGTAGTTGGTCCATTTGTTGCATATGTATCTCATGGAGGTGGCCCTAGTTTCACAGTCATTTGTTGCACATCTGTTTTATTTCTGTTAATCTGTACAACTTTGTTTGGTCCTATCATGAGCAGTGGTCAGGGACTTTGAATATGTTATAGAATTGTCCAACATGACTAATAATATATGCACGACCATTTTAAGAGTAAACTACACAATATGCATTACAGTAGGTCAGCAATAACAAATATGTGTAAATCTCAATTACATACAATCTGTCATCGGTATCGAAGATTTACCTGTTAAGTGATATAGTAAAAAATTCTTTCATAGTATATGGGTTGATTGATTGATTTTGTTGTTTAATGACGCTGTCAATTGCCAGGATCACATCAATGTCGCCGGTGTGCCGGAATTGTGTCCCAAAGGAGTTATTTGACGTGCCAGTAAATCTACTGACATGGAGCTGTCGTTTTTAAGCACACTTAAAAACCATCGGTGTGGGCTGGATATGAACCCGCGACCTTGGGATCAGTAAGTCAACGTCTAACCAACTGAGCCACCCAGATTGACATAATATATGGGGAATGAGTATATAAGAATGACTTTAATCTTTCTTGATTTTATGTTGATTAGGATTGCCTAATAGCTTTAGCTAATCTGGAAGTTTATTATAAATTTTTATTGCAACATAGTAACATCCTTATTGGAACAGCTTAACCTATATGCAAACCGCCTGCATGTCTCGTACTGTGGTTATGCACAGCAAGGTTTGTTGTTCAGCTATTATAATTATCTATGAGATAACTCAACAGAGAATGTATTGTAGTGGCAGCTACACATCAAAGGAGACTCAACGTCAGCTACCTCACACCACTACATTGCTACACAATGTGCGAACAATGGCAGCTAAGAACAAAGGCTGTTTACACAATTCTGAAACCTTTAAGTGCAAGGCTTGTTACAAGAAGCTGTGTGAAATGTTGATTTCCAGAAAAAAATTGCTGGTACCTAATGTTCAGCTATATAAGTGAGTCAGCACAGAAAAATCAGTTTGTCAGTGAGTAGTTAATTGTCAGAGTGAGTGTGTAGAATTGAGCCATGCTTGTTTCAACGTTATGATAGAACACTACAGCTATGTTGCAAGGTCACAAGTCGTGAATGGTGATACAGTTTTAAGGGAAATAAAGTGACATAAAAAGAATGGGCTACAATTGTATTCATAGTATGTGTCACAATATGTATTCACCATCAAGAGTAAGAACTTTTTGTTTTTTAAATAAGGGTCTATAGGAATGACAGTGCCCAACGCCACAAATAATGCATATGGCTCTTTTTGTAATACAAACAGTTACATGCTGTATGTTGAGTTACCTCGGAAGATAAGTCCACATAGCACCAGGGGGTGAAAGTATGCACATACAGCGATTGTTTGATAAGTTCTCGGAACAGAATAGAAAAAAAGTACTTATGACACTGGAACTTTATTTATTTTTCAATTAGTCTCCTTGTAGACTAATGCACTTAGTCCAGCGATGTTCCAACACCTTGATCCCATCTCGAAAATGAGATTCCTCTAGGCCTGCAAAATATTTGTTAACTCCGGCTATCAATTCTTCATTTGAAGAAAATCTTCGTCCACCAAGGAAAATTTTCAGCTTCAGGAAGAGATGGAAGTCTGACAGAGCAATATCAGGCAAATAAGGCAGGTGTGGCAACAATTCATACCTTAGTTTGTGTAATTTTGCCATGGCGATGGCACATTTGTGCAGGTGCGCATTGTCTTGATAGAAGATGGCTTTCTTCCTTGCTAAACTTGGTCTTTTTTCACATATCTTTTGGTTTAATTGGTCCAGGAGGTTAGCATAATACTCTCCAGTAATGGTTTGCTCAATGCGGAGATAATCTACAATGAGAATCCCCTTTGTATCCCAGAAAGCTGATGCCATTACCTTTCCGGCAGAAAGAATTGTCTGCTTTTTCTGGTGGTGGAGAATCAGCATGCTTCCACTGTATTGACTGTTGTATAGTGGTGGACCCAAGTTTCATCTGTGGTCACAACTGGTCACAACTGTTCGTTGCTCCTAAAACATGCCAAGCATTGTTCCGATACTTCCATCCAAATGCGTTTTTGATCCAGTGTCAAGAGTCGTGGCACCCATCTTGCAGATAATTTTTTCATATCTAATTCTTTAATCAAAATTCGATATACCCTTTCAGATGACATCTGGCAATCTTGAGAAATCTCATGCACTTTCAATCGGCGATCCTCCGTTACCATTTTGTGCACTTCTGCAGTGATTTCTGGGGTAGTGACACATCTTGGCCAACCACTGCGCGGATCATTATCTAAGCTCTCCCGACCAAATTTAAATTCGTTTGTCCAGTTGGCAACAGTTGAATGTGAAGGAGCAGAGTCCCCTAGTGTGTTGAGAAAATCGGCGTGAATGTTGTTTGCTTTCGTACCTTTCTTTACAAAATACTTAATCACTATCTTCCTTTCATAGAAGTTTGAAAACAGTGTTGTTGTAATTAATTTAATTTAAAAGGTGAGTCAATAACACTGAACAAGTGTTGTTCAGTGTTATTAATTGACTCACCTTTTAAATTAAATTACTTAATCACTGCTCGAATCTCGATTTTTTCCATCTTTGCAAATCACTATGCAGGAACAACAATACAGTCGTGTCACCATTACAGCTGTCTTCCAAGAACATTGTCGTGACGTGTTTACAGGCAACAGTCCAATGAATACCACGTGAAAAACTCGTAGCGCTATGGCTGACCTCTCGTGGTGATTCTGAGAACTTAACAAACCACCCTCATATGGTGTTTTTAAGGCATTTTGACCAAGCAGAATTGTTGTTTCTTAATGCAGAGCTAAATTTTGGTGGCATGATTTTTATTTGCTTTCTCCAGCTGAGCTCTTATTCTATTTCAAGTACAAGAAGTTCTGTAGTGGATACTTCACTTACAAAGTAAGTGTAGTATCTGATTATTTATTTACTTGCTTGTGGTTTGTTTTGAATTGAATAAGGTTTGTCATATCGTTGTTTAATTATATCTTACTTTCTTCAAATGAAATTTTGGTCTGTTCAAATGTTTTATTGACAGAATCTCTTAATTGCTTAAGTGACTTTTCAGATACTGGTGGAGGGTACTTGATGCATCATATGTTAAGAGAATATTCTGTATGATAAATGTAACAAATAATTCTAATGCAATTTTACTCGCCAAGACGTGGATTAGGAGAAAGAAGGATGTTTCTGCTACAATTTTGGAGCAGCCTAGCATGCGAATGGTTAAGAGTGAAGAGCTAATTATTGCAGAAATGAAAGCATATCATTTTCAGAATAGAGTTCACTTAATGTCGTTTTCTCATAAGTCTAGGAGTTTAGCCAGACATGAACATTGAAATTTACATTAAACCTTGTTTTCGACTTGGGTACGCTGCAAGCTGGCATGCTGGTGGGACGCTATGATGTTAGGAAGAGGATAGTATGGCAGTGAGGTCATTCCAAGCAAGTAAATGTAAGCTGCTGAAACACTGGAGTGTTAAGAAAGGGGCAGGACATGACAGGTACATCACTGCAAACAAGTGAATGCAGGCAAATGGACCCTGGTGTTTTTAACTGATGGGCTGTGAAATCACAGAGTGTCTTATCATTTGGAGTTTATTATTTTCATTTAGGTGATTACATCAAATTACTCGTTTTACATTCAGTTATTAAACTAATTTTAAATGCAGCATTAACAGTTCAATGGTAGTTGTACCTTGAGAAACAAATTTCATGTTCCTTTCCTCATATGCTAATGTGAAAGAGCTGGAGGACAGCATAGATTGATACCATGCCACATGCAGTAGAAGGTACCGAAAATTGAAAGGTGGTCAAAAAATGAAACATAAAGAAAAATGTTAAAATGATACCCACATGTAGCGCAACATTACAAAGCTTCAAATGTCTTGTCAAATATGCAGAGGTGAAATGTACATTAAGGCTGCAAGGCTGAGCTGTTCTAAAATATCAATACTACTTCTCTTTTTCTTTAATTTTAAAATGTTTTAAGTATTACATTTTACTCCAAATGTAATTTGGCAAATTGCAGAGTTCCGTACAATTCACACGAAAGTGTTGTTGGCAGTGGGCAGCTGAGTACTCAGTGTTGTAGAATAAATCAAGGTTTTGGGTAAGTTCTTGAAACAAAATGGAAGCAGCATTGATTTGATGACCTGAGATTTCATGAATAAAGGAAAGAAAGTGAAAATTTATGCTAGAAGTAAAATACAACTTTCTTATTTTGTAGTTCTTGTTATGAATATTACTGAATAAGCAACATGACATCAAGCTTTCACAGCCTAGTGGATAACATTGCAAAGTTTGAGTCTGTCAGACTGTCTTCTAGAGTTAAGGTGAATTGTAAAATGATGTATGTGTAATTGTGTAATATGGTGTGTAAAAGGGCATGGAAGGAGAGCATATAAGGAGGAAAGAGAATGAGAAGGTGGGAGAAAATGGGAAGGTAGGAATTTACTTTTTGTTTATGACAGTTCCCTATGCAAAACCTCTTGTTCCCATCCTTGTCCAATTAGAGTGCAAAACTGGTCTAAATTGTGGCAGAAAAGTTAGCGAGTTCTGCATAATTACCAAAAACTCTAGTCTTCAGACTTTTGTAAAGAAGCAGATATTTTTCCTGAAAGATGTGCTTTAAAACACATACACATTAACATTTTTTCATCAAAATGGGTGTGCCTAATGTTAACCCATTCCTTATAAGGGGAAATGAAAGAAAGACATTCAGTCGGCATACATATATTCCAAAACTCAGTTGCCAATAGAATCAGGTTGGTCACCCACTATATCATCCTAGTCATAAGAATAGTAATCTGGGCTGTTCCATTTCAGCTTAGGCAGCAGGAAATCTTGCATTTTTTGGCAAGGTTCAATTTTCTGTCTTCTAAAGTAGACATTGAGTTAATATATTTTGCAAAATTGCAGCTATGATAAAGAAATGGTTATGATTTTCTACCAGGATCAAAGTTACCTAATTTAATTAAATTACGTGATTCTGAGACTTGGAACTCAGAAACTATACAAAGTAAAATTCTCAAATAAAATTCAAAATGAAACTAATACTGTGTAGTTTGTGGTGGTATGTATTCAATATTTTTAGCGTTTAAATTTAATGTAATTTTCGTAGTATTTCAAGTTTTTCTGAAAAACACCATTTTAAATCAAACACAGTATGCTATATTGTTCAGCTTTAATTTCAAGACAACATCAGTCAACATTTTTGCTTAGTCTTCAATGGAAAACTGGAGAAAAAATAAAAAGTGAATAGAAAGAGCGTCAAACCTGTTACATGTGCTGCAACATATCATGCAACACCCTTGAGTCATGATGAGTGTGGTTGTATACAGATGTGACTTGTAAAGTTATTTTTAGTTAATTTCATATGTGAATCCGCTGCTTTAAGCTAAGAGAAATCTCTATTTAATTATAAAATAAGTTGTTAGATGACATGTTGAAGTGCTAGATACCATGCCATCATTTAAACAGGCCCGTCTCTTGTGGCAGCATGAGGGGCACACAGTGCCTGTCTGGCAGCACTCCACTTCAAAACATTGGAGCATTGGTTGTGTTGCCAATCGGTTGTATATCAGCGTATTTGCTTGAGTAATGGTGCAATTTAGTACCGAACAAAGAATATCCATCTGTAGTCATTTCATAAAATACAAATCACCTGCTCAGTGTCAGAGCATTTAGGTAAAGGTTTCCTGACATTGATCTGTCCAATAGACATAAGTACATAAAATATTACACAAATTCAATACTACAGAATCGGTATTAGACCAGGAAAAAAAGCAAAATGTCATGTTCTCACAGAAGAAAAGCTTGATATTGGTGTGGTGATATGAGTGTGGTTGTATACAGATGTGACTTGTAAAGTTATTTTTAGTTAATTTCATATGTGAATCCGCTGCTTTAAGCTAAGAGAAATCTCTATTTAATTATAAAATAAGTTGTTAGATGACATGTTGAAGTGCTAGATACCATGCCATCATTTAAACAGGCCCGTCTCTTGTGGCAGCATGAGGGGCACACAGTGCCTGTCTGGCAGCACTCCACTTCAAAACATTGGAGCATTGGTTGTGTTGCCAATCGGTTGTATATCAGCGTATTTGCTTGAGTAATGGTGCAATTTAGTACCGAACAAAGAATATCCATCTGTAGTCATTTCATAAAATACAAATCACCTGCTCAGTGTCAGAGCATTTAGGTAAAGGTTTCCTGACATTGATCTGTCCAATAGACATAAGTACATAAAATATTACACAAATTCAATACTACAGAATCGGTATTAGACCAGGAAAAAAAGCAAAATGTCATGTTCTCACAGAAGAAAAGCTTGATATTGGTGCTCAATTAGAGCAATTAGCACAGAAGGCCATAAAAGTGCTAAAATGGTGACCATACAAAACAAGAGAGGTGCAAAGGACAGGGATATCCCCAGACTAGAATAAGATTTTGCGTCTGGTTTCTGGAGTCCATGCATATTGTATCATGAACCCGCAGGTAGTGTTATTCATTGATGAGGCATTGTTTCATATCATTGCGCATGTTAATATGCAAAATAATCGCTACTGGACAGCAATAAATCTGAGACTCATGTGAAAGTGCGCTTTATGATCCTAAGGTTGGCGTATGGTGTGCTGTGAGTGCGATGAGAATCATTGACCCTATTTCTGTTCACAATACCATTAATGCAGAACGATATCAAGCCTTAATTTTGCAACAATTCTTTGCTCGATTCATGAACAAACAAGATGGAGCTACATTTCATACAGCTCAGACTTCATTGTGTGCTATTGCTGACACATACAAGCATTTATTTTGCATGCATTTTAGGCACATAATATGCGCGCAGCTTAGCTTCACTTGGCATCTAATGGAACAGCACACATGCTCAGCGCATAATCATCATGAAAGCAAAGTGAGTGTAAATGCACATCTTAGCAGGGAGCAAAAATGCTAGAACATGTGTAATCTAGAAGCTGTGTGCACTAAACTCACTAGCATAACAAGAGAAGTGAAACACTTCACATTCAGTGCATTTAGTTTGCATTCTGCTGTTGCAAATGCCTCTGCAATTACAAAGATGGATACAGAGCGAATAGTAAGTGAGGTTGAAATTTATCCTGTGTTAAGGGATACTGCTTGTGATGTATACAAGGACTAGCATCCCTTTATATTTGAAAGAAATTCATCAAATGAACAAGCTGACATTTGAAAATAATTTAAAAGTTTGTCACTCTCTTCACAGAATCAAGGATAGTGTGTAAAATTGCCAGGCAAATGCCTCTCGCTGTTAATTGGGTGTACCCACCACCTTCTTCCTTTTTGGGAGTGGATAGATAACATTATTTTAAACACTTTTTGTTAAGGGAAGTTTTTTGCTTTGGTGCCTCTTTTAAGTGCTAGACAAGTTAATGCGATTACTGCCTCTCACCCAGTTTAAGTATTTGTGGCAAAATCAACAATGCAAATTAGTATTGCATTTATCTTAGTAATGCACATAATCTTAATCCAAGAAACAAACACAGAACACATAAACAAAACACAAACATCTCATTGTTTACAGTTCATCACACCTTTACTATTCAAAGCAAATGTTGGAATGCACGCCCATTGCGATTAACACAAAGAGTGCATCAGCATGCCCTATTCTGCCGTACTTTTGCAAAAACACCAGCCATTTTTTTGATTTCACCAGCTGTGCAGGTAACAAATGAAAGAAACAAAAAGACGCTTCAATTTATTTAGCATATGTTTACTTCATGAGCTCATCATGTTTCCTTGACATTGTGCGTTAGTTTGCTGGAATGCATGCTGCATACTACTTTATTTATAACATGGAAAGGTACATGAGGAATGAGATGACAGACATGCTGTTGGTTTATAGAAATGCTGGTTTGGGTTGTGCGGCTGTAAGGCTTTACCAAGAACAGTTCCAAAACCGAAGAGTTCCTCATCACACTACATTTGCCAGCATTGAACATAGACTATGTGAAAGAGGCTCATTGGATAGACGAAGAGAAGGTCAAGGACGGCCGCGTTCTGTACGGACCCCTGAGAACGAGGAAGATGTGTTGCTGTGCATTGAGAACAATCCTGCAGCTAGTACTTGTGCCATTGCTCGACAATTGCACCTAAATCATAACACTGTGGGAAGAATTTTGCAGGAAATGCTGTTGTACCATTTTCACCTTCAAAAGGTCCATGCAACGAGACCTGAAGGCTATCCTCTGTGGCAGCAATTTTGTCAGTTGTATCTGGACAAAATTGAAAAAGATGTACTGTTTGCATCCCATGTCATGTTCACAGATGAAACAAGTTTCACGCATGAGCAGTTATGTAACTGTCAGAATCACTTGTATGGGTCTTTCAAAATCCCTATGCTACATTTCAGAGGTTACATCAACAGAGATTTGGTGTTAATGTGTGTGCCGGTATTGTGGATAACTTCTTAATAGGACCATACATTTTGCCCGCTCGACTCAATGCTTACAATTACACTTAGTAATTCTGCAGCAAGTTTTGCGTGATCTAATGAAAACAGTTTCCCTTCATATCAGACAGGACATGTTTCAACATGGGGCACCACCTCACTTTGGTGCTGAAGTACATAGTCATCTTACGGCTACATACAGCAATCACTGGATAGGCAGAGGTAGACCCATTGCCTGGCTGGCACGCTCCCCTGTCCTTACTCCACCTGACTTCTTTTTATGGGAGCACAAGAAGACCGTAATGTATGAAACTCCTGTTGAATCTGAAGAGCACTTTGTGGCACGAATAACCTGCACAGCTAGTGAAATCAGAGAAATGGCTAGTGTTTTTGCGAGAGTACTGCAGAATAGGGCATGCCAATGCACTTTTTGTGTTAATTGCAATGGGCATTCGTTCCAACATTTGCTTCGAATAGTAAAGCTGTGATTAACTGTAAACAATGATATGTTTGTGTTCTGTGTTTGTTTCTTGGATTAAGATTATGTGCCTTACTAAGATAAATGCAATATTAATTTGCATTGTTGATTTTGCCGTAAACACTTAACTGGGTGGGAGGCAGTAATGACATTCACTCATCTAGTGCTTAAATGAAGCGCTGCAGCAAAAAACTTTCCTGAACAAAAAGTGTTTAAAATAATGCTATCAGCCCCAAAGTTTGTTGGTCTAATTTTGGGACATCCTGTATACATATATAGAAAAACAGTAGGGACCAAAGAGCAGACCCTAATGGCACTCTGTATCTTACTTCAAGACTTTTTTAGTAATAATCTTTTATGTGATTGTGTGTTAAGTATGTAATTTTCGTTACCTGAGTTCTGTTTTTTAAATATGACATGTTGAGTGGAGTACCTTGAATTCCATAGTTATACAGTTTATCATAAAGAATGTTGTGTTGAACACGGTCAAAGGCTTTTGATAAATCTAAGAATACACAGTTATTTGTGTGATTCTAAGTGTTCTATTATATAATCTATAGTTTCTGCTATAGGGTCAATCCACATCAAATCGAACACCCGTAAAACACAACTTTTTCGTAGGAGGTTCAAATTTTTTTAATGAATAATAGGCATCAAATAAGGAGACCTGTATTTCTTTATTTCCGCATTTTTAAATTACTTGCTTAGTTATGGCTATTAGAAATTAAGCAATTTCTGCGCGCACTGTAATATAAAATCTTTTGTTACTCTAAGGCCATATAGAGTTGAGAGTTGCGGTTTGGCGCAGCGGAAAGGTTAAATATAACACTTTTAACAACTTTCGATCAATCATTATTACACATAAATTTTGGACTGTTTTTTTAATGGTATATTTTGTAAAGCCAAAAATAGAATTTAAATCGATGTGTTAAAATCTAAAAAAATACACACGTATTCCCTGACATTTTATCTATAAAATAAGATGTTGAAAACTATGGAGGTTGCATTAGTGCATTTGCTACAGTTTTTTTTCTGGAGGCCTGCAAGCGCTCGCGGACAACATGAAGTAGCGATCCGTTTGAACAGCTGGATTTGCCTTGAAAGCGAGTAACAAGCCAGGTAATTGCAGACAGCATGCGAATTGCTGCGTCAGCTATGCTAGTCAGATAACTTCTTCTTACTAAGGCAGTACAGTCCATGCAGAAAAATGTCTCCACAATGTACCTTCTTTCTGATACCCCTGTGGCATTTGATACGTGCTTTTCAACTTTTGAATTTTTTTGAAAAAATCTTCTGATGTAAGCAGTTCTTTGCTTTTAGCTTCTTCCTTCATGTACGTCCATACATTTGAAATAATTTCTCTACTCTGACTGTGTAATGGTTTGGTCCCTAATTTAGAATGTACAGGTGGCATAATTGATTTATGCTATGATCAATGTCTCACAAATTCAATATATTCACTCTTCAACTGCATGCTGCACTAAAAAGCACCTGTGAATTAGCAAGGACTGTCTCAGATCATGCAGACATCACTACCTTCCCCCTCCCTCCCCATGTGCATGGTTTCCTTCGCAGAATTATACAATATGAGCTGATGAAAGAGGCAAAAGCTATGGATTCGCCAACAGGACTTCCAGTCAGGGTCAGGGGCCAAGAACGATGAGTCCAGCTGTGCTTTAAAAGTTCCTTTGTCAAAAACTGAAGCTTTAGTGAAACAATTTTCTTTCGAAGAAGGAGGTAAAGCTGTGTGTTGTGTGGAAACATTAGTTTAAAATGCATATTTTAAAAACATTTTGAAGATGCTAATAGTGTACATATAATAGTGTCAGCTAGCAGTGTTCTCCTTACTGTACTGTTGTAACATTCATGGAACCTCAAGCAGTGGACAGTTGCCGTAATGGAAAGTGGCAATTGTGTGAGGTTACTGTAGCCATCACCGCTGCCATGCGAATTCGCTGCACTGATTTGGAAAGTTAATTACAACTGAACTATTAAAGACTCCATTCTGATTTTTTCTGAGAATATTAAATAAACTTTGTTGTGTTTTTAGTTTTTTTTCCAGATTTTTAAATGGTCGAGTTTGTTATCTAACTTTAAAACTGTTGTTGTTGTTGTTGTTTTCTAGTGCCTTGCATCTGGCAATGAAGCCATTAGCATTCGTGCTTTCCAATACTTTTGAACTATTGTGATGAATATTAAATATAGAAGCACTATTGACAGTGATTCTTCAATTTGAGGTTATTTTGAGTCACTTTTGGACTGAAAACCACAGCATCGGCCTTAATATAAAACTGTTAAAATCTATTAATTCACCAATAGAACTGAATATTTGGGAAAAAATATACATCATCAAGAACAGTAATAAAGCTATTAATTTCGAAATACCAGCATTGAATGAAGTGTTAAAGCTCTGTGCCCCTAACACCAGTTGGCAGCATAATAGAGACAGCAGAGAAAAGGAACAAGAGGATAACGTCAGTTACCCAACTGCTGATGATGGGATCGAATGGTCCTGAAAACGTTTCCGCTTTAAAAAAGCAGTTTAGTAGTGAAGGTAAGTGTAAATAAGTGACTCAAAATAACCTCATATTTTGATGAAATTTGCCTAAAGATGTCCCCACCTGGAGATCCGATTGGGGGACAGTTTTAACTCTGGAATGTTTATCTTTAGGACTCATACTCAGGTATGTGGCTTTCATGTAACTGTTTTCTTAACGGGTACCAGTTTTACAATGTGGCAGTTACATCACCCGACTTAAACCCCCATTTTGCAAGAGGGACCACACCTATCGTTGGTCAACGGGTCCATCGGACCTAGCCGGGAGGACTAAATAGGTGGTATTTAGATCCACCGACCTTCCCCTCATGTGCCTCTGAAGGACGCTGTTGTGCTGTGATAGGTCAGCACATATGTAAATGACATTTCCTCCATTTTAGATGAAACAGTTATACTGCTGTGATTCGGTCCCCAGAGCCTCATCTGTTAAAAGCAGGGTGCACCACAGGCAGGATGAGGATGGGAATTGGGTAGGAGAGACTATAGGAGGCGCATCACTACCCCTTACACCCCACTTTAAAACTTTAATTGTGTAAAATATAATATTAATAATTAATAAAATTTTCTAATAAATACCTCACAAAATACCGCAATTTATCTTTAATTTGAGCCAAAGATCAAGTAATTTGCTTCATTACAATCGGAGGTATGATTGATGGAAGAGTGAGGAGCGTGCAATTTTTGGGACACTTCAAAAATTAATATCTGCCAAAATAATTTTTTTTTTATAAAACGAAGAAACACGGGTCAAATATGTTTTGTTCCAAAACACTAAAAAAAAGTTAAAGAAAATTTGAGAGATCAATGTCATTTTTTGCCATATTTTGTTTGATTTGACGTGGAATGACTCTATAGCATGTTTTATTGATTTATTTTTCCTGAATCCAAATTGAGCTGCATTTAAAATGTTATGTTTTTCTAGAAAAGATATAATTTTATTCACATTAATTTTTACTTTCTCTACTGGTAAGTAGGGGAAGTATTGTATTCCACCGAAAAATTCGATGTCGAGATTTCACTGGAAATTATGTTTTGAGACTCCCTGAATAAAAAAAAAGCAGCTTAGAAAAAGGTCTGTGTGTGTGTCAGTGTGTCTGTGGACAGCATAACTCAAAAACGAAAAGTTGGTTAAAAACCAAAGTTGCTATTTAAGTTTAATGTCTTTCAAGGATGCGACACGAAGATTTTGAAGAAAATAGCCCAACCCTAAACTACCCTTTACATGGAAGATTTTTTGAAAATTTTGATTTTCTTGAAAATGGCTCTAACGATTTTGATTAAAATCCCATATGTTTGAGATTTTTTAATGACAAATGAAATGTATATCTCAGATTTTCTGGCTATAGCCGCTGTAGTCGTCTTTATTCTGGATGACTTTTGCATAACTGGTGAACCGTTAGTAATAGACCAAATCATACTATACAAAAAATGTTGTTGTTGTTGTTTTCTAGTGCCTTGCATCTGGCAATGAAGCCATTAGCATTCGTGCTTTCCAATACTTTTGAACTGTAGTTTCTTCTGATCTTAATGCTTCACAGGTCTTCAAGTGTTCTTCATTCATTTCTGCTAGATCGTTACACAGGACACATATCGGTGAGGCTGAGATACCCATTCTGTAGAGATGACCTGCCAAGCAGTCATGATTTGTCAATAGTCGGAAGGCTGCAACAGCTGTTTTCCTTGGTCTCTGGGGGATTATATCTGGATTGGAAAGTAGTGTAATCCATTTTTTATCTTTGGCATTTGTTTCTATTTCTTGTAGGTATGAATGACAAAAATTTTTAATGATCAAGCGTTTTATTGAGGAATATGAGAAATTGAATTTAGACTTTTGTGTTATTGTTGTGGCTTTCTTTGCAAGTGAGTCTGCAGCTTCGTTCCCCATGACTCCACAGTGTGCTGGAATCCATTGGAGATGAACAGTCTTATTAACTTTTTGGAGTTGTGTTAACATTTTGTAGCATTCTCTAATTTTTGTTGACTTCTTTGTAGTATTTGAACATATTCCCTGAATTGCAGCTTTAGAATCCGAAAGAATTACTGCCTTGTTAAATTTATTTAAGGGAAGATTTAATAATTGTCGGAGAGCAATGTATATAGCCTCTATTTCTCCATCGTAATTTGTTGTGTCTCTGCCAACAGAATGATAAAAGGAAAAATGTGAACATGTAACTCCAGCTCCAGTAAGGTTTTCCTTCGAGGATCCATCAGTATATATGTGCAGCCATTCTTCTGTGGGATACCTAGTATTGATTGTTTCCAGAGCTAGAAGTTTTTGTATTTCTTTTGGTGTGTCTGATTTACTTATTTCCTCTATTAATTCCAAATTGAAGGTAGGTTGCAATAATTCCAATGGATTTTCTCTAATAAGTAGATTTTCTCTGGTGTTAGGAATGTTCAATTTGGATTTAATCTGTGTTACCTTTTCTAGGAAACTACTATGAGTTTTAAGGATTGAAGGGGGGAGGTTCTCTTCTGTCCATTTAGAGTTTGGCAGTCGTAACATTTTCTCGTGTTGGAGCAATGCTTGTTCTTCTATTTTTGTTGTTATTGATGGGGTCCGTGTTAAGGCAAGCATGGCATCAATAGGTGTGGATTTAACTGCTCCAGTGATTAGGCAAAGAGCCTGATTTTGTATTTGTTCAAGTTTATTGATGTTAGCATTTGCTGCTGTTATTAAAGCTTCAGAACAGTACAAGAGGTTTGGTTTAATATACATTTTGTATGTTGTGTTAAGGACTCTCCTTGAGCAGCCCCATTTAGCACCAGCTAACCTTTTCAGGATTTGCAATTTCTTTTCAATCTTTTCTGAGATGTTTGTTATATGTTTTTTCCAACTTAGCTTTCTGTCGAAAGTGATGCCTAAGTATTTGGCATCATCAACTGCTTTGAGTGGTTTACCATTATAATTTATGCTAATATTAACTGGTTTGTATTTTAGTGTAAATAATTCATAATTTGTTTTTTCCACATTGATAGTCATGAGGTTTTTGGAGCTCCATTCATGTACTTTGTTTAGGGCTGTTTCTATTCTGTCTTTAATTAATTCAGGTTTTTTTGAAGAGCCTGAAGTCCAAATGACTTCATCGTCAGCAAATAAAGCAATTTTGGTTTCTAAAGTTTTTATTATTGATGGAAGGTCATTTATATATATGTTAAAGAGTGTTGTGCTCAGAACAGTACCTTGTGGAAGTCCTCGGTGTGTTTGTTTATATTTGGAAATGTATGTATTATATTTTGTGGCACAAAATCTTTGTGAAATAAACTTAGTTATCCACTTAAGCATGTTACTTTTCACACCTATTGATTGCAACTTCTCAACTAATTTATTTCTCCAGACTGAGTCATATGCTGATTTAAAATCAATGAATACTGCCAAGGTATCCTCCTTTCTATTGAAAGCTTCCTTGATGTCTTGGCTTAGTAGGAGTACATTTTCACTTGTACTATGATTCTGTCTGAAGCCGGTCTGTGAACTATTAATTAAGTTGTAATATTCTAGGAACCAGTTAAGTCTAGATGCCACCATTCTTTCCAAGATATTGGTCTGAAACTATTAATATTGTTTGAGGGTTTGTTTTTCTTTAAAATCGGGATGATAATGGCTTTTTTCCAGTCGGAAGGTACAGTCATTCTCCAACACGTGTTATACAGTTTAAGTAGGATTTCTTTTCCTTTCCTGCCAAGGTGTTTAATAAACTCTGGATGGATCTTGTCAGGTCCAGGAGATTTTTTGTTCTGTAATTGTTCTATTGCTAAATCCAGTTCTGTTTCATTAAAATCCTGAATAAAAATATCATTTCGTATACCTTTTGGCTTACTAGTTTCTCTGATAGTTTTTTGGATAGCCTTATCTTGTTTTTTATACGCTTGGGGTACTCTTTGTGACTGAGCATAAAACTTGTTAAGGGATTCTGCTATTTCCCTATCTGTAGTTAAGCTTTTGTTATTATATTTTAATGGCTCAGTTGTATTTTTTGATAATTTTGTTTTATTAAGGAATTTGTATATTTTATTTCCATCTTTCCTATAGTCCATATGTTCTACAAAATTTGTGAAACTGGCCCTTTTTGCTGTAATTAATTCTTTCTTAAAAATGGCTGCTTTTCTTCTCCAGTTTTGTACATCTTCTGGACACTTGGTTCTTTCGGCTTTGACTCTTGCTATATTTCTTTCGTGTTTTAACTTAGATAAAGATGGAGACCAAAAGTAGCTATATTTCTTTAACTTTCCTTTGGGGATATGTGTTTTGGCTGCTGTCAATAATATTTCACAAATTTTTTTATTCATTTCATCTGTTGACTTGAACTCTGATTCTAACAGTATATTACACTTCCCTTCTATCTCATTTTGGAAACTGGACCAATCTGCTTTTTTAAAATTCCAAGAAGTTTTAACTTTTGGTTTGTTACTTTTATTTATTAGACCTCTTATGGAGTTTATGGTGATTCTGTGGCCTGAACCTGGGTCTTCTATTATTTCTCTTTTTGTATTGTCAATTATGTCAGATGACACCATCAGAAGGTCAGGATTTGTACCCGAACCATTATAATGAAGGTAAGTGGGTGGATCATTTGGATTAAATATTAATTCCATTGTTGACGAGTTTAATAGGTCTTCTATGACTCTTCCTGCTGAATTTATATCGCTGTAGCCCCACCTAGGGGAGTGTGCATTAAAATCACCTATTAAAATACTTTTGGGTTCTATGGGAATAGAATTTAGATCTAGTGTATTGTCTGGAGGATTGTAGATACTGTAAATTCTATAGTGGTAGTTACTTTTCCGTACTTCAATTTTAACTATTTCTGATTTATCTTGTTCTTCCATTGTGTTTTGGATTTGGATAGTAGCTTTCATATTTCTTTTAATTCCTGTAAGAATACCACTTGCTATTTGACGAGCCTTTGGAAGTATATGTGTAGTGTACTGATTCATTTCAAAGTATATTTCCTGTTCTTGTGATATATTGGCTTCTTGTACTGTGAAGACATCTATATCTTGGTCTTTTAATATTTTCATTAGCTCTTGTTTTTTTAGGCTGGGACATGCCTCCTGCATTCCATTGTAGAATTCTTAAAGTATTGGAACTGTTGTGATGAAATTTGCCTAAAGATGTCCCCACCCGGAGATCCGATTGGGGGACAGTTTTAACTCCGGAATGTTTATCTTTAGGACTCATATTCATGTATGTGGCTTTCATGTAACTGTTTTCTTAACGGGCACCAGTTTTACAATGTGGCAGTTACATCACCCGACTTAAACCCCCATTTTGCAAGGAGGACCACACCTATCGTTGGTCAACGGGTCCATCGGACCTAGCCGGGAGGACTAAATAGATGATATTTAGATCCACCGACCTTCCCCTCATGTGCCTCTGAGGGACGCTGTTGTGCTGTGATAGGCCAGCACATATGTAAATGACATTTCCTCCATTTTAGATGAAACAGTTATACCGCTGTGATTCGGTCCCCAGAGCCTCATCTGTTAAAAGCAGGGTGCACCACGGGCAGGATGAGGATGGGAATTGGGTAGGAGAGGCTATAGGAGGTGCATCACTACCCCTTACTACCCCTATACAAAAAATGTAGATCTTGCTAAAATACACAATTTTTGTCTGAATACATTTTCTTGTAGGTTGAACCATTTCGGAGATATTCCTTGTTTTGTGTGTCAGTTTTGGAAAACTTAGAACTTTCGTGAAATGGATCATCATTCATTTTTTTATATGTTAAGCTTGCAAAGAGAACGGAATCTCAAAGCTTTAAAATATTTGACTATCGCACAAAGCCTACTGTATTCTAATATTCCCCTTGCTGCTACAAGGAAATAAGCAATAAGATAATTTGTACAAATGTTTATCTCAACTAACACGAAGATATAGGAATAAGATTTTGTAAGAACGGTTAGTACAAGAGTAGAGAAAGTCATGTGAGTGCAACACATCAGATTTTTTCAATTACTTTTGATAGTGTATAAATTAGTGCTATTGGACAATGATTTCTAGGTAGTTTTTATCACCTTTTTTGTATATTGGTGTTATGATTGTTGTCTTTAGTACTTCTGGAAATGTGCGATCTGATATAACTGGATTTGTCATTTCAACTAAAGGTTCTAATAAATATGGTGCACATTGTTTGAGTAACATTGATGATATTTCATCTAATCGTACAGATTTCTTATTTTTCATATCCTTTATTATTTTGATAAGTTCTTCCTTTGTTATTCCATTTATATTAATTGAGTTATTGTGTCTTGTAATGCATTTACAGTCACTATTTCTTATTTATTGCTGATAGCTGTTTTACTTGTTTCAGGAAGTTTCCATTAAATATATTGCATTTCTCCTCTGGCTCATCTGTTGATATATTTTCTTTCTTTATTTACAAATTGTTTGTCAACGTGTCCGAGTCTACAGTAATTAAGTTTTAGTTCATCTTTTGCCACCATCTTTGTTTACCCAATGTGCTTGTTGATGCGTTAATACCCCAATGTGCTTGTTGATGCGTTAATACTTATTTGTTTGTTTTGTTTTTGGAGAATAAACAATAGTTGAATATTTTAAAGCCTTCTTCCATTTAAGAATCATTTGCAATCACCTCAGTCATCCTGGTTCTTAATAAATGTAAAATGTGTGTGGGCCCTTCAGGACTGATCTGTTTTTCAAGCTGCTTTGGTGGATAAAGTATCTGCAAACAGTGAATTACAGCTGAAAGAACATTAGAGACCTAGGAGAAATCTGAACATGTATTTATTGAGTGGACAATTTGACAGTTTCGAAAAAAAAAAAAACACACTCATTTATAGTTTTACAGCAAAATTAGTACTATCAAGAAACAAAAAAAAAAAAAAAAACTATTCGAAATTATCTTTTTAATGGATTTTTCAGAAAACTACTCATTTGTTATCAGGGATAGGTTTCTGGGTTTCACTGGAACAACAGGAACAACCACCAAGCTGCCATACTACATCCTTTTGTTATCTACTATAATGCTGATGGTTTTGTCATTTGTATGTTGTTTGTTGCAGTTTCCAATTATTTATAACATGATAAGAGTCATAGTTAACCTTTTTTTTTTAGAGATATTTAATAAAATTCGTGAAGATAAATTTCAATATTTGGCTAAAATAATGTATTTTACTGATGGGATTTCATCCCAATATAAAAATCAGAAAAGCTTTTCCAATTTATGCAGTTATATAGAAGTTTTTGCAATAAAGGCAGAATGGCACTTGTTTGCAACATCACATAGAAAGAGGCCATGCGATAACATAGGAGAAACTCTCAAGATACTAGCAGCACAAGCCAGTCTGCAGCATCCAAGACAAGATCATATAACTACATTTTATGAATTGTTACAATGGACATCTTCAAGTTTGACCACTATAACATTCTGGTGTGTTTCGAAAGAGGAGTACAAAGTTGAACAAGTGCTTTGTCGTAAGTTTGAATGTGCACACATAGTTCCAGGGACCCTAACAACACTAGCGTGCATTCCACTTTCAAAGGCAAAAATGGTGGGAAAGACGTTCACATGCAACAGAGTGTGTGGAAATATTATACTCATATAAGATGTAACCAGTCAACCTTGAAGCTTGCTGGTGATTTTGATTCGTTGCAAGCCTCTTGCACGTTGAGTGGCAATAAGCTGAGTGCAACATAAGTATAACATAAGCTTAAATATTTATTGTTGTGTAATTTTTTTCCACATTTCAAACAAGGGGCCGCATAAAACTGAAGGCCTAAATCAATGTGTAATAAAAAAAAGTTCAAGCCTATATAAATTTAATATATGAAAAATAGGTTTTAAGAGTGTGTGTAGTTATTGTTGTTATTGATATATACCTACCACCATATATAACAGACATTCGGTTTCATAATGAATCGTAATTCACTGATACCCAACTGTTCTTGAGTTACACAGTACAGAAATTTTGTTCTTAAAATAATACAAATTGTCTGAATTTTAATTGAAATACTGTAAAATTTGAGATAATTTTATATAGATTGTTTTCTTTTACAGTAACTGACACATTTGGAAGTTACTAATGATTTTAAAAGATGGAAAGTAAATTTTCTCATTTTTTGCCCAATTTGAAATCGAGTAGCCCGTATCTGACAACATTTACATTACACTTCAGCTTTTAAAGTCACTGTGATAAATACTAGATGTATACATATACATACTGTTTTGAATGAGTACATGAAGTGCAGGTAGTATGCCCTATTATCCTGTTATTACAGTGGACACACTGTTAATATACCGCATTTGTATGTAAAACATACAAAGAGTGAAAAAGCAATTTGAACAGAACAGAACAGCTAAAATACTTCCCTAAAAGAAGAAGAAGAAGAAGAAGATGATGATGATGGTGACAGCAATGATGATAACAACAAGGATGATGAAAACTTAAGGCTAACAAGGAGCTGGTAATCTCCAATTTGATCAGCATGTAATTAGGCTACTGCAAACACTACCTACAGTGCCACCTGGTGGCAGAACCCATAGACAAATTCTCTGTCTCAAAATATAGGGTCCCTCCACAAACTTGAAATTTGTTTGGTTGAGTTATACAGTGCTTTACTTGTGCAACTTAGTACGTGCATGTGTCAAACTGACTGACCAGTCTACACTTCATGAGAAGCACTGTGTATGTGTATGTATACCTTGGCATTTATTGTTATGAAAAGGTCCATAATTATAAAAGATACTTTATTTGTAAAAGGACTATCTGCTCACAAGTCATTAGGTTTTGGACTGAGGGATGTTGAAAATAAACAATGCTTTCTGTAATACTGGACAGTTGAACCCACATATCACATTCAAATAAGGCATCAATATGAAAATCATATTAAACTTAAATTCTAATACATTTTTATCCTTTTTCATTGTTACAGAATTCATTAAAATGTGTTAAAGCTGGCATTTAAAATCAGACTTCTCTTAATTGTGCTGTGTTGTATCAACTTATTATTATAAGTAATGTGTAATACTTCAACAAATTTTATGTTACTGTTTTTCCAGGCATCTGTAAATATGTTTCAAGAGCTAGATGAACGAATAAACTATGTAGCTACGAAAGTAATCCATTTAGGAGATCAGCTTGAAAGTGTTAACACACCTCGAGCAAGAGCGGTAGAGGCCCAGAAGCTCATGAATCACTTTGCAGAATTTCTTAGTCCAGGTCCTCTGTTAGCAGAAGTCTTCACAGATAAAACACAGGTAACTATTGCATACAGTTGTTAGATCATGAGATGAGAAGTACAAAATCATAAGTTAACTTCTACTGTACATGACTTTGCTCTAACACCATGTCACTCTCATAAGACAGGAAAGTGCTTAGTTATGGCCACTTATAGAGGTATTATTGCTAGACTGAGAATTTATATGCTGTAATTGTACACTAGAACTTCTAAAGTAATTCACTTAGATTAGTTATCAAACATCAAAAGCTAGCAATGAATTGATGTATTATTCAGGGGTAATGATTCCAACAAGACTTTCACCATGAAAAAACAATTGTGCGTGGTGGTAGTGGTGGTGGTTGGTGGTTGGTGGCGGTGCGGCGGCGGTGGTGTCGGTGGTGGTGTCGGTGTCTAGAGATTCCTTTTGCACCTTCATTACATATACTCTTTCTCTGCTTACCTTTTTTAAGGAAGTGCATTAAGGTGTTGAAATTATCAATAAAAATGTTATGAAAAGTCTGCTCTAAACATTTACCTCAAGAAACCATCTAAAATGAAATTGTAAAAAGTGATTTGATATCTAAACTCCACTGTTATTAACATCTTCAAAACATAATTACATTAATTTATAGTCTTCTCTTTAAATGTATGTATATTTTTTCACTATATAGCCTTGCAAGTTTAAGAAGAATGGTAAATAAAATTTCAAGAAATTTGCTAGATTGTAAATTGTATCACAAACAACAGCTGCTTTGACTCTCAACTGAAGGTAGGAGAGATTTTCTCATCATATATATGGTTCATATTTATAATTGTAAGGAGAATCACTTTGTTGTTAACTCCTGTGCATTAGATGCACACAGTTTATAATTTTTTTATTTTAAGTTTTAAAAAACAAGAAGTAAACTGTATTGCAAGGCTTATGAGGTTACTAGCTGTGAATAAGCTGATATTTTCTCATTTTAAGTATTTTTATTTAATATGGGTAATAATGCCTCTTATTTACAAAATAATAGCAACAGAAAAAAGTGTAATTTTTACAAATTATAATTTGCCTCTTTAGCAAAACTGAAAGCAATGAATTTTGAAGAATTGTGTTGGTTTTCCTTTGTTGGTCCCTGATCTATTGAGGTTGCAAAAGTGTAGAAAAAATAGGAATGGAAGATACATGAGGATTAGGGGAAAGAAATATAAGTGGACTTTGGATGGCAGCAAGAAGTAGAATGGAAGTCATAGAACGACAAGAGATACGGGACAGTTAAGAAGATAAAAAAATCACTAAACTTCTATAAAATAAAACGAAGTGGGGAAGAGAAGGGTACGTTGAAAATGTAATAGACAGGAAAAGGAAAGATTAGTGTGGATTGAAAGTTTACTTAAAACGGTTAAGAGGAAGTAAAAAGTGAATATGAGAATTATGTGGTAGAACTGAAAATACCCAGTACTATGTGACTGGGTATAAAAAGATAATGATATGGAGAGAAAACATGCGGACAAATGGACAGAAAAATCATAGCTGTAAAAATGTTGACAGAAAAGAAAAGAAAATTACTGACATGGGGAAGTTTTTAGGCAGAGTAAAAGAAAAATGGATTAGAAAAGCAAGAGGTGCATGGAAAGAAGGACAGCAAAGGTGAGAAGTAGAGGAATCAGTGCAAGGGGCAAAGGTTGGCAAAGGGCTAGTCAATGAGCTATAAGGCCAGGGAGCCAAGAAAACTGAGTAACACAAAATAGGCTTAGAGACCAGACAATTTGTAGTTAGGCATAACTAGTTCTAGAAATATTGTAAATTGTATAAATTCCTGTAATCAGTTTGTACAAACAAATTAAGGTTGGATGTCATTCATTTAGAATAATGATCTCTTCTTGGTTAGGGTTTTCTAACTGAAAAAAAAAGAATACCTGTTCTTTGTGTGTGAGAGTGATGGAGATAATTAAAAGTTTACTACCTCCTGTTTTACAGATTGATGAAGCTGCTGATATTATTCAGAAACTGCACCTAATAGCTCAAGAACTGCCTTCTGGAAAGTAAGTTTTTGCAATCCTCTTGTCCATTTTAGCAAACTTTACATAATTGGCTATGCATGTAGTTTATTGTCTTAATTTATAGTATGGATATAAATTAATAGGTCGTCTCCATAGCACAGTGGTAGTGCTGCTGCTAGCCAAGCAGGAGACCCAGGTTTGGTTCCTGGTACCAGCATGGGATTTTCACCCACTGAGAGATCTAGTCTGGAGTGCACTCAGCCTTATTAGGTCCTTGAGCATCCAGTTGAGGAGCTACTTGATTGAAAAGTAGTGTCCCTGGTTGTGTAGACCGCATAACCAGCCGGGAGGGATCAGGACGCTGGCCACATACCACCCTGTCGGTCTGGGTGACTCGGTTAGACGCTGGCCTACTGATCCCTAGGTCGCGGGCTCAAACCCGATCCAGGCCGATGGTTTTTAAGTGTGCTTAAAAACAACAGCTCTATGTCAGTAGATTTATTGGCATGTAAAAGAACTCCTGTGGGACGAAATTCCGGCACACCGGCGACGCTGATGTGATCCTGGCAATTGACAGTGTCGTTAAACAACAAAAAAATAAAATAAACATACCACCCTGCAGTATTGCACCTCACACATGATGCCTGTGGTGGGCAGAGGTCGGGGATGCAGTGGCTGGATGGTAGGCCTTGGTCCGAAAAGGGCTGTTGCACCTTGGGTTATTCGTATATGTAATATAGTATATTTGTCAAATAACATTATTTCTAAGCTGATGTTTTGTGAGTAGTTTAGTTTGTTCTGCAATGGTTTTGTGATATGTGCATACCAATCAAAGACATCCCACCAGAGCATAAAATATACAGTATGTTTAAGAGGTAGAATCAAGACTGAAAAATTCAATGCCATAGCCGGGGTTTGAGCCATAGATCTTCCATTTCACACATGGCTGCTCTCTGCTCACTTGAAACAGTAGATCCGTGGTTCAAATCCCAGTTAAGGCATAAACGCGAGAAGCGGAAGATCCATGGTTCAAATCCCGGCTATGGCATTAAATCTTTTTGTCCTGGTTCTACCTCTCAAGTATTGCCTACACACGATTTGTGTATTTAAAAACACCAGCAGTTACTTGGTTGGCATAAAAAATAACAATTATCATTATACAGTATGTTTCTTTCTGAGTAATGCAGGAGTAAGACAGGGACACAAACAGTCCAGTGTTACTCAACCTTTATATTGATGACATTCTTGAGATCCAAAAATGGTCCATTCACCTATTATGAATAATAAAGAAATTCCAGGGCTGCCTTTTGCAGATGATTTAATTGGGTCTATGTCTTGTGGAGGGATGAGAAGGGTGGTTAAGGCAGTAAATAATTTTTCTGAAAAGTGGGGACTAAAAGTAAATGAAAAGAAATCAAAGATCATCGCTTTTATAAAGGAAAATCAATTATGTAAGGATGAGAAATGATGGATAAACAGGAGAGAAATAGAGGTGGTAAGAAAATTTGAAAATTAGGGGCAAGATTAGGTTCTAATAATGGAAGTTGGAGTGAATAGATAAAGTGACTATAGGAAAAGGTAAAATAGCCAGGAGTGTTAAGATCATATTTAAGAAAATTACCAGGTATAAATGCCAAATAGAAAGAATTTACACAGCCACAGTAAAAAAAAAAAAAAATGTTAAATGGGGCTGAGATATGGGGAGTAGATGATGCTTGGAAAGAGGTGGGCAAATTAAGGGGTGGGATACTTGCTCTCAATCATCCTTATAACTGAGTACAAACTGGTTTCTCACTAATTACCTTACTATTGCCCAAGAATAAAAATTGAATATATTCAAGATGTTCTCGGGCTTCAAGCCAGGTGTAGTGATGAAGAGCCATCGACATTTCGGGAGTGCACATCTTTCCCATCATCAGGATGATGAATGACTAGCAAGAGTGAAGGGACCAGTATATGCACTGTATGTTAGTACGTACCGAGTATAAAACACCCAGTCTAATGTGGAGGTGGTTCAACGTTCCGTTGTAATCTGTGTTTTCTGAGCCAGTCAATTTCCTACTTTAAGGCTGGTTTCCAGGAGGGACTAAACTGCAATTCAGCATCCTGGTTCAGTGTGCTCTTCTCGGAGGAGATGGACAGAGCCCCTTTAACCCTCCGTTCCCAGGAACCGCTACATTTTGCCACAATGGTCGTTTCTTTGAAGTTAGCTCTGTGATCTTTTTCAAAGCAGTGTTCCGCCAGTCCTGACTTGTCAGGTTGCATTAAGCGTATGGGCCGTTCGTGCTCCTTGACTCTGGTGGAAATGGTCCTGCCGGTTTGCCCTATGTACGGCGTCCCGCATTCACAGGGGATATGGTATACCCCTGGTACATTAAGGTCCAGTTTGTCCTTTACCGGTCTCACTAGGTGTTTGATCTTCAAAGGCGGTTTGTGGATGGTTCTGATGCTGTGTTCTGCGAGAATTCTACTGATTCTGCCACATAGATTGTCAGTATATGGGATGCAGGCAGTGGTGGTCGGCTTTGCTGGTGTTTGCTGAGATTGTGATTTTCCTCTCTTGGCCTTGGAGATTGAGGCTTCAATATCATCTACGGAGTAGCTGTTTTGGCGGAAAGTGTGCCTCAGGTGCTGTAGTTCTTGCTTTAGGTGGCTGGGATCGGAGACAGACACAGCTCTGTGGGCCAGAGTGTTGAGAACTCCGACCCGTCGTGATTTATGATGGAAACTGTGAGCATTCAAATAGAGGTCAGTGTGTGTTGGTTTGCAGTACACTGCATGCCCCAGAGTACCGTTGTTGTTTCTGGAGACCAGACTGTCCAAAAATGGCAGAGTTCCGTCCTTCTCCACTTCCATGGTGAACTGAATTTGGGGTCGGAGGCTGTTGAGGTGTGTGAGGAAGCTCGGCAAAGTGTCTAGTCCATTTTAATAAAATTGAGGTTTCCAATCTTTCTCTATTGCTAAATAAAGAAATTTGTGTTATTTGGTATAGTTATAACTAAGCTTAGTAGGTTAGCTACCAAAAGAATGAAGTTAAGCATGCTTTGTCTGTACAGTAGATAGACAGAACTGGTTCCCCACACTGTGTCATCACATGCACTACGAACACTGATAACTTGATTCCTCTTTAATGTAGCTGGACTACTAAGCCTATTAATAACCATTATCGTTGTTGTCATTGGTGAAGAGACTTGGTCAACATGTCATTACCAGGAAACACCACATGGTGGTAGTCTCTTGTTTTTTTTTTTTTTTTTGTTTTTTTTTTGTTTGTTTGTTTTATAAATGTGTTACAAGACGGTCATTGCCATGGATATAACCAGTTTTATATTTTTCCAGAACTTTTGGATTTTCAGTTTTTGTTTTGCTCCAGAAGAACTGTCAGTTTTTATATGCAGTATTTACAACCTGGTATACTTCTTCCTTCAAAAGGGAAGATATATTACTGCATTTTTTGTACATAGGCAATTACTTTAAGGAAATGCATAAGATTTCTATTTTTATGAAGCTCTATCAGTTATTCATGAATGATTTGATCACAGCTTTTTGTTGATTTTTTCAGTTTATTTCAAAGTTGTTCATTTCAAGTTTTTCTGGATGTACAACCAAGCATTATCAATCATGTTTAAAGGTGCATGTGCTAGTGCAGCACACATACGAATATGAAGCCAAATTTCTTTGTTTTCCATGTATTCTGTAACTAGTCCAAGTTCCTGCAGTTTCCTCCACAAGCATTGGTTGAAATGATAATTGTGGTCACAAATATTCACTGATAGGAACAAGTTATTTACTGACTCATTGATAGCAATCTGTAAGTCACAACCACTGTCCTTGGATCCCAGCCCATCAAGCAATTCTTCACAGTTGTGAACAATCTGTCATAAGTTTTGTGCTTCCTATTTACCAGAAGTGCATGCAGCACAGGTATGATGTTGGTTTCTTCTAACAAACTACCCAGATCAGCATGGTTCATGAATACCTACTGAAATTGCATAGTAGAACTCTTGAATGTTCCATCAATAAGAAAGGAGGCAGTTTCCAAAATATTCATTCCTTTTGCACTGGCAAACACTAGTATCTTATCTTAAGGTCCATGATTGTTGTCTGTGAAAGGAAATTCTCTCCATTGCTCACTGTTAGTAATTGTTGAGAGAGAGAGTTACATTTTATGCAAGAGCTGAATCTTGTGATATACCAAGGTGTTTCCTCCGAACATGATGCAGTGCCTGCTTACTGCTTGTATGCGTTAGCATAGCAGACACAAAATCTTAACCGCAATTAAATAGTTTTCCGAATTCTTCCACATTTATTTTTGAAATGGGTTGATGAGATTCCCTCATGTGTTTTCCTGGCATTATTCATTTGTTTCCAAACTTCATTTCCTACAACATCCAAAACAGATACATGTAGCTGTTGTCCTAAAATGGCATTTTTTGTTGGAACATGCTCTTTGTAGCATTTTTTCTTGTAGATCATTCAGCGCCGGTGAGTGATATTTTCCTTGTTTGTATGATTGACTATATATTGATACCCATTGTAGATCAATAATACTTTACAGTTGTTGGTTTCAATGAATGCCATGAAATCTTCAGACAACACAGAGAAAACAACAGTGCAAAAATGAACATTAATCTATCACAAATGAGGAAGTAAGGTTAACTAACAAGGCCAACTTCTGGTAACAGCAGGGGATGATCAACCACATCTACCTTCTCCTAATTAACATTCCACCTTGAAGCAATAATGGATTTGCAGAACTGAAATTCTTGGTGCAAATGTCATTTAAGTACTAAGTGCAACTGTCACAAAGGTCAAGTATCACAGATTCAACAAAATCATTCAATCCTTTTGCAAATTGCTTTTAGAGTTACCAATAGCAATACCGAATGGGGCAGCACAGTTAGTACTTGGTAGGTACTCCACAAAGATCAGAAGTATCACAAGAGTTAGGAAATATTTATGTAGAGTTTCCAGTTTGGAAGACGGTGATATTATCAAAAAATGTTTCCATGTGCAAAAGAAAGGTAAGTGGAAAGTATCATGGTCGTCAAAAATCCAGGAAGCTATGGAACAGAGAGGCATGAGAGATTCATGGATAAATGGAAAATATTACATCAGAGGCTTATGCAAAGAAGTAGAACTAAGACTAGAAGATAGTGATAGACAAGACAATTTTAGCAGTACAAGAGGACAAAGTTCCTTGAGGCTATATAGGGAAATAAAAACAATCTGGGATAGGGAAAAGTACCTAGAGATGTGTGATAAACTAGGATGAGAAGGATTTGCTTGGGTTAGGACAGGAATCCGAAACTTGAAAGGCATAAGTAGTGACAAAGGTATAAGAAAATGCTCAATGTCCATTGACGTGAGTATGGATTTTTCACTGATTATATTGCAATTGAACATGGCAACAAAAATGGAAATACTTGGATGGGGAAATACTAATGAGAAAGATTGTGACAGTAAAAGGGGAAAAAGATTTAAAATCTGTAGAAAACTATTTGGATAGAATCAAAGAGAAATGGGTAAGAATGACTAAGAGGAAAACAGAACTGAAGACATAACGTAGAAGAACATTAGGATAGTCAAATGAAACAAAGTGTAGCAAACAATACAGAGGGTCACTAGTACACAAAAAACAGGAGTAGGGAATATTAGGACTGCAAATTAATATAGGCAAGCAACCAAGTAAGAGAATAAATGGCGTAAATAAGCTAGCTTGTTAGTTTAAATATTATTGTAGATTCAAACTGTATGTAATATAATTATGTGGTTGTGAGCAGTGGCAGCTTGTGGCCTAAACTATAGGTGAAGCTCTTTTCACATAAAAATCACATGCAACATACCTATTTTTTATATATTAAGTTGATTTTTCTGTCCTATCTGTTGGCGTATTTCTCAGTTATGTCATCATGAAAAGGCTGCTTCCTCTCTAGGTCGTTCAGCAAATTCTTATGGATGGAGATTTTGGCTAGAGATGTTGGTCTTTCGTGGGTCATAGAGCTCTGCAAATAAGTCCTGAGAGCAGGAAAGCTTCTCTTCACTGAAATGCTCATTGATGGCAGTGCTATGACGAGGGGAAAAAAAGTTTTTACACCTGTTGAAATATGCTACTGTTTTCTTTGGCCACCTTCATTGTTTAGCTAATGGAAATGTTATGCTGGTATTCTTCATTTCCACAAAAAATCCTAAGTTCCGTTTACAAACGACTTATTTTAAATAAGTATGGATGTTTCCTGAAGAGGGGTGAAAGAATCAATTGGGAAAACAATTGAATGCTGCAGGAACCTTAAAGGATCAGTGAGAGTATAAAACTGAAGTGTTCCACGGTCTTGGAATCTAATGGTAATTTGTACCAAGATCAAATCCAATATTTAAAAATATAACAATTTGTACTTTTGGAACAGTTCATCTTGGGACAGTTTGGCTTATTTTCACCCTGAGAACTCCCCCCTTTGTGTAGCTGTTTCAAAAAAAATTATGGGAACTTCATTATTCTGTTTCTTTGAAGTATATGATTACTGTTTTCTATTTGCTTCTGACAGTAAACTATGTCAAATGATATTTTTTAAGAATATCAAGCAGAAAACTGGTTACCTGAAACATTTCATTAAAAACAATGACCAAAAGTGCAAATTCAAAATCAATCATGTTATTGAGAAAGCCATTTGAAAGCCGAATTGCTGTCAGGTCTGATTCAAAATCATCTGCCATCTCCTGAAACACCTTACTGAGATGATTCCAGTTTTCTTCAACCACTTGAAGCAATTTTGAGTACAAACTCCATCAGGTGTTTGTTGCAGTGGCCACTCACTGCTCTAAAAGGGTGTATAGGGCATAGCTTCTCTTGGCAGAGTTATGAGAAAATGAAGGGATTCCAGCAGTATCAGCAAAAAAGATGTGACATTGAGAAATTTTGCTTAGTGAGCTTTGTATTAAATTCAGGTTATGGGTTAAACAGTGAACAAAGACTGCCTGAGGTGCAAAATCCTTTGCCATTTTTTTTTACAAACCATTTAAATGTCCAGCATGACACTGGTGCCATCGTAGCACTGTCCTATAAGTTTTGAGTGATAGTCATACGGTCCCAACACTGAATTAACCAAATGCAAACAATGCTTCCGATGTTCTATCGCAACTGACATAAAAAAAGTTCAAAAAGCATTTGAATAGTTCACCATTAGTGTCTACTAGTCTGACAATTATGGAACATTCAGATTTTTGTGATATCTGTGGTATCAATTTTAACTGAAAAAAGTAGCTGCTATGATATAATCATCAGTTTACTCCAAAATACAGTCAATCTCGTTCTGTACTGTTCTTGAATCCCCAGTGAAGACACTTTTCATTTTATTATAGTGAGTTTGAATCTCAAATGGACTTCTGAAAATTAATAAGGACAACAGTTTCAGATTTGCCCTGCTAGATGAAGATGAGCTTTCATCATGACCACAAAAAGCAAGCTCTTGTCTGGCCAAATACATAACTGCATTAATTATGACCTTAAAAAGTAATTGGTTCATTATACTGAGCAACCAGTTGTTTTCCTTTAGAGCATCAGCAATGGTGTTTTGATTATTTTAGAGTTGCTTCAATTGGAGTGCACACTTGAGATGTTCAGTAGTCTGAAATGTTTATGTAATGACTAGGGAACAGATTTTTAGGTAAATGCATATTTTTTCTGCTTGCTGTTACAAGTGCAAAACTAAGCATGAATATTGAATGTGCTGCAACTATAATGAATTCAAAGTTTTATGTCACATAAACATTTTAGAATAAAAATATGCAATTAAATATTTTGCACAATTTAGTTATTAGTACATATTTTATGCATTTTATCAATATACTATACCAAGCTTTGTGTCTCCTTTTATTGTGTGTGGCAAACAACATGACTTTGCCTTTGAGAAGAGAAGCTGTGCAGCCTTCTGCATATGCTTTAACCTTAGATTAGATTACGTGTTATCAACAGCTCGTTAGAATATAAACATATACATGTAATTCACAGGAAAGAAGTTTCAGATGTTAGAATATTGCATCATGTACTTGAGCTCAACACGATTATGCATTCCAGTTATTCTTGTTCCTTCAGTTCAGTTCAGAAGTGCTGGGCAATGCTTAATATACAGAGAGACCCAAAAACATCTGAACCACTGCACGGTGTTTTTCCACTGCACATGCAGAAACACAATAACAGCGACTGCTGTACACAAGGTCATCATGTGGATGACTTGTTTTTCTCTGCTCTGAAAGTGCAGTATAAAACTGACAGTGATATCTTGTGGTCAAATTATTACCAGTGTGCTTTATTATTTTGTCCTGTACTTAGTCACAAAGTGTATTATGGCTCAGCATTTGTTTTCTTCTGCACAGCATGTATTTATTTATGATTCATTTGTGTTAACTCAGCTCACCAAGTGAAAGTGCGATTTGCAGAAAGATTTCCAGCTGTAAAAGTTCCAGGCCGTAAAACCTAACATTGTTCATGAAATACCCTTTCATGACAAAAAAATTGGCATATGATGCACGATTAGCAGAGAAAGTTATAGGCCCAATTTTTTTCGAGTCAACAGTTGATGTCCATATATACATGACAATTTTGCCCCTCCCCCCTTTTTTTTTAGAGAATTAAGCGACGGAGAGTGATTTTGCCTTTTTTCAACAGGACTGCAACAGCTCATACAGCCAATCTTTCAATAAGAACAATTGAAAATGTGTTTTAGGACAGAATTATTAGTAGGGATTTGTGACCCCTTCGGTCCCCCGACCTAACCCACTGTAATTTCTATCTTTGGGGTAACTTAAAACATAAAGTGTACAAGACAAACACACACACCCTGCAAGAATTAAAACAAAATATCTGCCATGAAATTACCAGCATTTCTCAACGTAAACTGTGGTGAGTGATGGATAGTTTCCTAAAGAGGTGCCAAAAATGTATGGAGAACGTCGGTGACCAGTTTCCATCTCCTTTAATAACATTGGATATGTAAAGCCTTTAAAAGTAGTTTTAAAAATGTGATTTCAGCCGCACTGCTCTGTGACAGTGGCATTCAGCAACGAATGCCGAGGATGTGTACAGGCTAAACACAGCGCAGCCGGTTCAGAGTCTTTTGGATCACCCATTACATGTTGAGTGATTCGTGTATTGTTACCAAAATGCCGAAGGTAAAAGGTAGTGAAAGTTTTCAGTTGCAGCAGTATGTTAAAGAATTCTCAGATACATTCAATACAGATGGAAAAATTCTATATTGTCAGCCTTGTGGAAAGTCGATCAATGCTCCCAAGCAACACAGCATTTATCTGGCAACAAACATATCTTGGTGGCTTCACGTTCTTCTATGAAGCAGGTACTTTTAAGTAAAGTAGGATCCTCCAGCTCATGTTCCGGACCTTCTAAGTGTCATGAATTTTATTCAGATTTATGTCAAACTTTTGTTTCAGTGGATATTCCTCTACATAAAGTGAACAATCCAGAGGCTAAAGCTTTTCATGTGAAATACACAAAATTTGATCCTTGAGATGAATCTACTTTAAGGAAAATTACAAAGAAAAAACAGGGCTGTGTGCAAAAATGAAAAAATATGGGTGTGTATTGATGAAACTCAAGACTCAGCAGGAAGAAAAGTGGGAAATGTAGTGGTCTGGGTTCTTAAAAATGAAGAGACATTTTCTAATCATGCATTTTTACTAGCTTGCAAAGAAATGTCGGCAGCAAATTATGTTAATGTTGCTAGGCTCAACGAAAGTATGCACATATTATGGCCAAATAGTACGATAAAGTGGTTATTTTCCTGTCCGACGCAGCATCTGACATGAAGAAAGCCGCAGAAGCACTTAGTGTCAGATATCCAAAAATGATACATGTGACTTGCATTCTGCATGTACTACATAGGGTGTGCAAAACTGTTTGGTCACTGTATCCCAGTGTGGACAAATCTGTGTGCAATGGAAAGAAGGTGTTTGGTAAAGCACCTAGAGAGTTGATCTCTTTAGAAACAAAAACCCAAATGAACTGAACAAAGATGATGCTTCATCTATACAATCTATAGAAATTGTTCAAAATCTGATAAGTGACAGTTGTTTAAGAAATGATGTGCCATATATTGTTGCCAATTTCAGTTTCTTGTGCAATTCCATTAAAAAAAAATCTGTGTTGCACTCACATGACTTTCTCTACTCTTGTACTAACCATTCTTACAAACTCTTATTCCTAAATCTTCTTTGTGTTAAGATAAACATTTGTACAAATTATCTTATTGCTTATTTCCTTGTAGGTGCAAGGGGAATATTAGAATTCCATAGGCTTTGAGCGATAGTCATATCTTTTAAAGCTTTGACATCTCGTTCTCTTTGCACGCTTAAGATATAAAAAAATTAATAGCAATGTTCCATTTCACAAAAGTTTTAAGTTTTCTGAAACTCACACACATAACAAGGAATATCTCTGAGATGGTTCACCCTACAAGAAAATGTATTCAGACATAAATTGTGTATTTTAGCAAGATCTACATTTTTCATATACTATGATTTGGTCTATCTCTAACGGTTTACCAGTTATGCAAAAGTCGTCCAGAGTAAAAACGACTACAGGGGCTATAGCCAGAAAAATCAAAATATACATTTCATTTGTCATAAAAATATCTCAAACATATGACATTTTAATCAAAATCGTTAGAGCCATTTTCAAGAAAATCAAAATTTTCGAAAAATTTTCCATGGAAAGGGTAGTTTAGGGTGGGGCTATTTTCTTTAAAATCTTCGTGTCGCATTCTTGAAAGACATTAATCTTAAATGCCAACTTTGGTTTTTAACCGACTTTTCATTTTTGAGTTGTGCTGTCCACAGACTGACAGACTGACACACACACACACGGACCTTTTTCTAAAAATGCTTTTTTTTGGATTCAGGGGGTCTCAAAACATATATTTCCGGTGAAATCTCGACATCAAATTTTTGGGTGGAATACAATACTTCCCCTATTTACCAGTAGAGAAAGTAACTAGAAGCAACAAATGATAGAAAGATGTTTCTTGATAGAAAGTGTTAAAGAAATTGTTAATGTAGAAATGAAAATCAACTTATTCGAAGGCTTAAAAATGCGAACTTTAAAAACAAGTCAAATTGGTGTTGGAAAAAAATACGGGGTTTCAATTTATGAGACAAGTTGCCCAAATTTTAGAGGGCCATCGAGCAGACATCCAGAGTGTAAGTACTAATGATGTGCCTCTTATGAAATATACAAAAGCAACATCATGTGACGGAGAACGATCATTCTCCTAATACTGGGCAGTGCTCCGTGACAATCGGCAGAGATTTCTGATGGACAATTTAGAGAAGGCATATGTTGTGTACTGTAACTCCAAAGAATTTCCAACAATTGACATGTGATATCTATAATCCATCACTGGTGAGTTATCAAAACAGTGTTTTAAAGACTATGTGCCAAAGCTGCTGAACCTCCCGTCTTATCGGCAAGACGTTCTCCTTTGCAGCTATGCTTGTGGCCTAGCATGCCGACACATCCCACTTCGCCAAGGGCGAGAAGTTTTACCCCCCTTGGTATCTGGCACGCACCATGTAGATTTTCGGATGACCGTACACCAGAAGTCCACGATGCCTGTTTCAAGCATCCACACATGTTTCTTAGAATTTTTGTCAGACTACATTGACCATCGATGTATTTACACTGATGGGTCAAAGAGCACCAACAGTGTTGGATATGCTTATGTTTATGGAACCGAACCACATACATTTGGTTTTCCAAATAGCACTTCCATTTTTTACTGCAGAGCTGTATGCAATTTACCGAGCCGTTTTGTATGTGCGCCGTCGTAAATTAGGTGACTGCCTGATTTTGAGCAATTTCCTTAGTGCACTCCAGAGCCTTTGTGAGCTGTACAACCCCCACCCTATTGTACAATGTATCCAGGATGCTCTCCATGGTTTACACGCTTTTGGCATTGACGTGATGTGTGCATGGATTCCTAGTCATGTAGGTTAGCCGAGGAATGAAATGGCAGATTGGCAGTAAAGGCAGCAACTACAGAACCCAGTATTAGCATCTCATGTGTTACTTCGGAAGACTTTAGGCTTGGAGTGCAGAGAGCGGTGCTGTCGTGCTGGCACGAAGAGTGGTCAGCTCTCCGTGGTAATAAGCTTAGAGAAGTGAAAGAACTTCCGATTAACTGGGTAACTTCCTGTCACATATCTCACTGCGAGGAGGTTAGCTTGGCTAAGTTGCAAATAGGCCACTGCAATTTTTCGCATGGTTACCTATTTAAAAGGGACCCTGCCCCTCTATGTCCGCTGTGTGACAACCTTTTGTCAGTCCGTCACGTGCTGCTAGAGTGTTCCTCCCTAGCGCACTTTCGAGTTTCTCTGCAGCTGCCTGCTGGACTTGCAGAGGTCTTAGCGGATGACAAAACAGCGGTTGATAGAGTTTTTAAGTTTTTAGCGGAGTGTAATATCAGTTTTCAAGTTTTTAGCAGAGTGTAATATTAGTTTGAGGGTTTAAAACTTTTCATATCTCTTTTTATGCTTTTTGACATATTTATTACCTTGTTTTATATCTGGCTATTGCCACTGTTTTTATGTTTATGTGTATATTTTCGTTGTTACTAGTCATTTTATTTTTTGATTGAAATTTATATCTGGCTATTGCTATGAACCTTTTTTTCTTTAAGGGTGCTGATGACCATGAAGTTGAACGCCCTTAAACCAACATTCCTTCCTTCCTCTGACACATCCCACATACTCACCTTTCTTTGAGGATTCGCTTGACCGTCAGTATGATACTCATGCACTTCCACTGCTTCCACCGGGGGGTGAAATTCCGAAGGCTACTACATTGACTTGCCCGTCATACTATGCAGGGAAAGAAACTGTTTCCCCACCTGGCTGCTTCCGGAAATCCCATATTGCTTGGATTTGACATCCATGCCAAAATGCACAATCCCCGATGCAGTCCTATGTTTGGCTTTCGTTGAGCTTCAATCACAACTAGGGGACTGCGACTTTATTTATACTGACAGGTCAAAAGACGAACATGGTGTCTGTTGTGAATTCATGTTTGGTACAGAACGTTTTGTCTTCTGTCCCCCAGACCAGTGCTCGACTTTTACAGCTGCACTCTGCGGTGCATCAAGCTCTTTCTTTCATTAAACGATGTGGTCTGCGAAAGTGTGTTTTGTGCATGGACTACCTCAGCTCTGTCCAAAGCCTAAGGACATTGTATGCGCAACATCCTCTTGTACAAAGGATCCAAGATAATATACACCTACTTGTCCATGCTGGCATAAATGTCTTTTGCTTGGGTTCCTGGCCACATTGGCATACCAGGAAACGAGGCCGCTGATGCCACTGCAAAGAGAGCTATTTTAACCCCCCACCTGTTTTACTTCTTCAGTACCCGCTGCTGATTTTAAAACTGTTTTACGGAAGGCTATTCTCTCCTGTTGGTTCTCCGAATGGTCTACCATCCAAGGGAATAAACTACGGGAAGTCAAACCACTTTCCAGTGTTTGGAAAACGTCTTCCCGGCCATCCCGCAGAGAAGAGGTCGTTTTGAGCCATCTGCGTATAGGGCATTGTTTGTTTAGTCACTGTCATTTGTCCTCGCTGCGGCATGACTGCGACAGCACGACACATTTTAGTCGATTGTTTGCCTTTAGCCTCTCTCCGTAGCCTTCTGGGTTTGGGTATCACCCTGCCCGACATTTTAGCAGATGACATGGTGGCTGTTGACCATGTTTTAACCTATCTTCGTTGTAACAACATGCATACACAAATTTAACCTTTTACCCATCTATTAGAGCCTCGTTTTAATGTCGCATTCTAGAGCCACTGCCCATATTTTTATTTGTATTAGGTGTGTTTTAATCAACTCCTTTATTTTTAAACTTGGTTGTTTCAAGTAGTTTTGGTCTTCCTGTTTTACTACTTTAGTTTCCCTTTTGTTTTTTAACTTTGGACAGGCGCTAATGACCTTCCAGGTTTTGCACCCTACAATCCTCATTTCATTCATTCAATTCCCTTATTTTAGTGGAGTCAGCTGGATACTGCCAGTGCTTTAATTCCATATCATGATCAATCAGTTTTGTGTTTCATGTTTATCTTGGTTTCTGCTTAGTTCAGTCCGGCAACTGCATGTGGGATTTGTGGTGGACGAAGCAGCACTGGGGAGGGTTTACTTCAGGTTCTCCAGTTTCCCCCATCATCTGATTCCACCGGTGCTCCATCTTCATTCCATGTATCATTAGTGTCACCATCTGCAGTGCCTTATGTAGTAAAAGCAGGCATTAAACACTACAAAAACAAAATCCCCATTATCACGCACATTGTTTTATTAGACACAGTTTGGTAAGCCATTGCTACTCTGACATTAATGAGCCTTTGAATTCTTATGATCTTCGTTTTGTAATATTTGTTGTCTTAAGGCTCTTTTCCATACTGGAACTCAATATAAAATTAATGACAGTATTCTTCCTTTGTGTATAATTTTTCTGTGCTTTAATTCCATGCTTGTTTGGCTGACTTTGATAGTATGAATATTAACTTTATGCACTTTTCTGAAATATGGTCGATGTGATGAATAGTTTAATATCATATATTATTCCAAGATTTTTTTGCCGTCTACTTGTTCTATAAGTTTGTAATTTAAAATGACTTTAACCATCCTAAGTTAATATTTCTTATACCAGACTGGTATAGTTTGTTGACAAGTATTTCATGGTTAATGCATTGAATGCTTTCGTTATGTCACAGATTAAAGCTGTAGGTTGTCTTTTTTCATCCAGATCTTTTGATATTTTGTTAACAATATCCATAAGAGCTGAGGTAGTTGAAGTATTTTTTTAATCTATGCTGGCAATGTGTAAGAATGTTTTCATTTTCAAGGTAGCTAATTTTTTCTAGGATGTTTGAGAAACTAGAAAGTACAGAAATTGAACGATAGTTTTTTAATGTGTCTTCCCCTCCTTTATGGACTGGATATATTATAGCATATTTAATGATTTCTGGGAAGACTTGCTTACTGTGTGACTTGACTATAATTCATGTAAGTGGCTCACTTCAGTTCATTCATCACAACATTTACTACCAGGGTTGTCCATAAAATAAGGTCCCCATTTTTTTCACACTGAAAAACATATTTACTGACATTGAATAATGCACTTTTGGAAAGCTTAGAATTTTTCCTATTTTTTGACATAATCGCCGTTCTGATCAGTGCATTTTTGCATGTGGTGTATCATCTTTTGTATGCCTGCATCGTAGAACTCTCCACATGGCAAAGATAGCTTAAAAGTTTCTTTCAGTTGCTCTCCAGTTCTGAAATATGTCCTACCCAGGTGTTTCTTTAAGTCAGGGAAAAGATGGTTATCATTGGGGCTAGGTATGGGCTGTAAGGAGGGTGTGTGACAGTATCCCATCCAAATTTCTTTATGAGATTAGTCGTAGGCATGAAGAAATTTGTGGCCCACTTTAGCACGTTTTCATCTGTGGTCCTTTGTAAGCATTCTTGTGACCCACCTTGGTATACCCTAAATGATATGTCAAAATTTTGTGAATGTAGGTCTTTGCTGACATCAGGGATCATCTCACAGATCTCCCGAACCATCACCCTTCGATCTTTCAGCATTGCTTCTTCCAGTTTCACAGTTGTTTCGTCTGAAACCGATGGTCGTCCAGAATACTGGTCGTCATGGATGTCTGTACGTCCGTCTTTGAATTCTCTGCACCATTTGCACGTGTGTTGTACGCTCATATACTATTCTCCGTACACTTTACACAGTTGGGAATGAATTTCCAGTGGTGCAGGCTTTTTGCACACAAAAAATGCATCACAAAGCATAGTTCGCACCTGGTGAGAGAAGTGAGTGTAAGCTCCATTTCTAATGGCTGCCAAGCGAAGACTGAGCATTGCAGACAGCTCGCAGTCCAGGGGACTGGGAGAGGGAAAACCAAGCTGCACGCCAATGTTGCCAGTTCTGCTGTAACAGCGTTCCTCACGACTGTAGATCCTTGGTAACCTTATTTTATGGACAACCCTCGTATTTTGACATTTTTCCTTTACATGCAGATATTAATTTCTTTTTACTTCTGTCAGTGAAACTATCCCTAGATCAAATGCCATTTATGCATACAAGCTAGTTTGTCCCATTTTTTTAATTGCATGAGGTACAGTTGGGGGAGTAACTTGGACTAAGATAGCTACATTAGTAAAATAATTGTTCAACTCTTCTAATCTGTTATTGTTATTATTATTGGTACTATGCTTTAAGAGATTTGGATTGGTTTGATTCTGTTCCTTGCACATTCCTAGTCCATACTGTATTATGTCCCAAGTCGTCTTCGTTGTGTTGTCAGAATTTTTTATGTATTTTTCTTTTTCCATGTATTTGGTCTGCCTTATTACATATACATTTTTTTTTGTATTTATTGTGAAACTGACATAACTTTAAGCTGCCGGTACTTTTTAGGTCTCTATGCAGCATTCTCATTCCTTTGCTTGATACTTGAATACTGCATGTGCATCAGTCAAAGTTAAAACTTAATAATATTTTTTGCACGTAGTCTTTGGAAACATGCCCATCCTGCTAAATGCTGATATTAGCAATGTTACGAAGCAGCTGAAGCATTTTTAGTACATTAACAATGTGGGTGGCAAAAGAAAGGCTTATGTAGTTCGACCTTATGTTTTTACTAAAATGTAATTACAAGTAACTTAGCTATATTTGAAATGATTTTTTCTAAAAACACTGCTTGAAAAAGTTAGCTTCCAGATTTACCTGCAAGATTTTGAAGTTTATTGCCAAACCACCCATTTGAATTATTTGGAAGTAATTCGCTTTGCAGTGTAGGGAATGTTATCAGTATGGAAAGATGGGGAAAAAAACAAAAAAGTCAAGAAAATAGAAATTGGTTAGAGAAACCCATCAAACTGTTTAGAATGTAGTGCCTATAAAAGTCAATTTGCAAAATACAGTGAAATATTAGGGAAACAAACATATTCATGAAGCTTGTTAACATTGGGAGAGTGTAAGTGGAAAGTTTAGACATGAGCAAAAAAAAAAAAAAAAAAAAAAAAAAACATTTACTTGTAGAGCCACCTCCAAGTGTTTTCTGAGCCACGTGTTCCTAGCCATGTCAGGAAGGCAGGATGGACTAGGTTATGCCAGATAGTCTCAAAGGTCAACCTGCCATCTCATACCTGTCTACAAGGGTGAGGAATGTAATGTGTTTGTTAGTCCAAAGAAAATATCATTCCAACATTTCCCTTAGACTTGCTCATAAGAAAGTAATCACAGTGTAAAGAAAACAACATTAATGCTATAAATCCAGAACAAACTTGCAGCGACATCGGTGTGGATTAGAGGTATCATACCACTGTCATGAAACTAAATTTAAAAATGTTTAAATAATTTTAATATACCACATTTTTAAAATGGGCCAGAAAGAATAAAATAATTTCTCCTTGCCCCATACACATACCTAATCCAATACACTGTCCAGAAAATTTGTGATTGTGGATTATTAACAGCTATGAAAATGCTTGTAAGATTTAAAATGAAAAAACATAGGTTTCATGCAATGGATAATTGATGCATGAATAGTTCACTCAAATCACTAACAATTTTTGCACTGCATATGATGTGAACTCTTATGTGAGTTTTCTCAATGAGAGCTATTTCCTATACTCTTAATGTTGCTGACCCTGGGTTTCAAGTTGTCTCCAACTCATTCTCAAAGCCATATAAACAAATTCGTTACCAAAGCTTTGGTAACGAATTTGTTTATATGGCTAATTGTTGGAGACAACTTGAAACCCAGGGTCAGCAAAAGAATAACAACATTACTAAGATAACTGAAGTTTTTAGTTTCTAATTTGTTCTTACTTTAGAATCTTGTTGCTTCACTGTTAATAGCTTCAATTTTTCCTTATTTAGCCCATGGCATATTTATTATTAAAGTTATTACTGTATTTATTGTTATTATTAACGAGAAATGCATTATATGTGCCATTAATACTACCATAAAAAGCAATATTACTTGTTTAAATACATACAGAAAAGAATGTGCTGATTTCTTTCATTTGGATAGAACAAAACTGAATATATACCTTCTTATTTGCTCCCTGCTCACCACACGTCGGACAAATACACATAAAAGTAAATAATTCTGGTAAAGCTGTCCCTGGGCTAGGTGCACCAGGTGTAACTAATTCATAGGAAAGTTTGTCTCTTTCCCCTACACCCTTTTGTCTGTCAGAAAAATTTGGAGCCGACTATACAGCAGCTTAAGGAGTTGTAATAATTGTTACTTGAAACTTGACTTAGTGCACCATATTTATAATTCTGGTGTTGCAAGTGAAGCTCAGACTACGTTGTTTTATTGCAAAGTGACCAACTGATTTTGCACTTGTGCATATGTAGTTTTGCTGTCAATCCTCTGCCTACATTTCTTCCTAAGTCGCAAGGTTGGCCGCTCATCCAGGCCATCCTTCGTTTCCACCTGTATTGCGTCCAGACCTCGCGCACCATCATATGTGAAATACAACTATCTTCCATCCAAGTGGTATCCGGTTTCGAGAACTGCTTGCCACACACGCCCTCTGACTGCCAGCCATAGAGCAGCATTCACGTGGCTGATGTCCTCCCTGACAACTCCAGTGTGCACACTTCGACTTGGAGCTATCGGGCTGTGCGAAGATAGCTACCTCTCATTTGGTGTTTCGCCAACTTTTCATGGAACTTCTGGGCCAATACCTGACTTACACTCCGGTATTTACCAATGGCTCCCAGACGGGTAGTACGACGGGTTTCACTTTTATGTACAATAGTAACACTCACAAGTACCGCCTTCCAGATGCCAGTTCAGTTTTTACCGCCGAACTGTTTGCCATATTTTATTTCTTGCTTTTTACCTCCAGTTCAGCTCCTGAACGTTTTATTATCTGTTGCGACTCGTTGAGCGCTCTTCAGGTGCTGCTACAGTTTGTTGGCAACTCAGCATTAATTCTTAAAGTACAGACACTCATTTCACTGTTGGTTTCTCATGGATACCAGTTCGTTTTTACCTGGTGCCCAGGCCATGTGGGTATTCCCAGAAATGCGGAGGCGGATGCAGCTGCTAAATCTGCATGTCGCCTTCCGGAATTTTCCACCTTTATGCTCCCTGATGTTGATGTGCAGAAATACTTACGTTACCATCTACTTGCTGTTTGCAGGTGTCTTGGGAAGCATTAGCTGGCATTCAGTTATGGGCAATCAAGGACACAATACAACCCTGACAGATATCTTGCAGGTATTCCAGGTGGGAAGAAGTGATTTTAACCCACCTGAGGATAGGTCACACTCAAGCCATACGTGGACACCTTTTGCGTAGTAATCTGGCACCTGTCTATGCGACGAGCCATGCCCCACTCTCCATCGCACATGTCCTTATTGATTGTCCACGGTATGCTTATGAGCGCCAGTTCCATGGCCTGGGCCTTACACTGCCCTCCATTTTAGGCAACGACCCAGTAGCTGTAACTACAGTACTGCGGTTTGTTGACAAAATTGATTTTAGTAAGCAAGTGTAAGCTGCTTTTTATCTTGGCAGATTTGGACTTTTAGGATGTTTTACTTCTGGTGTTTTTACCTTTTTAACAGTGTTACCAGCTTTTCTTTGCAGTAAGATAAGTTTTTACTGGTTTTAATTTTTAGCTGTTTTCACTCTCATTTTAGTCCTTTTAACTTTCATTTTTAGTTATTTTAACTTTAACTTTTTAACTTTTTAGGGATGAGTTTTTATTTGTTTGCTTGTTTTTGTTTTGGACTTTGGGCCCTAATAACCTGGTTGTCAACGGGCCCTTAAACACCACTACTCACTCACTCACTCACTCTGCCTACATTTCTTCGGCTGTTACAATGATAGAAAGTCGACCATTCCTCTTTGAAAGTTTTGTTCATTTATACCATTTTCTTTAAGAACCCCAAAAATGTAGGCGTTACCTAGAATGGAAGAGAGAAAATCAAAGGTAAATAGGAAAATTGAGCTTTTTTTTCATTAACTACAATTATGAGAATAAATGAAAGGCAGGGGCTGTCTCTCTAAGGTGGATGCTAGATCTTTAAAAAATATACTTCAATTATACAGTGGAACTTGGATAATTCAAAGCTGAAGGGACAAGAAAAAAATTTGACGTATCCAAAAATTTGAATTGCAAAAGTTACGCCTAAAATTGACATTTTAGCAATATAGGTAAATGCATCCATCAGAATTTTCCAGTTTTCTCATTCTTTTTCGACACTTTCCATTTTCACTTGAGGCACTGCTTAAAATTTTCTCTTTATTCTTCATATAAGTTGGCAAAAATTCTTGGTAGTATCCTGTATTCTTTCGCAATTTTATATTTTTTCTTCAAACCCTTTTCAACTTCTTGAATGATGACAACTTTTTCTGCAAAAGTTGAAAGCCTTCTACTAGACACACGGTTTACTAAGAGACATAGTGGCATTGATTTGTAACACACTGAACAGTAGGAAGCTCAAGCAACAACTAAAGGCACATGAGCTTTAAACAAGGGGATGTGGGAGCAGGTATAGAAGCTCAAGGTCAGCAGCTAGGAAAGCTATTCCACCCCCCAAATAGCATTCCTACTGCATTCTGACAAAACAAACAACCCCAGAGTGATAACCTCTTTTGCAGAAACACATGGACGAAGTTATATTAAATTTCTATCTTTAGATTAATTTTTGACTGACATTTCTGAACAAAAACTTCAAATTAAGGAAAATGAGATTCAAATTATGTGTGAGCTTTTTACAATACAAAATTCATGGGACCAAGAAAAATCTTTGAATTAATGACAATTTCAAATTATAAACGTTTGAATTATCAAAGTTCCACTGTACGTAAAAACTAAGGCTATGGGCAATGAAATAATACAAATTATATTACAATATAATAAACATTTTGTAACACAATTTGTTGCTTTTTGTTACTATTGAGAAACTCTTTGAGTCTGCAGTCTAATTTGTATTAACACAATTTATAGGTTGATCTGCTATGTTTAATACAATGAAGTTGGTATCATACAGCAGAATCATATTTAAAAAATAAGTGAAGTTGTGTTGCCAAATATTTATTATATTTTAATATTTCAGTTAGTTCTCAGTGGCCAAGGAAATTTAATTACTGATCAGGAAAAATGAGTTCCACATTTTAGTGGAGACTCTGCTGTGGCAAATTCTTAGACAGTACTCTTCATACTTAAGGTAACCCATCTGTGAAAAATGGGCAAAAATGACAAAATTTTTCATTTTTGGCTTTTTATACCATACATAAGTTTAAACCTTTGGCTTTCATTTTCATGCTTTTGTTTACTCATCTGCGCCCTTTAAATGACTTCACCGAGGGATTTAAATGGCCATGTGCTAGGTGGTATGTCAGTTTAATTGCCCAGAAACACTCGAAGCAAGGTAAGTAGAGTACACTCGAAGTGCTTGCAATGTTTTTCCGACTCAATAGCTGTTCAGTTTGAGTTTGAATTACGCGGTTTCTTGTGACAAATTAGCTGAAACATGTTAGCTAACCTGAGAATCATCTATATGAAAGCTATCTGTTGGGCAAATTCCAAAGTTCTTTGGTTTATCTAGAGGGAAAATGTGCTAACCTCATGGTGCTTTGTGAAGAGATAGTGAAGAAATGCCCAAAGGAAAAATTTGTTTCAAAAAAGAAAACAGAAATTGGTGTAATATCTGAAATTAGTGAATATAATATAATATGGCTTCACAACATGTAAAGTATGAGGTTCAGGGTAGAAATTTCAATGTAATTGGGGAGAAATTAAGTAAAATTAGGGATAAGTGTCGTCTGAAGGATAGTGCTAGGCATTCAAAATGGGACTACAGCAGGCGCGGCTCCTCAGGGTAGGCAGGGTAGGCATTGCCTACCCTATCGTAATACATCAACAAATAATGTTTAACTATGATTCTGCATTTTATCATTTGAACCGTCATTTTCCCCTAAATTGCAGTTCAAGAAAAGTTTTCTCGGTTATAATGACCAGCGCATGGTCAAATCCTTTAATCTCAATTCCGATTCATCAAAACTGCGCTGCGTGTTTGAAACGCGCGGCAGAAATGATACGCATGGAACCTGGGTAGTGGAGAGCAGGCTAGCTTAACCTCTGCCTGCCCGGCCCCATTTCCTCAGTACGAGGCCCTTGAACAGGGATAAGGAAACATTCGGTCTGTATATGCACTCCGAGCATGCGTAGACGCGTCTGCCAGCAGTCCGAGCACTTGCCGGCCCAAATCCGAATTTATGCGACATTTTCCGAACAGCCATACTCCACGAACGAAGATCTCAGAGATCTGAATCTGTCGTTATCTCTGTGTAATACCAGTATGACCGACTTAATTAGTGAAGTATTACAAATTTCGCTTTCGCGGCGCACTGACAATGAAAAGAGGAGTGTTTTAGCTATTTAACACAAACCTGCAGTCAGACAATTTTTCAATTTCTTAATCTATTTTTGTCATGGGCGTCGCGAAACGGGGGCAAGGGGGGCCGCGGCCCCCCCTTGGAAGTTGGTGAACTTAATGTGCAGTCAGTTACTGACTTTTAAACTATTATTTTAATTTTGATGTAAAGAACAAGTTTTGTTTAGCACAAATTAATACGGTTATCTGCAACAAATACTATAAATTTTGACAGTAAAATAATGATTTAATATTATATGATTGGAAATTTCCAACATGTGCCCCCCCCCCCCCCCCTGGAAAAAAGTCTGCCGACACTCGTGATTTTAGTTTTGGCGGTAATTCGTCCGTAAAGTCACACTCATTCACTCTGCTCTTATTAAACAACCAAACAATATATTGTTTGCGTTATCCGCAATGACTTCACCCTCTATATTTCGGATAAACGGGGTTTATTAGTATTATTATTATTGTTGTTGTTGTTTGTTGTTACTGTTACACTTTGCCTACCCTAAAATTTTGACTGCGAGCCGCCACTGGACTACAGAACTTCTAAGAAGTGACTGAAATTTGAAAAAACAGCTAAAAGGACCTCTGAGGGTCCCACATATGGTGCAGGCCAGTTTTAATCAAATACATCTGTATTATATAGTTGCTAAACTTTAACTCCATTTTTCTCTGCTTATGATTTCCTGACACACGATTATGTACAAAATGCTCCTTGGTGCATAGTTTTGCAGATACTTTCTTGAAACTTGGTACACACAATGTTCAAAGTATAAGAATTAAAACATGGCTCTAAATTTTTGCTGTACCTTATTACAAAAGTTTTTGTTTCAAAAAGGAATTTGTAAAATTGGTAAAATTCTCAGAAATTGGATTATGCAATTTTCAAAATTTTTTTTCTCCCAAACAAAATAAATTACTAAGAAACACCAGCCAAATGTTGTAGCACTATATCTCATTGATTAGATGTAGAAGTTGAAATGTTCTTGGTTGAAAAGTATGCCCCGAGGAGCATTTTTCACATAACCTTACAGAAATTTAAAAAAAAAAAATAAAAAAAAAAGCTATTCAAGATATAAAGTTCAAACTCATAACATTGTTTTAACTTTGAGCAACAAGCCTATCCCCAAAATTTGAGAAGAATTGGATGAAAAATGGCAATTTTTCAAATTTCACAGATGGGTTACCAAGCAAATGAGTTCTATGCATCTCTGGCAAATAGAAGGATTGGAAATGACGTTGAGTGGGAGAACACTAGAAAAGTGATTTAAACTGGATGAGTCTTCTCATCCTGCGGATTGGTAACCAGGCAACCCTGCATTTTACAAACAATATGAAATGCAGGTGCTGACAAAGCATTTACCAGCCCGTTATTAGGGCTATGGTGGTGCTTGTTAATGTGCTTTAGTAGCACAATGGTTAACATGCTGGGAGGTCATGGCGAAGGTCGGAAGTTCAAATTATTCCTGTGAATAAATGAGGATTTTATTCATTTCTGTTTGTTTTGAGAATGTTCTAGCAAATTATGCATTCTTTCTGAATGTAGTAGAAAGTAGATTTGCCTATAAATCTGAAGTTCCAGAAAACTAACTACCATGTGTTCTCAGACCAACCAAACCGCCCCACAGTGGCACCAGACTGGGCGAGGAACTGCGCGCTCTCCGCCAGAGTTATGCATAAAGGACCGTCAAGTCATGGGTACGGAGTACTAACTACTGTACTAAATTGCATTAGACTTACCTGAATCACAACAATGTTGAAATTGATGACCTTCAACGTGAACACATTCCCTATATCTCATAAAACAGTTCTGGTTTACTCGCAGAAGTTCATGTTGACTGATTGCCTGTATTCCTCTTGTGATATTGTCCTTTAATTCTTGTAATGTGTGTGGTTGTGATGCTTACACTTTATTCTTTAACATTTCCCATAAAAAGTACTATGGTGTTTAGCACAAGTGATTAATATTTCCAACACATCAGCTTTTGTGTCAGCAAAACTTCTAAAACTTAAGTTCATACTTTACAGCCACAAGATCCTGCAGGTATAATTAATTATTGCAATTGGTTTTAGTAGTCCATTCATAATAATGACATGGACGCAACTTTAATGTTCCTCACTAATGGAAGCGTGGATTTATCTTGAGGGTCGCATTTCTACTCAGAACAATTGATACTGGGCTACCGAAAATCACCATTATTATTCATGAAGTTCCCCACCACATGTAGAATTATTAGTTTCATATTTACAACATAACAGTTAATTCACATGTTTATGTAAATTCTATTTTAAATAGTGTTTCCCGTAACTAACAAGAAATGAAAGATTATATGACTGGTTTCAACAGGATTCAGCTATAGCACACACTGCTGGTAATTCTATGCATGAATTGCAAAGTGCATATGGGGACAGAATAATTAGTCAAGAATTGTGACCATCTCATTCCCCTGACCTATCTCCATGCAAGTTTTATCTATGGGAAACGTAAAGAATAAAGTGTACGCATCAAATATGTTCACGTTACAAGAATTGAGGACATTACGAGAGAAATACAGGCAATCAGTCAACATGAACTTTTATGAGTAAACTAGAATTGAATTCGAAGATATTGGGGGCCCCGCTGTAGCCGAGTGGTTAGACCATTCGCTTTTCACCAAGGTGACCCAGGTTCGATCCCAGGCAACTGCATATGGGATTTGTGGTGGACGAAGTGGTGCTGGGGCGGGTCTCCTGCTGGTTCTCCAGTTTCCGCCACTATCTCATTCCACTGGTGCTCCATCTTTATTCCACGTATCATCAGTGTCAACACCTGCGGTGCCGTAGGTAGTAAAAATGGGCAGTAAACACTACAAAAAAAAAAAAGAAGAAGATATAGGGAATGTGTTCACGTTGTAGGTCATCCGTTTCAACATCTGTTGTGATGCAAGTAAGCCTAATGCAAGTTAGCACAGTAGTTAGTGTTCTGTACCCGTGACTTGACTGTCCTTTATGTGTAACTCTGACGGAGAGCCCGTAGATTCTTGCCCAGTCCGGTGGCGCTGCAGAGCAGTCCGATCAGTCTAAGAATGCACGGTAGTTTGTATGTATGGCCTGCATTTTGTAAACTCTAAGAAAAATTTATTGACTTTCTTGTTTATGAAAGAACAGCTTTAAATAGTAAAATGTTACATAATACTGCCTTATGTTTGTAAGTTATAACTACAATGTTGTTATGCATTTATTTATGATGTTCATTAAAGCATATTCTAAAAGGTAACAACTTATGAGAGGTAGAACTGGAACTTAAAAATTCAATGCCACACACAGCTTGTGTGTTTAAAAACACCAACAGTAAGTTTGTTGGCATAAATAAATAATAACTTATGTTTTCATGAAATTTACATAATTAAATGAACTAAGTGAAACATCACTTCCATGCCAAACTATCAGTTCTCATTAAATTTATTATACATACAAAGTATCTTCAAGTGGTATTTGAACCTGGGACCTTCACCACCAAAGGCCAATGTGCACACTGTTGCATTATGAGAGCAAGTCACTTCACGCACAGCAGTGCAAAGCAGTCATTTTGATTGAAATTGGTACAATGCAATGCAGTGGACAGTGTTTACGGCATAACCTTTAAATTCCGGGTCTGCATAACTTCGGTCTGCAGGCTGATGTGACTTGCCCAGTATAATCTGACAATCATACTCATAAATTAAATGCACAGAATGAGTATAAATCATCAAGACATTTATTTCATAATATGAATAAGCAGTAAATATATTTTTCATTTTCACCTTGTACTGTGTATTCATGATATGTAATAAATTACTCTATTACTTTGTTCACAGATTTGAAAAAGCAAAAAAGAAAATAGCAACTAAATATGATGAAATAGAAAGATCACTAATAGAAGAATTTGTAAAGGCTCATCGCTCAGATGATAAAGGAAGAATGAAAGAAATAGCATCAATACTTTCACATTTCAAAGGTTATCCACAGTGCATAGATGCCTTCATAGAACAAAGTCAAATGGTAAGACTGACTAACAAGGTTTGGCTAAAAATTATTTATTTTATTTGTTGTTTTGTTTGAAGATATTTTAATCACATTCATATTCTTTTCTCAAAATCTGTACCTTTTGTGTTGCTATTGAGAAAACCTTTTATTTGCAGTCTAATTTGAATTAATAAACGTTTAAGTATCTGTATGTTAAGACAGTGAAATTTAATATATGACCAGCCATTTATTATTAAAGCACACCAAGTAAAAGGTTGTGTTCTTTATAAAATATGAACATTGTTTTATGCTAGATTTACTTAAGAATATTATTTTACTTTTCAGGGAGCTTTTACAGGAAAGGATGTATTTAGAGATGTGATCCCTCTATGTGACAAAAATTTTGGTGTTATGAATGAAGTTTTCAGCAACCCTGAACAAGTAATGGCAAAATTTGTGCTTAACATTTATCATCTGAAGCTACAAGTAAGTAAACGTGAGATTTAGAGAGAAATAATCAAGTACCTTTTATGATTTATAATGTTCATCAGTGTCTTAATGTAAGAGAATGTAAAAAAATAGATGTGAAATAAACCTATGAAACTTATAATTTTGCTTCGTAGGAGTTCAGCTTATTTGTTTACATATTTGTCAAAAAAATGCTAGAAATATTATGTTGTGAGTTAAGTCCGAGTTTCTGATAAGATTCTAACTTGATTGCCTCTGTAATAAGGCCTTTAAAATAACTTACAATATTGACATGTCTTAGATTCACACGCCTTTTTTGTAAAGTTATATATAATGGACATCCCTTCCTCTTCTTTTGTAGACTTCAGTTACAGTTATTAGCAATAAGATATTATCAAATGTATTAATAAATTTTATTTTTCCTTGCAGAAATTCATTGTAAGCAGTTTGTCAGATAGGAGTGACACAGACAAATATCTAAAGAATCTATATGAGTTGTACTCAAGGTCAGAATCAGAAACCTATTATTTTATAATTGTTGTAGATCTTCTTACCACCACCACCACCACCACCACCACCACCGCCACCGCCACCGCCACCACCACCACCACCACCACCACCACCACCACCACCATCACCATCATCATCAGCAGCAGCAATGCCACCGCCACCACCGCCACCACCACCACCACCACCACCACTACTATTATTATGATTATTATCATCATCATTATCACCATCACTATTATTACTATTAATAATTTTGTATTATACTTCACAGGACACTTAAACTGTCAAAGGATCTCTCTCATTTCCAAATGGGAAATGATAACACATACTTAAACAAGTTAACAATGAATATTTTTCAGAAATACCTGGAAACATATATCAGGTAAACGAAATACCTTTCTGTGTTACTTTTCTCAATGAAACAAGTAGATTAAATATGATTATAGAGTATTAAATGCAGCATAATGACATTTTAATAACCTATATTGTTTCTGAACTAATTCCAGTGTGGAAACCAAATGCCTGAAGGAAAAGAATGCTGCTATTTTGCAGAAATATTATGAATCCAAAAATCATCAAAAGAAGCAAATTCAAACAGGAGGGTATGCTAGATGCGTACATTTCATGAGCTGCATAGAACTATGTTTAATAAAAGGATTGAGTTAGATGTAACATTTGCTTAGAATCATTTAGATGTAATGTTTACTTAGACTTATTTAGATGTAACATATATGTTATAGAACTGAAAAAAGATTAAAATAACTCAGAAGACTCATATCAGCTGAAAAGATTCTAGATACATACTAGGGCACTGGAAAAGTAATGGCACCACTGTTGTGAATCAGTTAATCTTTGTGCTGACAGTTATAATCTTATAGTGCATTGTTGACCAGTCTGTTGTATAAAGCTGTAACATTGAAAGTCTCGAAATAGTAATATTTTGTGAGTACATTAACTGTTTCTCACACTCATTAAGTAATACCACCCTAAAATGATGTTCAGTAGATACGAACAAAGGTGCTTCATAAAAATCCAAGTTGTAAGAGGAAAAAAATGCAAGTCAGTGCTTTTGAGCAGCAATGTTCAATCCTGTCTCTTTGGAGACACTTATATAATTAGCAGCTACAACCCCACCTAAGTCCTTCAGTCAGAGGGTGAGTCAGCTAGTGCCTGTGATGTGTAGAAACACAACCAGACAATCGATATACAGTGACAGACACAAACAGGCGATTCCATGAAATTTCAAAATTTTTCATGTTTCATAATGAATGGCAGGAGGAATACTTTTGTTTTCAAGAGAAGAAGGAAATCAAATGCCTGTTTAACAACCCTATGCATTTTTTGCAGCAAGGCTCCACATGAGTTGCAAATGGAAATCATTCTTCTGCAAAATACTACAGCCTGCAAGTGTTCCACAAAACAAGGTTGGGATTTATTTCAGTCTGTATCCTCTGACACGTTTCATTGACTGTGACTGTTTTCCTTCAACCTGATGTCAGTTTTTGGGTCTACATATATTTGCGAACATATTGTGACTTTTTGTTTGGTGGGTGTGAAGTAAAGTAGACAGATGTAGTCGAGATAAAGAAACACTTTTATTTCCGTAAACAGTAAGTTTGTACACTCGTTGCAACAACAAGAAAGTCTTTTCCGATTCTCCAACAGCACGGCTCCGAATTCGTAACACAAAGAACTAACTCTTCTCCGTCGGCACAACTCTCCACATCGTCTGTCCGTCTCCGTCGGCACGACTACTCAACCTTCACATACGTCTGACTGCCCCCTCTTCTCACACTTTACCGCTATTTATATCTCCCAGGCACTATTCTGGAAGCTTCCGGAACGTTCACTTATTTAGCGGTGAAACACAAAGCAGACAGTTCTAGAAGCCTCTATCACTTTCTCTCTTTCGGCAAGCGCCCAACAATGCGGCCATTCTCCGTCTCTTTCCTTCGGCTCCTTTGCGGTAGTGCCGACAATAATGCGATGGGTGACACTGCGGTTGTCGGCAATTAGATACGGCGGGCGCGGTGACACTGCTCCCTCCTCAGAGCTGGTCGTCCCGACCAGCACTATCACTGCGGCATCTCCCTTGCACCCCGGTGGACTAACCCATCGAACCTCTTCTCCAGGAGGCACGATCCTAGGTATCGCTGTTGGATAGTGTCCCTTGGTCCGGGTAGGACGACGTATGCCATCCTGCTTCGAAATTCTGCAACACTACCGCCGGTCTTGGCGGGCCCTCGTCCAGTTGCCCTTCTTCCTGGTGTGTTGACGGGCCATCCTGCGCACTTGGAAACGGCTCATTGGGTACCGTGTCCGCCGACCTCTCTGGCGCACCTTCGCAGCCACCTTGCTTCCGATGGGTCCGGCAACAAACCCCACCACATCCGCGCGAGTCGCGTCCACCGCTGCACTCGTGTTCACTCGTGCTCGGCACGGCCTCTCCTGTATCCTGCCGTCCACGATGATGTCCACCCTTCTTCCGTTCACGGCACTATGCGTCAGGTGATTGGATGGCTCCGACGGTCCCCCCATGTCACATGCCAAGTCGGTTCTCGCGTGATGCTCGTTTGCTTGTGCGCTTCCCTGCTGATCGTCCTCCACGTCGTATCCTGGTTGGTTACGTACCCGACACACTCCTCCAGAGGATCCCCGACGACGTCCCTGAACTGCCCCTTTGTCTTCCCCGAGACGTACACTTTCGTTATCTGAAACGGGCGCAACTGTCGCCTCGGCCACTAGGTGCTTCCTCCCCGGGTCCGCGCTATTCCGTCTGCCCCTGGCATCCAGTACTTTGACGCTCTCGTCAACTCTTACTACCAGGGCGCCAAGACGTTCCCCGTCGTCCTCCACGACGTCCACATGCTGGCAGAGGTCTTCCACCTTTTCGCCGAGTTCTTCCACGTCTTCCGTTACGCCAATCAGTTCGCCGAGTTGTTCCACGTCTTCCGTCATGCCAATCAGTTCGCCGAGTTGTTCCACGTCTTCCGTCACGCCAATCAGTTCGCCGAGTTGTTCCACGTCTTCCGTCACGCTAATCAGTTCGCCGAGTTGTTCCACGTCTTCCGTCACGCCAATTAGTTCGCCGAGTTGTTCCACGTCTTCCGTCACGCCAATCAGTTCGCCGAGTTGTTCCACGTCTTCCGTCACGCCAATCAGTTCGCCGAGTTGTTCCACGTCTTCCCTCATAACATCCGAAACGGGCGCAACTGTCGCCTCGGCCACTAGGTGCTCCCTCCCCGGCTCCGCGCTATTCCGCCTGCCCCTGGCATCCAGTACTTTGACGCTCTCGTCAACTCTTACTACCAGGGCGCCAAGACGTTCCCCGTCGTCCTCCACGACGTCCACGTGCTGGCAGAGGTCTACCACCTTTTCGCCGAGTTCTTCCACGTCTTCCGTCACGCCAATCAGTTCGCCATCAATTTTCGCCGATAGCTCCGTCTTCATCTCTTTCAGCTCGGCAGCGAGGTTGTTTCTCCTCTTCATTTCGGCGACGAGGTTGACGTTTGCCGTCTTCATCTCTTTCAGCTCGGCAGCGAGGTTGTGTCTCGTCTTTATTTCTTCTTTCAGCTCGGCAAAGAGGCTGTCGTTTGCCGTCTTCACTTTGGCAACGAGGTTGTCGTATGACGTTTCCATTTTGGCAAATAATTCTTTCATCATTGCCATCATCCTGGTTTCCGAATCTCCCTCCATTTTGGTTCTAACGTTGCAACTTCTGACGATGTAATGAAACTAGAAGCAATTCGACGGATCCCACTTCTGACACCAGTGTGACTTTTTGTTTGGTGGGTGTGAAGTAAAGTAGACAGATGTAGTCGAGATAAAGAAACACTTTTATTTCCGTAAACAGTAAGTTTGTACACTCGTTGCAACAACAAGAAAGTCTTTTCCGATTCTCCAACAGCACGGCTCCGAATTCGTAACACAAAGAACTAACTCTTCTCCGTCGGCACAACTCTCCACATCGTCTGTCCGTCTCCGTCGGCATGACTACTCAACCTTCACATACGTCTGACTGCCCCCTCTTCTCACACTTTACCGCTATTTATATCTCCCAGGCACTATTCTGGAAGCTTCCGGAACGTTCACTTATTTAGCGGTGAAACACAAAGCAGACAGTTCTAGAAGCCTCTATCACTTTCTCTCTTTCGGCAAGCGCCCAACAATGCGGCCATTCTCCGTCTCTTTCCTTCGGCTCCTTTGCGGTAGTGCCGACAATAATGCGATGGGTGACACTGCGGTTGTCGGCAATTAGATACGGCGGGCGCGGTGACACTATATTCCAGACCTTCCACGCAAATCGTCTGTAGCTGCATTTAGATTTTTAACAGGTCATGACTGTTTGGCCAAACATCTACACAGAATTGGAATATGCCAGTCTCCAGTCTGCCCATTATGCAAACTAAATCAAGAAATGGATTTGGAACATCTCAAAATCTGTACTTCTTTGGCTGATCATGAAAATATCTATGAAAAATATTGGAGTGCAAGAAGATTAATGACTGTATTGTCAAATGTCTGGCATTAAAAAACAACATATTTGTAAGCAGAGTTTCTCCAAATGGATCATATTAAAAGTCTGTATCGCAATAGGTTATGCGACAATCACTTGATGTAACTTCTAAGGGTACGCACTTTGACTTTGTCGCCAAATATTGATGGACTTCTTAAGCGTAAGTAGTACCAAAAAGAAGTCACTAATGAACAGATGTTTATCGCATAAGATTTGAAAGTGCTTTCGTAAATCAAATGCAGTGTCCATATAACCAAACCGCCAGTGCAACACAATGCATGCATGAGCATTAAAGAGTGGCACAGTCTGCATGAAGTGGAAGGAGGTAAATGCAACTTCCCCTCTTTTGCAAACATCAGACATTGCTGCTTTAGAGCATTGCAAGAAGCTTGTGGGAGAGAAGTCCTACCTTATTGAACTATTGCAAGACGGGTGGAAGCTTTCCACCAAGGAAAAGAGAAATGTCAACACAGAGCACATCCTGGTACATGCGTTGCTGCAAGAGACAATCTCCATGTTCAGGCTGTAAGGGTTTTATTGGAAGATGATAGATGCTGGTCATGTGTGGAGATATCCAGGGAATCGGTATTGCAGGATTGACTGTCCATGCCATTTTAAGGAAAGAGCTGGGTTCCACACACTATAACTGAAATTTATAAGTGGCGATGAGTGGAGACAAGAATGCATTTGGAGTGATATGAACATGAAAATGAGGTCTTTCTCCATCACATTATCATAATGGATGAGACGTGAATATGTTCGCATACACCTGGACTGAAACAACAATCATTGCAGATTCACCATGCCCAAAAAGATGCCTAGCATGGCAGAATCCTTTTAAACTGATGATTACTGTGTGTTATTATGATGGCTTAATCCTATTACACACTGTACCTCATGATATAAGAGATATGAGAGGACCAAATGACCTTATTGTCAATGGGCCCTTTAACTCCACTCACTCACTCACTCACTCACTCACTCACTCACTCACTCACTCACTCACTCACTCACTCACTCACTCACTCACTCACTCACTCACTCACTCACTCACTCACTCACTCACTCACTCACTCACTCACTCACTCACTCACTCACTCACTCACTCACTCACAATATGAGTAAATGGAGACCACTACTTGCATTACTTGAGCATCATCATTTGCACCCAACATGGCGGCATAAAGACCTCAGGCATTGTCCTATTATGTTCATTGTCATATAGCCACAACACTGAGGAATTTGCTTAGAAGGATGGAATTGGGAACTACTAGAATATCCAGCAAATTCACCAAACATGAGCCCTTGTTAGTATGACTTAATCTCAAAGATCAAAGAACCTTTATGCGGCATTCAATTTCAATCAAGAGTTGACATCAAGAGCTTTAAATCAATCAGTGAGAGAGATACCCAGAAATGGTGCTGCAGATGGAGTGGGTCATCTTCCAAGGATTTGACAATGTATTATTTACCTGGTAGGAGACTATAAATGAAGTTCATGTCAAAATTAACCTATATAAACTTTTTTCTGTTATAGCAATGTTGCCATTACTTTTTGAATGCACTAGTATTTAAATTGGTATGCTAAATTTTAGTACTCTTTTGTTACCAAAGCATTTTGATTTATAGGTTTCAGGATTTGAAGAGAGATCTCCAAGCTGTCATTGGAACAAGAACAAATTTCAATATTGCACAAATAGAAAATTATGGTGGAGAAACTTTCTTGTCAGAAGAAGTAGCAATAGCTTTATTGCAAGAAAGCAAATTGGCATTTAAACGATGTGAAGTTGTAAGTATAAGAGTAGTATACTGGAGCAAGTGTTAGTAAGATATGGTGTGTAAAAATCTTTATTCAACATATGAATCAAGGAATTTCTACATACAAATATACAAATATAAATATCATTAGATTATTGACTTAGTTTCGACTTAACTATCTCAAAGTACCCAAAAACAGAACATTGTAAAATTTCTTTCAGATCATAGGTTGATTATTGAAATGTATAGATTTTGGCCATTCCATCAAGGTGATAGTTGTTCACAGTATTGCATTTATTTTAAAGTTCATATCAAAGTCTCATTGTGTTTGTATTGCTTCCATTGGATGGCTTAATTATGAACAGATTAGTGGTTTAATCAACAACCCCATAACTGTTAATTTTAATGTATTGTGAGACTTTAAGACCATTTGTTCTGAAAATTGTTTAGTTTACTGTCCGAAATCTTTGTATGAATTTCTGTAACTAAATTTACACCCAAGTTTAATCTATCTCTGAATCTGCGGTTACAAAAAAGGCACTTCTCCAGGTGCCAAACTAATGGAAGGATAAATGATTTGTATTAGCATGTTGTACTGCATAAGCTCAAACATTCCAGCACTGAATTATGGCCTGTTTCAATCCTTGGAGAAATCCTCCCTGTTAACAATGCAGAATTTCTATTTTATTTTATTTATTGTTCAGCATATTGTCAAAGCACAGATGAACAATGTCAAGAATCATACAGAATCATACAAAATAGACCATAAGAACAAATTCACAACATTAAAAATAATGCAAACACAACCATACGTGCATACACACATACATCACACATGCATGTGCACTAGAGGTCTGCATGAGCTCGGGCCAAGCCCTTGGGCTTAGGTCCAGTCCGCAGGCTGGGTTTGGGCCTAATTTGCAAAATGTTTGTCAGGCTCGGGCTTGAAAATTAAGAGATACAAAATAATGTATTATATTATTATTTATTTATGCCAACAAACTTACTGTTGGTGTTTTTAAACACACAAGCCATGTGTGGGCAATGTTTGAGAGGTAGAACTGGAACTTAAAAATTCAATGCCACAGCTGGGATTTGTACCACAGACCCTCCACTTACCAGGTGGGTGCTCTAACCATTAAGCTACTGTGACAACCTGCCAGAATGATATGTGTGAGAATTCAATGTCATTCTGGCAGGTTGTCACAGTAGCTTAATGGTTAGAGCACATGCCTTGTAAGTGGAGGATCTGTGGTTCAAATCCCAGCTGTGGCATTGAATTTTTAAGTTCCAGTTCTACCTCTCAATGTATTATATATTATTCCGAGCATAGCACAATTATCACAGTGTTCCATTACTAGGAATTCTATATGATTATTCTGCTGAAAGGTTTAAAATAATAGTGATAATAACAATAATAATAATGTCATAATCATAATAAAATTAAATAAATGGGCCCGGGTCCAGGCACTATAACCTCTTCTTGGGCTCGGGCTTGGGCTTGGTTAAGTCCAGGCCGGGCCGAACCTAAGAATGTTGGCCATGCAGGCCTCTAATGTGCACACGTGCACATGGACACACGCTGTCTCGCACTCACACTCATTGTATTATTGTTAAGAGTTAACAAATTTATCTTACAGCAATATACTTTGTTTATTAGAAATCTTTTTAATACAGTTTTAAATTTGTTATTACTATACAGTTTGATGTCAATTGGAAGGACATTGTAAAACTTTGTTTCTGTGAAACTAGGATTGTTTTGAAAAAGTATCATCAATGACTGCAGATTGTTAGGTCATCTTTATGTCTAGTATTGTGATTGGGTTTCTAGGTTGGTTTCTAGGAGGAAATTTTGTCATAAGTGCAGGATAGCATGATAGACATATTAATTAGGGTGATTTCAGATTTTTAACTGTATAAATGTTTTGTGCTATGATTCACAGTATTTGACATTACGGAGATATCTGGCAGTTTTCTTCAATAATACAACAATTTTATGAAAGTTGTCTACTGTTGTATTACCATATATTTCAATTCCATATGAAAGATCAAAATGGATTAAGGGGTAATAAATCATTTTGGCAGTATCTTTAATTACATATTTCATTAAATATTTGATAGCAAGTAAATTTTTACTAATACAATTTCCTAGCTTATCAATGTGTTTCATGAATAAGAGTGATATATCTAAAGTAACTCCTAATAATTTTATGTTATTCAATATTTTAACTGGGTTACTTCCAATATGTAACTTAACTTGGAAGTTAATGTATTTCATTCCAAGCATCACTAATTCACTTTTTCTGGGGTTTACATTTATATTCAGTATTGGAAAGCACGAATGCTAATGGCTTCATTGCCAGATGCAAGGCACTAGAAAACAACATTTATATTCAAATCTAAAGTATTACAATAATTTGTTCTGTGTCATTAAAAGTGGTCTCGAGAGTAGTGATGTCTTTGTGACAAATAGTGGTTGTGGAATCATCTAAACTAAAAAACTAAACCCCAACACAACGACCCTAACCAGATCAAGGCCTACCAGCAGCATACTGAAATAATTTGGCAGCTACGGGTATGACAATATCATGCATATAAAGAATGAATAACAGAGGTCCTAAAATAGGCCCTTGTAAGTTGGTATTTGCCTTTTAGATGTAAATTTGCATATTCTGTTTTTAAGATAACAGATTATTTTTGGTTAGTCATATATGAATATAAAATTTGCTGTGCAACACGTCTAAAACCAAGGTCATAAATTTAGCCTTCAATATAGTATCTTGTCTACACAGTCGAAAGCTTTCGTTAGGTCTAAAAGGACTCCTGCAATGTAGTTACCCAAGTCCACGTTGCTTATTATCTCTTCAGTGGAATTTGGTATGTATTATATGTTGGAGTTATTTCTCCCAAATCCTTATTGATGTTAGTGTAGTAAATCTTGCTTTCTAAGTTATTCATAATTCTTTTTTAGAGAATGCATTTGAATATTTCAGAGAAAGCCAGTAGAATAGATATAGGCCAGTAATTATGTTTTCATTAATTAATTTTTTAAAAAACAGGTATAATTTTGGCAATTTTTCAAGTATCAGTGAAGATTCCAACCTCAAGGCAAGAGTTTAGAATTAGAATTGCAGTTAGAGGATCTGTTATTGGTGTCCTGCATGCTTTAATGATTGAAATAGGTATTCTATCACTACCAACATTGTTATGGTTTTCAAAGATTTGATTACATCTGATATTTCCTTACTATCAGTAGGGTAGAAATACACACTAAAAGTGGTCTTTGATTTTAATTTTGATAGTCTCATATCAATGTAGGTATTAGGTGACTTTTGTTTTGTGTTCTAATGATCAAAACATGGTTATTAAGTAGATCAGTTACCCCTGTTGGTTTTCTGACAGTTTGATTTTCTACATTAGTGGCTGTGTTGTAAGTGTTTACAGATTCCTTCAAGGTTATTTGCCAGCTCATTTTGCTTGCATTTTTAGAGTTTAATATTTCATTACTGATGTTTTTATTTTTAGCAGCTGTAACTTAGTGTGATTATAGATGTATTTTATTTGTTTTTAACTGGCAAATGTCTTAATTGTGTAATTGCAAAAACTTGTCAATTTAAGCCATTTACTTAAGTGTTTAATTTGAGAAGTTATCCATGTATCCAGGCATGTATTTATGGGAACACCCTTTTTACAAGCTTAGGAGGGCATTAAAGTTTGATATAATACTCTTATAGAATATTGTAGAAGGTATTACTTTCCCATTTGAATCCTGTTCAGAGTAAATGCTGATCCATTTTTCTTTAGTTTCTAACCATGTTGAGAATCCTCAGGTCTAATTCATTATAGGAATTTACATATTTGAGATTATTATTGTTCTGTATTACTTTAAGTAATTCTAGATCTCGCAAAATGATGCACTGAGCTTTATGATCAGATATGCATGAGTGTAGAACACTTATATCATAGTATGGGGTGTCTACGGTAGTAAAAATGTATCTCTACTGGATGTAGCAGTAATTTAGGTTGGTTCAATAATTGTTGCATTCAGATTGTACTCATTTAGCATATATTGGAATTAACATTGGATTCCTGTAGGAAATCATTGTTAACATGGCCCATAACACTGGGCAACAAAAAATAATTTTTGAATGTTTCGAGCACTTCGTGAGGCAATTCCTACTAATTTTGGGTTGAGAAAAGCAAATATGACAATGAAAAATTTTTATTAGCTCTAGTTGCTATGATATGCACAAGGTGAAAGTATTACATATTAACGGATTGAGAGAAAAGGATACATTTTAATTGCATTTAATATAATTTTTAATACAATTTTTTAACCCGTAATTACATGCTAAGAGTTCTAAGTTGCTGGAAAAATACTTTGCAGATAGTCGTGTCTGAAGAGAATCATGTGGTGGCCTATTGACTTCGTTGTCTTTTTGCTTGCCTCTTGTGATGGAGTTCCGCAGAATCCCTATACAAAGACCAACAGTAATCCGCAAGCATTACTTCATTCCAACGGCCCTGATATCTTTGTTCCATAACAGAAATGTCCTGATGGAATCTCTCCCCATGTTCATCACTAACAGCTCCACAACTAGGAGGGAAAAAGTCTAGGTGGGAGTGGACAAAATGGATCTTAAGGGACATGTTGCATCCAAGGTTACGGTATTTTTGCAGGAGCACTGTCACCAAATGCTTGTAGTTGTCATCTCTTTTGTTGCCTAAAAATCCATGAACAAAACCCTTGAAGGCTTCCCAAGCTTCCTTTTCTTTCCCCTCCAAAACTTGGTCAAATGCAGGATCCTTTACAAGTTCTCTTATTTGTGGTCCGACAAAAATGCCTTCCTTAACTTTGGCATCACTTAATTTCGAAAATTTCTCTCTTATGTACTTAAAGACCCATCCTTCTCGGTTCATAGCTTTGACAAAGTTTTTCATCAAACCCAGCTTGATATGCAGGGGTGGAAGAAGAGCATCTTTTGGGTCCACAAGAGGCATGGCAACAACATTTTTCTCGCTAGGGTGAAGATTTCTTGCAGGCCAGTCTTCTTTAATATAATGCAACTTCCTATCTCTACTGTCCCACATACATAAGAAGCAACAATGCTTTGTGTAACCCAGTTGCATTCCTAAGAGTATGGCAATGACTTTTAAATCACCACAGATTTTCTATTTGTGTTCATGTATTCCCAACAGGAATAGATGAAAAAAAGTTCCCATTGTGAAGTAACACAGCTTTCAAACTAATCTTGGAGGAGTCTATGAATAGCCTCCATTCAGTTGGATCATGGTTCAAATTCAAAGATTTGATCAAGCCATTAATGTTGCGGCAAACAATAAGATTATTTTTCTTCTCAAAAAAGGGAAGCAGTTCCATGTGACGTTTTCTGTACTGTGAGATTCTCACATCACTTTGGAGAAGATTCCATTGCTGTAGTCGAGGCCCAAGAATTTCTGCCTTCTTCTTTGACAGGCCAAGGTCTCTAATGAGATCACTCAATTCCACTTGACTCAGTCTGTGTGGTTTATCATCTTTTCCCTCAAAATCAGGGTCATGGGATGTAGAAGGCTTGTTTGGTTCTTCTTGTTCCACACTCTCTTCATCTTCTACTTCAAACACACAATTTTCGGGTGGAGTAGGAACTGGTAAACTATCCGAATGTGGAATGGGTCGAATAGCAGATGGAAGATTCGGTTACTGAACGGTTCTTCTTTTCTTCATAGAAATCCTGCCTTTATAGGTGGAGTCAGGCAGAAATAGCAGTCATCTGTATGGTTTGTAGGCTCCCGCCAAATCATAGGTTGAGCGAAAGCCATACATAGCTTCTTCTTTTTCAGCCATCCTCGCAGTGTAACTGAACATGCGTTGCAACATATATGTGGAGCCCAAGCCTTATCCTGGTCCCCTACTTTCATACCGAAATAATACTGATAGGCAGTCTTTACAAGTGGCGTCAGGTTGCATTTCTGTGAGGAAAATGTTATTTCACCACAAATATAACAAAAGTTATTCACCATATTTACACATTTTCGTGGCATTTTCTCAAATTTTACACCAAAAAAAACCACTCACGAACCAGAAATTTTGCATTAATTTGAGTAGAAAATACATGTAATTCAAAGTCACAGCAACAGTATCTATGTTTATGACTTACAAACAGCTGAAGAGCATTTGTGTTTTGTTATTTGACAGGTGTGCCAACTCCCAAAAAAAAAAATTCCCCCAAATTTAAAATCTTCACTCTAAAAATGAAATGTCACTTTATCTTCAAAACAAGAGCTAATCTATCATTTTTATGGTGATTTTTGAATTCAGCAGATGGAAATACATGTAAATTCACTATTTTTAAGCCCGAAACATTTTCATTGTTGCCCAGTGATAAATTATAATTTTACAATCATGTCTAGTAAAAAGTTGGTTTAGAAGGTGAGCCAACTTATTGTTAACCCCCCCAGGGGCCTACTATGGTAGGTATGGGTTTGATGCACCTGGGGTCCCAAGTCAACTGGCTCCCCAGCGTGGGCTCCTCTTTGTGGTGAGGGAGTCAGTCAAAATGCCCGCCCACGTGTAGGCCGTTCATGAAGAACTGTGTTGATGGAAACAATTATTCTGGTTGGTTGAGGGATGCGTACATGAGCCTGGGGCAGTTTATTTCTGAATCTGGGGAGGGTGTGCATTTCTAATACACTGCTTCGGTTTCTGTTTCACCTACACTGGAGGCTAGGAGCTAACCCGCCCCTAATCAATCGGCCCAGACTAGGTATTAAACCAAACTCCAGGGTGTATAGGACGGTAGGTCTGCTACATCCACTGGTTAGCCCTGTCATCCCAGTGGGATGACCCCTTGTTGGGCTCCGTGGTGGGTGAGGAGCACTGGGGGTTGAAATTTATTTATATTTTTTATGGCTTCAAACAACACAAAGTGATGACAACAAGTACATAAAGAAAGAGAGGTCACTGCAGTGTCAGTAGCTCGGTACCTAATTAGTAGTAAAATGGAAGAGGCTTAGAATGTTTTGAAGGTGAACCCTTTTGTCATCCAGGCAGGCCTTGATAAAATAGCTGGTTCTGTCAAGTCTTGCACCTGACTTAGAAATGGTTCACTTCTGATTGAAAAGTTTACAGTTATACAGTTCGACAGATTGTTAAAGGCCAAACTACTCCACAGATACCCTATCCTGTCGAGAAGCACCATAGTCTGAACTTGTCTAAGGGAGTCATCACCACCTCTCTTTTGGATGATATGTCGGAAAAAGAAATTTTATATTATCTGTCGGACCAGGGTGTTACTGAGGTTTATCATGTCAAAGCTAAATGCAATGGTGTCCAGGTGCCTACCCATACTCTCTACCTTACTTTCAGTCGGCTTGATCTCCCATAGAAATTTAAGGTGGGGTACGACATTATCAATATTCAGCCATATATTCCATGCCCTATGCGTTGCTTTCAGTGCCAACATTTTGGTCACTCTAGGGTACCGTGCAAACTTGCCACGGCTGTTTGCACTAAATATGGAAAGGATGCCCACAATGGAGCTTGTGTATACAATGTCTGCTGTATAAATTGTAGGGGTCCCCATCCAGCAACTTCTCGCGGTTATCTATGGTTTCTGGATGAGGCCATCCAAGAGCTGTGGGTAAGAGAATGCTTATCTTTCACTGAAGCCCGCAAACACCATCTAATTTGCCAGCCTTCTCTCCTGAAATTTGGTACCTTTAGTTCAGTTGTACAAACCCAGGTCCAAAACCAGGATATGAGTACACAAACTACTCCTGTACTTCCAACTGCATTCGCTACTCCTACCATTAGAGCATTGACTTCTGGTTCTGCTGCCTCCAAAACAATATCCGTTGGTACTGATTCTCATAAATTTAAAACCCAGCTGTAGCACACTGACTTTCTAAAAGACCCTCCAACCTTTAGCAGTGACTGCTCTAACTGAAGAACTGTTCTCCCTTGCCTCCTTGGAGATCCCGATCTCGGGATGCCTGAGGACACTGTCGAGTTAAGCGTGATTCTTCTCCTTTGACTACAGGCAATCATTTTGAAGCACTGTCTTCCGTCTCCAGTGCTACTGAGCCTGTTCCTTCTTAAGTAACACTGGAGCAGGAACCACCACCTCCTGCAAGCCCTAGTCCCACGGTTTAACTGAAGGCACAGTTGAAGTGCCAGTTGCAGCTCAGGTGATTTTAAACAGCTCCTTCACTTTCCCTCTGGATGTCCCTCGTCCAGTGGAATACACATGGCGTACATGCACATAGGGCCAAGTTGCAGCTCCTAACAAAATTGCTCTCTCCCAGTTATGTGCTTAACAGGAGACCAAACTTTGCCAGCAGGAATTTTTTACCTTTCCGGGCTTTATTCCGGTGCACTTCGACCTTCCACCGGAACCTGTTTCTCTTGCACATGGGGGTCATGCTTCTGATTTGAGACATTATCTACCAACATGTTATGCTTACCACTACCTTGTAAGCTGTTGCTGTTACCCTCAGTTTACTCTGTTCTTTGTATCTACCACCTTGTTCTCCCTTCACTATTGCAGACCTAGCAGCCCTTGCTTCCCAGATCCCAGCGACCTATCTTCTGTTGGGAGACTTCAATGCTCACCACCCTCTTTGGGGCTCGCCTCGGGTGTGCGTAAGGGAACACATCTTGCTGAGTTTTTCACGCAGAACTGCCTTTCACTCCGGAACACTGGTGAAGCCACTTTTGTTTCTGATTCTATCGGAACCCTTTCCCACCTGAACTTATCTGTCTACTCAGCACAGCTTGCACATCTTTATCAGTGGAACATCGTCTCTGACACCCTCACGAGCGATCATTTTCCTTCTGTTATTAGCTTGCTATCGCACTACACTTCGTCATGTGTACCCACCTGGCAGATAAACAGAGCAAACTAGCCTCTTTATTCTCGCTGCACTGTTTTCGACGACCACCTGTTTGCTGATGTTGACCAGATGGTGGAACACGTTACTTTGGCAGGGCTGTGCTTTGGATGTTCCGGCACCATCCTACACTTGAGAATTTAGTCAAGCAACAGTGCACCAGAGCTCGTCGCATCATACAGACCAGTAAAAGGACACCCTGGCTCCACTTTATGGGGTCTTTTAATTGCCACACCCCTTTATCTGTTTGGGACAATCTCCGTCGTGTGACTGGCAAAATTTCAGCTTCCACGGTACGTGGGCTGCAGATTAATAATGACACCATCGGTTGCCCTCGAGCCATTACTGACACTCAGGGCAATGCCTTTGCTGGTATTTCTAGCGCTTTGCATTTCCACCCAAAGGTTTTACCTGTCAAGACCTGGGCTGAATCGCATGAACTTCTCTTCCCCCCTTCTAACCGCGAGTGTTACAACATCCTTTTCACCTTGTCCTTGCTTCCTCCAAGCCGTCAGCACAGGACCGGATGGTGTTCATGTTTTAATGCTACAGCACCTTTCTTCCGCTGATAAACTCTTTACCTTGGAGGTGTATAATCGCATCTGGCATACCAGTACTTTTCCATCCGCTTGGCACGAGGCCACCATCGTTCCGATTTTAAAACCCAGGAAGGATCGCCATCTCCCTTCCAGTTATCGTCTGATCTCTCTCACCATTGTCATCTGCAAGGTGATGGAGTGCATGATTAACAGGCAATTGATGTGGTGGCTTGAATCTAACCATCTGCTATCCAACATTCTGTGTGGTTTTTGTCGCTTCCGCTCAACAGTCGACCACTTAGTCTCATTATTGATGCACATTAGGATGCCTTCCTGAGGAAGAGTCAAACAGTTGCTGTGTTCTTTGACCTAGAGAAGGCATATGACACTTCTGGAGGTATGTTATTCTTGTACCCTCCATAAATTGGGTATTCGTGGTTGTCTGCCCCTTTTTATTTGTGAGTTTATGAGGGATAGTCTTTCAAGTATGCATTGGTTCAGTTTTATCTCATGTTTTTACTCAAGGACGGAGTACTGCAGGGCTGGGTACTCAATGTGACCCTATTTGCTGTCGCCATCAATCCCATTGTGGAGTATGTTCCTGCAGGTGTTTCATCTTCCCTTTTTATGGATGATTTTGCCATTTATTGTAGTTCTCCGCAGACTCATCTCTTAGAATGGTGCCTCCAACTCTGTCTTGACCACTTCTTCATTTGAAGTGTCAAACAGCTTTAAGTTCTCAGCTTGGAAAACCGTCGGCGGCGCCGTGGCCGAGCGGTTAGCGCGCTCGCCTACCACCTAGGCGGCCCGGGTTCGATCCCAGGGACCCGCATGTGGTATTCGTGGTGGACGAAGCGGCGTCAGGGCGGGTTTTCTCCGGGTACTCCGGTTTCCCCCGCCATCTCATTCCACCGGTGCTCCATCTTCATGTATCATCAGTGTCACCGCCTGCGGTGCCGTAGTAGTAAAAGCGGGCGTTAAACACTACAACAACAACTTGGAAAACCGTCTGTGTTAACTTTTGGCACCAGAAGGTGTTTCTTCCGCCTTCTCTTCGGTCCAGATGTTCTCCCTTTCACAGACAAGGTGAAATTTTTGGGATTGATCTTTGACAGGAAGCTTAGCTGGGCCTCTTATATCTCTTTATTTGAAGGCCAGGGTGACTGTTCTCTCAGTGCTTTACACGTTTTAAGTGGCACATCCTGGGGAGCTGATCAGACCGTTCTTTTAAGTTTGTATCACTCTTTGGTCTGATCTAAACTTGACTACAGTTGTATCGTGTATTCGTCGGCTTGCCCGTGGATTTTGAAAGTCTTGATCCTATACATCACTGTGGTATCTGGTTAAGTATTGGGGCCCTTCCAACGAGTCCATTTATCAGCCTGTATGCGGAAGCTGCCAAACCTTTACTTTCTTATCGGCATGATGTTCTTTGTAGCTATGCCTGCAACCTTTCTAGTTTGCCGGAACATCCATTCTTTCTTTATCTTTTTAATAATTCCCTGGACTGTCAATACTCAGAGAGCTCCCTGACTCTACTCCTTCCGGGTATTCAGTTTCGCTCTCTCCTTTGGCTGTTGGATGTCAATTTACTAGCGACACTTCCCAAAGCAGAAACACGATTTTCCCCATGGCTCTGCTCTGAGATCCACGTTAATCTGGGTTTTCTGTCCATGCCGAAGTTGTCGATGCCAGACTCAGTTCTTTGTTCTGCCATTTTAGATCTGCAGGCACAGTTAGGACCCGGTAGCTTTATATACACTGATGGCTCGAAGGACGATCGGAGAGTAGGATGTGCTTTTATTCATGGTTGTCAGAGTGTTAGATTTTGTCTTTTACCACAGTGCTCAAGTTTTACAGCAGAGCTTTTTGGTATTTACCAAGGGCTTTTATATATTCATCGGCAAGCTTTACAGAGCTGGGTTATTTGCTCGGATTCTTTGAGTGCCCTTCAGAGCCTACAGAGGCTGTACCATTATCATTCACTGGTGCAGCATATCCGGGAGAGCCGTCACACCCTTGCCAGTGCTGGAATTTGCATCTCTTTTGTGTGGATACCTGGACATGTAGGCCTGTAAGGAAACGAGGCTTCTGATGCTGCTTTTAAGGCAGCAATTTTAGCTCTCAGATATTTTAGCTTGTGTTCCCTCTGTTGATTTAATACAGGTTTACGTTGTGTCCTCCCATCCCGGTGGAGTGCTGATTGGCATGGCCTTCAGGGAAACAAACTTAGGGAGGTGAAGCCCCTCCCTGTCACCTAGAGGACTTCCTTGCGAGCCTCTCATCACAAGGAAGTAATTTTAGCGAGATTACATATCGGACACTGTCATTTTAGCCATGGTCATCTTTTATCTTCTGGCACTGCACCACTCTGTGCTCATTGTCATGAGCCTTTGATGGTGCAACATGTTTTAATTCAGTGCCAGTTTTTAATGGCAGATACTTCCTGTGCAGTAGAGCGTGTGTTCCATTTGATTCATTTTAGTGGAATGGGCACTTATGTTTGACTTGCCTGTTTATCTTTTATTTAGCTTTTTGTGTTAGACCATTGATACGAATTGTTGTATCAGTTCTACATGTCATTCTGTGTCTTTGTTTTAGCTCTGCTTTGCAGTTCCTGACACTGTATTGGTGACGTTCTTAATGCTCTATTGTTTTAGTTTTGGACTTGTGGATGTAGATTCCAATAATAGTTAACTTTGTTTTGGGACTTTGATTTTAATTTCAATGAACTCCACATGTCCTTCAACAGACAAGTGTTGGATATTAAATTCATTAATTTGCCTAGAGATAATATACCTATGCCCCATTCTGTAACTTTGCGACAAAAGATAGAGATTAGGTTAATGCTGGGAATTAGGTTATATGATGATTCTTGCTCACATAGGCCACGTTTGGTAAGAACCAGTATATTAGGTGTTTCTTCTAAGAGGAAGACATTCAGATCAATTTTGTTTGAAGGCATTTGGATATTCTGATAGAACAAGTATACTTTCCCTACTGGTTAGAAAGGATACCTAATTTTTTGGGGGTCTGATACAGTTGGTTTGTTCCTTTTTTTATATGCAAGGATATTCTCTTTTGATTGTGCATCAGCTGAGGTGCAGCATTACTCTCTTCGGTATTCACTGCATTTAGATATGTGAATCTGAGAGGTTCAGTTGGTTAGGCGCTAGTCTACTGATCCCAAGGTTGCAGGTTCAAACCTGGCTCAGACTGATGGTTTAAGTGTTTTAAATGTTTAAAAGCAACAGCCCTATGTCAGTAGATTTAATGGCATGTAAAAGACCTTCTGTGGAATGAAATTCCAGCACACCGGCGGCGTTATATAATCCTGGTGATTGACTGTGTCATTTACAAACAAAATATTTATTTTTGCACCTAGATAAGCTTGACATACAACCTTACCTAGCATTCTTGAACCATATTGAAGTGTAAACCATGTTTCCTCTGCATGCTATGATCGGCAGTGGGAGTCTTTCCTAAATTAACATGAACAAAGCTTTTACAGATAAGTGCAATTCTCATATTTATTATACTTTACAATTTGATGTACTAGACAATTTTCTCTAAGACATACCTTATAGGAAGATCAACCAACACTACATTTGTGTGGGTTAGTTCTGATAGTATATTCTTGAGCTTTTCACTAATTGCTACAGGGTTTCCACCTGGGATATCATTTGACCCCCTCAGTTATCACTACACATACTTTTTCATGAAACTTGTACACTATTACCAGTAGAGTTAGTAACACTGCTGTGCAAAACTGCTAATAAAATACAAATTGCACTTTTTGGAGAAGTTGCTTTTTTGCATGCATATGCATTGAAAAACCTACAGCTGCATTTAAGTTAAATGCTGGAAAATACTGATAAAATTATATTAAAATTAACAAAACATATTTTAGATAATAAAAATTTAAAGCATAATTTAACATCCTTCTTCGATAAAACATTAAAAATGGAATCACAAGAATTGCCAATTGTAGTGACTAAAAATACATGATGAATTTTGCTTATACAAAAAAAAATCTGCTGGTAAATATGCCTTTTTAAAGAGGTTATGATGAAATGCATTTGCATATTTTTAAAAATTGTGATTTTTTTATAGTTATCACGCCAGTCAGACTTACCAGGAAATGCTCTGCAAATATTTGAAATTCTTCTACACTATCTGATGGCAGAACACTTGGACTATGCCCTAGAATTGGGGCTGCAAGGTGTTCCTATACCAGAGAATAAAACCCATCCTCAAATATACTTCTTTGATGTTGTTCGTCAGTGTAATGCCATTGTACATCTTCTGGAAAAACAGTTTACAGACAGCCTAGTTCCATTAGTGATGTAAGTATTCACTACACAAAGAAATGTTCAAATAAATGAATACATTTCTGTTGTATAAAATGAAAACTTTGTCTCACATTGCTTAAGTTAGTCTGCAGTGAACCAGGAACAGTAATCAGAATGTGAATTACAGTAGGGAAAAGTTAAGATATATGTTTGTTTTTTTTTTTTTTTTTTTTTTTTCCTTGAGGTCAGATGCGCAAAGGATAAGCAATTCAAAGGAGAGACTATGGTGAAGGATAAAACCAGAAAAAATATAAAGGAAGGAGTAATGTAAATCTCTTTAACCCTTTCACTGCTGAGATATTTTGCTACATATGCCATTCATCTTCCATTTCCTAAACTGGTTTTCATATCGCTTTCTGAGGCACCTTGTCCGAAGAAATTCGGTTAGCCGTGACGATTAAGGCAACACGCAATGAACTGGCCATTCATTGAAAGCTAAACGTCACGAATTTGAATCCCAGCAACTGCAGTCAAATGTGCCTGTGGTAAAGGAAGGGGAGGACTCAAGTAAAATAATCAGTATAATAGCACGCTTGAAAACTGACAGTGTTACATTTGACTGCAGTTGCAGGGATTTTGCTTTTTTCTCAAAAAAAAAAAAAAACTACAATTTTATTCCAAAAATGTAATATTTTAAATTAATATTATCACAATAGGAAACGACTGCAAATACTTGAATTCAATTTATTTAGGTTAGCATGACAAGTAAGCGCAACATATCTCAACAATGAAAGGGTTAAATGCCCTGTTGTCTGTGGGACAGTAAACACAGTGAAAGGGTTAAAACTTGGTATAGTATAAATACTTTTTTTATGATTCCAATCATTTTTGAGATATCTGTTATTGGTTTGAATTTTTTTAATACTTTTGTTATCATTTGAAGTGCTGTCACCATTCATGTTTCTCCTAATGTCGGAAAGAGTTTGGAGTTTCCTGGACAGCATATAGTGAACTGCCTTTAAACCTTCAACTAACACTTTGGCCTTCTGTATCTTCTTTGTACTAGGTTGTTCAGCAAGTAATGCACATAGTTTTGTTTCTTGATGGTCTTTTATCAGAAATGCGTAAAACTTTAGAGAACATATCTACAATCCTTCCTTTATAACATCACATAGAATTATTGTTTTCCAACAGATGGTTGTAATGCACTTTAGCTTTAAAATGGTGGCTGCTCATGACACTTATATAAAGCAGAGAGCTGTAATTGAATTTGTTTTTGCGGAGCAGGAGACCGTTTCAAACCTTCACAGATGCTTACAAAATGTGTATAGAGATCAACAGTGAATAAGGGTACTGTCAGTCATTGGGTTAGCAGTGTCAGAGTCAGAATGAGGTAAAGCAAGACTGTCAGATCTCCAATGCTCAGGATGGCTACACGATGCTGTAAAATCGGACACAGTTCAATGAAGTTATAAGTTTATTCGGGATGACAGGAGAGTAACAACCAAACAACTTGCTGCTCAACTGTGCATATCTATGAGTGGTGCCAACACAATTATCCACCGCTTAGGCTATTCAAAGCTTTGTGTCAAGTGGGTCCCTAAGTGCTTAACTGATGACCAGGGTTAGGATTTTTAGGTGCAAATTTCAGATGAAAAGAGGAACGTAAAAGGTACTCTAGCAAGGTAAAAAAGGGACAAAAAGGTGCTGGTTTATTTAACTAACTCAACAATTTCTCTTTCATCTATTTTATTTTATTGAGTTACAAACAAGTAGATCAAACAATCACTCATCAGAAGAAGGAAAATACATGAAGCTGTTGTACTTCAAGATATTAAGCATCTCTACATTTTTAAAAGTAAGTATTTCTATTAGGAGAAAAAATGTCTTTGTAGATGCTAAAGCTTCTTTTGACATCCAAACTAGTGGGGCATACCTTTTGTTCACTCGCAATGGCAACTCTACAGATGTGGCGAATTCCTCTGAAGACTAGGCTCAAGTTTGTCTTTGGTCAAGCCATGGAACTGCTTCCTCACAGAAGTAAAAATATACCATTGTTTTTCCTTTTCCAGATCTTGTTCTTCTAATTGTTAAATAGCTGCAGTCAGGTACTTAAAAAAAAAAAAATAAAAAGCCCCCTAGCCTGCGCAACTGCAGGCTAGAGGGCTCCTGTATCTTTTTAGTTTGGTGTCTTTTTTATATTCCGAACTATTTGCGCATCTTTATTGGTTCCTCAATTACAATGCTGCAATAATTTATATGAATATACTAATACATAATGTCTACACATAACCTAATTAAACGTTATCCCCCCAGTTAATTTCATATTTATTCCACGATTTCAGTGCTACATACAGTTTTAAATATGCAATATAATTACATTACCAATTCATATATTAAGAATATATAACCTAATTACATTTTACATAACTTATTATATGTTATCCCATTTATATAGCTACATGTTATGCCCCAGTTGATTTATCTTTATTAAACAATACCACAATTTATACAATTGAAAACAGAATACACAGTATATTAATCTAAACTAATGTTTAACCTACGTCCTAACTAAGCTTATAACTACGAATGTCATGTCCAGTAGATCCAATCAGGTGAATGTCAAATCCAGTGTTGTCTTCTCTGTGGTCATGGATTTCTTCTAAATTTGGCTGCCTCTCTTGTGGAAACGGAGTTCGCTAGTTTATCTAGTCATGTCCACAGTCTTCGCCGACATACCACCGAGTAGATAGTTCTGTCCTGTAGGTATGAGAGGGCCGTAGCCCTCCCAGACGTCTGCAGCGGACATTCCCATAGCGCATGTTCGGGCATGTCTACAGCATCACAGCAACAATTGCCGCTCTCCCTCAGACCAAACCGCATGAGATACGCACCATAGGGTCCATGTCCCGTGACGTAATGGATTAATCCTTTTGAAGGCTTGAAGTATCTCATGCGGAGTCGCTCATCAACATCTGGGAAAATGTCATAGGTTCTCCTACCTGTAGTGCTCATCTCCCATTCATGTTGCCATTCACTGATAAGTCGTTCTCTAATATCTAGTTCATCTTGTACTGGAGCTCCTGCAATTTGTGCAGCTCGCACCGGGTGTTGATGGCGAAGCCAGTAGCAGGCGGCACGTCTTCTAATTTCCAAGTCGAGCGGTAGGATACCTAAGGTGACTAATAGGGCATCTGTTGGGGTTGTTGAAAAAGCCCCACTCAAGCAAATCAGTGTTTTTTGTTGAAGGCTGCGCACTTCTCGCTTGGCAGTGACTAAATACAGTCTATGTGCCCAGGTACTTGCAGCATGGTCCATCACAGAAGCCAGGATTGCATTATTATATAAGCGAATAGCTCCATAAGGGATCGTCCCAAAGTTGCGTGCTAGACGCCCAAGTTTACCCATTATGGCAAGTGCCTTTTTTGCTGTTTCAGTTATATGCTGCCTAAACAACAGGCCCTCTTCCCAGTTAACACCCAGATGTCTTGTCTGGTGACGCCTTTGTATTCTTATTCCATTAAGGGATATCGCTGGATCTCTTTTTAGCTTGCCTTTCAAAAGTACATATTTAGTCTTTACCGGGGAGATTGTCAGCTTGTGCTCCATACATTCCCGATGAAGACATCCAGGGCATCTGCAGCATGACGTTCTAATACTGTTCTAGAATTACCAGTAATGATGATGGCAACATCATCTGCATATGCAGTGTGCCCACTGATTGCTGCAGTCCGATTTAATTCATGTAGTATCGGTTCAAGCCCAATATGCCACAGCACAGGCCCGCATACTGAACCCTGTGGATAGCCTTTGGTTACTGCTCTCGAGATCTTAAAATCGCGTAAAGTTACCTTTCTACCGTAGCAGTAATCACGAAGGAGCAGATACAGGTTCTCAGGATAGTTCATACTATGAAGTTCAGCAAATAGGGCGGGCCACCATAGATTGTTGAAGGCCCCTTCAATATCAATGAACATACCCAACACATACTTGGTGTCAGCTTCCTCCACTATATTGATGGTATGATTTATAGCGTCCTCACAAGATCTTCCTCTTCGGAAACCAAATTGGGTTAATGTAAGACCTGCTGTTTCCCTAATTATCTGGAGCCTACTGCATGTGAGCTTTTCCAGTAACTTGCTCATACCATTTAGAAGCGCAATAGGCCTGTATGAGCCAGGTTCTCTGGGATCTTTTTCAGGAGCCTTCTTAAGAATAACCAAATTCGCCTCTTTCCAACTCTCTGGCATTTTGCCCAATCTCAGGCATTCATTGTAAAGATTGCACAAATAAGGTGTTATGAGGTTAGCAAGGGCTTTCAGTACCTCATTACCAATTCTATCTGGGCCAGGAGCTTTTCTGTTCTTTAGTTTGTCAATGTAAATGAGGATCTCCTCCTCTGTGAAAGGATCACATGTTCCCTCTGTACGATATTCACTTGCCATTTGCAGCCTCGCTTCTTTTTGCGTCTGACTATCTTCCCGTTTGTCGCCTTGGGGAACCAATGTGTCCAGGAGAAGATTCATGGTTTCACTCCAGTTCTTCGTGCTTGTACCGTCCTGTCGAAGAAGCATGCAGGAGTCATCACCTCCAAACTTATCCCATACAATTCTGTACGGTACACCCCATGGATCCCGTTGTAGACAATCCTCTGTAAACTGCTTCCAACAGCTGTGCCTAGTCTGTGTGAGTTGTTTTGCATAGGCCTCCTTCCTGCACCTATAAATTAGGAGCCACGTCTCATGCTCCTGTGGAGTTCTTGCCTTCTGGTATCGTTTCCTAGCATGCCGAGCATTACGTCGAAACCTTTGTAAATGATCATTCCATGGGGCATTCTGCTTGTGCGAACTAGCACTGATTATAGGTATGGCGACATCCATGCTGTTCCTGATGGCCTTTTCAATGTTATTAGCCGCTGTTTGAATGTTCGCTCCTTCTGACATCCAATTAGGCACAGTTAATGTAGCTCTCAATGTACTCCAGTTGGCCTTCCTATAATTGTACCTCCAGGATACCTTCTGTTGGTTATTAATTTGCGCCTTGTGTAGTTGAAAAAATATGACATTGTGGTCACTCGTGGTTTGCTGGTCAGCCACCTTCCAGTTCCTTAAAAGGTTCTCGGCCTGACAATTAGTAAGCGTGACATCTATGTTCACTGACACCCCTATCCACCCCACATAAGTTGGCGAGTTGTGAGGTTGGTTGGCAATCCGCAATCCCAGACTCATTAGGGTTTCCTCCAGTCTACTGCCTCGTTCATCCCGACAGCGACTATACCACTGGGGCGATTTGGCGTTTGCATCTATTGTGTAGATTGTGGGTAGTAGTGCAAGATGTTGGTGAACTGATTCCAGTTTTTGCAAATGAGGTTCAATCTCCTGACTGGGTTGAAAGTGTGCATTCACCAGTCCAATGTGAAGGTCCCTGTACATTAGCTCCACACAAGCCATGTGGGTGTCGTTGAATTGTTGCAACTTAATAAGACGTATGGCCCTGTTGAAGACCACTAATGCCACCATAGGAGCCGCACCAGTCAAAACTGTCCTGGAGGACACTGGCATGTAGGGAACTATGCCATGATAACATAGGGTTCCTGAATACACAAGATATCAATGTGGTTTTCTTCTGCAAGTCAACGTAATTCTTGCATTACTAGGCGACTCCTGGCAGCATTTATTTGTAGTATTATTTAAATTGTCCTCTCTCCTATGGTTGTTGGTGCTATTGGCCATAGTCTGTTCTTAGGATGAGACGATCCAGGAACGCTTTGTATGTGGCACAGTTTCTTCCAGTAGGATTTCCACAGGAGTGTTTGTTACTGCATTACACGCAACACAGATCTCCGCTTGCCTTCTTTTCAGGCAGTCCTTCCTGAGGTGGTCTTCTTCGCCACAATGGCCACAGACCTGTTTGTCCACGGGGCATTTTTTAAGGACGTGCCCTAAGTCCTGACAACGGTGACAGCGTGGTACCACCAGATAGTCTTTTGCCGTGTATGACCCAAAGTCTAAATAGAGTCGTCCCTTTCTTAGAATCTCTTTCCACATTTCGGGGGCAACCTCTACAACATGATGGACTGTTGATTTCTCCCTAGGACCGATGAGGAATTTGGGTTCAAACTCACTCTGGAAATGCTCCTGATCATAATCAGGGAAATTCTGCTCACGGGTCAATTTTTGGAGTTTCTCCTGTGTGATCCATCTGGGAACGTCATACACAATTAGCCGTGGTCTCCACTTTCTAGGTCTTTCAACAGTAACCATCTCGCGAAGCTTGGGGTGAATCAAGAGTTTCTCCACATCTTCCTCATTCTCTGTACGAATTAGTACTTTCCCACTTCCGGACTTCTTGATGACCTTTATCCGGATCTGATCCTTTGCAGGATGAACAGCTTCAGTTATCCGCCTCTGTAGTTGCTCTGCCATATCATCTGCCTTCGAAGTGCAAAGCACCACGCCGCTTTGGGATGCCAGGGTCCTCTCAATTACAGTCTCCCTTCTATTACCCTGTGGTGGCTTTGCTGCCATCATTGCATAGGAAGGGGGCTGTATGACGGGTGATGTTTTAAACCTGATGTTCTCCTCTCGTAATCGTTGGTTTTCTTGTTCCAACTCTAGAGTTTTTCCTTGAAGGAGATGATATTCTTCTATAATCTTATAAAAGCTCATCCTAAGTTGCAATTTTTGACTTTTAGGCAGTTTGTCACATTGGTGAAGGACCTCCTCCAGCCCTAACAGATGTTGGTGTGCATCCATCTTATCCTTTTCCACAGAAGGTAAATGGTCCTCGGATGGGGCCATCACAACATTCAACACTTCCTTCCTAGTCTTCTTGAATATCGATCTCGCCTTCTTGTTTGTCATTCCACTAATCTGGTGTTTGTCAGCTGCTTCTTGTGTCACTCTATGCTGCTGGTCAGTTGAAGAGCTATCAGATACAGATGGTGCTACTTCTCGGTTTTGGTTGTCTTCTTGAGTGACATCTGTTGTAACCAGATTGCTCACTAACAACAAGTTAACCTTGGGCTTCTCTATGTCTCCAACCGCCATATTAACTGGTGACCTCTCAACATCTCTGGGTTCAGATGTCGCCCTCTTGGCTCTTCTGGCCTTTCTGGTACCACTACTTGGTGTATCAGGCTTTTGGTTCATCGTTCTCATTACAATTACTCTAAAAGCGCAAAATGTGAATGGTAACAAACATTGTCATTTTAAGTTCTGTATTTCATAATAGATTGAATTATGCCTAATAATTACACTAAATATTATAGTAGTGCACCAAATAAAGCTTAATAGCTTAACACTGGTAGTTTATATAGTGCAATTATAGTTGGAATTATCAAATGTAACGAAATACGAGTTTTGCTATGCATAAACAATGCAAATGTTTTAGATGGCCTTTGCCTTATTTCATATAAAAAGTTGTTTTTTCAAATATTACTACTAGGATATGAAAGATATTACTATGGAATGTTGAACACGACTTAAGTGTGCCAGAATGACACCACTATAACACTCAAAAAACACAATTTTCACAGTTTTAACATATGTTACTGTTCAACGTGCTTAACCCAAGTTGATGTAGAGCACACGGACAAGATTAATCTTGCAAAATTCTTCACAATCGTTTGGTGTCAGCGTTCCTAACACTTCCACTGGTATAATATGTTAATAGTCATAGAATCTGATTACATTCACACAATTACACAGTATATTAAAAGTATACTTCGAAAATTAGGCACTGAATGTTCAGAGTTACTAAACTCAAAACTAGGCCTACCTAGTGGATGCAATATAGTTCTGTCTGCAAATTTGGTATTTTCTCTGGGAACAGAAATTGCTGTGCCTTGGAAATTATACCTGTGTTGGCTGGATCCAAAGAAAGCACAAACTCTTTAATTTTCTCAAAATTCTCACACAACATAGCAGCACACTCAATCCAAAATCCCCAGTGAGTAATGGCCAGGAAATTTGGAAAGGGCAGGTCAGTGGTTTCCTTGTAGGGAGTAATATGACTCGGAGCTTTCAGCAGAATCTTCTTCAGGGCAGAGATGAATGGATTTGCAATATTGTATCCGTTCCTTATGGACCACAAACTCTGTGAAGGGCAAGAACCAAGCATATCACATGCTTCAACTTAGGAAATAAAGGTTTTAATTGGTTAACAGCTGAAACCATATATGTAGCCTGGTCAAGAAGCTTTTCAAACTTGATACCAGTAGGCCAGAGTTTTTGATGGAGGTCCATAATGGATTGCATTACTGTACTGACAGTGACTTTCTGCAGCTCATACTTCTTTAACAATATGGGCATAACTTTTGCCCTTGCTACTGGAAAAACTAAAATGTTCAAAATATATTGTTCCATTGAGTGTGTAGTTTCATCCAGAATGATTTCCACATTGCAATCTGACACTTTCTCCTTGATTCTTTGTTTGGTTTCTTGGTAAACTGGTAAACTTGGTAGTTTTTTCTTAAAGTACTCCCATCAAGCGTTGACATCTTTGTGTATTTTTAAAGAAATCCCTTGAAGGCTGGATGATTCACCTTATTGACTGGAATTCCTGCTTGTGTAAGAACTGCACACAAATCATTGTTGAATTCCTTCAAATTTTGACTTTTGGAAGATTGAAACGCATTTCGTAATAGAGGCTGCTGCGATTTGTTTGCTTAAAGTCTTGTTCATTTGATGCTTAGAGCTGGAATTGTGTTCCTTAATGCTATCTTGCTGGTGTTTCTGATCTAACAAAATTGCTGAAATGCAAATAGTACATCACTTTACAGTTCCATCAGTGTCTATGAAATTTTGTTTGAATTCCTGAGCCAGAACAATAAATCAGGCACTGGACACCTTTGGCAAGGTGAAACCTAGTAATACGCTCATTTAGTAATGTAAAAAAATAATTAACACCAGTTTTTAAAACATGAATTTTATTTTAGATTAAAGCTTCTACAATTGCACTAAACACTTGATGTCACTTCACAAGCTGACTATCTCACTGAATCGTTCACTTGTTAACTCAATGTAGCTGTCCCACAACTCACCTTTGCATCCACTCACTCACTCACTCACTCACTTGCTGTCCACACACTTATATAACACCGCTACTATTTTCAGAATGTTCTCATACATGCTGGAACTGCAGTCTCAGTGATTTCTAGTAGCTTCGAGCAGAACGCAGTCTCAGTTCTTGGAACTACATGCATGCAGTTATTGCCATTTCTGTGTGACCTTGGTCTCTGTCTCCATGCGAACAGATGACATCTGTCATAGTAACAAATTCATATTCATGAACAGCAAGCTACTGATTCTGGTGAAATTAAAAGGGTAAAATGATACATGTTCACTGTCAGTTGCATTATTGTGGGCTACTTTATAGTGGTAAAGCGAGAGAAAGAGGAATTGTTGTACACACAATTATTTTCCATTGTTGCAGGTCTGCTTTCAAGTCCTGTGTGTCATGTACTGAAAGAGGTAGGCTTACTATTTGCATGTTCACAGCAAGTTCAGGAGATGTTAATTGAGTTAAATATTTTATATTGATTAGAAATCATGTAAAATAAAATGTGAAACTTAAAAAGAAAAAAAAGGGGATTATGGGCATGGCTAGGGGAAAAAAGACTAATGGTCCCAAAAAAGGGAGAAAGGTAGTGAAAAAATGCCTCATTTTGCAACTAGAAGCAAAATTTCACACCGCGATATCTTCCAGAAGAGCTTTAATTTACCCTAAGAAGAAAGGTGCGCAACTAAAACTCCTAACCCTACTGATGACAATAAGGAACAAAGAAGGACCATTTATGCAGAGTTGCTTGGATATCTCAAAGCTGACAACTTTTTTTATCCAAGATTGTCATGAAATGAGAATGGATTCACCATTTTAAACCTGAGAGCAAACAACAATCCATGGAGTGGCTTCACAAAAATTTCTCTAGGAAGAAAAAATTCAATTATAGGTTGTGCGTTAGTTCTTGACAAATGACCTTGAGCAGAAATCCAGTGAGCTGGCCTACCCTTAATAAACAGGTCAGCAAATTAATTGAGGAAATTGAAGCTATTAACAGTGAAGCAACAAGATTCTAAAGCAAAGCATTGCACCAAAGATCTTGCAATATTACTAAGATAAGTGAAGTTTTTAGTTTCTAATTTGTTCTTACTTTAGGTCAGAAAATGTTTATGCTACGATAACAGACACCCCTGTTTTCCTCTGTCGTGTTTGTGTATACAGTCGACTGCAAAAGTTTTGTGGGGTACAAATGTATGCATGCAAGTGTTTTAACGAATGCTAGTTAGTTGCGTAGTTATGTGTTAGTTACTAACATGACAATGCCTCCTACAGTGTCAAAAATAAAAGGAAAAACTCTGCATAGTCAAAGTCGCAAGATCATTGCCAATGTTTATGAGTATGTGAAGGAAGAAGCCAAACAAAAATATCTATTTTCTCCAATATACTTTAAAGAAATTCAGTAGGTGCAAGAAAGAGTTGCTGCAGCCACTAAGATATCGCACAGCTCAGTTCACAGAATTGTGGGAGACTTTCATAAAGAAATGAACACTGAAAACTATATCAAGTGGCTTTGTATAATGTTAATTCCAAATTTACCTCCTAACTCTGTTTTAATAATTGACAATGTGTCCTACCATAATGCACAGTTACACAAACCTTCAACATCAAATTCTTTAAAAAAACATATGCAGTCCTGGCTGCAAAATCACATTTCATTTGATGAGCACAGCACAAAGACGCATTTGTATGACATAATCTTAGCCAATAAGCGGGCTCAGAAGAAATATTTGATTGATCAAATATTGGTCGAAAATAACCACACAACTTTAAGACTTCCACCGTACCACCCAGATCTGAATCCCATTGAGTTAGTATGGGGAGACGTAAAGCAATGGGTAGCTGCTAGAAATGTAACATTTAAATTAAAAGATGTTGAAAACCTCTGCAGGTAGAGATTTGAGGAAATTGGACAAATAGAATGGGAAAAGGCATACCATCATGTCGAAGAAATTGAACAAAAATACTGGGATAAAGATGCCATATTGGAAGAAAGGATTGATCAAATTATTATCCACGATAATGGAATGGAAAGCAGCGACGAAGATAATAAAAATAACAGCAATTCAGACAAGGAAGAAATGTCGGGAATAGAAGAAATGCAAGAAAGTTAAGCAGAAACAGTTATAGAGGTATAGCGAGTAACACGTGTGGCTGACATTACTGGAAGTGTGATAAATTGATTTGTAGTGTTGTACTACTTCAGCTCAGAAGCTTGTGCGTAAAGGCACGTCATCTCACTGCAGACTGTATGTCCTCTCTCTCTCTCGATGCCAGCGTTCCCGCAAAAGGTGAGTAATGACTCGCATTCAACCTTTCATATAAAATTTTCATTCGTCAAGAACTAACGCGCGACCTATAACAACCACAGCTGACAAGATTATGGGCACATTCTTTTGGGATTCTGAAGGACTTATTCTGATTGACACATTGCCAGCTGGTGAAGCAATAAACTCAAAGGTGTGCATCAACACTCTTAAAGAAGTTGAAGAGAAGATTTAGGTCTGTTAGTCCCCATAGCAATGTTAACCAAATTCTCCTTCAACAGGACAAGGTGAAGCCAGACACCAGTCTGCGCATCTGTCAAGAGATCTCAAATCTTGGGTGGACTACCCTCCCTCACCTGCCCTACAGCCCAGACCTTGCTTCTTCTGACTTTCATGTGTTTGGGTCCCTTGAAAGATGCTATCTGAGGGAAATAACATGAAAACAATGAGCAAGTCATACGATATGTCAGGTGGCTAAGGGAAAGATCAACAGAATGCTATCGAATTGGCATACACAATCTGACATCTAGATGGTGTAAGGCCATAGAATTGAATGGAGACTGAAATAAAGGTATCTGTAGCCAACTGGGGAATAATGTATTTTATTTGGATTTATATTACAGGGTGAAGCAAAATCTGTAGAACAAAATGATCAGTGAATTAAAAAAGAATGGATGCGTACTTAGAAATGCAATGTATTTGAAAGTGATATCCACATTTGCCATTTGATGAAAACATATTACTTTCTGAAAATTACATTCCTTAATTGTCCTTTATTCACTTCACAAGTATGCAGTATGAGCATTAAGGACTTCGCTGCATTTCTGCTCGAACATGATTGACATTCTCAGGCATTCGGACAGTTCTTAACCTACTTAATGATATTACTTCCTGCTTTTCCATGTTCCCTCCAAGACTTGACCCATTGCACAACTGTCTGTCAGGGATACAATGATGACGATCCCCTAGGCAACCCTCTCTCACCCTTCTTGGCAAATATTTACATGAGCGCATTAGAAATAGGGATCACCAAAGGTTTCCCGTGGATGTTCAAACTCTGGCAGCAGCACATAGATGACATATTTGCAATAGTCCCAAAAAAATATGTCAGTGATGCTCTGAAACTCCTAAACATCCAGGAAAAAAGCATAAAGTTCACTGTGGAATTGGACAATAATGAGAAACTACCAGTTTTGGATTTACAAATAATCAAAAACAAGAATACAATAAACTTCGGCATTTACAGAAAACCAATACAGACAGACAATTACATAAAAGCTCATAGTTACAATTCAAGAAGTCGCAAACAGGCAATCCTCAATAGCTTAACACGTAGATTGGTGAACATCGCCCTTCCAACAGAAGAATACAAAGCAGAATATTGCAAAATAATCAAAATAGCACAAAAATACGGCTTCCCCAAATCATTAGTAGACAAAAAAGTTAAACAAGCAGAAACAAAAAAGTTACTAAAAGAAACTACAACACTCACAGCAGCAGACTCAAAAATGACATTAAAAAAATTCACACTCCATTTTTGGGCCTTTGAAAAATTCAAAATAGTTTTCAAAGAACACAACATTCAGCAAGAACCAGTGAACCACTACTCCATAAAATGCCTGTTGAACTCAAACATCAAAAATGCCATCCCACCCAGTAAAAATCTGGCATATACCAAATTGAATGCAGTGATTGTAATGAAGTGTATACAGGAAAAACCAAAAGAAATATAGAAATAAGCTCCAAGGAACACTTTAGAAATGTAAAAAACAAACAGTTGGAAAAATCAGCAGCTGTCATTCACTTTTGGACAAAAAACCACAACATAAAGCCAGAACCGAAATGCCTCAAACTCGTAAAGGAAAAACAAGGGTTGTCCACATGGGAACAAATCTTTGTTTTGAAAAATAAAGTATTCAACTTCAACATCCCCCAGAAGGACATCTTCAGCAAGCTTCTTGAACCACCACCAGAGGAGACTTCAGAGGAAACATCACCATCCACACCAGGTTGAACCAGTCGATGTGTGGTTGGTAATGGAGGAAAGTCAGCCTCTGAAACATGTTCTGGTAAATTATAAGTAAGTGTTGTGTAGTGTTATTAATCAACTCACCTTTTTGATTTAAATTAATTATTACAACACTATTTTCAAACTTCCAAGAAAGAAGATAGCAATTACACTGTTTAAATGCATAAAAGCTTCCACACTTGAATGCATATTTGTATTGGCCACTGATCCATTGCAATTGAAATAGCTCACCTCCTGTAATAATAAACAATTACAAGCCACCATTGCTATGTACCATTGCACAGAGTGACATTATATAAATGTGCTATGTGTTTTGCTCCACCCTGTAAAACAAACTTTGGTTAAGAAAAAAATCATGTGTATTACTTATTGAATGTCTCTTTTAACTTCAATGAAATGTGTAATGACACTATTTTGGCAAGTGTTTATCTTGATTTACAAGTAGATAGAAAAATAACTTTTGTAAGCATAGTTAGAAGCTACAGAAAAATAAATAATGGGTAGAGAAAGTTATATGAATGTAACAGATTTTTTGTATAGTATTGTTGTTTGAAAAAAGATTGCTGATCCAATGCTGCAGGTCCTTTAGGATGATGGTGGTTATCATGGTGCATTTAATCATGCCATCAGAATAAGAAGTCTGACGTGAGAGTCTTACACCTTTCTCTGAGGTCAGTATGCATGGCAGCAATGTGCAGGCTGTTGAGATGGTATAAAACTGCAGTGAAATTGACATGATGGAAGTGCATATAATGATACAAAACCAAAATTGGAAAACTGATTATGCTCTGGATCAGGATTGGCAGGATAGTTAGCTTGTTGAAGTGGGGAGTGGTGGGCACCTGGTGAAGAACAGAGCAATGATGTAATCTGTGGAAAGAGCAGCACTGTGTATTGGTGACAAACTGATGAGGCGTATCAGATAGAATGTGAAACTACAGAGTTGTTTACTATGGGAGTATGTTATATAAGCACTGATTCAAAGTGTGTACACTCATTATTGTAGATATCAAGAACACAATGTATTGTACATCGCCAGGCAATAGGGATAACATATAACATGATGCATTAGCCAATAGTGGCTGCCTTTATAGTACACATGCACACATGCCTTTTTCTGAATAAAAATGCTTTTCTGCAGATTCAGGAGACCTAAAAATGTTTATTTCCAGTGAAATCTTGGTATCAATGTTCTGGATAGAATGCAATACCTTCTCTACCTACAATGCACATTCCAGTCTGTGGAAATGTGCTGATGCTGTGTCTTTTAGTGTGTTTCTTTATTTAATGTTAGTGGAACCTTTTCACCATTTGTGTTCCACACCACTTCAGGGTGTGCCAATCTCCTATTGGTTTGTATTCGCTTCTGATACACAAGCATGAACAAAGGTCATCAAGGTGAATAGTGCAAGGGGAGCGATAAGGAAGCAATTTAACCTGATTGGAATGATTGTCAACACCACCTTCTGGCTTTGTCTTCATTTGGTTTGATGTCACATCTCTGGGATTCGGTTTTGGGGACCAGAGCGAAGGAGAAGGGATGAGTAATACAAACATTAAGTGGTGTGGTTCGATGAAACAGCTTTGTTAATATTGTCCTCTATACTATACATAGTGTTTGAAATGAACAAAAGACAGTTATTTCACTTATTGAACAAGGATATAGCACTGCAGGGACTGCAGAGCTATATGGAGTACTTCCAAAAACAGCTTCAAACTGGTGGAAGAAATAACAAAAATGGGGATATTGGACATGTAAGCCAGGCAGGGAAGTTTATTACATACATATAAAGCATTCGATTGGTATTGAACGCCTACAATAATTAATACAACAAATATTGTAATAGTGCTCCATTTTACAAGTAGGGGAGGGCATCGGTATCCACACCAGAGCAAGTCGAGGCATTAATGTTGCAAGACAATTGCGTTAAGTATTTTCAAATACCAGTTCAGGTCCTGTGCAGATATATTGACCAAAGCATGCAGCTAAGTTTGACCCTGAATACATTGCACAAAGGCAATGTCACATATCTGTTTGCACTATGGGGATAGATTTCCAGTGGAGGAGTAGGCGTGTTATGGAGAATAATGAGAAATTTAAATGGCCATTAATATATTTCTATATTAGAAAACAATGTTACTAAGTATGCACATTTTGTTTGCAAATGGTCTTATTCAGTTTCAACAGAACTAATGGCGTCCACACATCACTCTGTATGCAACAATAGTTTGCAAATCGTGAACATGACATTCAGCTTGCTCCCTGGGTGCTTAAGAGCCCAGATTTAAATCTCGTAGAAAATGTATGGGCAGTGATGCAGAAAGTGATGAATGGAGCTATCGTTCACAACATACCTCACACAAGTCACCAGCTATGGGGCATTGTGGATTAACTACTAGAGCATTAGCTGATTTGAGTTCCAATGATCATTTTTGTATTTTCCCCCTTATATATGTATACTTTAACGAAAGTATGCTTTGGAAATGCTTTTGTATGCTCAGTATATTTTGTGTATATTGAGCTTTAATTTATGACTTCTTTTTTAATTGGTGCTGTTTTTATAATTATGAAAGGTCATGTTGATGAGCTTTTGCCTCTTTTGTTATCTCGGCTCGTGGTACTGGATGGAATGAACATAGACTCGGGGTTAACTTTAGTGAAATATTTTATTCGCACCTTCTTGTTCACAGTATTTATATCGTATTACAGTAGTAAGTCTTTTATTTCAGTGGATCGACTTCCCTAGCATCACCAAGATTTAATGTCTGAAAATTTAGTGATATTTCGCTAAATGGGTTTTCTATCACTTTACACTTTGTCTATTTTACGTCCTTTCATTTAATTGAACACTTCGTATTAACTAACTTATTAAAGTTAGCTAATGTTTCACTTATTTTACACAAATTAACGGTCTTTAAACACTTAGTAAATTTACTTTCACTATTTTATGACGTGCACACATAAAAATGCGTCCATCTACACCAAAGACATAGACGCTAATAACTAGACAATTGGCGCCGCATTACACTTCTTTTTGTGTACATCCACGTATGCGTTCATCAAATAGTTCCTGCATTGTTAGGGAAGCGATCCTTAGCCATTCTCCCTTCGCTTTCAATATCTAACACATATAATTCTTTTATTTATACATATATATTAAAATTAAATATGGAAATATTTATGACGTCTTTAAACAAACTTAATTGTTTGTAACAATGAACATTAGTAACACGTTTTCGTCATTTAACCAATTCATACCAACACCAAAAACAAATTACACTCTTAACAAATATTCACATAAAGGATTTTCTTTTGGGGTCTTACAATATCCTGTCTCATAATGAAATAGCATGATTCTAAATAAGTATGTGTATTATGGAGTTTAAGTTAATACACATACAATAGAATATAAATTTGCCTTCATCCACCATCTCCTTCCCCTGAAAAATAGGCAAAACTGAGCACCTTTCATTATTCAAAATGGATTGGCAATCTGGCTTTTTGCTCCTTTCCTCAACAACTACTGATAATATAATGTAATTAAGATAAGACTCATTCTGAATTATGTTTTTCAATGCATCTAAAACTGTCTGGGTCTCGGATTCACCTCTGTGAGCACTAAACAGAGGGCAAGCGTATGTTACCAGTCAAGCCTTGATATAACTGACAGGGGTTTGAACTGGGGACACGGTAGAAGAGTGGGGCCATTTACCTTCCAACTTAAACAGCTGTTCCTCATATTGTTTCTGTGCACTGCACTGTACATGGTAGAGAAAGTTAAAATTAGATGTGTTACATTCATATGACTCTGTATCCAATACCATTTACTTTTATATCTCTTATACGAACTATTCTTACGAAATTCACCTTTCTAGCTATTTTACATTAATTGGCATAAAGATTTGCAGAAATGGTTTCATCACCTATTTCATTGTATGTATGTGTAAGGGGGATACAAGTGATAGTGTAATCTTTAAAAATGTCTCGCTGTATGCTTGTTTTGAAATTTCATACTCCTCATGACATTATGATAAACAGAACGATGGTGACTTAATAACTCCTAGTGCAACAGCCCTTCATGGGCCAAGGCTTACTGCCCAGCCACTGCATCCCCCACCTCTGCCTATTTCAGGTGTCTTGAGTAAAGCCACAATTTTTATTACTGCATCGTGTTTAGGAGTGTCAGTTATACCGTGAGTGTGTTCGCCAGAACAAGAGGCAAGCCATCAGCACTAAATGAAACAACCCAATGCACACAGTAAGGTGACTAAGAATTGTGGCTTTAGTCATGAGTGAGGTGCAGAACTGGAGAGTGGGATGTGGTCAGTGCCCCGAGCTCTCCCGGCCAGTTATGCTGCCTTTGCGACCTGAACAATGGTGACAGTACTTGAAAAAATATTTGACCTCTCACGGATGTACTGCTGTGCCCAACCACCAGTGAATGTACACACTGGAGCAGTATTGGAAATACTCCTTACAAATTCTTCAGTTATTTCACTTCTGTTACTCCAGTTTTATAATTTTAAAATAATCAGTGAGTGAAAATGTTAACTAAGACACCTCATTGTTAAAATAGCACAAGACAGCAGTTGGCATTTTATTTCAGCAACAACAGTTTGAGCCACAGGCTCCATACCTCAGTTAGTAGAGCTTCTTCCGCTATGTTAAGGGTCCCAGATTCAATTCCTGGCTGGGGTTGGAAATTTTTCTGTAGCCAAAATTATTCTCTTCCCTCCCCAGGCTATGGAAGTATGAATGTGTGATCTAATGTATAAAACCCAAAGAAATACAATGACAGCTGTACATGAGTTAACACCATTGCCGATATGGCAATTTGTTCCAAAGTTAAAAGACTGCTGATATGATCATTGCAGTTAAAGGTGGGCTGTGAATGGAACAATGAAAAAAAAAGCTGATAACATAGTAAAAAATTACAACTTTTCTTTCATTTCTGTTTTTACTGCTAGTTGCAACCAGTCAAAAGAATGTGGTGTGATATGACGAGAAATTGGAATGAATGGATTTTCCTTTACTTTTAAGATGTTGGTAACAGAACAATGCACCTAGCTTCTATATATATATTTTGATTTATAAGGTTAAAGATGTACAGTTTTGTGATTTTTGTGTTCTTTTTGGGTGGCAGAAATCTATGGTGGACTGAACTTAGATGTGTTGCAGGCGAAATGTTTGACATCACTGCTCTGCAGTCTCTTACTCTGATGGAGTTTCAAAAGCAGATGAGCGAGCACAGGCTACAAAAAATGTTAGAGCAAAAAAAAAAAAAAGCTTATAGTAGTAGAGCATTTATCAAAACAGCTGCGTTCTTGGCTAGTGATTTTTCTTGCATTTTGAATCCAAACTTAGAACATAACCTGCTATAGTAAAGAGCAGAAGGCTATCTTGTAGTCTTATGGGTCATTGCCATCCAAGGCTTTCCCCTCTACTTAAGCAGAAATGTAAAACCTGATTTTTGGTCAGCAACTGCCAGCTGCTCAATACCTGTAGTTAGAATCATAGGTGAACACATGAAGGGGCTAAAATGTGTTATAGACAGTCCTTCCCTCTTAAGTATAGAAAAATATATTACAATTGTTCTCTTTAAGGTTACTGTGTAGCGTTATTTGGCAATATTTAAACGACTTTTATTTCCTTTCATTCCTGATAAACTAGGTGAACTTTCAGTCATTCACAATCATTAAGTGAATTTATCATGGCAGTGGTTATTTCTAAAAATGTTCCACTAACTAGAAAAGAATAAAAGAAAAAATATCTGATAGGTTGGATCAAATATGCTTTACATTTTGTAACTACTGAATGAAAATTAAGCTTTGAAACAAAGAGAGTCAGTAACTTAGAGTAAAACTGAGTAATCAAACTACTTAAATATTACATTTAAAAGGTATCTTTGTTTAATAAATAATTTTTCTGAAAATTTAAACTAATCTAAAGCATAATTTGTGGATCACATACTCGTAAATGATGTTTGAAAATTTATAAATGAATCGGTTGTATTACCAACAGAATTATTCTCATTGGTAAAGTTTATTACAAAATATATAAGTTTCTAAAGGAATCCTGTATCCGCCTTTAGTTAGAATTGCTGAAGTAATAAATATCAGAAGTATCTAAATGCACTAAAATACAATCCTATTCTCAGCATCATTTCTCATTTGATAACTTAAAAATCCACAAAGAAAGTACTGAATGTAATAATGGTATCTATTTCTTAAAAATCAGTAAAGACTAAAGTTCAGTGTTCAGTAGGTAGAAAAAGGAAGTGGTAGTAGAGACATAAATCAAAGTTTACATTTTTGTTATGTGCACAAAATACAGTACCATTTTAAGGAGTTGATAACCAAGATTAACACCATAATGTTATGTTCAATGGCCACAGTCCAAGGGAAATTAAAGTGTACACTCATTTACTGCTTTTCAACTTTGCACTATCATAAATTACTGTTGGTTATAATAACTGACTTACTGTGCAGAATTCAAACAAATGCCAAAGTTTATAAATAGAGCAGAAAATTAACAGAGATTTGTGAGTATTAAATTGAGGCGCTTAGAATAGCAAAGGCTTATGCACCTAAAGCTAGTTTTGAGAAAAATGTGCTTAGCTTTACTAAGCCTTATATATTAAAATAAAGTATAACTAATAATTAAGAATAATAATGATGATGATGACGACAATGATAACAATAACAACAATAATAATAATTAATAATGATGATAATTTATTCACCATTTAATAGCTACAAAAGTTACAATAGGCTTTGTCAAAAAAAAAGAAAGAATGCTTAAAACTTATACAATATGTATTACTTATTACTAATGATACATTTACATACATTTTCTGTATATGTTATATAAAGGATGCCTAATTAACCATTTGTACAGTCTCCCTTTATACGCTTGAACGTTTGCAGTAGTTATTTTTGTTGGAAGTGAATTGAAGAGTTTTGTGCCTATTACTTTGCAACACTTGGAGGTCTTCTGCAATCTGTGGTAAGGATATCGATTTTATTATTACTACTACGACGACCACCACTACCACCACCACCACCGCCACTGCCACCGCCACCACCACCACAGTGCCGGTGCCAGTGCTACTACAACTATTACTTCCCCATATCTAAGTATGGACTGAAAGAATGAAAAATATACTATTCAAAGACATAAAGACTAAGAAGTGCTCAGATGTGAACCTAACACATTAATATTGTTAATTATGATTTTAAAATGCTATTTGACAGCTATTTAAGGTTTCTGAATGTTAATTTTATCAACACCAACAATATAATTTAAATAAGATATGCTTTCATTGTGTTATAGCCATAACGGTTTACTTCTAAAGTTAGCATTTTGCAAGAAATACTTTGGTAAATATTTGTTCTAATACTAATAAATAATACTTCTAAAATGAGTATAAAGAAATAAGTAAACAAAAAGTATTACATTTAGCTACTGAAGATGATTAAGCACTGATCCAGGTTTTGCTGTGCTGTGAGGAACCAGGGTATGTCCGTAATTTAAAGTAAATATGCTGCTGCCTCTTCTTCTCCCTCTGGTGTGTGATCCATGTTTTCTTGATCAGTAAATATACCATTCAAGTATGCATGAATATGCATGATTTGCAAGAATGTAAGGAAGAAGTAAGCGAAAATCTGTAAGTTTTTCAGGTAAAATAACTACAGGCTTAGTGTAATTATCTGGTTGGCTGTGGAAAGATTAAAATGATGATTGTAGCTCTTCACATGTCCTTTTTGCAGATTTACTTTATAAGGTTCTCCACTGTAAGTAGGTTTAATGCCAAATCCCATTTTGTATTTGCTGGAGAAAACAAAAACTCTTCACTCTGAAAACTTGGCACCCAGAACTTGCTGCTTTGTTTTGTGATATTGCAAAACTCTTACATATTTAAACCAGCCTCTCTTGACCATAATGACATCAAAAGGGTTCTTCTTTTAAGATACAATCCTATATTCCCAAAAACAATCAAACACAAGCATGATAAGAGTGGGCAGGAAACATGAAGACTTTTTCAATTTTAAGAAATGGTCTGTATAGATGTATATGACACAGGTCAAAAACATGTTCAAGTTTTTATTTTGCCACAGTAATTATCACTGAAAATACATGTTTTCACTTCAGGTGGTATTTTATTTTCCGTATAGTGCATAAGGCAACTTGAAATTTCAGCAGTACTTTCTGGTACTTTCATCCCAAAGATACATTGAAGCTGTTCTGTCCTTTATATTGTGGATATCAAAATTATAAGTCCATAACTTCCTCTTGTAAAATTATATTCCAGATTTTTTTTTTTTTAAAGTGCTTATTGCACGTCTATGGCAACAGCAGCAAGTGTTGGATCCTATCAGCCATTTGTTTTAACAGTGTTTGTGCCATCTTAGCTCTATGTTCATGCAAACTCATCTGTTTAACTCCTTTATTTGTTTGGAATTTATGTCTTCTCCCATTGTCTCCATTTGTCGCTTTGTTTTGTCACAATAGTTGCAGGTATCAAAACCCAAAATTAAATTCAAAATTAAATTCAAAATTAAAATGATTCAGAAACTGTAACATCTTCAGCATGGTTTTCAACAATCCAGTCACAATAAGTGTCACATTTTGAATATATTTAAATTAGAGGCTAAGTATTTTCTGTGTGGGATTTTAGCTCTGCTGTAGTGGCTGGATAAGGCAAGCAAACGGTCAATGTGTGCCTTTACTTTTTGTCTTGTCTGAATCAGGTATTTTGCTTATCTTTTCCTGATGGCCACAATGATCTACATCAAGGGTTACAGTTCCTCTAATTTTGTCATGAGCAGTATGCAGTCTTTTTTCACTCAAACCATATATGTTATGAAAAGTTATTGTTCACCAATGGCACTGGGGATTAATTGATCTGCATCATTTTCCCCCTGGCTTCCCAATATAAAGTCTGCAGGTTTGTCACTTTTAAGGCCTTTGCATTTGATGAGATGCTGTCTGTTTAGGATGACATCTTCTTCACAGAGAGAGTGCACTTGGGTGTAGGTAGGCAACGTATCTTATGGAGGTGTTATGTGAGGTAGTTATGGCCAGTTACCATCCTAAACAGTGCCACTGCAGTTTTTCTTGGCATTTTTTGTATGTCAACTCTTATCTCTAATATTCTTATAATCCTTATCGTTTAATTTATCTTCTTCGTCAAGTCTCTGCTGTCTTTTGAAATGTTGTTCAATTGTTTGTTTATTTCTGTTTGTTCTACAGTTTTATTTGTTGTATTGCAGCTTTCTTTGCTAATTGATCCGCATATTTATTGCCCAAAAGTCCAACATGGGCTGGGATCAATCGTAGAGTGACATATTTCTTGCTTCAACTGCTTAAGTAGGTTTGTTATTTCTTTGATATTTTTTGTTTTATTGTTGTAATTTACTATCCCACCTCTGACTGATTTTGGGTCTGATAAGATGACATTATTTGGTTTGTGTATGCTCCGTATAAGATGTTCTGTAGTGGTGCTTCTATAGCTGTTAATTCTCCATCATAATAGTTTGAAGTTTCATCTAGTGTTAGGTACTATGCAAATTATTTACATTGTACTCGTCCACCACCGTCTTTTTTATTGATAAGGGATCCATCTGTATCTATTTGGAGCCATTCATTTTCTGGATGTTTTTCATTTTCCATGGCTGTTGCCATGGCTCTCATTTCATCTGGTGTATTGTTTTGTTTGTGTATTGTATATATCAGGTCATTCCGATATTGTATGTCAATATATTCTGTTGGACTCGTTACCTTTGTTCCTATTATATTTGTTGTAATTATGTTCTTGTGTTTTAAGTCATTAATATATGTTCTGAAGCTTATCTGAGTTTTTAGATTACTTATAGTGTCTGCTGTGTGATACCATTTGTGTCTGTTTCCATTGGCTTGCAGTTTTTATGTTAGGATAATTGCTTTCAGTTAATGTTCCGATTCTGTGGCCGTGTTTTTTGTGAAGCTTTGTAATACTGCAGTTGGTGTTGTTTTTGCAGCTCCTGTTATTCTTAGTGAATTACTTTGTGAAGTTTCTAGTTTACTTCTGAGTCTCTTGTTTACTATTGCTAGCAGTTCTCAATATGAAGATGGCAGCACTCGTAAATAAAAGCTAGTGAATTTCGTTGTTCATCTGTTGACAGTTACTCACCAAAGTTTCAGCCATTTTGGACGCTCAGTTGTTATGTAACAGTCATTTGAGTGAGTTGATGTGTTTTTATGAAAATGGACAAAATCGAGTATCGAGTTGTCATTAAATATTTGTTTTTGAAAGGCAATACACCTACGCAAATCAAAGATGAGTTGGCTTCTGTGTATGGGGACTCTGCACCATCATTTACCACAGTGAAATTTTGGGCAGCTGAGTTTAAACGTGGTCGTAAGAACTTGGGAGACGATGAACGTTAGGGACGTCCAAAAACTTCAACTACCGATGAAAACATTGCCAAAATTCACCAAATGGTGCTAGACAACCGCCGAATTAAAATGAAAGAGATAGCAGAGGCTATGAACATGTCAAAAGAACATATTTGTCACATATTAAATCAACATTTAGACATGAGAAAGTTGTCTGCACGTTGGGTGCCGCGTTTGCTCACGTTAGACCAAAAATGTGTTTGAATGAACATTTCCAACGCTCTGTTGGTGCAGTATAGGTGCCATAAATCCGAGTTTTTGCGCTGATTAATTATTGTAGATGAAACTTGGATATATCATTATACGCCCAAAACAAAAATACAGTCCAAACAGTGGATTGCAAAGGGGAAACTTGCTCCAAAAAAAGCAAAAACTGCTTTTTTTTCGGCTGGGAAAGTGATGGTGACTGTTTTTTGGGATAGTCATGGAGTTATTTTAATCGATTATCTTCAAAAAGGAAAAACCATTACAGGAGCATACTACACATCATTACTTGACAAGCTGATGGCAGAACTTGAGGAAAAATGGCCACATTTGCAGGAAAAGAAAATCCTGTCTCACACCTCAGCGGTTGCAATGGCGAAAATCCACAATTACGGTTTGAACTGCTTGACCATCCACCTTACTAGGTCTAGCTCCAAGCGACTTCTTTTTGTTCCCTCATCTGAAAATTGCGCTCGAAGGACAGAGATTTTTGTCAAATGAAGAGGCAATAACCTTCGTGAACAATTATTTTGCAGAGAAAAACGCAGAGTATTATTTGGACGGGTTACAGAGATGGGAGCATCGCTGGGAGAAGTGTGTAGAGTTACAAGGAGACTATGTTGAAAAATAAAATAAAAAATTCTGAAAAAATGTCTTGTATCTTTATTAGGTCGGAAACTTTTCAGACCACCCTTGTATTATTAAGAAGGTCCATGTTTCCACCCCATTTTATTCCTGCAAGGTGTTTTAAAAAGTTGTTCTTTTTGTTGATCTTATTCGTTACATTGTTTACATGTCCTTTCATTGATAGTTTTTGATCGAATGCTATCCCTAGATATGTTGATGTAGTCACTTCTTATAGTTTATTGCTGTTGATCTGCAGGCATATATTTTCTGCTTTGTGCTGCATTGTAAATAGTTCATATTGAGTTTTTCCTGTATTTATTTCCATATTGTTATTAGTCCACTGTTCTAGGGTTATGATTGCATTCTCCATTGTTGTTTGTAGTTTTTTGTAATGTTTCCCAGATCTTATTTTCTGTTCTGAAGTCCATATTACCACATCCTCAGCAAACATTGCTACTTGTACGTTAGCTATGAAAAGTAACGGCACAAACATTGTAACTCTTGAGAGGTAGAACTGGAATTTAAAAATTCAATGCCACAACTGGGATTTAAACCACAGACCTTCCGCTTACCGGGCAGACGCTCTAACCACTGAGCTATTGTGACAAACTGCCAGAATGGCATTAAATTCTCAAACCAGTTCGTATTTCTCCTGGTAAACCACAAAGGCAGTCTCACATCAGAGACAAATTACCCCAATGGTGACTTACTATTGTAAGTACTTTATATCCCAGGATTAAATAACCTTCAGAATGGTAATTATTATTTATTTATGCCAACAAACTTACTGTTGGTGTTTTTAAACACACAAGCCGTGTGTGGGCAAAGTTTGAGAGGTAGAACTGGAACTCAAAAATTCAATGCCACAACTGGGATTTGAACCACAGACCTTCCGCTTACCGGGCGGACGCTCTAACCACTGAGCTATTGTGACAAACTGCCAGAATGGCATTAAATTCTCAAACCAGTTCGTATTTCTCCTGGTAAACCTACCCTGCATTCAATTAGAATGGATCAACGTTTATTTTCTCACATCTCAAAACTTCCATAGTGACCCTTGTAGAAGGTGGTTTCCTAGTTCCAGGAAATATGAACAATTAAGTGTCTCTTTCAATTATAGATGCATTCTTCACGTGATTTTTCACAGTTTATATGGAAGTTTTTTTATTTAAATTCTGAAGGAAACACTGTACATGAGATTTGCAAATACTTCAAGTGGATAAAATTGCACCAAATTATATGAAACTTTCAGACCATGTACAAACAGCACAAGAGTGGGGTAGCATTACTATTGGAAGCATGTTAAATGGGGTTGGTTTTTCTTCCTAATTAATAATCTTAATCTTAATTTGCTTGGAAACCTTTTAGTTTTACTTTGTGTGATTTCTTTTAAATTGTTACTTATGCATTGATATAATCACAAATCTATTTTTGTAAGCATAAGTTGCACTGTAGCATTTCATTTATTTTCTTTGTATTTGTTGATCAACATATACTTGCCAACTTTTATGATTTACCTGTAAAATGTATGGGAGTGGAGGTCTGTTAACAACTTTTTAGCAAAGGAGGCTTTGTGAGCAGATTCAAAGTATTTGAGATTTTCACCATGGAAATGACGAAGCATTGAGTTATATTGCTTTGTATTGTAACTTGAAGTACCATGCCAATTGGTATACAATCTATGATACGTCAGGGCATAGCTGACTGTCCATCATAATAATGGTCCCCCTTCACTGGGCTGCAACCAAATGCATAGCATGCAAATTTAAAATTTGATTACAGCACTAATACCTCTAGTAACTAGCGGTGATGGACATGAACATTCGGTAATGGCCCATGTGAACTGTGAAGTCAATAGCCTTCCGTAAATTGTTTATCTCATGTTCTGTGGCTGCTGGGTATAAGTTTCCCATTTTTTATGACAGTTTTTGTTTTTAGTTCACATTATGAAGCATAAAATATGGATCTGTTTATAATCTAGGAAGTGGTGGTCGTTACTTTAATATAAGGGTTGATCAACAAAGACTGAGACTGTTTTTTCTTGCAGCTTATTTGATAGTTTCCTGTCTGTACCATGAATATTTGAAAAGAGCAGGGTATTATGTATAATATCCATAAGCAGCAGCACTCTCATCAGTAAGTTGGTAGTAATACTCTATTTTGTAGACCCTGCTTGGATTCCACATACCACAAAATGGAGGTTTGGGAGAGGAGCACTACAGTGCAATAAAATTCTGTTTTCATTTAAACCATACAGCCCCTGAAACTTATGAAAAGCTGCAGCAAGCATATGCTGAAGATGCCCTACCTGTACAACAGTGATTCAAGGACTTCAGTGAAGGCAGTGTTCTCTGTTAAGCAAGGTGGGCCTGATATGTGCCTTCTGCTGCAACTGAAGTCAACATCAACACAGCTGTTGTGATTGTCCATGATGTATAACATTACATGAGCTCGGTGAAGTGTTGAGAATTTCATGTAACAGTGTCTTTAAAATTATACATGATCATCACTGTATAACCTGTGTTTGTGACTGGTGAATGCCACGTCTGTTGACTCCCAAACAAAAAGCTGGGCGAATGGAGAAAAGCAGTGAAGTGCTGCATCTCTTTGCTGTTGGAGGAATGCATTTCAGGAATTGATTATCACCGTTGGTGAGTCATGGCTGCGTCATAATGACCCTGAAGGAAAACAAGAAATAGTAGAAATAGCCATATTCTCCACCACTAAACAAAAGTTGTTCCATCTGCAGAAAAGGTGATGGTGATCATGTTTTTTGACTGTAATGGAGTGATTTACCAGCATGCAGTTCCCTGTCTCACATTATTACAGCAGCATACCACATGTCAGTATTGGCTAAACTGAGGAAGCACATTGCAAGGAAACAACTAGAACTTCATCACAACAGCACACATCTACTCATCACAAATCAAGTCATGCAGTTTTTGACTAAATTCTACTTTACCTGCATACCACATCCGCCTTCCCAACCTTGCACCCCACATTTTTTTTTATTCTCATCATTAAGGGCAGAGTTCCAGGGCATTGGATTTGAGAACTCAGAAGCAGTACTCAAGAAAAGTGAGGTGGTTCTCAAGGACCTCACAAAGAATGGCCTGCACCACACATTCAAGGACTGGCAGAGATGCTATAAAAAGGGCATTCACATAGGAGGGGACTACTTTGAAAAAGATCATGTAAACATTGAAATGAAGTAATCAACATATGTGGAGAAAAAGGCAGTCTCATTTTTGTTCATCAGTTGTCATACCTTCTTGTCTGTGTTACCACGAAGAATATCAGTGTATGTGAAAGAAAGCAGTACTACCAGATCCTTTTATGAAACAAATTCTCACTTATTTTACATGTCATTTTTGCAGATTTTCTGCACTGAACATTTTATGCATTCTAATTTTTATGTCCTCACAAAATTGTTTGCTCAATGAGGAGAAGTTACACAGGTTTCAGATTCAGTAAGTTGGCAAGTTCCTTCCTTGCTTCCCTCCTCCTTCCCTCCCTCCTTCACCCTCCCCACCCCTCCTACCCACCTTCCTTCCTGCCTTCCTCTCCACCTTCCTTTCCTCCCTCCTGCCCTCCTTCCTACCTGCCTTCCATACCACTTCCTTCCCTCCATTCCTTCTCTTACTTACTCACTTCTTTTTTTAAGTATGTCAGCACATTATAACTGCTTATCTTCATCTAACTCGCAAATGGCAATTTGTAATTCCCTTATATAAACCAGTACACAATTCTAATAGCCTATAATAAGCGTTGAACCTACAGCTTAGTTCAGACTTTTGTAGTGCAGAGGACTATTTTTATTGTAAATAACAGAAAATGCAATATTTTGGTTTAAGTGAGTTTTGACTGCATTAGTTGTACTAATAGAGAAAGTACTAATGAAAAGTTTATTCTGTAATGAGTAAAATACTTTTTGTTACTGTATAGTAATATGTCAATTGCCCACCTGATTTTAGAATAGAAAGACATGTTTTGTGGCACTGAAATGAAGCAGTTGGAAGGTAGTGTTGTAAACTTTGCACTACTCCTTTTTCACATTAGATTATTGCTAAATTGTTTTTTTTTTTTTTTTAAATTATATACAGTTTCAGTTTACATTGCTTTTCAATCAAAGATGATTGTATAAAATCAATAAGATACTTGTTGAAAGGCTTCCTGCAATACATTTTTGATGTATGAGTTAGGGGTATGACTGTGCAGACTTTAACAGGGACTTCTTGATGTTAAGCTGAAACATTAGTTGGTCTATCATTTTCCTCCATAGTGCATGGTTGCACCAATAAAAAATAAAATTGGTCAAATGTTTGATTGCCAGTATGTCACCACTTCTGTATCATTTACTCTGCAATTAGCATAGAGAGGTACAGCTTCAAAAACTGTGTTGTTTTTGTATTTTCCATTTGTTGCTAAAAGAGTCATTTAGACATAAATTATATTAACTAATTGGATTCCAGCATGTCTATTGGAATAAATTCATGGACATACGCTTTGCAAGCATGCAACTTTGACATGGATGTAGACAGAAAGTCAGAAGACAGTATCATGAATACTGCTCAGAAAGCTTGAAAGAAAAGCACTCCTTTCCTCATTACTTGCGCTAGCTGATAAACACACAGATGCATAATGAAACCGATTTTCTAAGGTTGGCCGGGTTTGGGCTTTCACTAGTTGTAGGTGTGAACACACACATCATAGCAGAAGCTGTGTTAGTAAACAAAGTATTTGTCTCTTCAGTCCTCCTTTGTTACCAGACTGCAGATAATGTATTCAATAATGTTCAATTATCTCCTTTATCTTTCTCAATAGATGAATTTGTTATTGGACTTCTTTTTTCTTCATATTTGAATCTACTGTCATTGTGAAATCTGCACACTCATACTCCTAACACCCTGTGTAGCGCTTGGTAATTTGCAAAAATCACACTTGCAAGCACAACCATTTCTCTTCAACCTTACATTACAATAAACTATTATGTATTTGTTTTCAGCTCTACTCCAAAACATGGTGATTGCCTTCAGAAGAAAAAATACTTATTAGAGCAGATAGAATTGAAACTTGATACTGGTCTTGATAGGTAAGAGTTAAGTTTCTTGTGAACCTGGAATGTTATCTAATTTGTTAGAAATTATTACTAAGTAGTTGTTTAAACAGGAAAGAAGTAGTTCCATGAAAGTTCTGTAAAGAATAAATATAGACAGTTCACTAAAGAAAGAATTTATTTTAAATCTTACATCTTTAGGGAAAACACAATGAAGTTATTTTAATTTATATGTAAAATTTAGAGTTTTTATTACTGTAACTTCACTTTCTACACCAGAACTTACTGGAACATGTTTCAGAGACTCTTTTCAGTAAAATCTACAATAGAAACATAAGCCAATAATATTCTCTCCTTTCTGGACCTAAAATTATGAGGAATCGGAATAAAATAGATTTTGGCATCCATAGAAAAGACACATGCAGATAACCATATTAAAAATGACAGCTACAACACAAAGGAGCACCAATACACAGTGATAAACAGCCTTACCTTCAGATGATTAACATTCCCATGTACACAAAAGAATACAAAACAGAATAGCATAAAGTACTGAAAAGAGTACAGAAAAATGGCTTTGCCAAAGAGACTGTAGGTAAGAAAATAAAGAAATTCAAAAAGAAGAAACACAAAGTAAATCACCACACTAATATCATAAAAGAAACAAAAAAGTTAAAAAAGATTAAGATTCCATCCATGGATTCTTCAGAGAGTCACTAAAATATTCAAAGAATATGGTATAATCCTATTCAAGTTAACAAGCATTGCTTAAATAACATGCTCAGGAGTCACACAAAGGACAAAATTCCAGACATGAAAGCTTTTGGTGTTTATGAAATTGAATGTAAAGATTGCAAAAAGGTATACACAGAGAAGACAAACTGGAACATTGATACTAGATTTAAAGAACACATGAGAAATGTAAGATATAAACAAAAATCAGCAGTTGCAAAGCACTTTTGGTCTACAGATCATCAGCTAAAAGAAAAACCTAAATTTTTAAAGGCCATTAGAAAACCAGCAGAACTCTCCGTTTGGGAAAAATTACTCATACACAAAAGCAAACCTAATTTGTTAAACTTCAATATTCTGTATCCAAGGGATCTCATTATGTTCTGCAAATTGCCTCTACAAGTCACAGGAAGAAGCGTGGCAATGAATCAAGGTTGAGGATGGAGACAACAGTCTCTGCAACGCGTTCCAGTAAGTTCTGGTGTAGAAAATTAAGTTATAATAATAAAAATTCCAAATTTTACATATAAAAGAATTTAACCGAAGTAAAGTTGTAAAACAAAATCTCAAGAATATTGTAAACTAAGAAAGTACTGATAAATAACTTTTAATATAAATACACTACTGTTTATGAAAATTGCAACACCATGAAAAATTTTCCCAAATGAATCCAAATTTGGTGTATGTGTACAACAATGTGCAAGCAATAAGCAATAAGTGATAAGGATTGCAGAGGGATAGTATACACAAGCTGAACAGAGCCCTATCGTGTTTGTCTGACAGGGCCAAGTATATCAGTGAAGAACTGTCAAACAAGGTGGAAACATTAAAGTAAGTGCCAATGTATCTCATCAATGTCAAAGGGGTACAATATCAGCATGTGTGTGAGTTCGAACAGGGTAGAGCAATTGATCTCTGGGAAATAGGTTTGTCATACTGTGACATTTCAGCACGTACAGGGTGCGCTTGCTATGACAGTGATGCATGTGTGAAAGCATTGAATAGAAGAGGGTTGTATGAAGCGAAGAATGGGTACTGGGCTGTTCAATATGACCACAGCATGGAAGACCGCCATCTTGCCCACTTGGCCATAACGGACTGCACAGCTTCAACTACAGTGTTAGCTCAATGCTGGAGCACTGCAACAGGTATAAACCTGTCTGCATCAATGATTTATTGCTGTCTGCTGTGGGTTGGATTGATTGCACAAAGCCATTACATCAGCTTCCATTCTACAAAAGCTACAAGTGCCTCCGACTGCAATGGGTATGTGAATGCCATTACTAGCATGCTGAGTGGCAAAGTGTTGTTATTTCTGATGAGTCCCACTTCAACCTGTTCTACAGTGATGGCTGCATACCTGTTCAATGGTACCATAGTGACTACAATCTAGAGGCCTGCATTGTTGAGTGGCATAGTGGACAAACACCAGATGTGATGGTTTGGGACCCCATTGGTTACAATAACCGATCTCGCCTCCTGTGAATTGAGGGCAATTTGAACAGCAACTGATACATGAGGGAGTTTAGAGCTCAAGATACACCCCCTGCTTCAGGCATTTCCACATGCCACATTTCAGCAGAAAAATGCCCGGCCACATGTTGCAAGGAATGTGCAAGCCTTCTTCAAAGATTGATAGGTATCAGTGTTTCCCTGGCCTGTTCATTCGCCTGACATATCGCCCATCGACCATGTCTGGAATATTGCTGGTTGGTAAGTTGTTCATCACGGTCCTCCAGGAACCAGTTTACATTGATTTGTGGGCTCACATACCAACTGCATGGAGGGAGATCCCGATAGGAACATATTCCGTACCCTTTTGATTTCATGTCACGGCATTTAGAAGGTCTAATTGTAGCATGTGAAGGCTACCTCAAATTCCCATTCTGTAGTATAAACTTCACTTCAATCCTGCATTTCCTTCTTGATGTTATAATTTTCACAAACAGGACTGTATATATGATATTAAGGTGTAGAATTAAGGTGTTTGGCAGAGAAACAGAGGGAAACCAACAATGTATTTACATTGAAGGAGGCAGGGGAAGAACAACATGCGTGACCAGATGTTTGAGTAAACTTGTACATAGCAGATGTGTACAATCATTTATATACAAGGAAAGTTTAGAACTAGAATATCTGTCCCTTTCTTTTCTTATGACCTCCCAACTTAAAATACTAAAACACTTCAGTGCAATGTGTTTTCTGAATTTGCAGTCTGTTCACTCCATCCTTAGTACAATTTTCTTTGTTGTCTTTGCTTTCTTTTGGAAAATTGGTTTAGTCTATCCTCCAAAGCCCGATGCTTTCAGTCATGTTTTCAACAATCCAAGAAGATGCAAGACGCAGAAGAGTATGAAGATATTTATTAGAGTATTTAGTTTTGTGAGTGGTCAAGGAGACAAGATTTGTCATAAGTTAGGTTTTAGCACCTGTAAGAAAAGCCTTTTTAGATAAATAACAACAAAAAGAAAAGAAAAATCAAAAGCTGAATTCTATTACAAAATGGAACCCAGTTGTGTGCATAAAGATAGAATTTGGAAAAGCAACTAAATTAAACAAAGAAAATAATAATTAAAAAAAAGAAATCTGCAAGGACATCTAAATCATCTAAAGCCTAAGGATCACAAGACATCGAGGGACCTGAAACACAGCCCAGGGACCACAAAGAAGAGAGGATGTTTATGACATCTAGAACTTAAAAACCTAAGTATCAAGATAAAATCTTTAAAGCATACAAATTTTAAAATTGTGTATCTTGTAGAAGCCTATTAGTTAAATTTAATAACATTGTGTGCATGTAAGAATTGGTAGAATAGTCAAAATTAAATCTAAGAAACTAAATAAAGAAATGGATCTCTCAGAGACTACAGATAATGAGAATAGGGCAGAACAGGATAATGTTAGCCAGGAAAATCTGAACGTAGTTACTGTGTTGAGACAGATGAAACTGAAGATAACAAATGAACAGAAAGAAATAGCTAGGAAAATCACTGAAAAACAAGACAAGTTAGCCAGTGATCAGAATGAAATAGCTAGGGAAATGCCAAAGAAAAGATCAGTATGTTACTGAAATTAACAACAAACAAAGCCCGCTAGCAGCTGATACAAATAACAAAATTGAAGAAATTAGATCTGAGCAAATTAAAATTTATAACAGACAAAATAAAATATGATTTGAAGCTTTCCTGGTGACGAACGTATTCTAGATGCTCTCGGGGCTGGCGGAGCACTGCTTTGAAGAATACCACAGAGCTAACTTCAAAGATACGACCATTGTGGCAAAATGTAGCGGTTTATGGGAACGGAGGGTTAAGGAGGCTCTGTCCATCTCCTCCGAGAAGAGTACACTGAACCGGGACGCTGGATTGCAGTTTAGTCCATCCTGGAAACCAGCCTTAAAATTGGAAATCGACCGACTCAGAAAACACAGATTCCAACGGAGCGGTGAACCACCTCCGCACTAGACCGTGTGTTTTCTACTCGGTACGTACTGGCTGACAGTACATATACTGGTCCCTTCACTCTTGCTTTTCATTCTTCATCCTTAAGATGGGAGAGATGTACACTCCCGAAACGTCAATGTCTCTTCATCACTACACCTGGCTCGAAGCTCGAGAGCATCTAGAATATTATAACAGACAGTTTTTTAAACTAAGGATATGTTTGAAAATAAACTCAATGAAATTAGGGAAAATTGTACAATCATGAATGTTACTCTAAATAATAAGATTGAGAAATTAAAATAAAATTGTGATACCATAGCTGATAGTGTAGTTAAGGAAATGAAAGTTTAGAAACAATCAGAACTGAAATGTGTGCACAACAAGACAGTTAACAAAGTAGTATATCACCAAAGTAGAACTGAAGAAGAAATTGGCAAACAATTCAAAGTCATAACAGAAAAAGTGAACCAAACAAATGAAAAATGAAATAAATTACAAGAGGTAATTATTATTTATTTATGCCAACAAACTTACTGTTGGTGTTTTTTTTAAACACAAGCCGTGTGTGGGCAAAGTTTGAGAGGTAGAACTGGAACTTAAAATTACAAGAGGTTGTTGACACACTTTATGTTTGCCATGTACCTAGAAATGTATACCCGTGGACACAAAAAAAATGAGTCATGTCTGGAACGCCAAATTCATCTAAGTCCTAAACAGCATGCCTATCTCTGTAGCACGGTGTTAGCATGTCTGCCTCATGTCCAAGAGGTTGCGAGTTTGAATCTCGCTTAGGGTGAGTTATCCAGATAAGGTTTTCTCTTATCCTGACAAGACGAATGTCAGGTAACTTAAAGCTCTATGGACCTCGGGCTCATTAGAGCATTGTTTCACCCATTTCATTCATTCACTGTCTGATATGTCACTATGTTGGATGTTAATATAAAAAAATATAAAAAAGACAAAAAAAAGAAAACTAAACAGCATAGTGCCTTGTTTACACTATCTGTGATACAGTTATGTAGTGGCAGTAACAAGTTGACACAAGTTCCAAATCTTAATATTACTAACCCATATGATCTATCAAGGCACTGTGCCGTGTAGGACTTAGACAAATTTGACGTCCAGACATGACTCATTTTCTTTTTGTCCATGGGGTTACATAACATAACAGTGTGAATAATGACAGTGAGAATAATATCAATGAGGATGTACTCAATGATGAACAGGAAATGTGTAGCAATTATGGATCTTCACAGACTTATGAAATGTATCCAGAACACACAAACATACACACTTCTGACACACAGTCCTCACCTAGCAATGCAGTCTACTCTAAGCATCTAATGTCAGAAATTGTAGCTTCAACTTTTGATGATGAGTGGCAGGACAATTCAAAGCCCTTCCAAAGAGAGATTGAGGAGTACTTTAAGATAAAAATTATTCTATATGGGTTAAGCTTGTACATGTTCTGAAAATAACCTTAGAAAACAGGCAGCCTAATGGTTATGAATGACGCTATCAGGAGAAGAAACATACAGCATGTTCAGCAATTTATTCCTAACATGCAATCGATTCAAAACCAAATCAAAATTGAATTAGCTACAAGTAAATACAATACAGAAGGGAGCTAAACAATGGTCGACCAGGAAACAAAGTTAAAATGTCTGATCCACCTATGAATAATCAGGAAATAATTTACATAATAACCAGACATTTTTCCAGAAAATATTAGGAAAAATTGAATAGTAGCAAAACTTAAGAGGTTCTTCAGATGTGATAAAATTGCTAACTCCATTCCAAACAAAAGATGGACAATGCACACGCAATCAGGTGTGCCCACCTAGGTGTGAAAATAACATCACATGCTGAAAATAGAAACAACGATGAGGACAATCATGATATGCCACAGAACAGCTGAGTCAAAACTCCACACAGTTTCAGAATCAAAAGTCCTGGGGGGAAGGGAGGCACAATTACCTCACAGGAGTAGTCAGCCTTCTAACGATGCAAGAATATGCTATAGGAATACAATACCATGATCTGATAGGATAAGAAACAATCAATTCTCACTATCTGAGGTGAATAAGAAGTGCACAAATAAATTACATGACATTCCAAAGTGACAATGGTACCTATGTGAATAATGCATATTACTGTATATGATACTGAGAATGTTTCAGGAGGAGCTACCAAACTTCACGAACCAGAAGTACATAAAAACTCTGAATGGAAACAAGATGAAAACCTTGTATCTGTTTCAAATAATACAGCAGAATGGAGTGGCAGTGACACCATGATTCCAATGAGAACTGCAATGACCCTACAGGAAAACTGAACTGAGGTTATGCCAGGCTCTTAACTGTAACCTTGACTCACATAATTCCAACCATGGAGTCCCTTAACCATATGCAATAGCATTACGTAGGAAGGAAACAAAGAAATACATATAACAAGATATGCAACTAGAACTATTAAGTCGCCACAAATAAGTCGGTCTGGGTGGCTCAGTTGGTTAGACGCTGGTTTACTGATCCCAAGTCGCGGGTTCAAATCTGGCCCAGACTGATGGCTTTTATGTGTGACTTACAAAATATATTATTTAAGCATATTTCTAAGTATAGGTATATAAAAAAGAACATGCATTTTGCATACAAATTCAAACTCCATTAACCTCTTGAGCGCTATGGACGTAAAATCATGTCCATTTAAAATGGCGGATAAGCGCTATGGGTGTGTATATACGTCCTGTGCGTTTGTGCATTTAACCCTTATTTATCCCTTATCTAACTCGACTTGTTTTAATTTTTCCTTTATGAAACATTTAAGTAAAGTCTATATACTTTACTGGCTTACCTTTATATGTTCCTTGTGCAGTGATATGCCTCAAAACAGGGATAAACACACAAGGACACATCTCCACATTTGCAAATTCCTTTCTTGCGGCACACGTAACACTTTCTTTGCTGTTGGCAGTATCCTTTTAGGATAATGTTTTTCTTGAAGTCTGAGGGGTGCAGGGATTCTGGATTTTCTACCCCTAGTATGAAGAGGCCTCTTAATGTGGTATTGTTCAATTAAACTGCGAGCTATTGATAGTCGGATGTCCAAGTAGGTCTTGTGTGCGTTTAGAGCTCTCCAAATGACCAAACAATTGTATATGGTTATATCCAGTTGGTGTAAAAATACCTTTTTGCACCATTTCTCACTTCAACTACAAGCAGGAAAGTATATGTATGTATTTCAGCAAAGAAAGAAATGGAGCCTGCTATCCAAGTTACGAAACACGCGTAAGGAAAAGTTGCAAACATGCTTTATTCTGATGACTCACAGACCACGCATACACTAGTGCTTTATTTCACACTATGCTTTGTTCTGCTGACGCACAGGCCACACATACAATGTCGACTGCTGTTTCTTTCAGAGAACTTATATTAGATGTGTTCGACAGAGGAAAGTTAACTTTTCACCACAATGAAACAAAATAGTGCCATTTCAACGATTTGTTAAAGGAGCTCTACTTTGCTGATAACGTATATGTATACTGCATATAACGAGTTGTATACCAGTTTTTGTTTCATTAAAATAACTGAATATTTACCCAAAATACAGCTGTGTATTTATGAAGCACTTTTAGCGCATTTAACAATTTAAATGTCCTGTGCTGGATATTGGTTAGCAGTTCTCGGCCTGTGGAGGCTTTAAATGGCCAGTGCTCAAAAGGTTAATAAATATATAAGCACAATTTCAGGCCAGTCTTTATAAACATTTTCCAGTGTGCATCTAACATTGTAGATGTTTTTCAGCATATACAGTGCTTCTTTTGAGTTATCAGAGTGAAACTGCAGAATAGTTTCCCCAGTATATGCTAACTGCTACGTGCTATGTAATTAAGCCAACAGGCACATCCAAGCTTGATAAGTACGTATATAGCTGAACCTCTCAATTGAACAAAAAGTTATTTTGCTAAACCAATTATGTTAAAAGGTATCTTCCTTTCATAGAAGTTTGAAAACAGTGTTGTTGTAATTAATTTAATTTAAAAGGTGAGTCAATTAATAACACTGAACAACACTTACAACATAGTTTTCCGGGACGTGTTTCTAAGGTTGATAATGGAGGAAAGTTAACCTTCGAAACGCGTCCCAGAAAACTATGTTGTAAGTGTTGTTCAGTGTTATTAATTGACTCACCTTTTAAATTAAGTTAAATTAAATTAAATGTTAAAAGGTATTTCTTAACAAACTTATTTTGTAGGTCAGTAAGGAGCATATGTATGAAATGTTGTTTTAAAATTGTGAACATTGCATCATAAGGAACACTTCTTTATAAAACAATTTAAGTTTGCAGTTTAAAATACATATTCCAGGAATAACTTAAATATATGCACCAATCTTTGCAATCACATTTCTTCATACAGATACATGTAAAAATGTCAAAACACTCAACAAAATACTTTGGTAATTATTATTTCACCAACAGATAGTTTGTTGGCATAAATAAATAATAATTACCATCTGAAGGTTATTTAATCCCAGCACATAAAGTACTTATGACAGTAAGTCACCATTGGGGTAATTGTCGCTGATGTGAGACTGCCTTTGTGGTTTACTGGGAGAAATACAAATTGGTTGGAGAATTCGGTGTCATTTCGGCAGGTTGCCACAGCAGCTTAGTGGTTAGAGCACCTATCTGGAAATCAGAGGGTCTGTGGTTCATTTCCCAGCTGTGGCATTGAATTTTTCAGTTTCAATTCCATCTCTCAAAAATACTTTGGGTTTACAGCTCTACATTACTTAAGCAAAGCACTGAAAATCATCAGAGCAAACACGCAACAGCTTGGTTTGTTACAGCCATTTTTTAAATCTTAACATTTGTTAAATGCCTTAACACATGGGTATGGCAATGTTAAGCTAATGCTGAGTTTTAACACTATGCTAAGCTAACATTGTGTGATAAATAGGGATACAATTTTATGGTGAACAAAAATTGTGAATCTCGGTATAAAAAGAAGGTTCAAAGCGGGATAAAAGCGGTGAAATAAAATATCAAATATTACTGTTATAATTTACATTTCAAATGTTATATGTAGCATGTTCATTGAAATAACAATTAAGCATGGTTTCTAAGTTCCCTGCTGTAATATTGGTTCTTTTATCTGACAAAATATTGTACACTGAAAGAGCTCCTTCACAATCATCATTAGAAATTGAAAGATAGGTACATAGACTGTGGTTCTCAGCATCCTATTCAATGTTGGACATGAAAGATCACTTCATTGTGCTCATAGGCCTCTTTCAAGCTTGAGGTTCTCTCACATGCTGTAGATCTATGACACAGCACCACTGACTTTATTTCCCTTCCTATGGATTTTTATGCCTGTAAAACTCCCACCATTTTTGGCATTAAACTCACACTCCCTGCTGTCTATTGCAGCCTTCCCTAAAATACATGTGAACTTATTGTTGGAGTCTAAGCTATGTGTGTTTGCATAGTGCTGGAAAACCAAGAGAGGGGAGGGGGTGTTGTCTCTGGCACTTTGCTCCAGTGGTGGTGCTGTAGCATGGAAGGTATATTATTCTATGTATTCATTGAATGCTCACGTATGGCACTAGTTATTTGTCAACCTGTTATCTTTCCTGCCACTCTCATATACCTTTCCTGCTTTTTGTAAACATAGTTGCATTTCTTCCAGCCACAGGGAGCTTGAACTTCTGACCTTGACCTCGCATCTGGCTTTCTATGCTGCAAAAAGTGAAACAGATCTTGTTTTATTCCTGAAATAGATCTTTTAATGTCAGTATTGCAGAAGCATCACAGTGAAATGTTAATTTCATGTTAAATCCTAAATAAACATTCATTTTGCAAGTAAATATCGCAATGAATGATTAATTTCATGGTAAACCATAAATAAACACTCATTTCACGAGTTGCAGTAAAATTCACATTTAAATGCAAGAGTAAATGTTGGTAATTGTGCAGATAATTGCAATAGAATTGATTCTGAAACCTTTTTATTGCGTATTAACATATTTTGTGTCATTGTAATCCACCAGAAGATTGTGTCCCTATTTATAAAACAGAATTTGCTTAACTTAAATGTTAAATCACTTTAAGATTGTATTAAAATTTAACATCGGTTGGTGATACCGGCACTTACAAGATTAAACTTAAAACTGCATTTGCTGGAGGTATCTATATCCTTGAGAAGAAAATAATGTTTAGATAATAAACAACCATGATGCAAGACGTGTGGTGTTTGCTATCGCTAACAGCAGTGTTTACTCATGTGTTTGATTACGGCCTACCTAAAATATTGTTTCTTGGACAGTTAACAGTCAAAATTTCCACCTCTTTTCAGTGGAACAGTTTATAACAAGAGCTCTTGCTGGAGTGTTGAGCATAAAGAAAAAAGTGGAAAATAACTATTGCGTTAGGCTACTTGCACATGTCCAGCTTTGTCTAGCTGTGTATGTGCCTTCTTTTGTACACACCTTAGGTCTATTGCAAGCCAATGAAATAGCGGTAAGGAAGTAGGTATCTGAAAGTATCTGGAACAAAAACAGAGGTGAATATTTAAGACACAAACTATTTATTCTTTAAAATAAGGATATAAATGAAGCTATAGACCACAGATTTTAACCAGATATCACCTAAGATGTATTGGTATTAATAATATAAAATTAAATAGATGTTATATGTAGGAAAAATGTAAAAAGCTAAAACTCATAAAGCTACATATGCTTCATGTTAGCCAGATTAAGACCTTGCTTTAGAGCAACATAAAATAATGTATTGCATCCCAAATTTATGTTTTTCAATATTAAATCCTTGCAAGTGAGAATAACACACATTCAGCTTCTTATATGAAAGTGTGATGAAAAATGTTGGGAGCATGGGGAGTAAGAGTTGTAAAAAAGTATTAGCCTGATACAATTGACATAATTGCATTTAAAGGCTAAATACTCCAGCTACTACTCATTTTACAAGTTGTCTCCAATTTATTTGTCAGAAAAATAAACAGACACAGCATGAACACTAACAAAGTTTCAGCGACAAAATGCTGTTTTTATTGTCTGTACTACTTGTGTATAATAAGTTTTCACTGATAACACAGGTTTAGAGACTGCCTGAATAAAATGCAAAAAACATTTTTATTAAAAAGTAGTGCATAGGTACATTTTTTTCAGATGGACAGGTACACATCAGTAGATTTATTGGCATGTCAAAGAAGTTCTGCAGTTCACAATTCTGGTATTCGACACTGATATGACTGAATAGATCCTACAGTCATTAAATCTTATAAATCGGTTTACTTAACTGTCTTCAATATACTGAAGCTCATATGGAGCTCCATACACAGTCCTCTGGTGAAAATCCAGTGATTAGTGCAATTTGAATAGCATGCCTTTCAATGCAAATAGTTTACCTGACCAAGTTCTGCTTATCTATGTGTAAACCTATAGGATGTATTTACAATGTTTCAGGTCAATCAGTGCCATTGTTGGATGGGTAAAAATCTACCTTCAGACAGAGCAGAAAAAGACTGATTTTAAACCAGAGACTGATGTGGACACTTTAGCATCACCAGTAAGTAGCTTTCTTAGGGATTTCTTTAGGGTTGTTTTTGCTTTTTGCCAATGTCATTCATAGTTTTTGCTCTTTAAGAATATAGTGATTTAATTTTGTTTTTTTATCAAAAAATAGATCCCGTTTCCTTAAATGCATTCACAAGATTATGAACTGTTTCTCTAGAGGGACATGTTCAATAAAAAAAAATCAGTCTGTAAGTTGCCTTCTCTACAGGAATTTGTTCTCACATAGAAATTACTCGTGAAGATAGTGCATGCTAAACTAAGCTTTTTGGCATTGTAACAGCACTAATACACTGAAACAAGGGGTCCATAGGTGCTACTGGGATATCACCCTGGAAATTTTGTCATATAATTATCTCATTCTATGTTCATTTTCTAAATGTTAACAATTCATATTGAATTCATTTGGTACACAAGTTTTTCTATAATCTTACAACACTTACTGCTTGACAAGGGATAAACATTGCTCTGACCTTGCTAAATCATGCACTATTCAGCTGGATAGCAAGTGAGGTTAGGAGGTTTCAACTGGCTGCAGTGTAAGCAGAAAATCACGCGTTCTGCGCACCTTGCTCCACAGTGGTGGGTTTACGATACTCTGGGTGTTACTGGTGAGAAAGTGCTTCTGTCCAGTCAAACACGCTTGTACGTCACATACATTATTCAGTCTTTTGGGTGTGTTTCAAATCGGGTGAAATGAATTCAGTTCACAAGTCTGCTGCAAAATCCAAAGAAGAAAAATTGCAAATAAAGCAGCTAGGTAAACGTACTTCCAAATTTTAATATTATGCAAAAGTCGATTTGTGGAATGAATTGTGTATACAACAAAAGGTTTAATAGAAAAGTTTATGAGAACAGTTAGATCTGTTGTTGTAGTGTTAGAGATGTTTTCTGTTTCCCTTGGCTTCTGTTCAGCAATCCTTGGAGCATTATAGGTGTAACGGATCTTTCACATCTTACGCAGTTGGTAGCGCGCTTGCCTCTGGCGCGGAGGACCCGGTTCAATCCCCGGTACCAGCATGGGGATTTTATCCCCTCTGGGAGGGTCTGGTACGGGGTGCACTCAGCCTCGTTAGGTCCCGGGGGGACCAATTGAGGAGCTACTTGATAGAGAAGTAGCGGCCCCAGGTCTAGAAGACCGCATAACCGGCCGGGAGGGCTCGGGGCGCTGACCACGTCCCACCCTCCAATACTGCACCTCACCAATGACGCCTGTAGTGGGCAGAGGTGGGGGACGCAGCGGCTGGGCGGTAGGCCTTGGCTCCTTGTGGACTGTCGCGCCGGGGTTTAGTAAATACATACATAATATGCGTGATCTCAGTCCTTTAGACATTGTGAATATATGCCACTAAGTCAGGCCTATCATGATGTTGGTGCAGTTTTTATCGGAGGGATGTTTCAATTTTGAGCGATGAGGCTCTTATTTTCCTCAGGGCGTGTTAACGGATGGAATGAAAAATCACACGATGTTTCTTCACCACGATGTATTATTTTATTAACACTTTTTCTATATTTTACATTAAAATAAATCCTCTTAGCACCGTTTTAAATGATTTAAGTCTTTCCACTTTTTCAAAAAGTGGAACAAATGCTTGATGAAAGTCTGGTAAACGTTCTACAATGTTCACACGTTACCTCAACACATCCTTTCACCTTCAATATACACACGCTAGTGGGAAGAGTCTGATGTCACCTCACGTGATACTGCCTTTTTCGTATGCGTCCATCAAATAGTTCCTTCTTGTTAGGTAAGCGATCCCTAACCATCCTCCCTTCGCTTTTATTATGGAACACATATAATTCTAATATTTATACATATATATTAAAATTAAATATGGAAATATTTATGACGTCTTTAAACAAACTTAGTTGTTCGTAACAATGAACATTATTAACACGTTTTCGTCATTTAACCATCTCATACCAACATCAAAAAGCAAATTACACTTTTAACAAATATTCACATAAACGATTTTCTTTTGGGGTCTTCCAATATTCTGTCTCAATGTGAAACTGAAGCATAGCCAAGTTCAAAAATATAGGTACGTGTTGTCCAAAATTATTGACTGTGTCAAGTTCTGTGGCACCTTTGAGCTCACTTTGAGAGACCGTGATGAGACTGAAGATTCTGACAATCTTGCCATATTCTTAGGAGTATTGATTTGGTGAAAAGTTTGGATATTGCTGTTGAGGAACATTTTGAATCAAAGTTTTTAAAGTAATGCCCAAAATGAGCCAAGATGATCTACTGGACTGTATGTTAGAAGTATATCAGGAAACAATCATAGAATAAATGAAACAAGTAGAATTGATGGCAATAATGGCAGATGAAACAACGAACGTCTCCAAACAGCTGCAGCTAGTGTTGTTGTTTGGCTATGAGGTAAATGGCGGTGACGGTAGAAAGATTTTGAGTAAACATCCAGAGTAAACAAGACTACATAGGCTATAGCCAGAAAATTCAGAATCGTTAGAGCTATTTTCAAGAAAATAAAAATTTTTGAAAAATTTTCCATGTAAAGGGTTGTTTAGGGTGATGCTATTTTCTTCAAAATCTTTGTGTTGTATCCTTGAAAGACATTAAACTTAGATACCAACTTTGGTTTTTAACCGACTTTTCGTTTTTGAGTTATGCTATCCACAGACTGACAGACAGAATGTGCACGTGCACACACACACACACACACACACACACACACACACACACACACACACACACACACACACACACACACACACACACACACACACACACACACGAAAACAAACTTTTTCTAAAAATGCTTTTTTTTTTGGATACAGGGGTTCTCAAAACATTTCCGGTGAAATCTCGACATCAAACTTTTGGGTAGAATACAATACTTCCTCTACTTACCAGTAGAGAAAGTAAAAATCTGTATCCATGTGCCCACTTTATCCAGATCAACCAAATTTAATCATGGAATGAGCAGCCAAACGGAATTGATCAGTTAAAGTATTTTTCTTAGACTTATCAGCTTTAATTGCCTCTTCTTCAAAATCACCACAACATATGTCATCACTTGTACAATCAGTGGTTGCTCATAGAATTCCAGGCTGCTCAGCAAAGAACAGTCAGTGTTGTTTTTGAGAACAAGGATGACTTCAGGCAGCGTTTCTTAAAACTCTAGGAAATATTACAGGATAGTACATTCCATTGAACTCTTGGACTGTGTCATTATCTGGAAAATTTCTTTATTGGTTAACAGTTCTCAGCAAGGTAATCTCACATGTAGACATGTACAACCAGCTGTAAGCGAGATCAATGACACAGCAGCTAGAAGTGCTGTGTGTCAGTTTATAGGGACTATAAATAAGATCAGGGGACCCACAGATCATATTTATGCAGAAATTCAAGATCCATGACAACTGCTGCCATCAAAACAGTTGTCCAAAGTAATATAACCTAGCAAGTGAAACTAAACTGTAATCATCCTACTCATCAGTTTTAGCTAACAACCAAGAATGTTTATGTGAGGACCTATTCTAGCAGTTAAGCCCTTCAGTGGAGATAATTTCCAAAAGTGACAACTTGCCTTGCCAAACTGTGACATGTGAGGTTACTTTTTTCTTGTAAAGGCACTTTAATTTCAATTTCATATTGTAGTAGTTCTGGTCTTCTCAACAGCTTTTAGGTAGTTTCAAGTACCTAGAATACATCCAGGTCAATTCAGAATTTCCAGGTCCTTTCTCCTCCAACCAGGTAAAATGCTGCTACTTTCAAACATCAAAGATGCTATTCCACCTAACAAAAAATCTGACATATACCAAATTGAATGCAGTGATTGTAATGAAGTGTACATAGGAAAAACCAAAAGAAATTTAGAAATTAGATCCAAGGAACACATTAGGCACATCAAGAGTAAACAATTAGAAAAATCAGCAGTTGCCTTTCATTTTTGGACAAAAAAAATCACGACATAAAGCCAGAACCGAAACTCCTCAAACACATAACCGGAAAACAAGAGCTGTCCACATGGGAACAAATCTTCATTTTAAAAAATAGAAACCGAGTATTTAATTTTGACATTCCCCAAAAAGATATTTTCAGCAAGTTCCTTGAACCGTTATCAGAAGAAACATCAGAAGAAGCATTGCCATCCGCACCATGGAAACCCAGTTATTGTCTGGTTGATAATGGAGGAACGTTAACCTCCGAAATGCGTTCTGGGAAATTATAAATGTAAGTGTTAGTATTATTAATTGACTCATCTTTTAAATTAAAATGGGGTGTATTTATTAAGTTGAATTTGAAAAAGTATCCCTCCTTGCTTGCTGTTTGAAAGGACTTTCACTTTCCTTTTTAATTGTTGCCATAAATTGGAGCACACCAGTACATGTACACCTGTTGACCAAAAAGAAAAGAAAAAAAAAAAGTCTCCAGATTTTGTGTCGATCGTAGAGCTTTATGTGTGTTTCTAAAAGCTGTGTTCACTGTGCAAATGAAAGAACTGTTTAATGGTGTGAGACTGATAGTACAATGGTTAACTTATGAGTACTGAAAACAAAACACAGAATAACTTTATGTGGCTGGGAGGTTAAGAAGGCATTGCTTCCACTCATAAGTTTGTAGGCTCAAATCCCACGTTGCTGTCATTTTTTTATGTTTGTTAATTTTATGACTGGATATGTAGGACATAATATTGCATTAATATAACGTAATATAACATTAATATAACTGAAGTTAGAGGCTTATCTGTGCACACAAAAACATGATTATTCTACTAATACTTGTGTTAAACAAAAACATATGTAAATAAACTATCATCTTCTAAAACAATAACACAAAAAATAAACATAATTAACCCTTTGCTGCGCATACAGTATTAGCTAGTTGTTCTCTCAGCAGACTTGTGTCCCTTTAAATTCTGAACTGCTACTGCAGATATTAAACTAAAAGTGACCTATATACTTGCATAATTATAGTATCTTTTACTGGCTGAAATAATGTGTTTCATTAATAACTTATTTGATATTTGTTTGCAGTAAATACGATATAAGTTTTATTTCAACTGTTTATAACGGAAAAAATCAACCCTGTTGAAGGGAAACATATGCACCCCTTTGTAACACATTTTTAATATTCCACAATATTAAAGAAATTAAATTTTACTACTTTAGAATATTAACACCACACAAAAATATCCTAAAGTTAGCTTAGATAAATTAAAATAATTTCTGCAAAATTTTATGGTACTCACCCTTAAAAAGTTTACATCCCTGCCATTATTATATTGAAGATATTGAAGCTGGTCCATAAAATGTTATTCACACTATTCTGTTGCACAATAAAAATGTTTATTACAGTTTCACGGGCGATCAGCCGTGTGAGGTTTGAAAATGTGGTAAAGTGTATGTAGGCCAAACAGGACGCACAATAGAAGAAAGGTGTAAAGAACATCAACGCAATATCAGGCTCCTACAACCAGATAAGTCAGCAGTGGCCGAGCATTGTATAGAGTATGTCCACAAAATAAACTTTGAAGACATCAAAGTTCTGGAGCATACGGATAAATACTGGGACAGAGTCATTAAGGAAGCCATTCAAATCAAACTACATCCAAACAATTACAACAGGGACCGCGGACTTCAGCTAAGCCCTGCCTGGACAATAGCCATGAAACACATTCACACTTTTTTTTTTTTTTTTTTTTTTTTTTTTTTTTTTTTTTTTTTTTTTTTTTTTTTTTTTTTTTTTTTTTTTTGTGGTGGGGAAAAAGGCTACTTACGCCCTAACCGCATGCATGCATGCAAGTGTAAGACTCCTACCCTGGCTTCGAACCCGGGCAGCCTACTCACTAAAAAACCCCACCGGAAGTCTTGAGGTCAAGGCCTCTATGCTGCAGTACCGCATACAGCACCTGCGCATTCTGTAGTGAGAGATGGAAGCTGCCTGCCAGTGGCAGTAACAGCGAGTATTACTGATGTGCCGGAGGGCAAACATGACATAAGCCCTGAGTGCCCCCTGGTAGTAAATAATGGTGATGTGTATGATAGTTGATGGTGTTCTTTTTGTGTTTCAGCCATTTGGCATCGTTAGGTGTAGATGGATGTGAGGGATGAGTGAATGAGCATGTTTTGTTTTAAAACTCCACCCGAAGGTTTCGTTTCTTGTCCTTAGCGTAATTTTTTTTATTTTTTTTTTTTTTTATTATTATTTTATTTTATTTTTTTTAATTTATATTGTGTCCTATAATCTATGCTAGTAGTATTTTAAGAAATGCTTATATAACTAGGTGCAGTTATGGTGATATTTATAAAATTTACAACTTGTAGAGATAACTTCTACTGTGTCATTTAATCTTAGTTACTAGGGTGTGATTAAGCCGGAGGCTTCGTCATTAATCGTGTACCTGATCTTGCCTGGTCGTATAAGTGCACACATGGCGGGCTGTCTGCCTGAAGTGCAGGAGCGAGCCTGTGCCACTACCGGGGAGGCCCTCGTCTCCCGGGGTCCGCCTTGGCTAGGTAGCACAAGGACTTGTGAGGGCTTGAGTGTAAGTGTATGTTTTTATAGTGTTGTGTGTTTGTTGTGTGCTTCCCTTCATCCCCTAACAAGTAATTTCATGGTACTAAATTATTCAGGTATTCCTGTATGTTGAGTTCAGGTTCGCCTATGCTTATAGTGCGATCGAACAATGATAGAGGGCGGAGGTGTTTGTCACGAGTCATATCATACTCCCCGAGCATTCGTATTTGCTCGTTGTGGTTCTTATTCTTTTTGGCGTATAGGTTGCATGCCAGGTGTTTAATAAACTGCTCGATTGTGAGCATTTTTAGCTCTTCATGTAACTGGTACGTCGGAGCCTCTGGCGGTAGTTTAGCAATAATTCGCAGTATTCTATTTTGCATCGTTTGGAGGCGTCTTATGTGCATTTTTGCCGCATATCCCCATACCGGGGCGGCGTAAGTTAAGATGGGTCGGATCAGCGTCTTATAGAGCGTAAGTCCCATGCGTAGCTTAAGGCTGCTGTTAAGATTTATGAGCGGGTACAGTCTGTTGAGTTGGCCATTGGCCTTTGCTCTGGCTGAGTTAATATGCTCTCTCCATGTGAGATATTCGTCCATCTTAACCCCTAGGTACGTGACGGATGTCTCCCACCCAATAGGTTCCTGATTTAGGGTGAGGGGTGGGAGGGCTCGCCTCCTTTGCCTGTGCAATTTTCGCCTGGTAAAAATGATTGCTTGGCTTTTTCTTGCATTTAGTTTTAACCGCCATTTCGTGAACCAGGGCTCCAATGTGTTTAGAGCATTCTGGAGCCGCAGGTGTATGATGCGTGGCTGAGTAGATTGCGTGGTCAGTGCCGTGTCGTCCGCGTATATGTATTTATCTACTCGTACTAGTGGTGGTAGATCATTGATATATATATATATATATATATATTAAATAGTGTAGGCCCGAGTAAACTTCCATGTGGGACTCCCGCGTTTATGGGGTGCAATGAGGATTCGGTATTCTCAATTGAGATTCTGAAACTCCTTCCACTGAGGTAATCTTTTATTAGGGCGACCATTGAATCTTGTACCCCTATGTGAATGAGTTTGTGGAGTAATCCTGCATGCCACACTTTATCGAAAGCGCGTTCTATGTCCAATAGGACCACGCCTGTCGATCGTTTAGTGTTAAATCCCCTGGTGATACTTCGGTAAGCCTAAGTATCTGTAGGGTTGTAGAGTGATTGGCCCTGAAGCCGTACTGGTCGTCAGTTATCACGTTGTTTTTGATTAGGAATGAGTTGAGGCGTTTAAGTATTATTTTCTCTAGCAGTTTACTTAGTGTGCTTAAGAGGCTAATTGGCCTGTGATTAGTAGGAATGGACCTATCTTTATGTTGCTTAGGAAACATAAGGATTCGTGCTTCCTTCCAGCGCTTTGGGAATTTTCCGTGTTCCAGCGCGTAGTTGAATATATCCGCCAGCACTTTTAAGGCTTTGGGCGGTAGATGTCTCAGGACTATATTGGGAATGTTGCCTGGTCCTGGAGCCTTGCGAGTAGGCAAGTGTGCTATTAGCCATTTAATTTCGCTTGCACTGGTCTTTCGAAGTTTGTTGTGCGTTGGAATATTCCCTATTTCAGCAATTTGGTCTTCCGTTGCTGTTGCGAACTGTCTGTCGCATGGTTCAGCATTCGGTTGGAATACCTGCTCTAGTGTGGTCGCGAAAGCTTCTGCTTTTTCTGCCGGTGTTTCGGCTATTTGCCCGTCAATATGTAGGGGCGGAATGTTTGTGCGAGTACGTGTCAGGCACTTCGCTATTCGCCACACTGATCTGTTATGAGGATCAACGTCCTCCAGTGTGGCGTTCCATTGCTCCCTTATGTGTTCGGCCATTAGTATATCGGCCGCGACTTTGAGGTTGTCATATTCGTTGCGATGTATTTGGTTTCGCGTTCGCTGCCATTTGCGCCTGGCCCTAATTCGGTCCTGCATTGCCTGTCTTACAGCCCGAGGGAACTGCGTGGTTGCCCTATTCGTTGGCCTAGTTAAGGGAACATGTTTTTCGGTCGCATGGTGAATAGTTCTGGTAATTATTTCTACGGCTTGCTCTTGAGTATCTTGTGAGCTAATGACAGGGTTGTTTTGTTCGAGTTGCGTTTGAACTAACGCTTCGAACTCGGGCCAGTTGGCGTGTTTGTAGTTGCGCCTAGGCTGTTCTGGTTTGAACATTACGGGCGCCGCGACCTCCATTATTACCGGTAAATGGTCTGATGTGAGGTCGTTTAGTACCGTAGTTTCGGTGTCATATGGTATTCCCTTTAGTAGGGCAATATCGAGGATGTCGGGCATTTGATTGGCCGCTCGCGGGATAAAGGTTGGCTCTTCTGGGCCCGTTAGGAGGATGTTTTCCCGGTTGATAAAATTTGGTAGTTGGGTACCCTGCGGATTCGCTGTTCGACAGTTCCAAAGGTAATGCTTGGCATTGAAGTCGCCAGCCGCAATTACCTTGGTGTCCATTCGCATTATTTTGTCAACATCCTCAATATCAATATTCAGTGGAGGGTTGTATACGGCTACTACCGTTACCGCGGCGCGGTGCAATTGCACATTTACCGCTGTGGCCTCCAACCGGTTTAATTCTGGCACTTGTTTCTGGTGGTGCTTGATAGTGTTCAGTATTATTACTGCCGTGCCTCCGCCTCTTCTATTTCGGTCATTGCGGTATATACTGTAACCCGGAATGGAGAAGCGGTCCAATGGTCCTAAATATGTTTCGTTTAGAAGCGCAATTTGGATCGAGTTTCTTATCAGGAAGTCCGTTAATTCCTGACGTTTTCGTCTGATATTGTTGCAGTTCCAGTATAATACGTTTAGTATAGATGTACTATCCATTACTGGTTGTGGGATGAAAGTACAAGGAGATATCTGGCAAGATAGTTAAAGAGGTAAAGTGGGTCTGCGTCTTGGTGTGTGATTAACTCCAGCAGCCATTTTGTGTGTTTAAGGAAGTTTTCGTAGCTTACTTCCCTGGAGACTCCTAGTGAAGCCAGAAGCTCCCTCAAGGCCATTCCATTTACAAAAGCTTCGCGAGTGGTGAGCGCTACTGGAGAGAAAATTGAATCCTCCAGCGGTGTTGGGGGTGCTTGTGTGTGTGTTGGTTGTTTTGTGTTATTGCGGTCCCTGGTGATTGGGGTGCACTCTGGTGTGGCCATGGTCTGCCCGGCGGTGACTCGGTCATCCCTGGCAGTAGAAGGGCGGGTTTCGGGGGCTGGCCTGTTGCGGCCGCGACGGTCCTGGATGAACCACCCTTCGTTATTAGTGGGAACAGCCTGAGTAGTGTTTTGCTGTCTCTGAGGTTGGGGACGGGGGGCCCTATTTGGCTGTTCCCTTGGCCTTGAGTTAAGTGCCAGCTGGTAGACTGGGCAACCGCGCCATGTTGCCCCGTGGCCTGTGTGGTTGCACAGTGCGCACAGTCGTTCCTGAGGAGGAACTCTACATTGATAAGAGGGGTGAGGGCCTTTGCATTTGGCGCATACGTTAATTGGGGCCTGACACTCTAAGTGGGTATGGAATAGTTGCTGGCACTTTCTGCATTGTTTTGGTGCTGGAGTCGTCCTATAGTCCTCGACTTTAACCCTAAAATGCGCAAGGTACTTGAGGTCTCTAATCTTTCTGTTAGCTGGGGTGTCTGCTAGTTCTATTAAGTACATGGGGAGGAGGGCACGTGTCCTGTCACGCTTGTGCATTTGGACAGCCCTCATGACCTCAAGGTTGTGGGTGGCCAGTTCTAATTTTGTGTTCTCCGGAGACTTCGGCATATACGCCTTTTATTACAAATCTAAGGGTCTTTTCTGTGGGCTCGGACATTAGGTGGAAATGTATATGCCTGGCTTTGAGGTGTTCTACAAAAGCATTGTAGTCCCTCCTCGAGAACAGCTTGACTTCATAGTCTCCGGAGCGCGGCGCGAATCTAACTGTGTATTTGTATAACTATTTGTGTGTGGTGTCGAAACTATGGGTAATCGTGTGTATTGGTGTTGTCTGGCGCTTGTGCACGAAGATTGGTGCCAAATCGGACCTGAACTCCGTGTATGTGTTGGTGTGGGTGGAACTTGCGCTAGCCTGTGCCTGTGCCGCTTGGGCGTAGGTCTCAGGGATCGGAGAGTGTGCTTTAGGGGTGGGGGATGGTCTCATGTCTGAAAGGTCGATGAGGTCTTGAGGTGGTGTGTGTGGAGATGGTTGTGTATGTGTGCGTGTGTGTGTTGTCTGTGCTTGTGTACATGTGTGTGTAGGTAGTGTTGGTGTGTGCATGGGTGTAGTTTGTGTGTGTGAAGGTGTAGTTTGTGTTTGTGCGCGTGTAGGCTTTGTTTGTGTGCGTGAGCGTGTAGACTGTGTTTGTGTGTGAGTAGGCTGTGTTTGTGTGTGAGTGGGTGTAGGCTGTGTTTGTGTGTGTATGGGTGTGGTCTGTGTTGGCGTGAGTGTAGGCTGTGTTTGTGTGTGTGCAGGGTGTGTCTGAGTGAGTGTAGGTTGTTTGTGTGAGTGTGTTTGCGCGTGTGTGGTTGACGCCTGTGTATGAGTGGGTGTGGGTATGCGTGTCCGTGTAAGTGTTCGATTGGGTGTGTTGGCGTCGGTGAGAGGGGGTTGATTGTGAGTTGTTGCCTGAGTTGGTGTAGGTATGAGTGGAAGTGTGGGGTTGAGTGTTGGTGTTGTGTCTTGTGTGGGCATGTTCATGATGTCCAACTCAGGAGTTCTGCTACGCTGTGATCGCGTGCATGGTCGTGTGTTTGTGGATGATGATGATGATGATGTGGGCGTGGGTGTTGATGGTTTGTCTTTAGTCATTTTCAGTGCCTTAGCCGTTACCGGCTTTTTGGTAGTTGATAGGGATGAGGGGGAGAGTCTAACAGTCTTCTTCACCATTGCCAGATATCTTCCGTCCTAGTGTTTTTAGTGTTCAGTTGATGGGGCTGAGTTAAAGAACCTAACGTGTAGTGAGTATGGGAACCTAACGGGGACCTACCTGGAGGAACTTTAGTACGGGGAAGTGGCTTTAAGAGGAAAAGAGAAGAGTGTGGAAAGTCTAGTGGGGGGCCTAACCGGGGAGCTTAAAAACTACTAGAAAAAGAGGAAAATATAGATAGTCGGAGAGAAAGAGGCAGCTAGCGAGTGCTAAAAAGCGTGGCTAGCAGAGGACCTGAACCGGTTAAGGCGCCTAGATACCAGTCAGAGACTGTTGGCTGTGGTCGTGCTATCCCTCATCTATCCTGCTTGTTTATAGTTACCTGTCTTGTAGCGTCGTTGCAGCTGCCGGCAAGCGGCAGTTGAAGCGGTGATCCCCGGGCGGCTTTGAGCGCGAGTGGCGGCCCGCGCACTGCGTTCTCTGAAGTTCGCTCGGATTCCCTGCTTCTCGCTTTACCAAAGCTTGGAGGGCTCTTCAAAGCAGCTGCAGACGATCTCGAAGTTCTCTCACATTCACAACAGCAACTATAGTGATTCTGGACCAAGTACTGACCCTCAAGAAAACACTGTGGCCGGTGACAAACATAGCTCAAAACAGCAGGCCCAATCACAAATCGTCACCCGCTCATTGGCCAGGGCAACGCAACCCCCTCCCACCTAACATTGTATATATATATGGGGAGCAGAAAACTAACGGTCATTTCATTCTGACGAAGGCCATGGAGTTTATAATGGCCGAAAGCTCAATATTTTCAAACCTCACACGGCTGATCGCCCGTGAAACTGTAATAAATAACGTGTGCCGTGAAAGCTTTAAATCTTACAATAAAAATGTTCTATATACACTTATGCTTATTAATGTTTTGGTATGTACACCCCATGTTAGTTTTGAATTTCCACCCCCCTTGCTTGATGATAACTGAGGAAACACCCAGTTCTACACAAGGCAATGTCACACTGTTTGCACTTGTACTGTGACTGTATGCCACGACCTGATTGTGTTTTTCTTTTCTTCACGATACACTGTACACACGATTTCACCCGGCCTAGAAATTTTACAAGGGTGTGAAGAGAACTGGGCACAGGGGTAGCAGAAGGTAGGCTATGCTGAAATCCTACTCGCTTGCGGGACGTGAAGTTTGCGATTAGCTGTCACACCAAATTCTGCCAGTAGTGAAGAAGCCTGTTGCCATGAGCTGTAGAAGCAGGTCTGTTTGAAATGTCATATATTATAAAACTATTAACAATGGCAACATTCACTACGAAATGGAACAAGTACTTCCACCATTTTATTGAAGGCCGGCCGACACCATAACACTCCCTCCTTTGGTCTGCGAGATCAATCCCTGCCATATTGCATGTGTAATTTAGCACTGCGTTAGGACAAGGTATTTTTATTTGTTCTCTACCCCTGCCACTCTTCCTGTGTACCTCTCCATCTGTTCTAGGATCGGAATTGGTGGATAATAAAAGAACGTCCCTGTTATCATGCCAAACTACTGCAGTTACACCTTCATGTAGCAGTTTGCAAGATTCACCCCTTTTCAGTTTTAATTGTTTTGGCCAGTCTTTCCTTCTGGCACGCGTTGTACCACACGCATATGTCTTCTTCTCTAAAAGTAATTTCATTAACTGCATGGAAGTAAAAAAATTATCAGAGTAGACGTGGTGCCACAATCCCGTGTGTTTCTCACACATGTCTAAAACCACCTGTTCTCCAACCAGAAGATCGCTGTTTCTCGCCTCTTTTTTCCCCAGATAGATTTTACAGGTCAGTATATAGCCACTTTTACTGTCTGCAATACCCCATGCCTTTATCCCCCACTTTGTAGGTTTAGCGGGCATGTATTGTTTCAAAAAGAAGTGCCCTTTGAAACCGATCATTGCTTCATCAACAGAGAGGTCGTGATTTGGTTTGTAGACATTTGAAAACTTTTTGATTATATCTAACACAGGTCGTGCCCTATACAGATAATCATAAGAATCTACCCCAAATTGTGGTTTTGCAGATTCATCATTCAGGTGAAGATATTGTGATATCTTTTTAAAGCGGAGCAAGGTCATTGCTTGTCTTACAATTGGACAAACGCAAAAATCCCCCAAAAAGTAATCCCTAATTTCAGGTAAATCCACCATCCCCATATATATCAAAATACCTAAATAGGCCTATATCTCCCTTGACTTTGTTTCTTCCCATTTTGGATCTGCATTTTTAGCTTCAATCTGAGCTGCATACCAATTGGTTTCCTTCGCAATTTTGTCGCAAAAGCTGGAATCTATAAAAAGTTCAAAATAATCTATTTCTGGACTTCCTGGAGGAATAGAATGATTTACACCTGCAAGGGAAGAGAATACTTCTAACTCATTGAAAGACAAATTGGAGGTCCACTGTGCAGGTACTAATTTAGCTTTAGTTTGGTTTGCATTAATTTTAGCCACCTGTTCTGCTACCTGTTCCTCAGCACCTTCACTGTCACTTTGTTCCTTATCACTATCTTCCTCTAACTCACCAAACCAAGATTCGTCAGAGCTACTTTCGCGATCTAATTCCTCATAAACTGCTGCAAGTATTTCCTCATCTGTTACCAAAACCTTATCACTATGGCACTTACTAGCTGGTGATGTACTTGGAACGGCCTCCACGGTACTGAATTAGCTGTAAATGCATCAGGAAGCTGCTTACTTACACGACTGCACTCAGCTCTAAGAAGTGTTATTTATAGCTTGGTATTAGTTTCTTTCATGTTGCTATTGCTGTAACAGTGCAATATTAGGACGTTTACATTGACACAGCTCCTAAAAGCTGGGGTCAGCATAAGCAGAACCCATATGAAACGATGAAAAAGCTTACAACGTTCTACTACGCTGTGCGCGGCAGGCCATTTTTCATTTCACTACGCTTTACTACGCTATGCGCCACAAAGGGTTAATATGGAGTGTATGAACCCTCAGCACATATAACTACCCTTAACCTTTGGGACGTGGACAAAATTAAATGCCTGCATTAATGTGGACAAGAAGCTGCAAAGCCCCAGGCTTCTTGAATTTGTACCCAAAGGGCCATATTTTGTCCTTTGCCCAATTACAGGGAAATTAGAGCACAGCTCCCTTTTCACCTCAGCTTACACATTCTCAATAGGATTCAAATCCAAACAGGAAGGCCAGTCTGCCACTGTGATACTCTGCCTCTCTGAGAATCAATGTGAAACCTTTCGAGATGTGTGGACAGGATGATTATCCTGTAGGAATTCAATAATTCAATATTTTGGTTCCCATCCTCACAGAGATACAGATACACGACCATGATGAAATTGTGAAGCCACATATTTTGCATCGTATCAGGACCCCTTTGGATGATAGACAATCCACCTTTCCCTTACGTGTGGGAGAAAATGTCACCTCATCTGGGAATATCATGTTATTCCTGTTGCAGTTAGTATTTTCCTCTGCAAATGCAACGCAAAACAATCTGTGATCATATGTCAGATGTTTTTAGCTGTTGTTTGCAGAAGTCCTGCATCATTTACACATCACAGAGCTGTTTGAGATGATCCAGGGAAATCAAAATTTGCATTCATTTCAGAAGCAGTTTGGAAAGTGTTCCTATCTGCTTCTACAGTTAGAGCTGCATCTGTTTCTGGAGTTGACACGCATCTTCTTCCTGAACCAGGACGATGGTGTTCAACCCCTCCCCTCATAATCTCACCCACCTCTGCGCTGTAGATGCAGGGACTCCAATACAAGCTGCAGCTTCACGAGCAGAAAAACCTCCTACTTGACTACTGCAAGGAGCGACTTCCTTTTGCCTATGTCTTTGTGTGCACGTTCTGCCATTGTCAAGAATGGTACAATTTATTGAGGGAGAACTGTGCTTACTTGATGCGTTTGTGCACCATTGTGCACACCACATGCTTTCGTGTGCAGTATATTGCTTTTCAGTAGGATAAACCGTTAAAGAAGCATCATAATAACTATCACATTAACCTCACTGAATGTCATGTATGAAAATAGTATATTTAAAATAACTAGCCACTATGCATTGTTTCAACATCCTTATGAGAAGGAAAAAAAATTTATTACATGCGAGAAGCGAACCTGCGACCCTCACCACATTACAGGAGTAGCCTATGGTTTGCCACGACGCTACAGTGAACACACGTGGAAGTTGGCAGATTTAGTAATGTCACACAATTCAAACTGTATGCTGTTTTATGTTGTTAATATTTGTAGTTAATATTGATAGTTTGTAGTTAAAGAAGTGTTTGATCTAATGTGCCGGATTTTGATCCATCAGTTTTTTCCTAACCAGCCAGTATAAATTATGTATCTTCCCATCTGGTACAGCTTTCAATTCTGGGCATTCCAGCAGGTGTTCTCCATTTAAAATCTTGTCAGCATTACAGATCTTACATGCGTTGTCACTCATAAAACCAAACCTATGCAGATGTTCCGCCAGTCATGTCCAGCAGCTAATCTGAAGTGAGCAACTGCTTCTTTCCTTGGGAAGTTTTTTATTTTTTGTACTATTTCTTTTATGTTAAAATAATTTTTATTGGAAATTTCCTTTTGAATATTATGTTGCTATTTTTGTTCTATGCTAATTTTGCCATTTTTTAGTTTCGCTTCTAATCCACAAGACTTTATAGGTTTTGAGTGTAACACTGCACCCTTTTTGGTTAGAAAGTCTACAGTCTTGTTACCAATCACTCCCACATGTGCTGGTATCCACTGTAATATCTGTTAGAATTTTGTTTGGAGTAATCAATAAAAAGATCTTATGTCCTTAGTATTATAAGATTCAAATGGACTGTCATATCATTCAATTATTTGAATGGTAGAAACTGAGTCTGTGAGAACAACTACTTTATTTTCTTTTATATCAGTCCTATAATATCTGTTCTAATGCTCATTGTATTGCAACCACTTCACCATTAAAATTTGTGGATAGTCTAGGCAATGTAAAATAATGTGAAAAGTATTTACAGTGTATACCATCTCCCGCATTATTTCTCAGTTTATCTGCACAACCATCTGTGTAAATTCTCAGCCACTCTGTTTCAGAGAATTGAGTATGTAGATGTTCAATTGTAGCAATTCTGCATACTTCTGGTGAGTCTTCTAGTTTATTTAGTTGTTCTGTCAACTCTTTGTTACTATCTTAAAATCTATTGAATTAGTTCTAGGAGGATGAGGAGTGCATTTTTCTGATAAATTTAGGTCATTGTAATTCTTCTCTAAAGATTTATTTTGATCTGTGTTTTTAGCTTATATTCTCTAGGTAGTTGTTGAAACCATTGATGTTTACTTGGGTTTGTTTTCAATTTTACATATAGTTGTGTGGCTTGTGTTTCAATGTTGGCTTTAATTGGGTTATTATTTGTCCCAGCAAGAGGTGCACTAACTGGTGGTGTTTTCACAGCTCCTGTTATCAATCTTAAACACTGATTTTGACATTTCTCAATTTTATTAATTTTGTCTCCAGTTGCGGTTAAAAGTAGTTCACATCCATGTTTTAATACTGGTTTTATGAAGTTCATTCAATATTCTCAGAAAAAATCAGAATGGAGTCTCTAATAGTTCAGTTTTAATTAACTATTCTGTAGAGATGACTTGCTAAGCAGTCGTGATTTGTCAGTAGTCGGAAGGCTGCAACCACTGTTTTCCTTGGCCTCTGGGGGATTATATCTGGGTTGGAAAGTAGTGTAATCCATTTTTTATCTTTGGCATTTGTTTCTATTTCTTGTAGGTATGAATGAGAAAATTTTTTAATGATCAGTGGAGGAAATGCCATTTACATATGCTGGCCTATCACAGCACAACAGCGTCCCTCAGAGGCACATGAGGGGAAGGTCGATGGATCTAAATACCACATATTTAGTCCTCCCGGCTAGGTCCGATGGACCCGTTGACTAACGATAGGTGTGGTTCCCCTTGCAAAATGGGGGTTTAAGTCGGGTGATGTAACTGCCACATTGTAAAACTGGTGCCCGTTAAGTAAACAGTTACATGAAAGCCACGTACATGAGTATGAGTCCTAAATCCTAATATATAGGATGTCCCAATTGGATCGCCTTATTTTCCTATCCTTCGTGTGACTAGTGGGCCACATGTGGAAGTGATATGACTTTCTTGATTTGTGTATACACACTTGATGAGTCATATGTATTAGTAAAGTGTACTTCATTTCGATATCTCAAATAGTTTGGCAGAAATACTGAAGTGAAAATAGGGCGATTCAATTGGGACACACTGTATAAACATAAGTACGAACATTTCTGGGTTGTGAACAGACAGTTCGGACGCTCAGAAGTAGTTTTTTCATACGTTGTTACTCCTTACTTGTAACATTCTCTTAAAGAGAGAAAAGCAAAATACAAACAGAAAGAAAGGAAAGCTCTTCGAGGGCACTCGTCATAAGAGTGGGTTTAAACTACCACCAGTAGCATAACTTGGTTTGCGGATTTGGATATGCACTTTCTCGCGTTAGGGATATGCATAAGTGAAATTTCTAAATTCTATAATTATAAGCAAATTTTATTAAAACTCATATCAAACACAATACATATAAGGCATAATGTACATTCAAATTTTCATTGTAATATCTTCAACACATTTAAACTTATTATCTTTTCTAGCTACTGTTTTGGCAGCGTACCTAAAATGCTCCACAGTATGAAAATTGCAAAATTTTGGTTATTTTAAATATTATTCTTTTATACATAAGCACTCTCAAAAGAATGCCGGGAACATAAAAATTTATACTTTGCTTTAGTAAATAAAAATTATTAACTTTGACAACATAATTTCTTCACAATTTTAGTTTTTATAGTACTTTATAATTCACCAACTGGTAAATATTCAAGTTACAGAAAAATCACTCACCTATTTTTTCTGCATTCTCAGTAAGTTGATTACAAGCACTTAGATTCCACATTCAGGACAGTAGGTTTCCAGAAAATGCAGCATTGTCTCTACAACACGTGTTTTCCTTGTAGTGAACCACGCGGAAGCACATGAGCAGTGCGCATACCCTGCCTTCGGTTTCCTGGCGTATTTTTCTCTTACACGTTCACACACATTACAGTTCAAAATGCTGCTTGTACTGTGATATGTAGAAGAAGCTAAAAATGTGAAATTGACCTTCACTGCCAAACAAAATACAGAAAAACCTAGCTTTAAACCTCATTAACATTAACAAGCGAGATGCACCTTACTTTGTTGCATCCACTGCGCGCACATCGTTTGACGTGACTGGTGTGAGGCAAGCACAAGCACCAGTCGCTCTGTTTCAGTGCTTGGCGTGATACGCTACAATACTAACGCATATCAGATTGATCTTCAAAACATTCTTCAGCAAGTCATGCCAATTGCATTAGTATATAGATGAATAGGAAAAGTTAACTAAGGAAAACTAGCAGGGTATGCAACACATCACCCACATTCATTGACTCTACGCCCCTACCTACCACTCTACTAATTAAAAAAATTACCTTCGAGATGATCATTGGAATGAACATCGAAATGAACAGGCTCCATTTTGTCGTAGCCATTATATGTCAGACATCGGGAAGTATATGTCAACAACCATGGCAGAAGAAAAGCTCACTAAGAAAATAAGGTTTTTATGCTACGTGATTCCGTAGAATTTTGGTCAGTAGTCAATGCACTAGCCAAGTTGTCTTGTAGAGGTGAATAACCTGCAGTTGTTAGGGCCTCGTGCACTACTAATACAATCACTACTACTATTATAAAAATAATTTAAATTGTGCCTGTGCCTTTAGAAATTAATAAATGTCAAAAGAATATTAGTCCGGATGGAAAATAGAAATAGAACATGGACAGTTGTATAATAATTACTGGTGCTCTTCTACTGAATATTTTGCCTGGAAATTTCTGCATACTACTGCAACAATAAAATTCTGTGACTTTATTTCCCTTAAAACTGAATTAAAGTTCAAAACTTGTGACTCTGCAACTCAGTTGTTCTGTTCTATGGTAACCTTGACACAAAGCACTGTTCAACTTCCATAGCTTGCTTTCATAATTCTATTCACTCACTGACTAGCTCACTCAAAACTGCCTTCTTCGTCCGTCTCGACTCACTTATATAGCCAAGAATTAGATACCGGTGATATCTCTGGAAATGGACGTTTTGCGAAGTTTCTTGTAACAAGCCGGTACTTGACGTTTCTCAGACTATCTGGAAATGGCTTTTGTTCTTAGCAGACATTGTTGCACGTTACCTAGTAACAGTGGTGTGAAGTAGATGACCTTGAGACTCCGTTGATGTTCATCCGCCATCATAGTACCTCCTTAATTTCCAATAGAACGACCATTTCTGGTAGTGGATTCTAGAACATTCCAAAATTACTTCTTGCATTATTTAGATTGATCATTGTGAAGTAAAAATATACCAGCATCAGGCTTCCTATATTTTTCAAACTCATTTTAAACTCTAATTCCCAGCTGGAGGGTGGGAATTTTTCTTTAGCCAGGATTATTCCCTATCCTCTCTAGAATCTGGAAGCATGAAAGAAAGTGTGAATGTGTGTGTAAATATAAAGACAACCCAAAGATTAATGTGGGATTCGTGGTGGACGAAGTGGCACTGGGGCGGGTTTCCTCTGGGTTCTTCAATTTCCCCCATCTCATTCCATAGGCGCTCCATCTTCATTCCATGTATCATCCGTGTCGCTGCCTGTGGTGCTGTTTGTAGTAAAAGCGGGCGTTAAACACTACCCAAAAAAAAAAAAAAAAAAAAAAAAAAAAAAGCCAAAGATTAAAGCACCAGTACATGAGTGAACATCATTGCATAAGCAATTGTTCCAAAGGTAAAGCTGCCAGTGTGAGGTAGATTTTAAGGGCAATATGCAAATGGAGGGAAAAAAAAAGTATAAACATGTAAATGGTGTATAATATACTAGACTCTTAAGCAAAACTTTTTTCTATTACTTTTATGAAATTTCATTTTATTTCAAATTATTTTCATCCTGTTAATTTCATTTAAAGAGACATGTCAATAAATAACCAATTTACATATTTACATGATACCCAATTAAAGTATTACACATCTTTTTCATTGTATACATCTTTTCCATATTTTAATTCCTCATTATATTTAAAGGGACCCATCATTATTTAACCTATTTACATGATACACAAATAAAGTATTATACATTTTTTCTATACCAGAGTACTCAGGGGTCTCCGTCTAGGGGATATGTGAATGGCAACCACAAGGTACCCAAGCTGAGCAGAACATTACTTCCACTTACTGGTGTTTTGCTCCTCACTGTAACTTTCCTATCTGACCTTACCTTGGTCATCTCTTATTCTCTTCCGACCCTGATGCTATTAGGGTTCCTGAGGGCTAGGGAGTCTTTATTTTTCCAACCTCTCCATTTCTCTAATTTTTCTATAAAACCTTAACCCCTAACATGCTGACCTGTAATGGCATGTAATATGTCTTCTGATTGGTAATCAGAGGATATGGTCATTGAATTTATTTTGATAACTCTCCCGGTCAGGTCGGTGAGACCCGTAAACCAACGACAGGTGTGGTCCCCCAGACATTCTGGGGGTTGTGAGAGAGCGATGTGACCGCCAAAACATAAAAATATGGTGCTCTCTAAAAAAACGGTTACTATTACTGTAATTGCTCTCTTTTTTTATGAAATATGACTCGAGGGGTAAAATGTTCCGGAGTTAAAATAGTCCCCCATTCGGATCTCCGGGCGGGGACTACTTCTCGAGAACCAAAACATTATATTAATAGAAGATCTAACATCAGACTTCTACAATGGAATGCGGGTGGTCTCACACAAACAAAAAGAGTAGAACTGAATAAAATTGTATTTGACTATAACATTGACATATTTGTAATACAAGAAGCAAATCTAACAAATGACCAACTTAAATACTTCAATTTTACTGGATTTTTACTGCACTTACTACCCAAAAATAGACAGATAAGTAGTGGAATATTAGTTGGAGTCAAAAAGGATATTAAAACCTCCTTTGAAATTGTTAAAGAAATGGATAACACAGATAAAAGTGAATTAATAAAGCTAAATTTTTGGGATAACAAAACACATCTACATTTATACAGTATTTACAATCCTCCCAGGAATGAACCAAATCTCTCACTTGTTGACCAATTAAATAAAACAATCGTAATTGGGGATTTCAATGCACATTCCAAAAGATGGGGATATGAAAAAGTGGATTCTACAGGGAAGATAGTGGAAGAATTTTTGAATACCACAACTTTTGAACTGATTTATAGTAAAGAAGATCCCACAACCTTCATACATTATTCTGGAGCGGGCAGTAACCCAGACCTCTTGTTAGCTACAACAGATATTGTTTCAAAAATTAAAAAACAAGTTATAGAAGATCCAAGTTCTGGTCACAGAGCAGTAATTGCTGATATAAAACTAGAGAACACAAATAAAATTCAAGGTCTTACGAATCTGTATTGGAACTTCAAAAAAGCAGATTGGAACAAATATAAAACTGAATTAGAACATAAATTTAAAGAACAAACAAACTCACAGCTGCATGACCAACCAGATCATATGAACAAAGAATTCTGTAAAGTCATCTTAGAAACTGCAAAAAAACATATTCCTCATGGAAGAATTAAAAATTTCAAACCCTTTTGGAACCCCCAGTTAGAAGAACTGAAAAAGCAAAGGGATATAGCTAGAAATACAGCTGAACAAACAAAAAACATATCAGATACACAAATATGGCGGAAGAAATGTGCCTCACTAAAAAAAGAAATTAATACTGCTAAAAGGAATCACTTTAATAATTTCTTAGAAAAAATGGATTATAGGACAGATGGTAACAAAGCTCATAAGTTCATAAAAAATGTCAAGGACAGGAAAGAAAACAACAGCACACCTATCATACACAACAATAAAATGTTAGTAAATGATGCAGTCATAGCCGAAACATTCAATAAATATTATGCTAATTCACACAAAGTAACAAGAAATAATAAAAAGGAACGTAAAGAATTTAAGAAAGATTTGAAACAAGAAAGAGAATGTAATCGTAACACTCAGTGCAATATTTTTTTTCAAAATTTTAATATGCAAGAATTGAACATTGCAATAAATAATCTAAAAAACAAAAAGTCTCCTGGACCAGATCACATACATCCAGAGTTCATAAAAAAACCTTGGAAAAACAGCAAAACAACAACTACTGAAACTCTACAATCTATCCTGGAAAACCACTGTACCTGCTGAATGGCGAAAAGCAATAATTGTCCCACTCTTGAAGAAAGACAAAACAGCATCAGAAATAAAAAATTATAGACCAATAGCTCTTACCAGCATAATAGCAAAAATGATGGAAAGAATGGTGTCAAACAGGTTAAATTGGTTTCTAGAATCACAAAATTTAACATCCCCATGTCAAGCTGGATTCAGAGAGTTCCACTCTACAAATGAACAAGTCTTACTTCTCAGTCAAGAAATCAAAGACTCCTTCAATAGAAAAGAAGATAATTTATCAGTTTTTATTGATTTTCAAAGTGCATATGATTCTATATGCAGAACAAAACTACTAAAGAAAGTAAAAAAAATAGGGATACAAGGTCCAATGTTTTCATGGCTATGTCATTTCCTAACACAACGCTTTATTGCAACCAGATATGGAAGAAATATATCTAAATATAAACAAGTACACCGTGGCTTACCACAAGGTGCAGTGCTCAGCACTATACTTTTTAATATATTAATGATCTACCACAACAAATACAAGAATCAGGCGTGAAGTGTGCACTATTTGCTGATGATTTAGTAATGTGGACTTCAAAACCAAAAAGCAAAAGTACAGAACTAGAAAAAACCATGCAACAATCCCTAACCAACTTACAGAGGTGGACCAAAGAAAATTTAATGACTGTTAATACAACAAAATCAAACTACCAAATCTTTTCACTAAGAAAAAAACCACTAAAAATAAAACTAAATTTTGAGGGTCAACAATTACCAGAAACAAAGGAAGCAAAGTATTTAGGAGTTACATTTGAAACCAAACTTACATGGACCAAACAAATAGAAAATGTAATACAAAGAGCAGAGAGGCGCCTTTCACTGTTAAAACGTCTAACAGGAATGAAGTGGGGATGTTCCAGAACAACGCTTAACACAACATACAATATATATATATGTGTGTATATATATATATATATATATATATATATATATATATATATATAAAACCATTATTTACTTACTGCAGCGAAGTTCTTGTAACAGCAAACACAAAAAAAATTCAAATCTTTCAAAACCAAAGTCTGAGATTAATTACAGGTGCTATCAAAACCACACCAATAGCAGCTATGGAAATACTAACCAACCAATACCCCATTGAATATGAAATAGAAAAAGCGGCTCTTATTCAACACGAAAAGTTGATCAGACTCCCATCCAATACATGGCACAAGAGAAATTTTACACATACACTAAAGACTCAGGAGAGCTTTCTTTCCAAAATTCAAGACATCAAGAAAAATGTACACCTTCCTAATTCAAAGGAAAACTTCATATCTAAAGTCAATCCAACACATACATTAGACATCACATATTATTTACACCTGACAGAAGAAGTTAAAAAAAGTGTTCTAAAATTATTGGCATTAGAGACAATCCATACTAGATTCCCAGAACATGAGTGGCTCCATATTTATACTGATGGATCATTGATATCAAACCAAGATGGAGCAGGTGCTGGAGTCACATGTCACCTCTTTTCCTATTACAAATCTTTAAGTTATGGAACTACTAACTTTGATGGAGAAATTGAAGCAATTCGAATGGCCCTACAAAATCTTTTGTACATAATTTCACACTTTCAGCAAGCAGTTATTCTCTCAGATTCCAGGGCAGCAATTATAGCAATTACTTCCAAGTTGTCACCAAAAAGCCAAACTATTATAGAATGTTGGAAGATGCTTAGCCATCTAACAGCACTTCAAAAACACATAGTCTTCCAATGGATACCGGCTCACTGTGGACTGAGTGGTAATGAGAAAGCTGATTTTCTTGCAAAAAAGGGTACCAGCGGTGTACAAAAATCTATAGTTAATCTACCATTTTATGCAGCTAAAAGATTAGTCAACTCTGAATTCAAAAAAATTATTGCAAAATATTACTATGAAAAATCAAAGAATAAAAGATGGAAACTACCAAACATTCAAACAGTGATTCCTGAGTATCCTCGGAAAACACCAGTTGCAACCTTCAGGTTGATTACAGGACATGATTGTCTGGCAAAACATTTAAACAGAATTGGGATATATTCTTCACCACTCTGTCCTCTATGTGATCTGCAAGAGGAAATGGATCGAGACCACCTTCAAATATGCCCGGCCACTTCTAGTGCCCCATCCATCAGTGAAAAATATTGGAGAGCAAGAGGATTAATGACTTCATTGTCAGAAATCCAGCATTAGCTAACAACAACAACAACATACATACTGGTTTTATGTAGCTGTTATATGTTTTATTTAAAACTTCTATTGAACTGCCCCATTTAGATCCAGCTAGTCTCTTCAACATGTTAACTCTTTTTGTAGCCTTTTGTTTGACATTTTTTACACAGTATTTCATTTTTAATTTTATGTCTAGTGCAATTCCAGATATTTAATTTCTTCAGTATATTCTGTTTTCCGTTGATTTCAAGTGTTAAGTTTTTTTCCCTGTCATCAAAATGTTTCATGGTGTAGACTTGATATTTAGTTTTTGCTACATAAATGGACATATTATTTAACTCTGCCCAATTAGTTAATTTAACTAACACATTTTTCATTTTTTCTTCTAATGTAGTGATACATTCTTGTTATTTTTCTCAGCGGTTCATATAACTAAATCATCTGCATACATTGCAATGTTTATTTTGTTTTCTTTTATAAATTTTCACATATCATTAATATATATGTACACTCAAAAATGCACGCTCGCACACTAATCCTGATGATGATGATGATGATGATGATGATGATGATGATGATGATGATGATGATGATGATGATGATGATAACAACGATGAGGAGGATGATGATGATGATGATGATACTAATGCTAATAGTAATGCTAATACTAATAATACTAATATTAATAATGCTAATGCTACTACTACTGCTGCTGCTGCTGCGGCTGCGGCTGTGGCTGCGGCTGCGGCTGCCCCTGCCCCTGCCCCTGCCCCTGCCCCTGCCCCTGCCGCCGCCAATTAATAATAATAGTGGTGGTGGTGGTAGTGGTAGTAGTAATAATAATAATAATAATAATAATAATAATAATAATAATAATAATAATAATAATAATAATAATAATAGTAAGAATAACAACAAGAATAACAATAAGAATAACAATAACAATTCTTTATTGCCTATAGACTTGTATACAAGTTTCAGACATTGTCAAAATTAAATATTTACATTTACACATACAGATATTTACATAAACATGTTTACAGTTGATCAAGAGAATAGAGACATTTTTGGATCAAATAATTTTTTTAAACAAGTTTTAAAGTTATGCACACATACACCACATTAAATAGTATAGGACTGGATATTGCACCTTGTGCTACTCCAGTTTTAAGTTGGGTGTATTTGGATATTGTGTTCTTCCATTTGACTGCAATCTATCTTTGTTGTAGAAATTTTGTATACCATCTAATTATATTTTTTGGGCAGTTCATTTGTATTACTTTTTTAATTAGCATCTCTTTCTATACAATATCAAATGCTGTTTGAAAATCTATAAATACTGCTGCTACTGACATACTGTTAGCTTGTTTATTTTTCACATCTTCTATTAATCTGGATATTTGGTGAACAGTCAAATATTGTCTTGTAAATCCAGCCCGTTCATCTGCTAGTAAGTTGTTTGTTTCTAGATAGTAATAATTTTATTGACAACCATTTTATCAGAATTGAAGTCAATAAAATGGGTCTATAAGTTTTTGTTCCATTTGTGGGTTTTCCTGGTTTCAAAATTGGGATTACTAGTGCTTTGCACCAGTTTGATGGCATATTCTCTTGTTCATGCCATATTTTATTAATAATTTCTAATGTCTTTTTAGCCCTTATTCCTAGATTTTTAATGTACTCTGGATGTATAAGATCTGGTCCTGGTTGTTGTTTTTTGTTTTTTAATATCTTCATTGCCTGTTCTAATTCTTCCAATTGGAGCTTTGAATCAAGAGGTACTGTTTGTATTTTTTCTATTTCTATCATGTTAGATATTTTTAATGCTCTGTTATCTTTTACTAAATGTTTTACGTATGATCGCTCGTTTTCCCTCGGATCTAGCTTTCCTCATTTGTTGCACTAGCTGTTGTTTAATTCTCTGTTGTTCCACTGATAGATCTCTGTCATTGTCATTACAATTTGCTTCTAAAATGCTAAAAACATCTATGTCATATTCCAAACGACCTCGTCGTCGGGCCGTTAAACCCCACACACTCACTATGTCATATTTTCTGATCATTTCATCTACATACTGTTTCTTTGCTTTGCTACATTTTTGGTGAATCCACCGGCATTCCAGGTTAAGGTACTGAAAATTACTGTTTTCTTTTCTCTCTTCCTATATTTGTGCATTGTATTGGCTGTCTTATGCACAGTGTTGCAGCCTATTTAGCATTACCCAGGGGACATCATGAGGAGGCAGGCTGCTTTATCCCCCAAGTAAAGAAGCTAAAGCTATGTATTTGGTTATGATTATTGGTCATATGGGTTAGTATTATTAAGATTTGGAACTTGTTGCTGCCACTATACAACTGTATCGCAGATGGTGTAAACAAGGTGCTGTGCTGAGTAGGCCCTAGACGAATTTAACGTTCGAGACATGGCTCTCTCTCTCTTTCTCTCTCTCTCTCTCTCTCTCTCTCTCTCTCTCTCTCTCTCTCTCTCTCTCTCTCTCTTTGTCCACAGGTGTACCACAGCAACTTCTATCGGATACATCTGGTATTCAAATAAAATCTTCAATTGAGATCAATGGACCCTATTCCTTTCTGTAAACTACCTATAAGTAAATGAAGCAGGCATCCAGTTGCAAGTACTTTATTAATAAATTGTAGAAATCAAGCTTTCTTTCTAAAGACCCTTTGCAATAGTTTATTCTGGCTTGCAGTAGTTAATGTCAGCTGAAATTTGTGATCAAATCAAAGCCTAACAAACAGGTTAAAACAAAAATGCAATTAGGATATTGTTCTGCATTAACTGTTGTTTACTAATGGAACTGGGGATTAATTGATCTGCATCATTTTCCCCTGGCTTCCCTATATAAAGTCTACAGGCTGTCACTGTTAAGGCCTTTGCATTTGACGAGATGCTGTTTGTTCAGGAAAACATTTTTGTAGAGAGTACACTTGGGTGTAGGTAGGCAGCATATTGCATTAGCTTTCCATTAGTAAATATCAAAATATTTGGAATTATATCCCAACAATTCTGTACACAAGAAGCTTGAAAGCAAAAGGTTTCAAGTTGCAGATTGAAAAGGCTGAACTAACTTACAAATTATGTTTAAACTGTGACACTGGTGGAATTATCTTTCAACTGGAGGAGCATGGGAGTTGATATTACAGTTTGAGCTTCATATGTATATGAGGCAACCATGTCAGTCCAATTGTATCTGTTATCTGATTTGTTTCACAAAGAGTAGGTATTATTGTCAATGTTCTTTGTTTCTGTATGAGGGTCCTTCAATAAATAACCGAACTAATTTTTTAATTAACGCATAGTGGCTTTATTTCACTAACATTTACCTACACACTTTCGAAGTATTCTCCCTCTGATGAAATACAATTATTCTAACGACTTACCCATTGTTCGAAACACTTATTGAACCCATTTTTGGACAGTCTGTTCTGGATACCCATGACAACATTGTTCAATTCCTTATCACTTTGAAAATGGTGACCACGAAGCTCCTGTTTCACTTTAGGGAAGAGGTGAAAATCGCATGATGCGAGATCCGGAGAATAAGATGGATGAGGCATGATCTCAATGCCCTGCGATGACATCTTGAGTTGCACAAGCTTGATGAGCAGGGGCATTATCCTGATGCAAGATCCATCCTCTCCTTGCGAAATCTGGTCACTTTTCTGCAGTTTTTTTCTTCAGTGCCCCCTTCAGTACGTCACAATAGTAAGCAGCAGTTACTGTGCATTGATTAGTTACAACATGATCATACAGAATGCCCTGTTTGTCAAAGAATACGAGATGCATGAACTTTCCTGCACTTTTCTGAACTTTTGCTTTCTTAGGCCTAGGGCTCAATGAATGTTTCCACTGCGAACTCTCCTGTTTTGTTAATGGGTCATAATGGTGGAACCAACTCTCGTCACAAGTGATGACCCTATTCAGAAAGTCTGGCTCCCATCGTAACCTTCCGAGCCATTGTTGACATGTCATGACGCAGTGAGCCTTCTGTTCATTATTCAGTACATGCGGTACCCATTTCGTTTCAACTTTTCAATAGCCAAGATCATTGCGAATTATGTCGTCTACAGTTCCAACAGACAAATGCATTATGTCTGCAACTTTCGAAACTGTTATGCGACGATCTTCTCGCACAATTACGTCAATTGTGTTAATGTTGACTTCCATTTTTGCTGTTACGGGTCTTCCAGGGCGCAGAGAATCTTGAAGGTCTTCATGACCCCCTTTGAAACGTTTATACCACTCAAAGACTTGTGTTTTGCCTAAAGCTTGGTCCTTGTATGCTTGCTGCACCATTTCAAAGGTTTCTGTAGGAGTTTTGTCTAACAGAACACAAAACTTTATTGATGCGCGTTGCTGCAATTTCAGTTCCATGGTGGGTACAGTAAACACAACCTCACGTATCGGGCTCTAAGTCCCAACTGATTCACTCTGCATGACTGGCACTCACAGCACTGCTTGAGGAAGGATTCACCTTTCCACCAATAGCAGCCGTGGCGCTCCAGGGCGATTTATTTAAATATAATTAAATTAGTTCGGTTATTTATTGAAGGACCCTCATATACTTTTCATTATGTTGATGTTTGTCTGCTCAGTTATATGTAGATTATTCTACTTGAATGCCAGCTGAAAGATTCACATTAGAACAAAAGTTTTTCTAGTTAGATACATAGTTGAAAACCAATCTCTGCTGAGAGATCTGTGGGCAATTTTATCAGTAATTTCTTGGTGTCCATATTATAAACAAAATAATCAACCTGTTGACAGAGAAGAAAAATTGTTTTAATGGAAAAAGAACTGAATGAAAACGGGGCAGCTTTAGCATACTTTCTAAGAAAACCTTGTCATTGCAGCTTCAGATAGACAGTTCAAAAGGATCAGCCTGTATGACAAACAATTAAAGTTGAATACAAGATGAGTATAGTGCAGTAATACCAGCTACATGACTAAGGGACAAATCCGTAGTTCATACTTGAACATTCTAACTTACTCAATCATTGCTCAAGTATGAGTGCTAATCTACTTTGGTAACCAGAGAAATTAACTTGTGTGAATATGATAATGTTAAGAGGGAATTCTTTTGATAGATCTGAGAATGCTATTGCACCTTGAATACCCATAATGTGATAATTTTATTTAATAGGTTTTCAAAAACTAGCATTTGTTTCTTTTTAATTTCAGGCCTGCATGGCAGTGGTTCAGTATGTAGGCAACATGGTAGAAAGAATAAGAGACAGTTTGGATGGAAAGAATGTGGAGTCTCTCATGACAGAATTGGGAGTACGATTTCATCGCATAATTTATGAGCATTTGCAACAATTTCAGTACAATTCTGCAGGTATGAATAATAGTACATGTTTTCTAAGAATATTAAGCAAGCAGTTGAAACCTTATAAGTCAAAACTATTGACTATCAGTATTTAAATATCATGGGCATGTACCTTTTATGGTTTATATTACTGTTCTAATGCTGTTGGTTGGTACAGCCTTAGAAAATATGCTTGAGCACATTAGTAGAGCAGAAAATTTCTAAGTCCCACGTTTGATGCATGGTTTACACCAGGCCTGCACAGGGTTTCCGCTCCCGAAGCCGGCTTGTGGCTCGCAAGGGGAGTACAGGTACTGGCAGCGCTCTTGTTACGAGTGGACAGAGAGAAGAGGTACCGTACAGTGCATACTACTCGGCCACGATATGAATACACTTTAAGGAGGACGCCACAGTTTTGTTTACTACCTTAAGTCTAGGGATCTGCACAGAGTGAGGGAACGCGAGGGGAAAGGTGATACTGGGAATGTACAGTCGTACAATGAAAATAGTACTCACCTGCTGATGTCTTCACATTAGCAACTTATCCTTTCTTTCCCGGCACAATAGCTCAGTGGTTAGAGCGTCCGCCCGGTAAGCGGAAGGTCTGTGGTTCAAATCCCAGTTGTGGCATTGAATTTTTAAGTTCCAGTTCTACCTCTCAAATTCTGTTGTTATGTTTAATCAAAATAGCTAAAAATATTCAGCTAAGGTATAACAGGATTTAAAAGCTGTTATTTACTTTTTATATAAATATAGATTATATCTAATACAAGTTCGTAATAAAAGCACTATTATTAATACCGCGTAATTATTCTCTTATTTATTTGTTTATTCATTCATTCAAAATAGATTGACATTTTTACATCTGGGATTGAAAAGTACGAGGGGTGTTCAATAAAGACTGGCACTAATATTCATACAACAATTTATTGTAAAAAATCACTCATACAGACTGTTGTCCCCCTCAGAATACTTTTCCCTCAATACAATGTGCTTGTCCCACCTCCTTTGCCATTCCTGGAAAACGTGCAGGAAGCCATTCTTTGAGAGCCTGTTCAGGGTCGCCTCTAAAGCTTTCACTGCTTTGGTCTCATTGTCGAACCGACGTCCCTTAAGCTCCTTTTTGGCTCTCGAGTTAAGAAAAAAGTCACATTGAGCTAGGTCAGGATTATAAGGTGGAAGAGGTACCGTGGAGATATGATTTTTTGCCAGGAATTCGATAACAGCATCAGCAACATGTGGCTTGGCATTGTCGTGATGAAGCTTGCACTGCTGAATGAGATTCTTTAGCTTTTTGGGGATGTGATCCTTTACCAATTGCTTCAGGATAGTGTTATAGTAATCTGCAGTGTCTGTAGAGTGTCTTGGAACTGTGAGAATGCAGACTATCCTCTGGTAATCAAAAACAGTAATGACTATGCCCTTATTGGGTGACTTCTGTACTCGTGATGATATTTAGAGGTGATTATCAAACATGTTTACTCTCACAGGCTGTCAACAATCAACTGACGGAGCTATCACTGTGTGATTTTCAGTGATTAGCGACTAGAATACGTAGTTCAATGGCACATGGACAGATGTCGCAATCAGACACTTAATGAAAGGGGAAAAAAATCAGTGCCAGTCTTTATTGAACATCCCTCGTAATAAAAACATCTATCTTTAAGAGGCATGTAAGTGTGTAAGTGGTGTACTTTCCAGCTTGAGAATGCTAACCCAAGGACTGGGGTAGGTTTAATAGTAACTATAATTCAGCCTAATCATCAGAAGGTTGCAACTATTTTAATCAAATTTAATAACTACGTCAAGTACTTTTCTGTTTACACGTGAGATGTACAGTTCCCCTTCGCAGATCCAACTTGTATCTGTGCTATGTATCCTTGTAGGCAATTCTGAAGGAAAAAAAAATCATAAGGTATACGCACTCCAAGAAAGGTTTTATTCGTGGACGCGACCAACTTGCAAGTAAACAGGTGTCAATTGATAAAGCTTCTAGTGTTGATATGCATTACGTCATGTTTGGCTTGCTGCATGTAGCTGTTGCACAGTTGAGCCCCGAAGTGCCTGTGATCTTGACACCACTGCACTAGACTACTGCTTTAAAACTGCCTTACGTCATCCTTCTCTATCACACAGTCGGCGCTCTATGAGCTGTCATTATGGCTCGCCCGCTCGTACCGAGCATTCGCACTCAAAGAGTGCTGTTTATGCACCATGGTTTACACAAATCAATATTTCCAACATGCGGCTGAGTTTATTGATAGTCTCTGTTCCATATGTTATTGTCTTTCAGACACACAAGTAGGCTGTCTTTTGAATCACTACTCCCATTTGTATACATGCATACTTGCAAATACAAATGCAAGTGGTGATTCAAGACACAGCTTATTTGTGTGTCTGACAGATGATAACATTTGGAACAGAGACTATCAATAAACTCAGCTGCATGTTGCAAATATCGATTGTGTAAATTACGCTGAAAGACGATATGGGACTTACAAATATTCTGTACTCAATCATTTTTTCCATGGCTGTACCTGAAATTTCAGGGGCAAGGGACAAAATTGGTGTGAGTTTTGGCATCAGTGACATATCCTTAGGATTTTGCAAAGATATTATACATGAATAACCCTGAACTTTAATGTTCAAAAGAGATTCGTCCTTCCTGAGCGACAAGCATGGCCAGCAGAAGAACTTAGAGAAAGTTTCAGAGCTGCATAACTAAACTATCTTTGTTAAGATAGTTACGAACTTCACTTTGTTCTCCGACTTGAGGTTTTTGAATTTGAGAGTAGTTCTCCCCTTTTTTAACTAACTCTAACTTACCACAGAATGAAGTGATTAAAATGTTTATTAAATACACTTACTATAAGATCACTTTCAGAATCACCTATAATTTGAATATTCAGCGGTGAAATTCACTGAGATGCATTTGACAAACATTGTTTGCACCTTGAATGCATTGACACATGGTATATGCATTTCTCTGTATCTGGAACAGAATCAATGGTTTTCATCCTGGTTCCTGAATTATAGTTAATTCCTGTGCCATTTAAATAGTGCTATTTTAATTATAGATGAATGTTAGTCATTTTATTATTCTACATTGCATGCACTGCATTCATGAAGAATATGCCAGTGGTTCATATGGAGACTGTTGTTGTAGCAGAGACATTCATCAATTGGTAATCTTTATTTTCAACAGTGTTCACTTGTAGAATACATTATCTATGGACACATTACACATGAAATGTTCATGTGTACTCTGAACCTGCAGTCATGCTGGTTACATACATATTATGTGATTGGCTGTGCACGCTAGCTAATGTTTCACTACTTCTTCTACTAATCCTCCTCCTGCTCCTCCCCTCCCCCCTGGGGCCTACCATGATAGGTAAGGAAAACTGTGCTCCCAGGGTCCTGAGCCACTCACCGTCATTTTATCCCTTCCACCACCATTAAATGTGCTATGTTGAGCTGCTTTTGCTGCTACTCTTGATCACCCTCTTCCTCTTCTAGGTTTATTTTGACTATTAGTTTGTAAGGTCTTAGGTTTATTAACTCCTGTTCACCAGCAGGGATCTTTTCTATCTCCATGGTCCTTTCCCATGGTTTCAGCACAGCTTCCAACATGTGTGCTCTATGGGGGTCTGAGGCCTGAAGGGCGGGTACACCCTTCGCACTGCCCCTATGTGTTAGAGGTCTGCACAGGCCGACTTTCTTAGGCCTGGCCCGAGCCCGAGGATAGTTTATAGCCCTGGCCCAAGCCCAATTGTGTAATTTTGTTTTAAACAAAATTATCCTGCAGTTATTGACATCATCATTGTCATCATCATTATCATCATTATTATTACCATTATTACTATTATATTATTACTACTATTATTATTAATGATATTCTATATTTTCTAAAATCAAATTTTCGTCACAAATACTTCAGTTAGCGAATGTTGGATACCTGCATAAATAAATAAGTACATTAATATTGTTTTAAGATCATGATATTGTGTTGTTAAAGTCTTAGAAATAACATTTTTACCAAGTTTGAAAAAAGTTTATTTGCATGTTTGTAAGAGTTTAATGGGGTAATATCATGATCTTAAAGCAATATTACTGTACTGACGTTATTTACGCAGGTACCTAACATTCGCTAGAGAAGTATTTGTGACAAAAATTGGATTTTAGGGGATATGGAATATCTGAAATTTGTGCACCTTGCCTCAGTTAAGTGCCTTTTACAGCCACACATAGGTATATATAAATATCATTATATTAGTGCCAGGTATTGTTCCTAAAGGTACAATAAGTCAGTTCAATCTAGTGTTAAAAGTGTGCAAAAATTGTGTGCAAGTGTTTTAGCAAATACGTAATATTAACTCTGCACTCTGCGTAGGATGTCCTGGATGCAAGGAGGGAGGTGAAATTTGCAGTGGTCACGCTGTTGTAAGCTACATAGCAGAAATTAGTTATAATTACTTCTATGGTGGATATGTGCATGCCTGTACATGTTTTAAATCAAAGTAAACATTAATAATATAATTTTTATTGGACTAAGGAATCATCATGTTTTAATGACCCAGATTGTCATGCAGAAAGAGAATGGAATCCACACTGACTGCTGAGGTTGGTTCTATGTTCTTGAATAACTAATCCTGCTACACTAAAATTCCTTTCACTACCCGCACTTGATGCTGGAATACACAAAAACTGTTTCGCTAACTTTGATAAGTATAGAAATTCCTGTGCATGAGTTTTCCACCATTCCAATAGATCTTCTATATTCACTGAACTGCAACGTTGTTTTAAGTATTTCAGCACTTCATGATCAATCTCACTTTGCTTTACATTGTCATCTTCAAAGTAAGTAAAATCCATTACTTTCTGCCTTTTGACGGGTACATGAGAACCAGTGTATTTATCTTCAATTAGTATAGTTTGTTTTGAAGAAGATGGTTCTTGAGACCCCTCCGAAGGAGTGTCGCCTTGCCGTGGCGGAGGGGCTCAGTACCCGAACCAGACGGCCTGCTACGTGTGTCTTTGTGACCACTGGTAGGCAAGAGGTGAGGGGAAGCTAAGAACATTCCAACGGGTAGATGAGGCTCGTTAGTCTTGGTCGACGACTCATCTAGGAGAAGAGGACTCCGAAATCAAACTCCCCCAGGGGAACCTACCACGGTAGGTCCGGGTTTGGCGCACCCGGGGCCCCGAGCTGCTCACTATCACTTCACCCCCTCCACCCTCATTAACTGTGCCACGTGCAGCATTTTATGTTGCTTTTTATATCACCCTCTTCCTCTTCTAGGTTTATTCCGATTATTAGTTAGTAAGGCCTCAGTTTTATAACTCCTGTCTCACCAGCAGGGATCTTTCCTATCTCCGTGGTCCTGTCCCACGGTTTTCAGCGCGGCCCCCGACTTGTGTGCTCTTCGGAGGTCTCAGGCGCGAAGGTTGTGCGGACCCTTCACACTGCCCCCATGTGTAGCCTTAGGTGCGGAGCCCGTCCACACGTCATGTACACCCACGTAGCTCCTTGAGGGCACGGCCGGTGTTAATCTCCCGACGGCCGCGTGCCGTCGGGTTAGTATCACCGGCCGGACGTGTTACCGCTGACGGAGCCCCGGTGTAATCAACCCGAAGTCCCCTGAATCCACGCTGACTCCGTTGAGGCAGCGTGTGCTAAAGCGGGGAGCCACAGGCGGTTATTCCTGTGGTGGGGGCATAAAACCGGGGTGTCACGTGGTGAACGGTTTACCCATGCGGACAAGCAGTGGAGATCGGAGGGTAGCTCCTCTGAAGTACGCCTTGAGGTCAGTCATGGAGGGGTCTCCATGGCGGCACAGACCGTGGAGATTTTGGTGTCTTTCTTTTCTTTGACCCCCGGATGGCAGGCTGACGCCGACGGTTCCGGATGGGGGTCCGATTTCAACATGCATCCGCGCAAACCCTCCCATTTTGACAGTTTTTTAGTCATGACCTTGGCCAGTGAAAGGAAAACGATGAAGGATCTGAGCCCCTTTTACATCAAAAAAGAACTCGACAGGATTTGTGGCCTTGTTAAAAACGCCACCCGAGTACGAGACGGTACGCTTTTGGTAGAAGTGACCACCGCAGACCAGTGCCAGAAATTGTTGAAAGCCACTTTATTGGGCTCCTACCCCATCCGGGTAGCCCCACATAAATCTCTAAACTCATGCAGAGGAGTTGTCACCACATCCAGTCTGGACGGTCTGTCAAACGAGGAGATTGTTACTTGCCTCTCCGACCAGCGTGTGTGTCAAGCGTACCGTCTGACAAGAAAGCAGGATGGTAAAGTGATTGAATTACGTACGGTTTTCCTCACTTTTAAGGGCACACAGTTGCCAGAATACATCTTCTGCGGGTACGAGCGTGCCGCCGTACGTCAATATGTGCCGAACCCTATGCGCTGTTTTCAGTGTCAGAAGTTCGGACATACTAAGACCGCGTGCAACCATCCTGCCGTTTGTGAGCGTTGTGGCCTATCACCTCATGAGGGCACGGCTTGTACCCGTGACCCTCATTGTGTTAACTGTGGAGCCGGTCATCCATCTAGCTCGCGTCAGTGTGCGAAGTTTCTGGATGAAAAATGTATACAGGAGCTACGCGTGAAAGAACATCTTACATTTCCAGAGGCGCGTCGTCGCTTTGAGCAGCTGCAACCTGCAACCACCACAGGTTATGCCTTGGCTGCCCGACGCGCTCCTGTCAACACCGTAGCGATACAGCATGTCCCTGTATCAGATGCTTCCACACAGACAGACCTACCAGCGAGTACTGTTCCACTGTCTCGTGCCACACCTGCAAAAGCTACAACATCTACAGCCGTGCAGACACCAGCTCACAAGGCGTCCACAAGTCGTAGCCAGCCTGTTGATAGCCATTCCTCTAGGCCTGATGTTCGCGCCAGCAGCCACACGTCATCAATGAAGTCCCGCTCCCGCTCCCGTTCCGCGAGCCGCAGGGGATCTTCAGACTCCCGTACATCCGAGGAGTCACTAGGGGATGACGAAATTAACCTACCCCGTCCAAAGTCGGTTAAGGTAAAGATGAAAAAGAAAAAGATGAAGACGAACCACTAATTCTTCTTTACCATGGAAATAATCCAGTGGAATGTTAATGGGTTCCGGGCACGTGTTCCGGACATACAGCATCTCGTTGCGCAACGCTCTCCATCAATCGTCTGCCTACAAGAAACACATTTGCACCCTAATCACGCATTACATCTTCGTGGTTTTTCGGCTTTTAGGCATGACTCTGCAGCTGATCGACGAGCTAGCGGAGGAGTTGCTACTTTGGTGGCGCATACCATCTCTGCCACAAGCATCCCGCTAAACACGCCGCTGCAAGCTGTGGCTGTGCGTGTCCAGTTGCAGGGCTTAAGTCTGTCAATTTGCAATGTCTATCTGCCACCGGTCAGTGTTGTACACGAGAACGACCTTCGAGCTCTTTTGGCTCAGATTCCGCCACCCTTTATCTTCCTTGGTGATCTGAATGCCAAACACTCTTCATGGGGCTCCGACACTGACGATGCTCGCGGATGCCTTGTAGGAGACGTTTGCGATATGTCCGGCCTCCTTTTGTTGAACACTGGTGCCCCTACCTTTTTATCATCTGCCTATGGTACGTACTCCGCCTTAGACGTTAGCTTCTGTAGCCCGTCATTGGTACCACTCATTGATTGGTCGGTGCTCTCCGACCTCTTTGGCAGTGATCATTTTCCCATTAACATTCACATATCTGGTTTCCATACTATTCCAACACGACACCCTCACTGGATTATTTCCAAGGCTGACTGGGGGAAATTTCGTTCCCTCATTCACCTTACCGACGATGGTTTTACCACCATCGACAACATGGTGGAGTATTTTACATGTTCTGTCCTGCTTGCAGCAAATTCCAGCATTCCTCGCGGTTCTACTACACCTCGTCATCTTCCTGTGCCTTGGTGGTCCGAGGAATGTCGTTTGGCTGTTAAAGCCCGCAAACGGGCCTTGCGAGTTTTCAGTGCACATCCTACGGAAGAGAACTTTATTACCTTTAAGCGAGTGCGTGCCCGGGCGCGTTTTGTACTCCGCAGTGCAAAACGCACATCCTGGGTAACTTACGTCTCTTCCATCTCTCGACGCACTTCAACACAAAGGGTGTGGACTGCGGTTCGGCGTATGTACGGCAAGTGTCGCCGGACGATAATACCCGGTCTTGCCGTGCAGGGACGCTCTTACACCCACGAGCAGGATATCGCCGACGCCCTCGCAGACGCTTTCGCTGCTGATAGCCAAACCCAAAGCTACCACACTACCTTTTTACCCGTCAAGGAATCTGCGGAGCGGGTAGTCCTCAATTTTAAAAGTGACTCTAGTGAACCGTACAACGCTCATTTTACGGAGGCGGAGCTAGCCCATGCTTTGTCTCTCGCGAAGGACTCTTCTCCTGGGCCTGATGACATTCACCGACAAATGCTGCTTCATCTTCCACCTGAGGCGTTGACCTTCCTGCTGAACATGTACAACCGCATCTGGCTTCAGCAGGTTTTCCCTTCTTCCTGGCGCGAGGGTACTGTCATCCCTATCCCTCGGCCGGGGAAGGACCGGACACTTCCCTCTAGCTACCGTCCTATCTGCCTGACGAGTGTCGTTTGTAAGACCATGGAACGAATGATTAACACTCGCTTAGTGTGGTGGCTAGAGACGAATAACCTGCTGAGCAACGTTCAGTGCGGCTTTCGTCGTCATCGCTCGAGTGTCGATAACCTTACTCGCATGGAGGCCTACATCCAGAATGCCTTTCTCATGAAGCAGCATGTCGTGGGGGTGTTCTTCGACCTGCAGAAGGCCTACGACACTACATGGCGCTATGGTATCCTCCGTAGTTTACACGACTACGGTTTACGTGGCCATCTAGCTCTCTTTGTTCTTAATTTTTTACAACTTCGCCGATTTCGTGTCCGCATTGGCCATACGCTTTCACAAGAACGAATCCAGGAGAATGGTGTACCCCAGGGGTCGATTCTGAGTGTAACACTTTTCGCCGTGGCCATCAACGGCATTGCCAGTGTTGTTCGTAGGGGAATACCAATGTCACTGTATGTTGACGACTTTGCGATATACTATCGCTCTCATAGTTTAGAGCACATCGAGCGTCAACTGCAGCTAGCTATAACATCCATCGCCGAGTGGGCATTTCGCACCGGCTTTCAGTTCTCCCCTACGAAAACACAATGTGTCCACTTCCATCGACTTCGTGGCGTACACCCGGCCCCTGATCTTTATTTGCGTGGCACGCGTCTTCCATTTGTTCCGCACCTGAAATTCTTGGGCTTACACCTCGACACCAAACTTACATGGGAGCACCATATTCGTTATCTGCGTGCTTCCTGCGATCGTTCGCTTCGGGTGCTCCGGGTTTTATCTGGGGTATCTTGGGGCGGCGATCGCACGGTCATGTTGAGGTTGTATCGTTCACTGGTCCGGTCCAAATTAGACTACGGCTGTTTTATCTATGGCTCCGCATCCGCCTCTAAACTCCGCCTTTTAGATACAATACATCACACTGGTATCCGTCTCGCTACTGGGGCTTTCCGTACAAGTAGAGTGGACTGTCTGTATGCTGATTCTAGCGAACCCCCACTGTCTGCCCGACGCTCGTTGTTACTATGTTCCTACGTGGCAAGGTTGGCCGCTCATCCAGGTCATCCTTCGTTTCCACCTGTATTGCGTCCAGACCTAGTGTACCGTTATACGCGGAATACAACTATCTCCCGTCCAAGCGGCATCAGGTTTCGAGAACTTCTGACCGCACACGATCTACGCTTGCCAGCCGTAGAGCGGCATTCGCATGGCCGATACCCTCCATGGCAGCTCCAGCGTGCACGCTTTGACCTGGAGCTGTCGAGCAGTGCGAAGTTAGCTACCCCTCACTCGGTGTTTCACCAACTTTTCACCGCAGTTCTGGGCCGATACCGGACTCATACTCCGGTATTTACTGATGGCTCACGGATGGGTAGTGCGACGGGTTCCGCTTTTGTATACCATGGCGACGTTCGCAAGTACCGCCTTCCAGACGCCAGTTCAGTATTTACCGCCGAGCTGTTTGCCATATTTTATTTCCTGCTTTTTATCTCCAGTTCAGGTCCTGGAAGTTTTATTATCTGTTCCGACTCTTTTAGCGCCCTCCAGGCCCTGCAACAGTTTATCGGCACCTCGGCATTGATTATTAAAATTCAGACGTTGATCTCGCAACTACTGTCTCGCGGATACCAGTTTGTTTTTACGTGGATCCCAGGCCATGTGGGTATACCGGGCAACGAGGCGGCGGATGCGGCTGCAAAGTCTGCATGCCGCCTCCCGGAATACTCCACCCGTGCGCTACCCTATGTAGATGTGCAGAAATACTTTCGCCGCCATCTATTTACCCACTGGCAGCAATCTTGGGAAGCGTTAGCTGGCACTCAGTTACGGACAATAAAGGACACTGTACAACCCTGGCAGACCAGCTGCAGGAATTCCAGGCGTGAGGAAGTGATTTTAACCCGCCTGAGGATAGGCCACACTCGAGCCACGCATGGACATCTTTTGCGTGGTGATCCGGAGCCTGTCTGTGCGACGTGCAATGTTCCACTCTCCGTCGCACATGTCCTTCTTGATTGTCCGCAATACGGTCATGAGCGTCAGTCCCTAGGCCTGGGCCTTACACTGTGCTCTGTTTTAGGCAACGACGCAGTAGCTGTCAATACAGCACTGCGGTTTGTTGCCAAGATTGATTTTTGCAAGCAAGTGTAAGGTGCTTTTATATTGGCGGATATTGACTTTTAGTTGTTTTTACTTTGGATGTTATTCTGGTTTTTACCTTTTAAAGATTTTATCAGTTTTAAGTTTTATAAGTCTACGTTTTTACCAGTTGTTTAACTTTTAACTGTTTTAGCTCTCGGTTTTAGACTTTTTAACCTTTTTTAAGTTATTTTAACTTTCACCTTTTAGCTTTTTAGGGTGAGGTTTTATTGTTGGCTTGTTTTTATTCTGTGAACTTAGGGCCCTAATGACCTAGTTGTCGATGGGCCCTTAAACAATACTCACTCACTCACTCACTGGTTCTTGAGATGATAAAGTCTGTTCTTCAGCTTTCAGTTTATGTATTAAGGAACACACTTCCATCTTTATATCTTTTTTCTCCGAGTGTTGAAGCATTCTCAACTGATGGGAATTAGGCCATAGAAAACAAGCAATTTTATGGAAACTGTTAACAACAAACATCTTCAAGCAGATTTAATGCAATGTGTTTCAACTGCAGAGCATCATCTGTGTCAGTGGGATCATTGTGTGAAAGGTGGCTCAATAAACTGCACCTTAGTGGCAAAACAAGTGGCAATGTGGGATACGTGTCAGCCTCTAGCTGGAGGGAAGCTTCCTTGAATAGTTCTAGAAAGTTTATAAGCATTTTCAGTGTATCTTGCTGAATATGTGACATTCTTTCTTCCTCTTATTGCTCTTTTAGAATATTTTCAATATCATTGCAATTTGCATCAAATGACTTGTACATGTCAACCCTACTGTACCGTCTAGTTTCAGTTTTTTGGTGAAGGGTAGTTTTCAAATGTTACGTTAGTCCTGTGTGTTTCATGTATCTCACAACTTTCTTAATCTGGTTTGCCAATATTTCTACATGTGAAAGTCATTGCGCCAAAAGCTCTTTTTTTTATGTATTTCTCGGTACTATATGCAGCAGACGAGAAGAACAGTTTAATCTGGTGCAGCTCTGAAGAGCACTCACTATGTTACTACCCTGGTCCATTACAAAGACAAATCGAGACAAGCAGACTTGGTGCAACCCCAACAACATTAATTTTTGTTGAGTTCTAATCTTATGTTTGTTGCTGTTTTGTGGTCATGCATAAATTCTACTGTAAAAAGCACTTTACTGCACAAAGTCCAATTTATGTCAACAAGATGAACAGTGAGTTATATATGAAATATGTTTGTGTTCATCAGTCTACATATCTGTTGTGGTGCCACATTCTCTTCTATCCACCATAATTTGCAATGTAGGAATGAGTGATTTTCGCAACGTTTCAGCTTCTTTCATTGTCCTGCGGGATACTGTAGTAGGATGGGGCAGCAAGTCTTTTACATTCACACTACCATATTCAGTACCAATTTTAATCAAAATCTGAGAGTACTCCAGGAATCCTGCACCTTTTACAATATAAAAAGGTCTTAAGTCTTTGCAACAAAGAGAAACACATGCTTTAGTTACTTCATTTTTAGATGTTTGAGAAAAATTATTTTGTTGTTTAACGATGCTGTCAATTGCCAGGATCACATCAGCGCTGCCGGTATGCCGGAATTACGTCCCGCAGGAGTTCTTTAACATGCCAGTAAATCTACTGACATGGAGCTGTCATTTTTAAGCACACTTAAAAACCATCGGTCTGGGCCGGACTTGAACCCGCAACCTTGGGATTAGTAGGCCAGCATCTAACCAACTGAGCCATCCAAACTGACTTAGATGTTTGAAGCCAAGACTTGAGACTGCATAAAAAAGTTCCAAATTTCACTTTGCCTTGTGGAAGTTTTACACAAATGTCAGTTTAAATGAGAACTTTCTGTTTTTGAAACAGAGTAGCTTAAGCTAGCATGGCACTTCCTACACTGAACTGCACCAATTTTTTCGTGACTGTCACATTTTTTGTATTTCTCAAAACTTCTTCCAAATGTCACTTTTACCACATGTATTTTCCACTAAGGCATACTGACCTCATTGCAATCTAATGCTGATTTCTTCAGTGTTTATTTTGTTGATGTGCACTGGTTAATTACTGGCAGAATAACTTAAAGTATAATTAGTTTTATGCACATGTGCACAATAAGATAAACTCGCATACTGTTGAGTTGAAGAAACATGTATTACTAGCCAAGTATTTACTAGAAAGGAAATATGTACTGTATTGAAGTCAGAAGAATGATATAATATATACAGTGTCAGCCACAAAACAAGAACAACAAACTGTAACTGTGTAAGTGTAAACATTGATGCTGCGTTCACACTTTATAAAGCAGAAGGAAACACACATTACTAGCAGTATTAAAAAAAAATCAAATAATATAGTTGCAGACACTTCTCATTCTGTGCTTTGACTAGTATCAGTAGCAGCATTTGAAACATGTCAGCAGAACAATCAATTAGAGTTCCTAGTATAAAAAAAAAAAAAAAAAAAAAGTTGCGATAATTGTGCTATTCTTGGCATTTAAACATCGGTGACCAAGAAATATGATACGTTATTTTTTGCCCCCTAAGGGAATGCACCACTGAAATTTAGTACAAATCTCGCAAAAAAATTTACATTTGTATTCCATGGCTTTAAAAATACTAGGGACCATAAATTCAAAATGTGTTTTGAGTTTTTATATTACAAATATGTATAGTTGCATAATGTACCCTAAAATACAGAATAAGTGTTTTTCATTTGAAAATTTAAGGTTTTTGAAAATTATCTTTTCACCATATGCAGTTTTCATCCAATTCTTCATTTGTCATGTAGATTCCTAAAACACAAACAAGTAAATTGTCATACGTTTTTTTTCTTTTGAATGGTTTTGAGTTATTAAAAGACTTATAACTTATAAAACTTAAAACTAGAAATTTCAAACGACAGAATTTAAAATTTTTCTTTGAACTAAGTCTAGTAAAACAAATTTGTATGACAGATTTGTGCATTATAATCAGATAAATATAATAGAACTTTAAAAAATGGTAATTTTTTAAAATTTCATTGTGTGGAGCATTTGGCACAACATAATAAAATCCGGATTCAACATTTCATAACTCGGAAATTAAAGGATACATTACACTAAAATTCAAAACCCTCTAATGCTGATATAAGACATTGAAAATAAATTTTCAGCTAACTTGGTTGAAAACTTTAGAAAATCCATTTTCAGTTGTGTATTCCCTTAATTTTCAAGCCCAAGCCCGGCCCTAACCTGGCCCAAGCCTGACGAGCATTTTTCAAATTAGGCCCAAACCCAGCCTGTGGCCTGAGCCCGTGCAGACCTCTACTATGTGTAACCTTATGTGCAGAGCTCGTCCATACCATCATGTGCACCCATATAGGCCCTTAGGTCCTGGCCTGTGTTAATTCCCTAATGGCCATATGCCATTGGGTTAGTATCATAGGCCAGATGTGTTACCACTGACAGAACCCCAGTGTAATCAACCACAAGTCCCCTGAATCTTTGTCTGTCTATTGCACACAGGCATGGCCTAAAGTGGGGAGCCACAAGCAGTTATTTTTGTGGTAGAGGTTTAAAGCTGGGGTGTGCGTGGTGAACAACTTACACATATGGACAAGCAGTGGAGATTAGAGCGTAGCCCTTCTGAAGTACGCTTTGAGATCGGTCATTGGAGGGGTCTAAATGGTGGCACAGACTGTGAAGATTTGGTGTCTTTTATCTTCAATCCCTGGATGGCAGGCTGAAGCCAATGGTTCCAGATGGGGGTCTAGTTGAAAATGCATCTCCGCAAAACCCTGTTATAGACAGTTTTCTAGTTATGACTTTGGTTTGCAATGGAAAAATTATGTAGGACCTTACCCTTTCTACATAAAATGTGAAGTTGACAGCATCTGTGGCCTGCTGAAGAACATGATGTGATGCAACTACCTGATACTATGCTTTTAATTGAGATGACCACTGCAGGCTAGTCCCAAAAGTTATTAAAAGCGAGTTTGTTGGGATCCTGCCCCATCCGAGTGGCCCCACACAAATCATTAAACTTGTGTAGAGGAGTTGTCACCACCTCCAGTCTAGACGGTCTGTTGAATGAGGAAATAGTCACCTGCCTCTCTGATCAATGAGTGTGTCAGGCGTACTGATAAACACGAAAGTAGGATGGCAAAGAGCATCCCCTATGCACAGTGTTTCTCAACTTTAAGGGTACTCAATTGCCTGAATATCTTTTCTGTGGCTACAAGTGTGCTGCTGTTCACCAGGCTGTACCAAGCCCTATGCACTGTTTTCAGTGCCAGAGGTTTGGGCATACTAAGACCTTGTGCATTAATCCTGCTGTTTTTCAACGTTGTGGCCACAAAGACACAGCTTGCGTTCGGGACCCTTGCTGTGTGAACTGTGGAGAGTGTCATCCATCTAGCTCATGATGGTGTCCAAAGTTTATGAATGAGAAGTGTATACAAGAACTATGTGTTAAGGAACATCTCATCTTTCCTGTAGTGCAGCAGTTCTTTAAACAACTTAAACCCGCTAATATTATGGGTTTTTTGTCAGCAGTCTGCCATCCTGGCAAGTACATTTTCAGCCATGCAGACACCAGCTCCCAAGCCCTCGCTAGCCATCCTGTCAACAGACATTATTCCAAGCATACTATTTCAACGAGTAGCTGTATGTCCTCTATAAAGTCCCACTCTTGCTCTGTGAACCGCAGGGGACCTTCAGCTTCCTGAGCATTGGAGGAGTTGCCAGAGAATGGAGATTTTCACATCATTGGTCTGAAGTCAGCCAAGGTAAAAAATAAAATAAATACTACCCACTAATCTCTTTTTTACCATGGAAACACTCCAATAGAGTGTTAATGGATTTGGGGAACGTTCTCCAGACATACATCATATAGTTTCAGAGCGATCGCCCTCAATCATGCCTACAAGAAACCCATTTGCAGCATAGTCATGCCTTGTATCTTCGTGATTTTTCGGAATTTAGGCATGACTCTGCAGCTGGTCGGTGAGTAAGCAGTGGTGTTGCTACTCTGATGGTGCATACTATCTCTGCTGTCAGAATACTGCTTAACACCCCACTGTAAGCTGTAGCATTACATGTTCAACTGCAGGGCCTCTGTTTCTCTCTTTGCAATGTTTGTCTGCCACCGGCCAATGTCATAAAAGACAATGACCTTCAGGCTATTTTGGCACAGATTCCGTCACCGCTCCTCTTCTATGAGACTTGAATGTCAAACACACTATGAAGCTCTGACACTGACGATGCTCATCAGTGCCTTATAGCAGACATTTGCAATGTGTACGACTTACTTTTGTTAAACATTGGTGTCCCTACCACTCAGCCTTAGACGTTTCTTTCTGCGCTAGTAGCACTTCTTGATCGGTTGGTACTTTCGACCTATTTGGCAGTGATCATTACCCTATTAGCATTCACGTATCCGGTCACCATCCTACGCCAACACAACGTCCTCAGTGGATTATTTCAAAGGCTGACTGAGGGAAATTTTGTTCCCTCATTCATCTCGCAGAGGATATTTTTACCACCATTGATGAAATGGAAGAGTATTTTACTTGCTGTAGCCTTCTCACAGTGGATTTCAGCATTCCTCGAAGTTCCTCTACACCACAATATGTTCCTGTGCTTTGGCGGTCTAAGGAATGCTGTTTGGCTATTAAAGCATGCAAGCGTGCTCTGAGTCTTTTCCATTTACACCGTATGGAGGAGAACTTTATAGCTTGTAAATGTTCTCATACTAGGGCATGCTTTGTACTTTGTGGTGCCAAATGCAAGTCCTGGGAAGCCCAGCTATCATCCCTTTCCTGTTGAAGTTCACCGCAAATGGTGCGGAATGCTGTTTGGCGTCTGTATGGCAAGTGTTGCTGGACGATCATTCCTGGTCTTGCCATAAACGGCTGGCATTACACCAGTGAACAGGATATAGCCGACATCCTTGCTGCTGCTTTCCCTGCTGTTAACCACACAGTGAGTTACTATAGAGCATTTGTACCTATCAAGGAATCTGCAGAGTGAATAGTTCTCGATTTTAACAGTAATATCGAAATTACCAGTCAAGATTTAAATGAAATTGATAAATCTTTAAAACAAAATGCACTAAAATTTGCAGGATATGAGTAAAAATCACCCTAAAGGCAATCATAATAATCAGATTATTAAATCATGGAATGAAAAAGACGTAATTTATACTAAAGCTGACATAGGTAATAAAATTGTAATTTTGGGTGTATCCGATTATATTAACAGAGTAGAACTTTTAAAGTGAGGATTACATAAGAATTAATAATGACCCATTAAAATCATGTACTTTAACTTTTAATAAAGTTCTTAATGAACTGAAAATGATACCTAATAAAGGAAAATGTATTTTAAAAGTCAATAAACCAGTTTTACCCAGATTGTATGCACTTCCCAAAATTCACAAACCAGGAAATAAAATAGACCCATTATAAATTGTATAAATTTACCTACTTACAATTTAGCAAAATGCTTAAATAAGAAATTCAGTTCTTTTGATCAATTTGAAAGTTCAAGTATTAAACATTCTTTTGAATTGGTAGAAAAGATGAGCAATATAGTATTGATAAACTTGTTTCTTTTGACATAACTTATTTATTTCCCCTGTCTGTACGACGTGTAACATTCCAATCTCCGTCGCACATGTCCTTCTTGATTGTCCGCGATACGCTCGTGAGCGGCAGTCCGTTGGCCTGGGCCTTACACTGTCGTCAGTTTTAGGCAACGACCCAGTATCTGTAAATACAGTGCTGCGGTTTTGTTCCACAATTGATTTTATGAAGCAAGTGTAAGGTTATTTTATTTCAGAGATTTTAGCCTTTTTGATTGCCGTATTTTTGGGTTTTTTAACATTTTAGTGTTTTTTACTTTGTAGCAATTTTAAGTTTCTGTTTTTAGCATTATAAATGAAACGTTTAATAGTTGTTTAGAGGTTTTTATCTATTTTAACCGTAGATTTTTAGTTTTTAATGGGTGATGTTTTAACACTTGACGGTATGTAATTTTACTTCTGGACTCGGGGCCCTAATGACCAAGTCGTCGACGGGCCCTTAAACCCAACACACTCACTCACTCACTTATTTATTTCCTAGTATTTCTAGAGAAAAACTTTTGATGTTTTTTTTAAAAAATGGTTAAGTTCTTTAGAATTACACAAAGAATAATTAAGGGATGATTTTGTAAAACTTACAAATCTGTGTTTGGATCAAAATTTTTTCACTTTTAAAGGTAATTTCTTTCAGCAAACTTCTGGCTTGGCAATGAGTAGTTCACTTTCGACATTTCTTGCTGATCTTTTTATGAGCTTTTTTGAAATACAAATTACTAAATCATTCCCTTTAATTTTTAAAATATGGTATAGATCTGTGGATAACATTTTTGCTGTTGTCCCTGAGAAACAGATAAATGATGCTTTAAATCTTTTAAATTTATAGATAAAGCCATAAAATTCACTTTGGAAACAGAAAATAATGGATGCCTTTCGGTTCTGGATTTAAAAATTAAAAAACATACTAATTAACTTAATTTTGGCATTTATAGAAAATCTACTCATACTGATAATTATATCAAAAATAAGTTTTAATCCTTTTTCACACAAATTTGCATTTTCAATAGTTTAATTTATAGGTTAATAAATATACCCCTTAATAAGGAAGAATTTAACACAGAATATAAACACATTATCAACACTGCGGTAATTAATGGTTTTGATACAGATTTAAACATTTAAATATCAAAAGGCTGTTATAGAAGTTTCTACCCTCAAGAAAATAAAAGATAATTATATTTTTAAAAAGTTTACTTACCATTCTTGGGCTAATAAAAAATTTACAGCAATTTTTAAAGAATATCAAATAACTTTGATTCCTCAAAATATATTTAATATACAATATTTAGTAAATTTTTCTAAAAAGGATACAATTCCAAATTATAAAAAAAATCTGGCATTTATCAATTTAGCTGTTTGAATTGTGACAGGATTTACATTGATAAAACTAAATGTCATTTGAAAACCAGAATGAAGAAGCATTTTAGAAATGTTAAATATAAATAGATTGATCAATCAGCTGTGACGGATCATTTTTGGTTATTTAATCATGAAATAAATCCAGAGGTTAAATTATTAAAACAATTAAATGAATCTATAGATTTAATAGTTTGGGAAAAGATATTCGTTTTAAAAAAACAGGAACTGCATTATGAATTTTGAAATAACACCAATAGATTGTATTTATAGGTTTTTGTTTTCAGAGGGCGGCAACACTTAGATCTTTTAAGTTGTGCGTCTGTTGCTATGGCAACTGGTTTGAATAAAGCTTTGAAAATGTGGTGAGTGCACCTTGAAACTAGTCAGCAGCATTTGAAGAACTTGCAGCAATTACTAAGATAAATAAAGCTTTTAGTTTCTAATTTGTTATTATTTTAGATTCTGTTGCTTCACTGTTCATAGCTTCAATTCGTCTTTGATCTAACTATCATATCTTCGTTTGGTATTTCAAAATCAATGGTCCTGACAGATCAATGCCAACTACTTCAAAGACATTGGCATCCTTGACATGTGCTTGGGTAAAAGAGCAGAATCAGAAATTAAAAACTTGTACACTAGCATGATAATGAAGGCGATGTTGCTCTAAAGATAATTGCTTCAACTGCTTTATGTTTCTTAGGCAGTAGCAACAGGTATCTGGGGTCATCTCTCATCACGATTTTCATCTTCACTCAAATGAGGGCATCTTCATCCCTACAACATTTATGCCATTGACTGTGTCACTTCATGTGGAAATGAATCTTTGATGATTTTCAGCTCTCCTACCTTGATTTCTGAATACTGTAGGGGACCCACATGAGAATTATTCCTCTTCACTTTATTATCTTTATATTTTATGTCTGTGTGTATGTGACTATAAGGTTCCTAAATGGGTGGATCTTTTTTATGAACTTCTGCGTGTGTGATAAACGTGATTCGAGAATGATGTAGATTCACAATTTGACCCAATGGAATATGTTCTTTTTAATTGATTAATTAATTAATTAATTTGTGTTGTTCACAGAACATATGATGTTTGGATGGTTTAGCTTTACAATTAGATCCGTAAACAGCACTGTGATTGCATTGTAGAATGTCCGTTATTTGGTGCTGCCATGGGATTGTAGGAAATTTTTGTCACAGCTGAGTATTAATATTACATTAGAAGTGCACACTTAGTCAGAACAAGTAATTAAAAGTGTAATTAACAAATATACATTGTGCAAATGTGTAAGGTGCAGTATTGAGGTGAGTGTTCATGATGTATACACGTGCATCCTCTAACTTTTAGCTTAACCTACAAATGTAACCAGTAATTTAGTTGGAACAAAATATTTACAAGAACTCACCTTATTAATTCAGCAATTTCCAAATGAACTCGTATTGGGTGTCAAAATCAGCAGCCTCATGTTTCCAACAAGTTGTTTCATCAGCTGAATGTCTTCCCTTTCGTAGCCATGACTTGACATATGGTTGTGGGTTAATTATATGCACAGGAGGTCCAACACTGCTTATGAAAATAAGTCTGCTTGATCTTGCAACCAGCAGCCTATTTCTCTTTTCGATGTGGATCCCATTCATAGTACTGAAAGCTCTTTCAGTTTCTGCTACTCAGTGGGAATGGTCTGTACAGTCTTGATTAGAGGCATCAGCTCCACTGGAATTTCCTTGGTCTAGACATACTTTCTAAAAGCATTAATGTACCTCCTCTTGTCTGACATGTGGAAAAAGTCAAAAAGGTTGCCAACACTCATCACCATAGCAGATATCCAAAGTAGAAGTGGAGGGCCAATTATTATTTTTGTATAGTACCTTTGAATCACTGATTACTTATGTCTCTGCTGACTAGAGCTGGAACCAAGATGAGATGATGTGGACACATTTTCCATAACCCCGTTATTTAAATTGTTCACAAGACTTCTGAAAAACACCTTTTGTTGATTTTTACAACTTTTTTAGAATCAGGTAATCCTATGTTTCTAAACCTTTTGTTTTATGCTGCTTTAAGAACTGTTCTGTAGTATTCTCCAGAAGCTGAGTTACACATAGATTCAAACACTTTTATAGTGCACTGAGTGCATTTTGAGCCTCTGTCAGACTTGTCTCTCTTTTGTGTAACTCTAATGACAAATCAGCAAACTCAACAAGAGCATCATACATATGAGACAGAATATTGACCAATGGAGGGTCGTTCATGTAAATAATTTTGTAAGAATGTGTAAATTTCTAATTCTTTTAATTTGGGTGTATCAGGGACTTATTTTTCAATATCCAAGATAGCCAATGTTTTCTTGTCACTTCGTGTTCAACCAATGAGAACTGTTGCGCGGATGAATACATAAGAATGGCGGTGTTGCGTCATACCGACGCCAGGAACTAGATTCATTAGCGTCTGTGAGCTCAAGTTGAAAGGATGTGTTTTTTTTGATAGCGCGTGAACATGTAACTTTCACCCAAACCTTTATACAGTGTAGATTCTACCAAACTGTGAAGATTGTTGATTAATTAATATGGTGCTAAAAGTGTAAATTAACGAATAAATATGTTGTGATAAAAGGAACGTTGATTTATGCATTCCATTCTGTTACCTCGACCCTGTAGATAAGAGTCGCGTCTGCTATCAAACTATTACATCATTCAGTAAAAACATTATTCCTGCTGCTATATTCACGCTGATATGTGTTGACTATCTTTTTATAAAAACTGCACCACATAATTGCAATATTTTCTAGAAATTCTACACATGTTAACATGCTTTCTAGACCTTGGAATTTTGCCATTTCTTTGGAGGCTCTCTGGTGGTCATTTTTGGCCTCACTAAAATGTTTTACTGGTGCACTGTAGTTTTCCCAGACAGCTTTTACAGTTCTCTGGCTTGATGCTACCCATCTTATTGTAAATATTTTCCCAATCTTCTTAACTCTTTCTTCCAGTGAAGCAGCACAAATGTTGAGTTCCCTTTGATTTTTGGGAGACATGCTGTATAAAGAATACAATTTGTCAAAAAAAGAATGGAAATGGTTAACACATGTAACTTTATTTATTGTATCAGAAATGGCCAATTCCAAGCAATGGTTTAAAGAGTGCCAGATTACTATATCTGGTAATAACTTTAAAAACTATGCTCCAACTCCATTTTTTCTACCTAACATTTCAGAGGCCCCCCATCACATGCTAGACCAACTAATTGCTCTTCCAGAAAGTTTTCATTCACCCCATAAGAAGAAAGATTCTTCAATATCTCTCAAGTAATAACATCTGCTGTAGTTGATTCAAGTTCTATCAAGTCCCGAAAAAAGGAAACAACTTCAGAATTATCTGAAAGAGCACATTTCAAACATAATGCTGGTGCGGTTTTTATAATTATGCTTCGTTGTGTCTTTGAGCCTTTGAAATCTTTGTGATCTCAGGGCGTGGTAATGGATGGAATGAAAGATCACACGATGTTTCTTCACCACAATGTATTATTTTATTTTATTAACACTTTTTCGATATTTTACATTAAATAATTCCTCTTAGCACCGTTCTAAATGATTTAAATCATTTCACTTTTTTATTTAAAGTGGAACGAAAGCTTGATGAAAGTCTGGTAATGTTCTACGATGTTCACACTACCTAAATATGTCCTTTCACCTTGAATACACACACGCTAATGGGAAGATTATGGCGTCACCTCACGTGACACCACCTTTTTCGTATACATCCGCATATGTGTCCATCAAATAGTTCTTTCTTGTTAGGGAAGCGATCCCTAACCATCCTCCCTTACTTTTATTATGGAACACATATAATTCTAATATTTATACATATATATTAAAATCAAATATGGAAAGATTTATGACGTCTTTGGGCAAACTTAGTTGTTCGTAACAATGAACATTATTAACACGTTTTCGTCATTTAACCATCTCATACCAACATCAAAAAACAAATTACACTTTTAACAAATATTCACATAAACGATTTTCTTTTGGGGTCTTCTAATATTCTGTCTCACATGCCCCTTGTTTTGTTTTTCAAGTTGTCACCTATATTTACAATCTTGAAACACAATACAATACTTCTCCCTATTCCTCTGATACAATCACTTTGTACAATACTTTTTTTTTCTTTACAGTCTTCTTCGCTGTTTGTTTTTGTCTTTTGTTTTGGCATGACACAGTATGTCTTTATAAATTTCACATATTCAGTTACTACACAATACATGTTCAGTTATTATACATCACATATTCAGTTATTGTACAACACATTCAGTTATTATACAACATATCCAGTTATTATACAACATATGTTCAGTTATTATACAACACATATTCAGTTATTATACAACACATATTCCTAAGATTTTACTTTTCACATTGACACAAATATAATTTAAGTGTATCATGGTTTATTGTGTGGCTTTTGACTTATGTTCCTTGTTATGAGGAGAGAAAAACAGGATACAAATTTTGAGCTAATGATTATGATCATATTTATGGCAATATTTTATTCAGTTCTTTGCCTTCTTTGTCTTATAAGCTTATTATGTATAGACAGGTCTTTGAGTCAATTCTTAAACTCTGATGTTACTAATGGTACCATTTTTTAATTGGGTTCTTATTCACTATTGTTTAGTTCGACATTTCTTCAAGCTTAGCATTGGCTATATCCATCTTAATTCATAGGCATTGCTTCTCTGACTATGGTTTTTCTTACTCCACTAATTGTCACCTCTTTATCTCTTATCTCTATAAGAGAAAACTTCTATACTTATAATTATTCTACAATTGTATTATTTTTCTTCTCAATTCACCCTCGACACCTTGTGTCATAAATATTTTATCTTTGTCATCATAATTGATTCCTTTTTATTATTTTGACCCTGACATCCTTATGTCAAAAACACATTATTTTCCGTCGCTATTCACTTCTTTAATGACAATCAGTGTCCTCATCTGTTTTTGTTGACAATGCTCTTGGTGGTCCATATTGTCAATGACTATGTTGATTTTCTTTCTTGTTGTATTTTCCAATCTGAACATAATCTTCTATAAGTAACCCATTAAAAATTATTATTTTCCATCATCTCTACTATTCCTGCCTTACAAGTTTGTTGGCAAAGACTATTTGGTCCTTTCTTTGTATGGTTTTAATTTATTTTTATGATATCTTCCTACCAACTTGCCATTTGTATTGTGTAGCTCATACGTATGGTCACCCAGCTGTTTTGTTATGACCAGTGGTCCAGTGTACAGTAGTTCCATTTTCTCTCTGTGTAGCCATCATGGTGTCGATGTCAATTGTCAATTGCTTAGGTTTGTGTTGTTGGTCATCCAGCCAGTTGGGACGAACTTAGTCGTGGCAATTTCCCTGAGCGTTGGTGGTGGTTGTTTCTGTATTCTGTGCAACATCGGCCCTATTTGGCAAATTTTCCTCCTGTTCCTGTTGTCTTATGTTGCCGGTGTTCCATTGGTTTCTGCCCCTTTGGCGTGAACCCCTATTGTATGGCAGTCTTCGGTTGTTCCAGTATTCCCTACAGAATCGTATGTGGTTCACTTGATGGGTACGGTCTCCTGGTCTCCCACGATCATATGTATATGTTTGATGTCTCGATTCATCCCTTGGTATCGTGTCGTGGTACCACTGTCTCGTGTTCTCCATCCTTTCGCCATGATTGTGTGGTTGTGGGAAATGGTGTGCCCCTCTCCCCCTGTCATGGGTGCTCCTAATATTTCTATCTTCTCCCTCATTCTGGTTGTTCGTAGCCATGCTCCGGTTTAAGATAGGTGAGTTTGGGTGACCGTTCCTATGTCTATGCTCATTAGGCCGACCATTTTGTGTTTCGAAGGCTGTCAGTAATTCTATCATGTCTGCAAAATCTACTGGCCTCGCAACAATTAACCCTGTTCTCACTGTGTCTGGGAAATGTCTTGTTATGCTGGTAATTAACTCTGCTTCCGACAGGTTAGGGTCTAACAGCTTTCCTTTGTTGGCTACTTTCATAAAATAATTGACTAGCGATAACCCTTTAGTTGGATTATATCTACCTGTTGCTAGCTCTACCCTAGTTTGGTTTTGCTTAGCTGGGCCCCAATACCTTGATAGGAATAGATTTCTGAATGACCTATACGATTCATGACCAGCTAGTGTTAACCTAAGCCATTCTAATGCCTTGTTTTTTAAGCTCTTCTTAACTATCATCATCCTAAGCTCATTTGGTATCCTTTTCACTTTAAAATACTCTTCCATCTCTTTAACAAAGAGTTTTGGATCGTCTCCCTTCTCCTCGTCAAATGTAGGTGGTGTGATTTCATGTAGTATGCTGTTGGTGTAGCATTCGTTGTGTCATTGTTTGATTGTGAACCTCTTTCTCTGTATGGTGAGTCAACATTTTGTACATTATTTAAATAACTCTCATCTTGTACATTACTTACATCTAAATCATCTTGCCTTTGTAGTGCTTTCACAACATCATTTACATTAGCCAAACTTTCTTTTCCTTTTTTCATTTCTTCACAAATTGATTTTAAATCATTCTTTATTTCTAAGTGACTTTGTTTCATATCATTTATAGCATCCTGTTGCGACTGCACCACATTAGCCATAGTCTTAATTTTAGGAATTACAATTTGTTCTACAGTTTCATTAAAAATGCGTTTCTTTACTACCTCAATCTCTTTACTTCCTCAGTTATTTCTGCTTTTACATTTGTAATCTTACAGTCTACACTTGCATTACATTCTGTTATTTCATCTCTACATCTACCAATTTCTTCTTCTAATACAATCTTATTTTCTCTCATTTCCGACTCAATTTTTCCCATCCTATCTCCTATGATTTCTATCCTAGCTTCTAAAGCTTCCTTTGTCTCATTTATGTTTTTATGTACTAATTTCAAATTAGTTTCCATTACTTTCATATTTTCTTTACACTCCTGTCTTCCTAATTCTATTTTCTGTTCTAAGTCTTTTCTCACTTCTTCCATTTTCTGACCTATCTCTTCCTTATTCTGTTCTAGTTTCTGGCCTATACTCTGACCTAAACTTTGTTCTATGTCCTGTTTTAATTCTACCTTATTTTGTTCCATTTTCTGACCTAATTCCTTCATATTCTGTTCTAGTCTTTCAAACATGATCATCATTAACCTTTGGTCTTTTCCTATCGCTACCTCTTCTTCACTTACTGTTTCTATCTGATAGCTTGGCCTATCTGCCCCTTCCCCTACTCCTGTTACTAGATCTCTCTCTTTTTGCGACATTTTAGTTTCTTTATTCAGTTCACTTCGGCTTAAAAGTCCTAATATTTTGCCGCTTCGCAGTAACATAAAAATAAAAATAAACTGGATGTAAAAATAAAAATTTTTGGTCCTACTTTTTTTTCGTTGATTTGTCCAGTTACGTGCGTCTCCTGGGCAGTTGGCTTCGCTAGACGATCTCTGGTGTTTTCCCGTGTTGATTATCCGTTCATCGGTGTTCTGATGTATCGTTGATTATCCGTTCATAAGTGTTCTGATGTAGATTTCAAACGATGGTCTAATGGCGTCTTCTTTCTTTTTGGCGCGAAGATATGGCGTCACTTGGTATTTCGCGTAAGTTCATTTCCCGTAATTTCCATTCCATCCAAAATTCGTGTTCCACGTTGGGCAAGCCATTTGGTGCGGTTTTGATAATTATGCTTCGTTGTGTCTTTGAGCCTTTGAAATCTTTGTGATCTCAGGGCGTGGTAACGGATGGAATGAAAGATCACACGATGTTTCTTCACCACAATGTATTATTTTATTTTATTAACACTTTTTCGATATTTTACATTAAATAATTCCTCTTAGCACCGTTCTAAATGATTTAAATCGTTTCACTTTTTTATTTAAAATGGAACGAAAGCTTGATGAAAGTCTGGTAATGTTCTACGATGTTCACACTACCTAAATATGTCCTTTCACCTTGAATACATACACGCTAATGGGAAGATTATGGCGTCACCTCACGTGACACCGCCTTTTTCGTATACATCCGCGTATGCGTCCATCAAATAGTTCTTTCTTGTTAGGGAAGCGATCCCTAACCATCCTCCCTTACTTTTATTATGGAACACATATAATTCTAATATTTATACATATATATTAAAATCAAATATGGAAAGATTTATGACGTCTTTGGGCAAACTTAGTTGTTCGTAACAATGAACATTATTAACACGTTTTCGTCATTTAACCATCTCATACCAACATCAAAAAACAAATTACACTTTTAACAAATATTCACATAAACGATTTTCTTTTGGGGTCTTCTAATATTCTGTCTCAATGCTAAAACAGATTTTACATTAACTGTTGTTGATTCGTCAATCATAATTCTGATTTTCCTCTGATTTTCTGTTATAGATTTTGCTATTTCATTTCTCATTTCCTGTGAAATGTGTTCAATAATATTAGAACAACTAAAATTTGTATGAAGAACTCGTTCCATAACTAAGCCATTTAATTGTTTAAGTTCAACATAAGCCTGTAGGCCTACAAAGGGTCTATTTCTTTTTGAATTGAGTATGCTGTTCGAAATACTCAACCGTCGTTTCTAGGTGTTTGACATTCATAGTGTCCAAGCAACTTTCAAATATCTTTTTATTAGATTCTGATTTTAGTAACAAAGCTTTTTTGTGAGATTCTGAATTTTTGTGCTCAAATATTTTTTTCTGTAGGTTTGTTTGTTGTTGATTAATATTATTTCTGTTGGGATGAACCTTGCATTCTACCCATACTTTCATTAGCTTAAGTCCTGCCCCTTTAGAAATTCCTAATCGTAATTTACTTTCCTCTTTACATATATTGCGGCCTCAGTTTTTATTTTCTGTAAATAACCACTGGTTCTCTGACAAAAGATAATGGTACTGAGACTCATTCCAACAGTTTGGAAAATCTTGTTTTCGGTTGCTGGGTCCTTGAATTTTACAGTCGATGGTAGAAGCTGTAGAGCCATAACCTAGATTCTCCCTTGAATCTGCATCACACGTTTCAGCAACATTTAACTCAGGCTCTGCCGTTATATTCACATCTTTAATGAAACTAATGTTCTCGGAACTCCATTCAGTTTCGTTTTTACTTGAGCCATCACACACCTTTTTAGTACTCTTTGATTCTTCATCTTCATCCCCAGCATGTTTTTTTTTAACCCAGCACTTAAGTAAACTCATGGTCACAACTCACTTTTACAGCCACTGGAAAACTTGAAAGGTACTACGGGACTACTGATGTTCATTAACTGCAGGGAAATTCCATAATACGAGGGTGATTCAAATATAAACGGTAATTTTGTTAAAAATATTTATTGATTAAATATATACACAAGTGATTACATCAACATTTCTCTATATAGCTTCCTTCACACTGTACACATTTTTGCCAATGTTTCGGAAGCTAGAACATTCCTTCTTCAAAAAAGTTTGAAGGCGCGTCGCCAACTGATTGCGCACATGCTCCTCGACGCTGTCGTTGCTTTCAAAATGTTTCCCTCCAAGCGATTCTTTCATGGGTGCAAACAAAAAATAGTCTGGGGGGGACAAGTCTGGACTATAGGGAGGGTGTTCAAGGGTTTCCCAGTGCATGTCTGCCATTGTGTCCATTTTCAAATTGGCGGTGTGAGGCATAGCATTGTCTTGGAGAAGGATGACATCTCTGATGGGCATACGTCTTTTGCTTCAGTAGGCAGCTTTTACAGACCTTAACAGTTGGCAATAGTAAGCTGCAGTCACTGTACGTCAATCATGAAGAAAATCAACCAACTTCTGATGTGATTTCTTCAACAGTGGTGCTCTCGAACGGCACGGATTGTCATCTGAGAGATTTGACCTTGGGTGTCGAGCATGACTTTCGTTTTCCACAAATTCTCGGCCACCCTTAAATTGTCTGGCCCAGGTAAACTCTCGATTCTGTGACAGTGTAGTGTCCCCAAACTGTGCCCTTAAACGAGTTAAAATCTCCGAAGGTTTAACCCCTTCATTGGTTAAAAACTTGATAATAATGCATTGCGCAACAGATGAAGGAACCTCTTGCTCACTCATGGCTGTACTGATGCCAGAACCTAGCGAAGCAGCTAACAAAGCTAGTTCCCCCTCCCTAACACACCAACCTTCAACCCCCCCCACTCTACTGCCCTGCTCTCAACTGCTTCCACCGTGACATGCAACAATTACTGTTTATATTTGAATTACCCTCGTATGTGCTTCACAGCAAGACATTGAGCAAAACATAAAATAAAACTTGGATTCACACAAACATGACAAGTGGAAGAAAGTTGTTGTGCTCACTTCCCGCTCTCCAAATCCAATAGCAGTGTAGCCAACCTTAGAGAACCAAAAACTGCCCAGGAGCATAAAAGTGAACGTATTTTATGAACATAAAACCGTAAGGTTCGATATTAGTCCACTAGAGTACACCCATGACGTTTCAGTGCTATGTATAGATTATAAACGATTTTCTTACTGAATGTAAAAATGTTACATCATTCTAAAGTAGGAAAATATTTTCCGGAACAGCGTTCTGGTCCAACTAAACCATTGAATGTAATATATTAATATTTATTAAAGGAAGGTGTTAAAGTGTAATTAAAACATATACATTGTGCAAATGTGTAAGGTGCAACATAAAGGTGGGTATTTTACATGATTTTTCATAAATTTCAATTATGTATATACGTGCATTATATCACAATCATACAAATTTCATATATTATTATTTATTGAGATAAGATTTTAAAGTGTAATTAAAAATACATGTTGTGCAAATTGCGCTAGATCCTTTGTAGGATGTTTTCTTATACAGTAATAAATCAGGTAAATACAACAAACATGGCCATCTTCCCGCTACATTAACCTACAAATTACACATATTATTATTTATTGAAATAAGATTTTATAGTATAGTTTAAAAATACACATTGTGCAAATTGTTCTAGAGCCTTTGTAGTATGTTTTCTTATACAGTAATATAATCATGTAAATACAACAAACATGGCCATCTTCTCTCTATAGTGTGTGTGCATTGGCGACTTCTAACCCAAAAGAGATGCAAAATTTGTGGTATTAGCGATGTTTTGATTTTTTTTTCTTTCACAGTGACATTTTAGTTTATCCACACAATTGTATAATTTTTGGATATACAACATTTAAACAGGACAACGTTTGTCGAGTCCACTACATTGTGCAAATGTGTAAAGCGCAGTATAGAAATGAGTATTTTACATACTTTTTCATGAATTCCAATGATGCATTCTATAACAGTGAGTTTAACCTACAAATGTAATGTATTAATATTTATTGAAGCAAGGTGTTAAAAGTGTAATTAAAACATACAGTGTGCAAATGTGTAAGGTGCCCTTTGTGACATAAGTTTCCAACATGGAGTCGACAATCTGGCATAATATGTGGTTTAGCTGCTCTTTGGTGCATTCCCAACTAGTTCCACAGAGCTGTTTCCCTGCATTTCATATGTACCAGGCCTTATTTTATGCATTATGCTATGACTGCTTCTGTAAGAGTGTATTTGTCCATTAGTACTTCCTCCTTTGCTCTTGAATTTTTTGTTTATGCTCTACTGTTACATTTATATTACGCTTGCATTGTTGTTTTTTTAACAACTATTAAATATAATTAAATTTATTTGGAGTGGATCAATAATAATTGTAGCACAGCAAAATAAGTTCTTGTATAATATTTTAAATGTGATCTGTTTTTCTCTATATATGAATGACACTTGTCTAAAGGAAGCATTTCCTTTTTCCTATTAACTTTTTGTTGGATCTAAGAAAGGTTTGCAAGAGGGGTTCAGCTGTAATTACGAGGAAGATATATTGTACACACATAAATGCTGCTTTTGCTAAGCCGGTCCCCCTCTCACTTTCCACCTATCCCCCCTACCTCTCTCTTGCCTCACCTAAACTGAGAAAATGTTAACATATTTAGTTATTTCTGTTTGTAAAATACATTGCTGGCTGCAGAGGAGATACATTGCTTCTAATTATTGATGTTTTGCTTGCTACCACAGCTATATCTTGATTTCCAAAACCCATTACAATGTGACCTATGTGTCAGCAGCTGACATTGTCCATGCATTGCCCACACTTGAAAAGGAAAAAAAAAAAGCAGCTCTAGCATATTTTATTCTGTTCTAGGTGCAATGTGTGCTATATGTGATGTAAATGAATACAGAAAGTGTGTGAAGGAATTCAAGGTTCCTTTAGTCAATATGCTGTTTGATACTCTTCATGCTCTGTGTAATCTCTTGCTTGTGAAGCCTGAGAATCTAAAACAAGTATGCACAGGAGATCAGTTGGTAAGTTAACACTTTTCAATACAGTAATATTAGTGTTAATAATGTGCAGACTGATATTTGTGAATAACTGGAAATTATTAATTTTCACTTTCTCTACTGGCAAGTAGGGGAAGTATTGTATTCCACCCAAAAATTCGATGTCGAGATTTCACCGGAAATATATGTTTTGAGACCCCCTGAATCCAAAAAAAGCATTTTTAGAAAAAGGTATGTGTGTGTGTCAGTGTGTCTGTGGACAGCATAACTCAAAAACGAAAAGTCGGTTAAAAACCAAAGTTGGTATGTAAGTTTAATGTCTTTCAAGGATGCGACACGAAGATTTTGAAGAAAATAGCCCCACCCTAAACTACGCTTTAGATGGAAAATTTTGATTTTCTTGAAAATGGCTGTAACAATTTTGATTAAAATGTCATATGTTTGAGATATTTTTATGACAAATGAAATGTATATCTTGAATTTTCTGGCTATAGCCCCTGTAGTCGTATTTACTCTGGATGACTTTGGCATAACTGGTAAACTGTTAGAGATAGGCCAAATCATACTATACAAAAATGTAGATCTTGCTAAAATACACAATTTATGTCCAAATAAATTTTCTTGTAAGGTGAACCATTTCGGAGATATTCCTTGTTATGTGTGTGAGTTTCAGAAAACATAACTTTCGTGAAATGGATCGTCGTTCATTTTTTTATATGTTAAGTGTGCAAAGACAACATTTGACTATCACACAAAGCCTACTGTATTCTAACATTCCCCTTGCACCTACAAGGAAATAAGCAATAAGGTAATTTGTACAAATGTTTATCTTAACTAACACGAAGAAGATATAGGAATAACAGTTTGTAAGAATGGTTAGTACAAGAGTAGAGAAAGTCATGTGAGTGCAACACATCAGATTTTTATTTTCTGTGCTGCTTGCCTAATATAAAGGAAATTGCTTATTGGAGCTCTGAGAAACCTTTCTCACTAATGGTGCACCATACACCAATTATTTCGTCATTAAGGGGTACTTCAAGAACAATATTAGGTTCTGAGTTGTAGGGCCAATTTTATGGGGGTCAACAGTTGACGCCCGTACCTATGTGAACACAATTTTGTCCTTTTTTAGAGAATTAACAGACAAGGAGCATGAGTAGAATCGGAACTGAAAAATTCTCCCTCTCAAACATTGCCTACACAAGGCTTGCGTGTTTAAAAACACCAACAATCTGTTTGTTGGCATAAATAAGTAATAATTAGGGAGCATGATTTTGCCTTTTTTCAACAAGACTCCTCAACAGCTCATACGGCCAATCTTTTGATGAGAACTATTGAAAGTGTGTTTCAGGACAGAATTATTAGTAGACATTTGTGGTTCCTTTGATCCCCCGATCCAACCCCTTGCAGTTTCTGTCTCTGGGGTAACTTAAAACATAGAGTATACAAGACAAACCCACACACTCTGGAAGAATTAAAACAAAATATCCACTAGGAAATCTCCAGTATTTCTCAACATGAAGTGTGGCGAGTGATGGATAGTTTCCTAAAGAGGTGTCAAAAAGTGTGGACAATGATGGTGGCCAGTTTCAGCACCTGCTTTCATAAAGTTACAAGTGAAGCTTTTAAAAGTAGTTTTAAAAATGTTGTATGGTAGTAGCAGACGGCAATGAGCACTGAGGATGCAGACAGGCAAAACACCATGTAGCCAGTTCATATAAACATGTTGTATGGCTCCATCCACACCCTTATTATTAGGAGTCTCTGACATACCATTTCCCAGAGTAAATAATGTAATTTTTTGGTTTCAGACAAATAATTTAAAATCTTGCTAGGTAATTTTTTAATTGCTTTAATTCAAATTATATTATATATTTAAGTATTGTTCCACAAAGTGTGAGTGTAGGGAGTAAATGTCAGTGTATTTTGTAACAAAATTTAATAACAATAAACATTAAGAACTTACAGTCAACAAGTTGCAATCATTATCAGTTGTCTCTAAATAGTCAAAACTTCCATGACTACAGAAGTTAAAGGGTGCTATACAAATAAAACAAACAACAACAAACTTGTTTTTTGTCTGTTTTGTTGTTCTGATTTCTTTTTTAATATTACTGTAAAAGAAACTATAATTAATTTTCTTTTTCTGCAGGCTGGTTTGGATCGCTCAATTCTCTTAAACTTTATTCAACTTAGAAGTGACTACAAGACACAGAAATTAGCAGGATCTTTGAAGGGCCTAGCCACATGAGAAGGATAACAAAAATTATAACTGAGTCACAGTTATCTGAATGATTTGTTACAGCGAGCAACATGCAAAAATGTAGAATGGAAGTGATCTGTATTCATCAGACTGTTAGGGTATGATGATGTTAATGTGTGGTTTAAAAGTGGATTGTGTGTGCTAATCTGTGAGCACTGTTTTTGAGGTAAATTCACACAAGGCACTCAGCATCACTTCCAGATTTATCTATATGTTGAAGCTATTTAAATAGGAAAGCATGTAAATAATTTCCATCAGTTATCATTACTTTAATACTCATTTTTAACACCACTGTTATAATAAATTAAATTGTAGAATTTCTGTTTATAGGAGAAAGTGCCTGACATTAACCTTTTCTGATACATAAACTTTCATATCTAATTTATGTATATTATTAATGTTAAAAGGATATATTAGCTTATATCTTGCATGTTTGGTATATGGAGGACAGAGCAGATAAAAGTAGCCCACTTCCTATTTGAATGTGATTGTGATATTTTGACTGCCTGAAATTGCAAAATTGTACTTTTTTGTATTGAAACGAGCAAACAATGACAGTAATGGGCAATTTTATCCAATCATTTGTGAGTTATCCATTCCTAGTCAATTGTTGTCATTCTTGTGTCAGCATTTCAGTTTATTTCATCAGTTGAATTAAACGTGTCTGCCCACAATCTGCAAAATGACTCCGGTGATATAATAAGGAATGGAAATTGGGAGGAATGAAAGTGAAAAGAGGCTTGATTAAGGAAAACCTCTGAAATGTTGAGGAACAGGTTTCTGGATAGATGAGAACTAATAGACAGGCCAGTACAAGGTTTGGTTAAAAAGTGGCATGCTACGGGATGCTGCAAGGTGCCATTTTCAACATCCATAAATAGTGAGCCCTTTTCTGCACTTTCCTTCTATATTTTTATTTTATTCTGTGTTTACTCTATATTTACACAGCTGCTTTTATCTGCACAGTCAACAAACATACCACATTCACATTCAAATTAGAGGCAGGTTTCTTTTATCTTCACATTGTGTAACATTTAAAACAATGTGATCTTTAAGAGCACTCAGATAGGTACACCTAGGAGTATAATATTGCATTGTGGAGTCATCTGAAAAGACTCATTTCTCAGTTAGAAGCATTTCTCTCTCTTCGGAGAATGCATGTAATAGCTGATCAGTGATGATTACAGATGTTCTATTTCAAAGAAATATATATATGCCTGTATAATAATTGTATAATAAAAAATCTTTCAGAAATCACCTGTCATAATGTATACTAGACGTACACTTTATGTTGAGCCTAGAATCTAGAGCTACAAACAGTCTGAGTCAAAAAGGTGTATGCTTTGCCGAAATAACAATTGGGCATCATTGTTCATACTCCAGTGTTCACACGCATTTCACTGTATCGCGTTATCTATATTACTGCTCTCTTGCGTTATCATACTGGTTTACTTTTGTGTTTTACTTCTATGTTTAACCAGCTCAAGCAGTAGTTTTAAGTACTAAATGCCTGAAGCTAATCTAGTGCTGAAACTGTAAACTCCTGCAAATATTAAAAGAAGCAGAAACGTGGTCTTTTACTTCAGCCATTGACTGACTTGGAAAAAACGATTGCGGAAACTCAACTCATGGCCTTTTATGATATAATTTAAAGTACGACTATGTAAAAGACATGAAAAGTCCTGTTGCTGTCTTCATTATTAAAATCTTTCTGACTTTCATTGGGATTGTGGAACTTCTAGTTACTTCCTGTAGTATTGCTGCTAGTTCCAATTGGTCTCTTGCTCTTGCTTCTGTGCTTGCAGCTTTAACCATTAATGTCTCTCTCGCTGATACTCATAAGATAATATGGATGCATCTCTACATTTAGACCATTTCAGATTTCTGCTCATAAGAAACAGATGGATGACCTGATGTATGAAGTTTATCATTTATGTCCTGGCTATACTTCACACATATATGAACTCAGAATATTCTGAAAAGCCACTGCAAATTTTTTGACAAAAATTTTTGTACAACTCTAATTTTTTCTCCACTTTTTATGTAATTTATGGCAAAAATCTTCCACTTTTAGTTTCAAATGGCACATATCATTTATACTGTCTGTATCAATTAAATGTGAAATATGCTTTAATACTGCAATTTTTTTTGTTTGCAATTATCTTTTCAGGATGCCAACTGTCAAACTGCTGTCTTTTGAATCACAACTTTTCTGAAATAGTGCAAAAATAATATCAAGGTGCAAGTTGTTGCAGAATCTTTGTGGTATATTTTTAACCAAGACATTCAATCATCAATATAAAATGAAAATTGAAACAGCATATTGCAGCATTATATTTGTAGCTTTACATAAACTTAACACTTAACTCCAATCCTCAAGTAGAACATCATTTTGGATTCTAATACAGTAGAATCCCGATAACTCGACATTTCATGTAACTCGACAGCCTCTTTTATTTTATTTGTTTAAAAGTTTTTTTAGTGTTAAACTTGACTAATAATTTCTTTCATCTGCTGTACGGTATGAATAGTGTAGGTAAATTTTAATTAGTGTATGTGTGCAATCTACCGCAACCTCCCTCACAGTAACCAAAGGGCTGACCATGTGTTGACCTTCCGTATCTAGTCAGAACATAACCAACTGCCAGACCATTGCCACGAAACCAAAAGCTTGTCAGTAATAATGTGGATACACAGCACAAACACTTGTTTGGAAGGTTTGAAGGTTTATTGCTTTACCCAGTACAAAGGTATTTTTTAACATGACAATTGCACAGTGGTTTATAATGGAGTTCACTTTTGTATGCAGGGTGGGAGGCGAATAAGTGCAAATATTGGTATCAGCATTTCAGGGTGATGTGATGAACCTGTATTGCCCATTTTTTTCCACTATTTCTGATAGTGACGCTCATGGGGAAAATGTTGTGATGTTTTTAGGATGGCTAGTATTCCCTCTGATAGGCATCTGATTACGTGAGAGGTCACACTGCTGGCCTCGCTCTGCCCGTTGCCTGGCCAACCGTGATTTATTTAAATTTATTTTATTTGCATGAAACACACATTTAACATCAATAGACATCCATTTGTTCTCCGGTTCCTTAAACTACAAACAACTTTACATTGCTCTTACAACGGTGAAGAATTAAATTTAAGCCATAATACAAAAACACTCCAGAAAAAAACAAAAACTACAACAACACAAAAACAGGTGTACAATATCCTGTGCAGTTAAATAACATAAATGGAAGTGCCACTGTGTACGTCATATGATTTTAACTTCTTTACAGCTACAAGTGCTCAAAATGTCTACCATTAGCTCTACATCAAGCTTTCATACATCAACGCCATGATTGTCGCATCCTTTCCCACACATCAGCATCAGCTCTCACAATTGCCACTGCATCCCAGATTTGTTGCCTAAGAGATGCTTCATTATTAATTTCGACTGCGTAAACTAGGTCCTTGAAATGCCCCCAGAAATAAAAGTCCAAAGGCTTCAAATCAGGGGATCTTGGTGGTCAACACATAGGGCCGTATCGACCAATCCATTGATTTGGGAACTTACGATGTAGAAATTGGTGCACTTGTCTACTGATATGGGGAGGTGCACCATCATGCAAGAACCATATTTGTTGAGGTGTATGCAATGGCACCTCCTCTAGAATTTCCGGTAGTTTCGTTTGCAAAAACTGTAGATAATGAACACCTTTTAGCGTTCTAGGAAGTTCCATCGGCCCCAGTAGCTGATTTCTGAGGATCCTGGCCCAAAGATTTACCGCAAGTCTCTGTTGAAAATTCCCACGGCAAATGGTGTGCAGATTCTCTTCCGCCCAGATGTGAACATTGCGAAAATTAAATATGCCATCACAGGTAAATATTGCCTCGCCTGTAACCATTATGTTGCAAGGAAACTACATATTTTCACATTGCTGTAAGAACCAGTTACAAAACTCCGTCCTTCTTGTGTAATCTGCTTCTTGCAGATGTTGGACCCTTTGGTGATGGTATGGATACAGCAGATGTTCATGCAAAGTGTGGCGAGCACTCCAAGAACTTGTACCTACATCCCTTGCCAAGCGCCTTGTACTCACACCAGGCCTCTCTTCTAGAATACGTAAGATTTCATCTTCACGCCATAGTGCTTCAGCACTACGAGTTGGTCCTCTACCTTCATAACGAGGACGAAGAGAACCTGTATCATGGAGTCTTTGATGCACTGCAGTGAACATTCATCTGTTAGCAAGACGATTTGGAAATCGTTGCCGACACAAGTCCCTTGCAGCATTGGCAGATTCTGCAGCAGCGCTGTAAACTAAATGAATGTCTGCTTATTCAGCATACATAAAACCACTCATACTGTATACTTTCTAAAAGACATTCTGCTGCTGAATATCGGCTCTTATTCTTTCGTTGTGAACCACTTGAATGATGGCTGGCATTGTGCGTGATGTAAACACAGGTGTTGTGGTGCGCACGCTCTGTGTAAATACAGAAAGCACACAGTGCAGGGCCGTTCAAAAAACATGGTATCCTTAAATTTTTGAATTATTTGTGACATTGCTATTAGCAAGCAGACAAACCAAAACACATGTGTTATACGCATTGTTTTGTACTATATATAAAATTATTTGCACTTATTCACCTCCCATCCTATATATATATATAAGACAATAGGGGTGTCAGGTTATCTTTCCAACTTCCACAGACTGTGTGTGATTAAGTACAGTGCCATCTCACATTATCAGCGAGGTCTTCTTTATTTCAAGGAAGTAAACAGAGACATTACCCACATCATCAATTTGCATGATGTCACTCGCACACATTCATTTGCCACATGTACAAGATACCCCTGTGTGCGGTAAGCTAAACTTTCAGTAACGTATTTCTGGTTACAGGGCAGCTTCCAAGATTTCAGGCTTATGGTTAGTGTTATAGTAAGTTGTGTTTGTGCCAGTGAAAATGTCGAATGAGAAGAAAAGACAAGTTAACATGACAAGGAAATTAAATTGGATGTGTTAAAGAGACCTAACAAAGGAGAACATATTAATACATAATACATTTTAGAATATGTTATACTTTTGTTTCCTACATTGTGTTAGAGTATGTATTTGTGTAATTTGCAGTGTTATGTTATGGGTTGTGAATAATAAACCCCTTATTCCATAAAACTCAACATTTTGGTAACTCGACAACCTCTCAGTCCACATTAGGTCGAGTTATCGGAATTCCACTGTATTATTTGTTAAAACATGCAACAATATACAAGATATGGTGAACGTGGAAAAGAAAGATCATCCATACTGCAAACTTTTAAATAATCATGTAATCATTGATTATTATCTACTAACACACAAATAAAAGGAGCTCATTATTCAAGGAGGAGCTGATAGATACAGGCTGCTCTCAGAAGTATCAACTTACAAGATGCATAACACCCAGCCATTGTTGTCAAACTACAAATTTTCACTGATTTAAGATGCTCTAATGTAGAATTAAGAACAAACATTTCCTTTACTGAAGTATAACAATGACTTTTTGGTATTTTGGCCACAAAAATTGTGTTTCTATCTTGGTGTGCAATGGTTCTCTGTAATCATGTTACAAGTTTCGGCATAGTTGGCACTGTACCTTCTTCAATATAAAAATTGTGGATTGTATGGTGAACAGCTGCTTTATCAAAGTCATCTAACCCAATAATTCTTTTAGGAAGATTATGCTTTTTTCCTGGAGTTTCAAATGATGTGCCTCCAGGCTTAATGTTTTCTTCCCTCACTAATTAGACTGTCTTGCAAAATATAATTTTTATTTGCAGGTTTGCGATCTGAAAGGTGATTTTGTTAATTTCGATGTACTAAATTGAGTGGTGCTTTCCATTTTTCTCTTTCATGTAAGGTTTTCTCACAAATCACGAAATAATATTTTGAAAACAGTGTTTTTGATGTAAAAAAGGTGTGTTATAAAATAAATACAGGATGCAAAATTTATCAGTAATAAATACGTGCAAAAAGAAGTTGTGAAGTTACTTTTTCCTTAGCTGGAGGGATGGCTACATTGATTTACATTTATGTCATGGTTGAGGAACTTTCCTTTTCAAGCACCAACAGTAGTTCGCTAACATCACAATGCTCCACTGACACTGATCTCCTCTCTGTCTCCATTTCTTGATGAAATCTTTCACCTTGTTCATCACTGAGGATCCCAGATTATCAGGAAAATGGTCTAGATGGGAGAACAAGAAGTAAAGCTTTAAAGTTGTATCAGAGCGAGTAGAAAGAGGAAGTGTGATCACTCCACTGCTCTTCCATATGATTATACAAGAGCTACCTGGCGCCTCCGTCAGGTGGCAGCAAAGGCGTTAGTGTGGCTATTTACAGCACGTTTCGCTGGCCATTGCATTGGAGTCAATTGGAGTATTGCTGTGTAGGTTGCTGTGTTTGTTACAGTGCGATGAATTGTGGTTAATTTTTATGAAACTGTGAATTTATAGAAATAATTGACATGCCTATGTGTTTAGTGCCTGGTTGTAGATCTGGATATAACAAATCTAACGTAAACATTTCTTTACACCTCCAAAATATAAACTACTGTTTTCTAAATGGGAGAGGGCCATACCAAGAAAGGACAAGTGCCTTTCATCTAATATTTACGTGCGTGATTCACATTTTTCAGAAGAACTTTTGATAAAGGTAGACAAGTTTCTAAAGCGCGTCTCACCCTTAAAAGACAGTTGTTGTTGTTTTCTAGTGCCTTGCATCTGGCAATGAAGCCATTAGCATCCTTAAAAGACAGTACACGTTAAATGGAGCGCAGTGTTGCAACATGTACTAGTTGCGAATCTCTCTCCGCGAGCGACTCGAGGTGGCCTGAGTCCTGTACTTAGTCCTTCAATTGCTGCTTGACGAGACGGGCACTTTTAACTTTGGTATCCCTCCACGCCTTTGTTACTGTATGACCTAAATTTACAAATGACTCGTCTGTATAAACAATTGATTTCCCCTGGGCCCTAAACCTTTTACGTCTTTTAGATATTTATGTCGCCATCTGATGATATCGATATCGTCTCTTTCTATTAATATGCACTTATTACCCTTTCTTTCATATTCGAACCCCAAATCAGAGTGGACCTTGAGAAATTTGGTAGGGTCTCATCACTGTTGAACTGTGACAAAATTATATTCAGCGTGGGTGGAATATTTGCAAACAGTAAAGAATGAACAATTCGCCGCACTCCACCTTGCACTATTCAATCATATTGCGTTAACCTAGCGTTTTGTGTAGTCCCGCCCTTTTTGCTTTCATTTTCGATGGCGTTCTTAGAAGTCCTTTCATTACTTCCTTTTTAATCATACACACTACTGCTTCTGAACACCCGATAGCCTTAGCTGTTTCTTTTACTGCCTTAAACGCATTTTACTTCAAAAATAATCTAACAGATTCATAATTATTTGGCGTTCCTTACTTCTTAATTTACCAACATATCGTCCCTTCCTAGCTTCACCCTCCATAACTACAAATATTTACAAAAATATTAAACAAATAATGCAATAACAGCTCACAGTTACACACACGGCTTCTTCCGAACTAATGTTAGTGCTGCTCCTTATACTATCTTCTGTGTCAGGCCTGACGCTGAATAGATGAATACCTTTTGTTTGCCTTACTGGATAAAAGAAAGAGGTTACTGCCTTTTGGTTTATTTTAAAAACTTTCTCCAACCTTCCTCAACATTTGTTCTCGCTGGTTCCCTGATGTAAACTCAATAACAAAAAAGTTTCACACTGCGTAACTTTTGCAGTGCACAGATATAAAATTTTCCGAAAACATTTAATTTAAAAAATTATAACACTTAACTGGGTAAACATAGAGAATTCAAAGTAGGCAGGTAGTAGCACTATAGTTTACTCTACCTAAGAAAAAAATATAGATGCATTCTAGCAGTTAGTTTGTTTGTTAGTGCGTGATGAGTATAGAAACAGCAAATATCGGACTTCTATTGAAAAAAACGTTTTCTGAAGAAATTTGGACCTATAGAAATGTATAATGACTCTGAAAAGGATATAACCTGATAGAGAAAAAAATTCTGCATAGGATAATGTGTTCAAACCTGAAATTTATAACAAATGAATATTTATACCATGCTATTAGGAATGTGGCAACAGAGCGAGGGTAGAAAAGGACGCGGCTAATGGCAACTTGTATGCTCTAGATAGAGACAGAGATGTCCCATTTAACTCCATACTGTCTTCTAAGAGTGAAACGCTATATAGTTAATGGAGAAAATGTAGAGATTGCTTTTTCCTAATCTTCCTAAATACTTATCACACCCAATAAATACATTCCCGTAAGCTACCTTCACAGAGACCATCAAAAAGGGTTGAAAGAGATACCAATTTAGAAGACAGTGGGAATCATGCAGAAGGCTTTCAAAATACGACTGTTAATTTTCCCCTCACAGGGGATACCAGTAGACATTTTAGTAATAAAGTAGGCCTACTTAAGAAGAGGTCAAATCAACAACACCGTAATATAATTAGACTAAAATGCCAAATGAACGTATCCAATGCCAAGATTCAAGTACTTGAAAGGAAAGTAAAGTAAATGGAAGTAGTAGCAATATAGATGAATGCTATGGAACAAAATATCTAAGTAAAAACAAAAAAATGTTGACACAATTTTGAAAATATCAAAGGCAACTAAAAAGAAAGGCATGAAATATTATGAAGAATTTCCTTTAGATAGCCTGCTTTTAAAAATCAAGTCACCCGAAGGGTACATATGTGCATTGTTTAAATCACAATCTTCTTCACTTCCATCAGAATCACATTTAAGAAAGTTAATCAAAGGTCAAAAATGTCTGGAAATGCAGTATCTGAATTTTTAAAGGATAAGAATGAAAACGAACGATATGGAATTTTAATTTTTAACGAAGTAAAGATAAAAGAAGTTCGATTTGATTCTAATTCTTTGAAAGTGGATGGGTTTGTAGATTTGGGGGATTTAATCCCCCGAAAAAAGTTAACTCTTCATTCGCAGGAAACTATATTTTACTTCATTCCTTTAATGCCATTTTGCATTCTAGTGGTAACATTATTGTCTGGAATTTCTGTGAATGGCTGTCAGAATGTGCATGCGTGAATTAGTTATTGTTAAACGACACTATTCTTCTCCTTTGCTACTTTTCCAGCTGAATCTCCTGCTAAACGCTAGTGTTTGTATTACCATTGTACTGCACTAGCAGTTGTACTGCCATCTGTGTGGCGGAACACATGAACTACAGCAGTGATCACACTTCTCCTTCTAAACGCTCTGGTTGTATTACACCCAAGAGCTCATAGCTTTCATAGCATATTTCTAACAGTTTCTTCATATCATGGAATTTCTTTCATTTCCAAGAAAGTTATTGACGACCTCTTTGAAAGCACACCATGCTTGCAGTTCTCTGTCATTCATGATGTCCAAAAATGCACTATCTTTCATTGGCTGTCGTACCCGAGGTCCATCAAATATACTGTTTTTTATCTGCTTCAGACATCACAGAAAATTTACTTTTCAGGTATTTGAAACACGAATCGTTCTTGTCCAATGCTTTCACAAATATGCAAAGGAGGTAATAAAATGTTTTTTTTGGATCAACTAAGCTCTCACGAATTATTTCATTTTTTTCTCTTGGCATTAAACTTCTTGTTCTCACTGTCCAGTGTTTAACCCTGTTTCTGCCGTTCCATTTGCATAAAAAGCATCTAGATTTATATATCCTTGCTGCCCTAGTAAGATACTGGATACCTTTAGATCTCCGCACATTAGCCATTGATGTTCCTTGTAATCTTTTCTAAAATGATTTCAAGATTTTCATGTGATTCTTTTAGAAATGCAGAATGTGCAATTTCTATTGAGAGAAACTTGCTTCTATTGTGCAATAAAACGGCTTTTAGATTTATTTTCGAAGCGTCAATAAGAAATGCCAGTGAGTACTATCATATGTTGATCTTTCCATAGTTGAATTAAACTTGGTACATCACAACAGTAAACAAGTTGGTCTTCCCTTTTAAACAACTTGGTTAATTATTTCTCTATATTCCCACATGGAAAATGTGGTGTCTGGAGCCAGCATATTCTTCCCTTTCAACCTTGATCCAAGTAATTCGCTCTGGTCTTTGGCAAGACCTAAGTCTCTTACTAACTCATTCAACTCTTCTTGATTAAAATACTGTGACTTGTGTTCAGCAGTGTGTGCTGAGAAATCCTCATCTTTACTGGAATTTGCTGTTGACCCAGAGACTGAACTCTCCATATCCTCTAGTTGAGCTGGTGGAATAGGAATAGGGACATCTGCTCCATGGGGCACAGGTCTTATAGTTGAAGCAAGCCATCTGGATATTTAATTTTTGTTTTATTGTATTCTGATACTTTACACATGCAGAAGTAGCAATCATCATAGTGATTGTTTTGTTCATGCCAGATCACAGAAACCTCGAACATCATGGATTTCTATTGCCTATTGTACCACTGCCTTATCCTTTCCTATATTTTTCCATGTAAAGGGTAGTTTGGGGTGGGGGATTTTCTTGAAAATCTTTATATTACATCCTTAGAAAATAGAGGACATTGAAGTTAAATACATGCTAAGTTTGGCACAAACCAATTTTTGGTTTTCAAGTTAATCTTTACACACACGCACGAGTGCACACAGCCACACTTTTCTCTGATTTTTTTTTTATTCAGAGATCCTCAAAATGTACATTTCCTGTGAGATCTCAGTATAAAATTTGTTGTTAGCATGCAATACTTCCTCCACAGGAATACAGCAGTACAGAGTAGGATAAGTGGTAGAGGAAATAAAAATACATAAGAATTTACTCTTACCTCCACTATTAATGGTTCCTTATTATATTGGTGAAGTTTCCTACTGTACTTTTCAAATGGGAAGAGTTCTGATCTGCAGTCAATGAGATACGTTTACATGCATAGTGTTGCAAGCTCATTACTCCACTCTTCATATTTCTTGGCACGCGTCAATCCCCACTTAAGGGGAAAGCAATATGACAACACAGAAGGACTCAATTGGTTCCCGGCCTGGAGACGCTCAAGGTCAAACTCCTTCCCATTTGAAAAGCACAGTAGTTCATTATTGTAAGATGAATTGATTTGCTACAAGTTTCTTCTATTTGTGGAATGTAAATAGCTATTTTTATTATACTCGTAAATACTGAGCTTATTTAATAAAACCAGGTAATTTCCAATATAACTCCAACAGTACTATATAGAGTTGACAAAGTAAAGACATTAACACTAGCATTCCAAGCCCATTAAGTCAGTGATGGAAACAGACATAATTACATAAGTAAAACAAAAGTGTATATATAATTATTTTTGCCACATCCTTGATAACACAGAACAAGAAAAGAGATCAAGGACCATAAGCATCATAGCTCTGTTTGTAAAGGAATGCAAAGTATAATAGTTTGGGATCTCAAAAGAGCTTGTGTCTAGCAATGGCTTAAGAAGTTCGTAGCACAAGTGAGGCAAGATGAACTGTTAGATGTGTGCTGCCTTTACTGAAAATCAAGGTGTATGTGCATGTGTGGCATGCACATATGCATGTGTGCATGCATGCGCTGAAGGTGAAACTAACAGATACTGGAGCGACTTTGCTATTTTATAGAAATGAAGGAATAATTCATCTTAGTAATTATTGTATTATTGGCTGCTTTTGCCCATTTAGCAAGTATTTCCTGATCCCTGCTTCAGAACAATTCAAGTTGATGGCATCTTTCTTTAGCATCTTTACAGCTAAACGAAGCTGGTTTACTAGACACTTAAGGATCAGAAACTGTTCTTTGGTAATAATGATACCTGTTACTGCTGCTGCTTATTAATGCTAGCTAATGACATATCATTGTATGAATTTTGTCTGCAGTAGTACTTTTACATACTAGTAAACTTAACGAGACTGTTGCCTTAAATTACCCATAACCTCTTCAAATAAGTATTTTATTTTGTATATGTATTTTGTTGTATTTAGATTTGAACATAATTTTATGAAGCAGATTTTTATATGACAGCAGATTCTTTTAGATATATACATTGTCAAGAATACATTGTCAGGTGATGTATGCAGACTTACCCAGTAGACATTGAAAATTTTGCCAATTTGTGGTCATCCAGGCCAAATGGTTAAATGCCATCATACTGGGCCAGTAATAAGCATGTTATCTTGGGATCGGAAAACAAGTATTCAACCATTTGTGCCATCCAGGTCACATGATTATAATGTGACGAAAAATATTTCAATCAATAAGAATATGTAAAAATGTGTACATCAAAATATCTTATTTTGTATTTGTGGTAGTGATGTTTACCATCTGACTGAATCTGGTCTGTATAAAAGTTACAGAATCCTGTAAAAACTAGTATAGGTTCAATTTAATGTCCACCAAGCTTGCTGGTTTGTGCCTGAACATTCCAAAGTGGACTGCTTTTGCAGTTGAGTAGATGCATCATAGATTGCTTCCACAGATTGTAAACCTGAATTGTTACAACTGAGGAGATCTATTTTTGCTTTTATGATTTATATAATGCACTCATATTCACATTGTAGTATCAAAAGCTATCTTAAAGACAGATATTTGGGGAAAAATCTAGTTTTTCCAGTATATTTAAACAAAAACAATTTTGTCTGTATGGGAATAACACATTTGGCTCATAATCTAAAAGGCTCGAGCTTGAGTACCCATTGGGGTGAGTTACATGTATAAGATTTCTTTGCGGGTTTCTCCTCACCCTGAGAAGAAAAATGTCAAAATATATTTCCAAGCACCATATTTACCAGGCTCAATCCGTTTCGTAGATTCATTTACCTTCTGTTGCAATTTGTCTGGTTAAAGCACATTAAACATGGTAGTCGTGTAGAACACCACAGGTTTAACAAGCTTATGTCTTAGCAGAATACATTAGCATATTACTAAAGCATTTAATAAGCGTAAATTTTTGGTATGTCCATTTGGAGTGGAGATTTCAGATAAATAAATTATTTTGGCATCTTCATTGTGAACCCAACCTTGATACCTGTATATGTTTGGTACATTGATCTCCAATAACACAGATATTTTATTTTTATATTTGATATTTTATTCTCATTCTTTGACAACACTGTACATTGTTTTTGGACATGTCTGCACAGGAAGTGTTTACAATAGTTTAGACACTATATAGAACAACAGTGGTTTAGGTAAATGCAGCAATCAATTGCAAAGTTTTGTTCAAAATATCAAGCTACAATTAATTTAAAATGCAGATTTGAATACAGACATACATATTTTAACACAGACCAACTGCTTAGAGTGTATAAGCATTCACAGTTCAATCTTTCAATAGATCACATTTTAAATGAATTAAGTGAACAAAGCATGGCCTCAAAATACGGATTTCAGCTGAGCCCTAATCAAAATTATTTGACAGTAATGGGCTTCGCAGATGACATAGTTTTAATAGGTAAAGACAAGGCTTCTGCTTTAAGTCTTACATCTGCGATTCAACAATTTAACCAAATTGGTCTTAACATCAATATAAATAAATGCAAGGGAATAAATATCACCAAAGGGAACCTCTCAGAAGAGAATTTTTACATTTCACTGGAAAATGAAATTCCATGCCTCCAGAAAGGCGATTTTATTCGATACCTGGGTGTCAATTTCAGTGACAAGATTAATTTTGACTCACTCTCCACTTTATATAAACTGAAAACAAATTTGAAACTCCTTATCTCATCTCCACTCTTGCAGGCAGATCAGAAATTCACAATAATTAACACATGAATATGTCCCAGTTTAGTATATCCATTTCAGACGATAAATCCAACCAAGTTTTCCCATAAATTTGTAAATGATGCAGACATAATGGTAAGAGAAGCACAAGGAAATTTTGCAAATGCCTAATCTTCCCAACGATATGATCTATTCAGACACAAAATTCAAGGGATTAGGCCTATTTTGTTCTGCATGGGAAATCTATTTACAGCATATCAATACCTGCAAAATATTAATCAACGCAAATATTCCCTTTCTTAATAAAACAAGGACTCTCCCTCAAGAAATTTCATCCAGTCTCGCTGCATTGAACATTCCAAATTCAAATAAAATTATCAATAAATATGGAAATATAGACACAAAAAGTATGCCAACAATTACGAGAAAGATCATATGAGAACTAGACTAAAAAAGAACTCAAAGGGAAGGACATACTTTTATACAAACAATATACTCCAGGCAACAGATGGCTTCGGAATTATAAAGACCTCACTTGCAGTGAATGGAGAGAAGCCATAAAGATGACAGCGAACATAACAGCAGTCCGTAGTGTACCTGGCAGATCCATAGACAATAACCTCTGTCAGCTCTGCCACAGAGAGATTGGATCTTGTCCTGGCGTCATCACGCTGTGCGTTCTCTAATTGCAGACAACCTGAGAGGGATAGGATACACTGTATTTGAAGAAGTACACAGTCTCTCTGATGAAGGCAGCAACAAAAGAAATGACATAATTGCCTTCAAACCAGGTCACATCATCGACCCAACCATCAGATTTGAGTACGGCGAACATCAGCCAGACGAAGTGAATCAGGAGAAAAAAATGTATCTACGAACCAACCATTGATTATTACAAAACTAATTATCACCTAGAGTCCATCAGTGTAACAGGAGCCCGCCTCGGCAGCGTGATGGTTAGCGTGTCTGCCTCACGTTCAAGAGGTCGTTAGGGTAAGTTATCCGGGTAAGGTTTTTTTTTTCAAGGCTTTCCCTACCCTGAGAAGACGAATGTCGGGTAACTTAAAGCTCCATAGACCTCGGGCTCATTTGAGCATCATTTCACCCATTTCATTTCATTTCATTCATTTGTCCGGTATGACACAATGTTGGAGGACGTTAATTAAAAAAACAAAAGGACTAATGGTTGGAGCAAGAGGGACAATCCTGAGGCTGCTTGCAGAATTCCTGAAGAGCTTTGGCTTATCAAAAGATTTGGCATACAATATTGCTATACTGTCGCTCAAAGGCTCTATAGCTATTGTTAGAAATCACCGTTACGGACCATGATTTTTTTTCTATTTTATTTATTTTTTTATTTTTTATTGTTTTAAGAGATAATTTTGTTATTTAAAAATTTTAGCTTTTGTATTTTATATTCGTTATGTGGTATTAACTATTTTGTCACTTTTGTATAAGTATTCTTTGTCTTTTTGGCAGCCTGTAACTGTGACAGTAAGATGTTAAAATAAAAAATGTATCCTTATGTCCAGGGAATAAGGAAAGCATGGATCACTCAGAACATCATTTATATATAAATACTGTTTCTTCAGGAGCAGCTTTCTCAGATTACTTTTACAGGATGTGGGAACTAAGCATTTTATTTCAGTACCTAATTTGTTGTACAATACACCCAGGTGTGAAATGTTCACTAGGCTCTTGCTAAACCTATGACTATCTAAATGTACCTTGTCAAGATTCATTGTATTATATTATGATAATCAGAGTTCTTAGGGAAGTTGTTCTTGTGGGAAATTTTTTTTTTGGGGGGGGGGGGTGAAATTTAGGATTTCAAGGATATATACTCGAGGAATAGGCAGAATTTCAAGTTCATTGAATACATACTTACGTATCCTGATAGGCACCCTCAAAATTGTTTGTATTTTTTGAATTTTGTGTTGCTTTAGGAGTGGCTTCCCATAGCTGATTAAGGACTCCACATAGCTGAAATGTCTATCTTTAGTACTTGGATGCAGCACATTAGTTAGTCTATGAATGGCATAACATAATTGCTTTAGTTTAGCACCCAGTTGTGATGTATGTGTTTTACACAAGAGTTCATGATCAATCCCAATTCCGAAAATTCTGTTAGTTTTCATTTTTTTTTAAACTAAGGGGGTTTAATTTTTATGCAGTTCCAGATTTATATTTAGCAACTGAGGATAAGTATGCAAATATATTGTTTTTTCTATGTGCTACAAGAGTTTGTTTTCTATTAACCAACAATGCAAACTACTGTTTGCTTTGTTTACTTTTCCCTGCAAGGCTCATTACTGCTGAGAACGATGTTTGTGTTGTCAGCAAACATTATTTATGGGCATTAGGAATGTTCAATGGGAGATCATTATAAAAATAAGGAGCAATAATGGTCCCTAACTAACTTCCAGTATTTCTAACTGGGTTGTTTCTATTTCTATAATCGTTCCTTTTTTTTTACGTAGGATGCAAACTAGTCGGCGGCGCCGTGGCCGAGTGGTTAGACCATTCGCCTCTCACCAAGGCGGCCCGGGTTCGAACCCAGGGACCCGCATGTGCTATTCGTGGTGGACGAAGTGGCATTCTCTGGGTTCTGCAGTTTCGGCCACTCATTCCACCAACTGCTCCTTCATCACCTTTCCAATCATCCATTTCGCCTGCATTTCATATCATCCCCTTCCTCCCTATCATACCTGGTGACCATCTGCTTCCAGGTTTTCATTCTATCCGGTTCACATGTTCCTCTGCTCCCCAACAGGCATCTGATTCTTGGCACTGGCTTGTAAGTCCAGGGGTGCCAGGTAATCAATTGAAGAAGAAGAAAAAGAAGAAGAAAACCAGTCATTTGAATTCCTCTGATTCCCAAATAGCCTAATGTTATTAATAAAATATCGTGGTTTACTATACCTTGTTCCACTCTTAGATGACAGTATGGAGTTAAATGGGATATATCTGTCTCTATCTAGCGCATACGAGTTGCCATTAGCCTCGTCCTTTTCTACCCTCGCGCTGTTGCCAGATTCCTAATAGCATGGTATAAATATTCAGTTGTTATAAATTTCAGGTTTGAACACTCCTACGCAGAATTTTTTTCTCTATCAGGTTATATCCTTTTTAGAGTTATACATTTCTAAAGGCCCTTATTTCTTCAGAAAACGTCTTTTTTTTTTTTTTTTTTTTCCAATAGAAGTCCGATATGTGCTGTTTCTACACTCATCACGCACTAACTGCTAGAATACGTATATATTTTTTTCTTAGCTAGAATAAACCATAGTGCTACTACCTGCCCACTTTGAATTCTCTATGTTTATTCAGTTAAGTGTTATAATTTTTTAAATTAAATGTTTTCGGAAAATTTTATATCTGTGCACTGCAAAAGTTACGTAGTGTGAAACTTTTTTGTTATTGAGTTTACATCAGGGAACCAGCGAGAACAAATGTTGAGGGATGGACAAAGTTTTTAAAATAAACCAAAAGGCCATAACCTCTTTCTTTTATCCAGTAAGGTAAACAAAAGGTATTCATCTATTCAGCGTATTCTCGCGCCAGGCCTGACACAGAAGATAGTATAAGGAGCAGCACTAGCATTAGTTCGAAAGAAGCCGTGTGTATAACTGTGAGCTGTTATTGCGTTATTTGTTTAATATTTTTGTAAATATTTGTAGTTATGGAGGGGAAAGCTAGAAAGAGACGATATGTTGGCAAATTAAGAAGTAAGGAACGCCAAATAATTATGAATGTGTTAGATTATTTTTGAAGTAAAATGCGTGTAAGTAAGGCAGTAAAAGAAACAGCTAAGGCGTGTTCAGAAGCAGTAGTGTGTAGGATTAAAAAGGAAGTAATGAAAGGACCTCTAAGAACGCTATCGAAAAAGAAAGCAAAAAGGGCGGGACTACGCAAAACGCTAGGTTAACGCAATATGATTGAATAGTGCAAAGTGGAGTGCGGTGAATTGTTCATTATTTACAGTTTGCAAATATTCCACCCACACTGAATATAAATTTGTCACGGGTCAACAGTGATGAGACCCTACCAAATTTCTCAAGGGCCACTCTTAGTCGGTTCTTACATGATTTGGGGTTCGAATATGAAAGAAGGAGTAACAAGTGCATATCAGGCGCGGCTCCTGTAGGCAGGGTAGGCATTGCCTACCCTATCGTAATACATCAACAAATAATGTTTAACTATGATTCTGCATTTTATCATTTGAACCGTCATTTTCCCCTAATTGCAGTTCAAGAAGAGTTTTCTCGGTTATAATGACCAGCGCATGGTCAAATCCTTTAATCTCAATTCCGATTCATCAAAACTGCGCTGCGTGTTTGAAACGCGCGGCAGAAATGATACGCATGGAACCTGGGTAGTGGAGAGCCAGCTAGCTTGACCTCTGCCTGCCCGGCCCCATTTCCTCAGTACGAGGCCCTTGAACAGGGATAAGGAAACATTCCGTCTGTATACGCACTCCGAGCATGCGTAGAGTGCGTAGATGCGTCTGCCAGCACTCCGAACACTTGCCTGCCCAAATCCGAATTTATGCGACATTTTCCGAACAGCCATACTCCACGAACGAAGATCTCAGAGATTTGAATCGTGTCGTTATCACTCTGTGTAATACCAGTATGACCGACTTAATTAGTGAACTATTATAAATTCCGCTTTCGCAGCGCACTGACAATGAAAAGAGGAGTGTTTTAGCTATTTAACACAAAGCTGCAGTCAGACAATTTTTCAATTTCTTAATTCATTTTAGTCATGGGCGTCGCGAAACGGGGGCAAGGGGGGCCACGGCCCACCCTTGGAAGTTGGTGAACTTAATGTGCAGTCAGTTACTGACTATTAAACTATTATTTTAATTTTGATGTAAAGAACAATTTTTGTTTAGCACAAATTAATACGGTTATCTGCAACAAATACTATACATTTTGACAGTAAAATAATGATTTAATATTATATGATTGCAAATTTCAAACAGGTGCCCCCCCCCCTGGAAAAAAGTCTGCCGACACTCGTGATTTTAGTTTTGGCGGTAATTCGTCCGTAAGTCACACTCATTCACTCTGCTCTTATTAAACAACCAAATAATATATTGTTTGCGTTATCCGCAATGACTTCGCCCCCTATATTTCGGATAAACGGGCTTGTTTATTATTATTATTATTATTATTATTATTATTATTATTATTATTATTGTTGTTGTTGTTGTTGTTGTTGCTGTTGCTGTTGCTGTTACACGTTGCCTACCCTAAAATTTTGACTGCGAGCCGCCACTGGTGCATATTAATAGAAAGAGACGATATCGATATCATCAGATGGCGACATAAATATCTAAAAGACGTAAAAAGGTTTAGTGACCAGGGGAAATCAATTGTTTATACAGACGAGTCATTTGTAAATTTAGGTCATACAGTGACAAAGGCGTACAGGGATACCAAAGTTAAAAATGTCCGTCAAGCAGCAATTGAAGGACTAAGTCCAGGACTCAGGCCACCTCGGAGTCGCGTGCGGAGAAAGATTCGCAACTATAAGTAGTACATGTTGCAACACTGCGCTCCATTTAACGTGTACTGTCATCTAAGGGTGGAATGCGCTTTAGATCAAAAACTTTAGTTAGAACTATGAATAGTCCAAGATAGTGCTTTCTTTAATCTTTAGCATCAAGTACGTACATATTCATTGAAACCAAATATAGCTTCATTAATGGATTTACTTTTCCTTAAAACAAACTGGGAGAAAGAAAATAGCCACTAATTTCTAAGAAGCATATCTATACGTCTATTATACATGTCTTTTCCAAAATGTTTGAAAGTACTGGCAAGAGTGATATGAGTTTATAGTTATCAGTATGTTTATCACGTTTTGGAAGATTGGCGTTACCCTTGCCAGTTTAAATTTATCTGGGAAGGTGCCTGGAGAGATTGCAAATATCTACAAGGGGTGTCGTTATATTTCTTAATAATAAAGCTAGAAATTCCACCAACGCCAAAGGACGATTTATTTTGTAGGCGTTTAATATTTGACATTTTTGCTCAGGCTACCTAGTTTTGCTACTAGAGACTATGGCTGCTAAGGGACTGTACTTGAGTAGAAAAGGTGATGTCTTAATTTATTTGCTATGGTTGTAAAATAATTATTAAACGTTTTAGTTATATGAATTTCTGACGTGGCAGGAGGGAAAAAAAACAGCCAAAGAAACAGTTACACAATTTGGGACGCCGTCCATAAGGAATGGATGTCAGCGCAGCGGATCTTCATGACGTAAGCCGTGAAGTAGAAAGCTGGGGAACAACGCGGATCCTACAGCCACTTATGATGCTTCCTTCCTATTCCAACAGGTGGAGGAAGAGCATATGGATTTCAGAAAGCAGGGCGAAAGTAGGTTGTACAATGCAATATCGTAATGAGTTTCGCAGTAAATGTATGCATCATGCTTCAGGAAACACCACCATTTAAGCCCACAGGGGTACCTACTCCCACTTTTTACTTTCTCTACTAGTAAGTAGAGGAAGTATTATATTCCACCCAAAAATTCGATGTCGAGATTTCAGTGGAAATATATGTTTTGAGACCCCCTGAATAAAAAAAGCATTTTTAGATAAAGGTGTGTGTGTGTGTGCGCGCGCGCGTGCGTGCGTGTGTGCGTGTGTGTGTGCGCGCGCCTGTCTGTGTGTAAATGTCAGTCTGTAGACAGCATAACTCAAAAACGAAAAGTTGGTTAAAAACCAAAGTTGGTATTTAAGTTTAATGTCTTTCAAGGATGCGACACGAAGATTTTGAAGAACATTCCTGCACTCTGAACTACTCTTTACATGGGAAAGTTTTCGAAAATTTTGATTTTCTTGAAAATGACTAACGACTTTGATTAAAATGACATGTTGAAGATATTTTTATGACAAATGAAATGTATATTTTGAATTTTTTGGCTGTAACCCATGTAGTCATGTTTACTCTGGATGATTTTTGAATAACTCGTAAGCCGTAAGAGTAGACAAAATCTTTACTATACAAAAATATAGATCTGGCTAAAACACAATTTAGGTCCAAATATATATATAGATATATATTTTGTAGAGTGAACCATTTCGGAGATATTCCTTGTTATTTGTGTCAGTTTCGAAAAACTTGAACTTTCGTCAAATACAACATCGTTGTTCATTTTTTATATGTTAACCATGCAAAGAGAATGAAATCGCAAAGGTTTAAAAGATTTGACTATTGCTCAAAGTCTACTTTATTCTCATATTCACCGTGCATCTACAAGGAAATAAGCAATAAGATAATTTCTGCAAAAGTTTAGCTCAACTAACACGAAGAACATACAGCCTTTCATGTTCAGATACACATAACAAGGTTCCAAAAGCATAAATTAAACTGGTGAAATCGATTTCTGGATCGAATGCAGTACTTCCGCTAACTGCAGACAAGTGTAATGATAGTAAGTCTGAAGTGTGCACTCACGTGACTTTCTCTATTCACTCATGTACAAACTATTCTTAAAAACCTGTATTCTTCCATCTACGTCATGCTAATCCAGATAAACGTTTGTAGAAGTCCTTTTATTTCACATTTCCTTAAAGGTACAATTGGAATGGGGGGATATAGTAAGATTAAGCGATAATCAAATCTTAAGAGCTGGTCGATATGTGAGGGCTTGACATTCCGTTCTCTTAGAATGGCCAGGATAAAAGACGAATAACGACTTCCTGTTTGAGAAAAGTATAAGTATCTGAAAATTCAAACCAGAAACAAAGAATACCTTGAAAATAGTTATATCAAAATGATGATGAAGATTATGGCGGTGGTGGTGATGATGATGATAATATTAATAATAATGATAATATTATTATTAATAATAATAATAATAATAACAATAACAATAATAACAATAATAATAATAATAATAATAATAATAATAATAATAATAATAATAATAATAATAATAATAATAATAATAATAATAATAATAATAATAATAATAATAATAATAATAATAATAATAATAATAATAATAATAATAATAATAATAATAATAATAATAATAATAATAATCTACATCTACATTTTTTGTGTAGTAAGATTTTATCTAACTCGTACGGTTTATCAGTTGTGCAAAAGTCCTGTAGAATGAAGAGACCTTCTGAGGTTATTGCCAGAAAATGTAAGGCATACCATTCATTTGTCGTGAAAATAAATCAAAATACAGTATTTTAATAAAATTTGATTGAGAAAATAAACATTTTCGAAACTTTTTCCATTTAAAGTTTTGGATAGGGGAATTTTCTTGAAAATCATGTCGTATCCTTGAAACGTGCTGACCTTGATACCAATAATAATATTTAACCGACTTTTCGTTTTTTTTAGTTATATGGATCTCTCTCTCTCTCTCTCTCTCTCTCTCTCTCTCACACACACACACACACACACACACACACACACACACTCTCTCTCTCTCTCTCTCTCTCTCTCTCTCACATACACACACACATTTTTCTGAATATTATGTTTATTTTCTAGATTCAGAGTCCGGAAACATGTGTTTCTGGTGAAATCTGGATATCGAATTTTTATGTGGAGTGCAATACTTCCCCTACTTGCTACACATAGTAGAGAAAATAAAAATGGAATCGTTAAATATGATTAGCAAAGTCACAATTTATGGAACTGCATGGTGTTAAGTCTCAGCGCATACGCCTGGACCGAGTGTCAAGCCATCAGCACTGAACGGAACATCCCCGGATGCACACGGTCAAGTAATTAAGAACTATGGCTTTAGTGATTGATTAGTAAGAAAGCATAAAGGGCATAAACAGTATCAAAAGTGAGGTACGTGGTAGTCTGAAGATTAGAAGGGTAGCTAAAGAAAGTTTTAACAAACATGACCATAAATGAATGGCTTTCGAAATAATAGCTGTTGCTTTGTTATTCGCTATTGACACATTTGGAACAGGACACGTAGTTCCTATTGTTGCAGCCAGTACTCATACGCAGAATCAAAGTACTGCGGGACAAGAAGGATATAAAGTACTTACATTCCGCTACACTTCGGTGTCTCAGTAACTGGAATCTATTTGCCCTTCCAATGGAATTAGAATGAACTTGTAAATATGAGCAATAATACGCTTGAAAATCTAATTCAGCTAGACCTAATGCTTCGTCGCCATTAACGACTTCATGGAAGGTCAAGATTCACGTTCAAATGTTTGGCATCTTTAATGGCATTACACTTTTTTTGAGCGTATAGTTACTTTCGCACAGGTCTAAACTAACGATTTTGTGGCTGTCGGCGCATGACGAACAAAAAATGTTGTTCAATTCGTTGAACTGTGGTGAAATTTTGATTGGACAGGAGTTTTTCAAACCTAATAAAGGAGAGTAGTTGATAAACCAATCATCTACCCCAAACTTTTACATAGGAAGTAAGTCAGAATCTGTGAGTGGTAAGAAAGGGTTTATTCCATCCCACAAACTCTGTGCTTAGAAAAAAGCAAAATGTTATTATTATTTTTTTCTTTTTTCAGAAATTATAGGACATCATATGTTTTGAATAATCTTATTGCATATGAAAGGCATACTATATAAATCTTTTCCTTGCAACAAGGGGAGGACCGCGCCGTAGCCGAGTGGTTAGACCATTCGCTTCTCACCAAAGTGACCTGGGTTCGATCCCAGACAACCGCATGCGGGATTCGTGACGGACGAAGCGGCGCTGGGGCGGGTTTCCTCCGGGTTCTCCGGTTTCTCCCGCCATCTCATTCCACCGGTGCTCCATTTTCATTCTATGTATCACCAGTGTCACCGCCTGCGGTGCCGTGGTAGTAAAAGTGGGCGTTAAACACTACAAAAAAAGGGAGACTATAATCTAAAAGTGAGGACCTTTGGAGATTTTAAATGCAGAATAAATGCCAGTTTTGGTATTGCTCTGCAGCTCCCATGATGAAAACCATTTGATGTAATTAGCGGTTCTTTAAAGCATCAAATTTCGTCAGATGCTAAAACGAGAACGCGTATAATGTTCACAATTGTCAAGGATACGAACTAAGTTACCCAAAGCTTGGCGTTTTGAAATACATATGAGTTTTCTAGCAGCATTTACTTTCTAATCCTGTTATTTATCCACACACATACCGTGCGAGATGGCTCTGTGGTAACGTGTTAGTCTTGAGTTCGATTCACGCGACCTGCCTTCCTGACCCACGGTGTTTTCGGGGGGTTTCCCGGTCACTAGGTGAATGAATATTTGGAAGGATAATTACACATTCTCCGAATTTCCTGTCCTTTCATTTCATTTCCATCCGGCCTTTCAGGACTGTGTGCCGACTGCATTGCGAGGGTGTCACACCTCTCCGTGGGTGGTGAATACGCTCTACAAGTGTGGTTTTCGGTGCCGAGGTGGCGTTGTGGTCGTGTGTTCTGGAGGGGCAGTCAAAATCTGAATGGCACGCCTCGTAGAAATGAACTGTCTGCAAACTTGTAGGGTCCCGCCCTCGGTGGACGTCTACTTGTGGCTCATCGGCCGCCCATTGGTCACTATCATTTCATCCCTTCCGTCCAGGGTCTGACGTACAATATCCGAATCAGAGTGATAGGTGCGGAATACTCTCCGGCATTCAATCAATCTATCGATCCACACACATGGATCAGCAATGAATAAAGGAGAACAGAGGAGGCTATTAGATGTACGCGGTTAAGACAAAAGTTCGTTCTTTGCGCAATGTATTGGTCTTTCCTAGCTTCTGCTGAGCTTAAGTAACCAGCGAGATGGCAGATGTGCTATAGAGCGTTGTTCGTCGCCCGTTTTACAGCTGATATATGTACTTGCATTGACGTTCATAAAAAGTGGCACATTCCCCGAAATCGCAGTAGTGTTTTTCCGTCCGTAAGGCTTGCATCTTACGGTAAACAACCTTTAACTCCAACCAGCTGGTATCAGTTCTCTATGTGTGGAAAACAGTTCAGGGACACAAAACGAATCGATGAACATATGATCGATTTGAAATGAAGAGGTGATTTGGATTTTGCCTCTACGAAAAAGTTTCATTATGGCTGGTATGCAAGGAAACATTAAACCAATTTCCAGCTTCGACATTTGTACGAGAGCTTTCTTCGACATGGACGCGAGTGTAACAGATATTGCCACCATCGAATGGCAGTTAAAAAGGGCGTTAAGAAAATGTAGTCTAGCTTGAAAATATCTATAAAGCCTATGTTCTAATTTTACTCTTCGGCAGTTCGGTTATATTTTAGGGGAGGTAAGGTACCCTGTCAATCCACCGAGCGAGATGGTTCCGCGGTAACGTGTTACGCTCACATTTGGGAGGTCCCGTGTTCGGTTTTCGTCGAGCCGGCCACTCTGATCATGGATTTCTCGTGGTTTCCCCGGGTCGGTAAGTAAATGCTGGGGTGGTTCCTGTCCATCATTTCCTATCATCCGTTTCAGGGCTGTAGGACCAGGCGATGACATTCGGTGTGTTGTGGCTGAACAGCAGATACGCGCTTTGGAAAGGTTTCTCCTTGGCGTTGGTTAGATTGCTGACGGACCCGCTTTTTCGGCATGTCCCTGGGCTTGAGGACTCCCCGGGATCGGAATTCGTGGACAGGGCGGGTCTGTGTCCAAGTGCGTTCTATCTGGAACTGTTAGGGACCCCGTCCATGTTTGTGCACATCGTCGCCCAGAGCTGGTTGCCTTTGGGTTTTCGCCTCATCACTCCTGCCGAGGAATCATGTCAAAAGCAAAAAAGACCACTGACCTACTTGCGATACTCTGCCCCAGTTTCGGGGGCCTTTCCGTGATTTGTACTCCATTCCTACTCCTATCCTGCATCCAGCGGCTAGAATTATGCACGATACCAGAGCGGAGCTGGATTTGTTAGTATCTACCAACATAAACAGCTACTATCCATTATGGGCCACGTTTTAAGCACATCAGTATAAATATACGTGTACAAGAGGCCATTGTCACATTCATGTTACACATCGAGCTCCAACTTTTTAGGGAAACTAGATTGAAAATAAAAATACCCGTGTCTCGGCTTCCTCTCTCATATGCCCAAATTAGATAAGAAAAGTTATTTAACATTAGAATGATTCACTAATAATATTTAATTCCTTGCATACATCACTGTTTAAATAGTTCTGAACAAGAGGATCTACAAAAATGCGCAATTTTTATCTCTTTAGCTTTTTCCGCCTTTTTGGAGGCACGCGTCACCTGGGAAAAATGAAATGTAGTCGCGGCCGATTTTCTTTTCGCTACATGCAATATTTGTTTTAGGTTAACTTATTTCGATCTTGCTTGCAGATGAATGTACGAGTAGCCTCGCTGCGGGGCAAGTTTATTAACCTGTCACAGGTAGCTGGTCGTTAAGCGAAGACAGACCTAAGTCAGCCTTACCCTCAACACTATTCTCACCTGTCACCCTTCAAAATCCCACATCCTGTCATAAAAGTGGTTAAGCCCTAAAAAGGGCAGGTAGACGAATGACACACCTCGGGCTGTTCTCAGCCTGCCAACAGAAGCGCGTAAGTCAGCCGTTATAGCTCCAAGCTTCATAGTTTTACCTGGCATATAGGAACCATATGGGGGAAAAGCCGAGATGGGGTTATTTTTGTTTTCGATGTATTTTTACTAAAAGAAATCGCAGCTCAATCTGCGACATCAATGTGACAATGGCCCGTTGTTAGAGGAAGGTTCTATACTCAGTGGAAAAGCGGTTTAAAGGCCTAAAGATATTTGAAATGAAAATCTAACCCAAACACAGTTTCCTGTTTGAGAGCTGTACCAGTTTTGCAGACGTTTTTGTAAGCGTTTGCTAATAGTTTACCTACCCTGCTACCGACTCCGAAATTTCACTGGTGCGGATCAGCTATAATATGGCTCCAGTATGAGACTCAGATGCAAAATGTGGATCCATACTATTAGTGAAATTACATAGAGACCCGCTTCCAAAAATGCTTTCGTTCAGATATAGCAAAAGTTAAACTAAGATTTAAATTCTGCAGTGAATTACAACTGCTACATTGGATTTAGCAAACAGTCCAGCTGTTCCATTTGTTCAGTAACGTTCAAGCTCTAACAGAGCCTTAAAACCATGTTAAAAGGCTCTAAGGGTTTCGAGATAATACAGGATTCGTGTAGTGTAAGTATAAACCTAGAATTGACGTTAAAACATGCTTAACTTCAAGGTTCAAAGCATGTAAGTAAATCCGTGGCCTTCATTCAGTGTTGAGAAGTAATAGCACGGATCTGAATCTTACACAGTATATATGGAGGGGGACACCTCGCGCACTCCGACCTCTACATAGATCTATTGCGGCTAACACCCCCACGAGGAAAGGATGAAATGAGGGAACCGCAGGGTGCCATAGGGTCGCAGTCAGAGGGCAACAGAGATGCTGAGAACTCTTTATCCGGCTCCAGGCCCCACCGAGTAGGTACTATCCTGCGGGTCCGGTATCGCACAAGCGTCCCCACCTACGGAGGATAGCATCCGCCTAATGTCTACCTAGCGCCGAAAAAACAGTTACATCCATGCCATCTGTCAGGCACCGCCATACAACACGTGCCTGACTTGTCGCAGTGGGTGTGAGGTATATTACATCCTCTCCACCTTTACTCTCTTTCTCTTTTATTCACACCACAGAATTCAAATTCGCAATTCATATGGGCAGTTGAGCTCTCATGTTTTGCTATCTTTTGGTTTTAAATGACCAATAGCACAGCAACCATTATTTGTCCAGATGCCGTTTCTCTCACTCGCAGACAATAAGCACGGAAAGCAGCTTCCCTTCCTAGAGTAAACCCGAAAGATTTATCTCCTTCAGTTTCGCCATGCTATTCATTTCCACACTTTCATAATTCAAATTTCCCGCAATGAGCTGCAGTTTTCTGCCAGAAACACAAACATAACAAACAGCAATAAACAGTATAACAAAATAACTATTCCAAACTGAAGTATTGATCTTAGTAAATTATGACATGAAGAGTAATTATATGCACGTGTAATCGTTTGATAAAAACAGATGTAATTGTGTTTATAACGTGAGGCGATATTGTTTAGAAGAAGCCTCCTAAAATATTTAAAATGTATGTTTATAGTGGTGGCAGAAAAAGCCCCCTAAAATTGTGAATCATTGTTCTAGTTGGCAATGATGTAGATAGTCAATTTTTCCTTGTTCATGTGTTTTTTCTGGATTGGCGTCGCGTCGGTTACACTAAGTCCGGGTAAAAACTGTAATATTACGGCATATACGCCATAATATACGAATATTCGTGTGTATTAGTGTGAAGGAATTACCCTTCACACAAGAAATATATTAATTTACGACGCGGGTCACAATATAAAGAACTTATCGAACGTAGAATAGTGCGTGGTCCGTGGCATCGATGGGTGAACCCCGTAGATAGGAAAGGACGCCAATCCATCATACCTAAACGTGTATTCTTGTGTGATAGTAAAAATAAACTAATTCAACCAATTAAAAGTGAACTTCTAATTAATAACCGCGTGTCGATCCGCACCACTCCCTAGATAGGTATATTTAACAGGACTACAGGAAGAAAGAAAGAGTCGTTCATGCTCACCGCTGTGTTAGCCCGGCAAGGAAGGATTGACGCCCCCACACCAAACAGCAAATGGTACCCTCAGGTCTCAGTGAGAATAAATAAAATAAACGTTACAAACGTTAACATAACTGTCATTTTAATATAGAAAATTGCTACATTATATTTAGAAACATCAAGTTGGCTAACTGCCTAGCAGGTTGCTTGCAACTTCCGCTAAACAAGAGGGAGGGAAATTATCGTAGCAAGGAAAACAGAGATTTGTATGAGTACCTAGTGCGCTTGCGCGGTAAGAATCGTATCTGTTCGCCTTGTCGATTATGCTGCTTTAATTCTCTGTACTCCTAAATGCAAGCTTTGCACCGCTCCCCGTGACCCCTCACCATAAACCTACCTTCGGCAGTTATAAAATCGGGTTTGTGCTTCTCTACAGCTTGTTTATTGAATGTGCTGCCATTTGGTAAACCGAGCGCGGGAAAATTGAACATCCAAGTTTATATAGAAGAAAGTTTGACATTCGACTTTCTCATATGCATGTCTATAGAGGTAAATACACATTCACTACAGGAAAAAATTAATGAGTGTGCAGTTGTGAGTATGCGATCACCCAGGAACCGCCAGTGCCTGAAATTACGCCTGAAAGATGATAAGGAAATCGTGATGTGAAATTAAGCACCCCAACATTCGCCTAAGTGACAAGGAGAAACCACAGAAAATCCAGGTCAGAGTGCGTGGTCACTGGGGATCGAACCCGGGACTTCCCGAATGGGAAATTAAATTAAATTAGTCGCCGGTGTGCCGGAATTTTGTCCCGCAGGATTTCTTTTACATGCCAGTAAATCTACTGACATGGAGCTGTCGTTTTTAAGCACACTTAAAAACCATCGGCCTGGGCCGGATTTGAACCCGTGACCTTGGGAACAGTAGGCCAGCGTCTAACCAACTGAGCCACCCAGACCGACCCCCCCCCCCCCCCCCCCCTCCGAATGGAAGTAGCACGCGTTGCCGCGGCGCCACCTCGCTCGGTAATCTTACATGGTAGTTTAACCTCCCCGTTTTTAAACCAGTTTTGCCTAGGAATTAGATGTTTTAGAGCCCTGAGAAGTTATGATAGACCTCCCAAACGCCAAGAAGCCTCTCCTTCATCACAAGAGTCCCACATGATTTGAAAAATGGGGAACCTGTGGTAAATGGATAGGGAAATTGTATACTATAATGGTAAAATGAAATATCCACAATTCGGTATTACATTACCCCAGTTCTTATGTCCCCCAAACTCCTGGATCCTCAGCCCCCATTAGAGGCGCCCTGAATTTTAAGGATCGTCCTTGCCCTTAGATGAAATCAAGTCAGGAGTTCCCTGCCGCTTTTATTTCACTTTTATGCACAATACTCTTTTTCAGTCACAAAGCGGATTTACGTGTTTGTGAATTATTCTCCTAACACCATCGTCCTTAATGAATGGATGGGATTGCGTTCCGGCTGCTGAGTAGACAAACGCAACATTTTTGGATGCGGGTGTACAGACACACACGCACGCCAGGTGGGGAGAGAGTGACGTAGTCATCGCTTGCTGCTAGGCAGGTAGAAGACACGGACATCTCAACTACCCCGCGCGCCTTTGAAAGTCGGTCAGTGTGCTGTTGTCAGCTGGAACCAGATTCTACGATGTCAGAGCTTTCTTGAGTTCCCGACGAACGAGGTGAGTGAATGTGCGTGTGCATGACAATGTTGAACGAAGCGATGGCATTTGTGTTGAAACGTGCATCCATACAGTAAGTAGCTACTTCTCTTATCCACAGTATTTTAGAGTTAAGCTTTTTTACGCATAAATTGTGTTATACTGAGTCGAGAAGTTACTCGGGGTTAGGGAGAAGAAGACGAAATCGAATTATATTTTTGGAAGATCGCCGGTAATTGTCCATAATTTTGAATATTGATAGGTGACCATAGCGTCAGAAATTGTTATGTGTGGTATATAATAATTACATTTAACTCTAGAACTAAAAGGTTTCAACTTGTCTTAATAGCTGACAGAGGATTTAGGGCTTCAAACAACCGACAAATTAATAGGTGCTGGTACTGGCATTATTAAGAACGAGTATGTGTACAGAATGTTTAATGGAATAGGATATTAAATAAATGATTCCATTAACGTATTTTTTATCAGTGCTAAGCTATAACTTGTCGGACACATATGTTAGCATTCGTTTTATTTAATTCGTACACTTGCCTTCAAAAATGCCACAAGATTTGCCATGTGTTTACTTTCTCTGCTGTTTAGTAGCGCTGCAAATCTCAAAAAAAAAAAAAAAAAAAAAACCCATTAGGTTTCGAGATTTTATGAGTATTATTATTATTATTATTATTATTATTATTATTATTATTATTATTATTATTATTATTATTATTATTATTATTATTATTATTATTATTATTATTATTATTATTATTATTATTATTATTATTATTGTTGTTGTTATAATAGTTGCTGTCAGTGGGTCGGGAAACATAGGAGCACATAAGGCATAAGAGCAAAGACGGAACAGCGCCCTGCAAATAATCTGAATATTACTGCATGTTTCATTCAAAGAAATACAAGTTCAGTGAAGTAGCTGGCTACCCAATGATTTGCCATTGTTTCGAGACAAGTATATTGCAAGTGTAGCTTTTTATTTTGGTGTGTGTAATGTTTTGGAAGCACGGGAAATTTATTATTTAGAATAAGTACGGTATGTAAACAGAAGTTCTAGAAATAGAACTGGAGCTCTAAATTTAAGAGGTCAGAAGTTTTGTAGATTGTAATTTCTTATTTATGAAAGTATGGAGGCCGATTAGCCAGTGCTATTACATCTTCTTTTATGGTGGTGCCTATTAACCTAAACATTAAATAAAAACATGTGCTTGTTCACATTAACAGTACTTATACACAGTCTTGACAACGATGATTGTAAAGAATGAAATAATGAATATTAGAGATCTTCCTCTGCAGCAAGAATCATAATATGTAGTATATGGTATTTTGATTCCATGTCTGTTCTTTCAAAAGTTATTCTTGAATTTTTCATCTTTGTAAAGCAATGGAAATTCGAATGTAATGTCAACTTTCAAAAAGTTATCTCAATATGTCACACATTTGGCTAGTGGTAAAATAAACGTACATATGTGCGCAAAAAAGTGGGTGATAAACACAAAGTAATAAAATAATAATTAGGTAAATATTAATATGTATCTAAAGATGTCTTCCACAGTTATATTCATCACCCTATATGCCTTTCTCGCAAAATGCTCGCGCTTATAGATTAAAAACATGTGTTACACCCACATGACTTTCTCTATCCAATCGTCAACAAACTATTCTCATATAAGCTTATTCTTGTATGTACTTTAAGTTAAGGTTTACAGTAATGTTTGATTATACATTTTGTTGATATAGGAGGCACACAATAGGCTGAAGCGATAACTAATTCTTTTAAAAGCTGGTCGCTGTGAGTTGGCTTTGAAATTCCATATTTCTTGTATGACCACGGGAAAGAGGTGAATAGCGACATAACACTTGAAAAAAGGTATAAAGAATTTCAAATCAATAACAAAAAAGTAATATTTCGGAAATGGTTCATGCCACACACATTTATTTAGGTAAATGTGTTTTAATGAGATCTACATTTTTGCGTAATAAGTTTTTATCTGTCTGTCATAGTTTACTGTTATGCAGGTCATCACAGGATCTTCACAGATACATTTTATTTTATTTCCCTTTTTTTTTTTTTTGGCAAGTATCTTAAAACATTTGGTATTTTAATCCAGCTTATATATATATATATATACAGAGAGAGAGAGAGTTTGGTACTGCTTACAGTATACCCCTGCATTCATCTCATACCTATACTTTTAATCAAACTTCCCTGAGTTGCTGGATCTCTGGGGCCAATATACTCAAACGGTGTGGTTACCGAACTATTGGCCCTTGATTACTACTTTTCTAACTCTCAAAAACTATTTTTTTTTCCTTTTTCTTTGTCACTACTTTTCCTTGGTCATCTATTTCTAACTAAACCTAAATAGTTTCCTACACCCCTTATAGTTTTTGTATGTTTTTTAGATTTTACACTCATGGTTTTGCCCATAATTTCACTCGGTAGGACATCTTTCCAGATTTCTCTTTGAATACAGATTTCCGGTGAAATCTCAATGCTGAATTTTTTGATGAAATACAATACTTCCTCTTACCTAAGATACATATGGTGGTAGAGAAAGTAAAATTATTTACATTATACAGCGTTGTAAGATGTGTGGTTTCCGAGATAGGACGACACGCAGACCTGTGAGCGATAGCCTGGCACAGCTCGTGGGCAAGGTACATGTTCAGTAATGTGTACATATCTACTTGCAACGTGGAAACACTAGAAGGTAGGATCTCCTCAAACGCTGCATACGAGAGCAAATTGAAGCCATCACTTCGTGGAACTTCAAATTGTTGTTCATTGTTCACGGGCGTCGATAGTCACTTCTATGTACGGAATACACATTCTTAGAACGAGAGAATGTGCCCGTGTGTGTGTGTGTGTGGAGACCGCACAATTTAATAAAAAGTTGTGTGAATAGCCAGCTTAGCATAAAGTCCAACATTTTTTTAAGGACACAACACAAAGCTTTTCACGAAATTTCTCCACCTCACACTACGATTTACACGGAAAAATTGTCGTTACTTTTTATGTTTTCAGGAACGACTTATAGACTTTGAATAAAATATAACATGGACTGCTTCTGTGGTCGAATGGTCAGTGTTCCGGTTTCTAAACCCAGAGATCCCGGATTCAATTCCTGGAGGAATTTTTCTTTAATGAATAGATTTCCCTACTTTCAGCTGAGTCTGGAAGTATACAGGTAGGAGCGAATATGAGTGTGTTTAATATCTTAACTGATTTTAACCCAAAGTTAAAGAACCTACAGTCAACGAGTTATTTCTTAATTCAAAGCCCCCGATATGGCAATAGAAGTTAAAGGAGACTATACAAATGAAACAAATACTAAGCGCGCGCATACTTGAGTGTGTTTGAGATACAGGCATGAAAATAACGTGCATGTCATACATTTTCTGCGTTTAACCTGTGGGATCCTCTTTACTCTGATAGAACTGTGTATAATTTTGCGTAACCGGTAAACCATAAGACAGTAATTTACGCAAAGAAAAATGTAGTTCTCATTGAAATACTCAATTTTTATATTTTTTCCTCAGCGTTAGCCATGTTTTAAATATCCCATGTATATTTACGTTTTCCCGAAATACATCTGACGGAACGTTTGAAAGTTTGCGATTGATTTGTACTTTCTCTACTACGTATAGTAAAGTAGAGGAAGTATTCTATTCCACCCAAAAATTCGATGTCGAGATTTCATCGGAAATAATTATGTTTTGAGGCCCCCTGAATTCAAAAAGAAAGCATTTTTAGAAAGAGGTCCGTATGTGTGTGTGTGTGTGTGTGTGTGTGTGTGTGTGTGTGTGTGTGTGTGTGTGTGTGTGTGTGTGTGTGTGTCTGTCAGTCTTTGATCAGCGTAACTCAAAAACGAAAAGTCGGTTAAAAACCAAAGTTGGTATTTAAGTTTAATGACTTTCAAGGATGCCACACGAAGATTTTGAAGAAAATTTCTCCACCCTAAACTAAAACATTTTTCGAAAAAGTTTATTTTCTTGAAAATGGCTCTAACGATTTTGATTAAAATGCCATATGTTTGAGATATTTTATGGCAAATGAAATGTAGATGTTGAATTTTCTGGCTATAGCCCATGAAATCCTATTTACTCTGGATGATTTTTGCATAACTAGTAAACTGTAAGAGATAGAGCAAATCTTACTGTACAACAAATGTAGATCTTGCTAAAGCACACAGTTCATGTCTGAATAAATTTTTTGTAGAGTGAGCCATTTCGGAGATATTCCTTGTTGTTTGTAAGTTTTGGAGAACTTGTACTTCTGTCAAATGGAACATCGCTATTCATTTGTTTATATGTTAAGCGTGCAAAGAGTACGGAATTTGAAAGCTTTAAAAGATTTGACTATCGCTCAAAGCCTACTGTATTCCCATATCCCCGTTGTACGTGCAAGAAAACAAGAAATAAGATAATTTTTGCAAATGTTTATCTCAACAGGAAGAAGAGAGAAGAATAAGAATTTGTCAGAATGGTTAGTGCAAGAGTAGAGAAAGTCATGTGAGCACAACACGTCAGATTTTTTTCTTTTCTCTCGCTAGAGTTCGTTACCACTTTTAAATTAATTCCCCCATGTTTCTGATGTTAACATTTGAAGATATTTCATCCTGTTGTGTTTAAGTAAGCCATTCTGCTGGATTTGAAATGCTTTCTAGGCAAACTATATAAGGAATAAGCTTTTTATGTGAAATACTGTGATACATAAGGTACCTATATAATATTGTAATGTGGTGCGAAAGTCGTTGTTGTTGTAGTGTTTAACGCCCGCTTTTACTACTACGGCACCGCAGGCGGTGATACTGATGACACATGGAATGAAGATGGAGCACCGGTGGAATGAGATGGCGGGGGAAACCGGAGCACCCGGAGAAAACCCGCCCTGACGCCGCTTCGTCCACCACGATCGAACCCGCGGATCGAACCCGGGCCGCCTAGGTGGTAGGCGAGCGCGCTAACCGCTCGGCCACGGCGCCGCCGGTGCGAAAGTCGTGTGAGTATGCCACAGTGAATTTTTCCTATAAGTGTCGCACCAAAAAAGCAAGAACTCAATCACCCAGGCAATAGAAACGCGCAACACATGTTAAAGTCTTCTAACAATGTCCTCAAAATGAGAGAAGTTTGCTTCTGGTTTTGTTGCAGTATTTTTAGTGGCGTTAAAGATCATTGGGCAAATGGCTGGTTTGCTAGTGAGACATCCTGTGTTATTGCTCGAGATCGAAGGATAACGTTGATACATCGTTTTTGCTTTCTCATCAATCAAATTCTCGGATCCTTAAATCGACCCTCATTAGGGATAAGGTTGAAATTACCCTGCGCACACGCCTGCGGTATTCGACTTACCGTTAAAGTATCTACAACTATGTTTTGTTCTGTTTAATATTTCATTAATTAATTACATTATTCATTGGTATCCAGATCTTGTAACAATGCATTTTTATAACCATTAAAAAGTACTTTACACTATTAAACGCTTATATATTTTAACATGGTAATCTATACGAAATTTATAGACATGGTTTTGAATGAGAATATTAAAAGGGAAATATTAATTTCGGGAGGAATTATTGACAATTGAGGCAGGTGTGTTCCCTGCTTTATTTCAGCAATTGCAATTAATGTCTTATAAAGCATTCAGTTGTAAAATTGCAATCGTACTGCAGCATTTATAAGACGACGGGAAAAGTTACAGTGTTATGCGGAATAAAAATACCTAAAGGAGAAGCTTTATCAGAAATATATTCCATTAGTTTATATAATTTTATATTTCGCACAAGTTACATAAATAATGATGTTCCCGATAAGAAAGAAAAATGAAAAATGGAAATAAGAAGTGAACGTTAAATGGGATTCGAACTAATATTAGACCACCACTGTTGATTTGAACGAACTCGCCCTAGCCAGTTCTGTTATAGCGAACACACGAATTTCGTCTCACTGATTAAGCTTACGTCTGTAAACCTAGCACCCAACACTCGAATCGTTTTTAGTTCTAGTCCACAACTTAACAGAAACACAATGAGAACTAATTTTCTGCAGGTGCACTGAAGCCGAATTTGCAATGTTTGCCCGTTAATGTTAAAAGATTGCTGAAATATTGCTTTACTAAACTGCGAGCTGAGCGATCTCAAAATCTATATTTTCAGGGAAATATCGATATCCAATTTTTGGGTGAAATTTAATACCTACTGCTCTTGTGGTAGAGAAGGCAATGAGTTAAAAACGCTTCATTCCCGACTTACAAAGTGTTATTTTCTTATTTTTAAATTATATTTGAAAACTTCAGTGCCATGAGCGGAACTTTAACTTGGAATACTAGGCTTTCTATGCCGACTTTGTACAGCCGGCTTCAAATGTTTTCCTAGTCACATGCTCCTAACCGCGGGGGGGGGGGGGGGGGGGGGGAACTAGGATGGCCTTTCTATTAGTTATGCCAGGTGATCTCAAAGGCCGACTCGCCAGCCCATACCTGTCTACAAGGGTGAGGGGCGCAATGTGTTGGTGAGTCCAAAGAGAATATCATTTCAACATTTCTCTTACACTTGGCCGTAAGAAAGTAATCTCAATGTAAATAAAATAACATTAACACTATAAATCCAGAATGAACACGCAGCGAGGATAGAAACTAAATATTCGGCATTAGAGGCGTCATATCACTCTATAATGAAATTAAGTTTAAAACGTTTAAATAATTTTAATACACCACTTTTTATAAGTTATTCATGGAGACACACGAATGCACGCTGTAAAATTTGCAAATTGGTTTTATTCAGCGAAAATGAAATCATGTATTTCACCTGAAATTTCACATCGCAGTTTAAAATATTGAATGACTGTCGGAAATAGCAGGCTATAGCCTACGCAGGAATCTGTGAAAGAAAATTCATTAGACAAAAGTTAAACGATAAAGCGACTTTAAAACTCTATCACCTTTAAGATACGTCATCTGGAGTTTGGCGTTTATCGAGTCGTTTTGTGAAGGTAGTCAAGGTAGTCAAAGATTCATAATTCGAGTCCCGGATTTGGCTATAACATTTTCTATCTGATTGAACCTTTTAGTCCAGTCTACAACAGATCAGTGTGGAAAATCAATTATTAAATACAAACATTTGTAAATTAATGGAATTTTATCAGCGTTACCAAAATAATGACATATCGAGGAAAATAACAATGTCAAAATATTCGAAGAAGTAAAGCATTAAATTTCTTTAACTGTGATATTTCATTTGTCATAACCTGTGATAAGTACAACTAAAAGTAATAGAATAGCTGAAGAAATACAGGCATTTTATAGAACATTGTTTTTGTACCGTTGCAAGACTAGATTATAAGGAAGAAATGTGTGATTGAAATCTTAACCACCCCCCCCCCCCCCCCGCCAAAAACGAAAGGTTTCCTCTCACTTTAAAGTCGCTTAAACACTTTACGTAATACCATGACGTGTTTACGTGTATACTCTTTGATCATATTATGCAGTTTATGGCGGATAGACGACTCAGTTCCATAATCTCTTTCTCTACCACCTGCTGGGGCAACTTACTGGTAGATGGCCACAGTTGCGTATTCGCCTTCCTAGGCCATCTAGTTAGATGCTATTGAATTAATCAGTTGGTGGATGTTTGTGATCGCGTGTTTATTTTCCTTGGATCATGTACACACAATCAGTTCGATGCCGGTCGAATACTTTAGCTGGGAGTAGCCTTCTTGTGCCATATATTTTATTTATACTCATTTTGTTCCGTGGGTGTATATTTACTCGTAGACCGTGGTAATAAAGGAAGGGGAGGGGGAGAGGGGAGACTGAACCGTACAAAGATATCCTAACACGTGACTTACCAATAATCGCTATCACCTAAACCATCTTGCTCTGTAAATTAAAAGTTTTGGCATCGCTGAGCGACTGGTTGTAAAGGAGGGGAGAAATATGAATATGAAGACAGAACTTAAGATATTTGGCATAGCAGATAAAACAGAAGCATTCAGACATGTGAAAAGAAGGAAGTAAAACAGATCAAAACTATTTGAGTGAGTAAGCAGGGTTTAAGGGCCCGTCGACAGCTAGGTCATTAGGGCCCGAAAACTATTTGATTCTGCACCGAAAGGAAATAATAAAGAAAGACAATATTTTATTCGTTATAGCTCTCTTTGTCTTATTGTATGAGTGAGCTGAAATTCTATTCCAAGATCAGGAAATTAATATACTAATAGGAAAGAATATATGGATATATTAGAAAACAATCGAAAAAAGTAATACATCAGAGAGAAACTGGGATATTTCTCTTCGAACCCATGTCAAGTATTCAAATCACCAAACAGATCAGAGACTATAGACCAAAATGACTCAGGACGACGTGCAAATGTGAAACCGGTACAGCAATTCCTGGCGGCAGAAGAAGAACAGAAAGGATTAGGGAAGCGGTAGAGATGAGGTGCTGGGGTCGAAATATATCTGGAGACCTAATCCATAAGCGAAGGTGGCTGTGATGATGATGATGATGATGAGGAGGAGGAGGAGGAGGAGGAGGAGGAGGAAGAGGAGGAGGACGACGACGACGACGGCGGCGGCGTTAACAGAGTTGTTGCTGTTGCTGGTAAGCGCGATGTTGAATTTTAACTTTTGCGTTAAAATGCCGTACCATCATAAATTTGCATGAAATATATATCTGCTCCGATTCTAACATGTACGTAGAATAGAAATGTATCGACCGCGAAAGTGTGATTCTCCTCAAGACATTATGAGTACTCGCAGATTAGCGTGTGGAGGTAACAGAAGACTATCGTTAAGCACGTTTCGTGTTGACAATGTTAACAAGTCTGTCGATGCGAATACCTTGTGGGCATGCCTTGCTGTGGAATCATCGCCCACGATTATGCTCCAAGATAGGCATAGGAACACTGAAAAATGTTATAAATCCATGCTTCGTTGTAGTGCACGTGGATAATCTAAGATTAACATGTGATAGCGGGCCGAAGTGACTTCATCTGCTTCCCACAGCTGTGACAGAAAACTGTAAAACAGGAGTTGTACTGGTCTTTTACTACCGTTATAATTTAACTCTGTTGTACGTCATGAGTGGGTACAATTTGTTTCTGTAGTGACTCAGTAAAGGCAACAAGGGTTACTTGGAAACTGTCTGCTCGTGTAGGCAACTGTAAAAACGTAAATTCGACCATCAATATTGCTTATCTAGTTTAATTCAGATTATTTCTGAACAGTTTACCCATCCGCCATTTTAAAAAGTAACACATTCTCTATATTAAAAGTAATTTATCGCTGATTCGTATTAACCCAATTCGTGACAGTGATACTTGCATCTCAGAAACGATCGCCATTTGCGGTGTGATATTGTTGAGACAAAACACTAGTTAGTTTGCTACGGAAGATTACGCATTATGGATTGTGATGATTAGGCCCCGGATTTTGATGATCTAAAGAATATGAAAATGACTTTAAAATGACGACTTTATGACCTTAAAAAGTATTTAATATAACCTAAAAGAGCAAATGACTTAAATATTACCGTCATTTGTTGATCTCTTTGTACATTTCACTTATACGTCATCACTGAATACTGAATTACAATTCGTTACAAACAGCTTTTGTAACTTTACAAAATTAAAGGACTGCCTGTTGTCAACAAATATGAACTTACACATTTAGAGGCTTCTTTCAACAGAAGACACTGCGGGACAAAATTCCGGCACACCGGCGACGCTGATGTGATCCTGGCAATTGACAGCGTCGTTAAACAAAAAATATTTTAATTTTATCTTTGATCGGGGGAATACTTCTTATCTTGCGTGTTGTATCATATCCACTGTTATTGTTGAACACACAAGCTTGTCTTGACTAAATTGTTTCCAATTTAGTCAAGACAAGTTTGCCTGCTTCACCTTCCACACGACTAGATTACTTGCAACCAATTTCAACAATTCTATTTGATTTTCAATTATGCGGAAATATTGTTTTTACTTTCAGCATGGCGAAATGCAAATATCACCTCAACCACTAGCTTCCGCTTTATGAACACTACATTTAGCAGTTCACATGTTGTGATCCTCAAAAGTAGTAGGTAGATTTCACCCCTCCCCATTCCTATAGAAGACACATCTATCTTACAATGGACGTGTACCATTTAGTTGGACGATTACAAATATTTAACCAATAGAGCCACATTCCAATAAATGTCTTAAAATATTTAGATTTTGAGGTCCTGAAACTTGATTCTGCTAATATAAGAATAATGCAATCAAACTCGCGAAAAATTACAAAAAGCTGTATTTGTTCTTTAAAATGACTTAAAATGGTCTATTAACTTAAAAAATCCTATAAAATAAAAAAAGTCTAAAAATGTAGAAAATTTGCCCTTATAAATGGTTTAATTTCACTCAAAATGTGATGAGCCACGTACCTATATGTATATTCCACACAGCACCGCACTGGTATCATCAGAAAAAAGGTACAAAGTCATCGAAATTTGGGCGCCCTCGTGATGACTGATGTCTGGCGCAGTCCCAGGAGAAACATGAGGTGAAGTCAAAAGTTCAAATGGACCACAGCCTAAAGACCCAGAAAATAGTTTACACTCATTTTATAGCATTAATAGCCTAACATATTTAGTTCATATGCATCTATGTAATGCTCGCTCTCCCAGGTTAAAGTATCTTCTCTTGGGTTTCCCACCAGCTTTTGAATTGCTGTAACTTTGAATCCTTGACGTAAAAACCTTGACATTCTCCCTTAGAGTCCATTATCTTCCAACTAAACCATTAAGGGACATGCCACCAGCCAATGGGAAAACCGAATCGGAATGGGAAAGGTATCTAGAGGACTGGCCATTGAAAGAGGATTCAAATATTGGTGTACACCCTGAAACTATATAAAAGGAAAATGTGTTTAAAGCAGTGGTGGCTCGTGACCTAAACTATAGGCGAATCTCTTATCACGTAAAAATCACATGCAACATACCTATTTTTTATATATTAAGTTGATTGTTCTGTCATTTCTGTTGGCGTATTTCTCAGTTACGTCGCCATGAAAAGGCTGCTTCCTCTCTAGGTCATTCAGCAAACTCTTATGGATGGAGATGTTAGTCTTTCCTGGGTCATAGAGCTCCGCAAATAAGTCTTCATGCGTTTGAGAGTAGAAAAGCTTCTCTCAATTGAAACGCTCGTTCACAGCAGTGCTACGACGAGCGAAAAAAGTTTGCACACCTGTTGAAATACGCTACTGCTTTCTTTGACCAACTTCAATGTTTGTGTAATGGAAACGTTGTGCTGGTATTCATTTCCGTAAAAAATCTAAAGCTCCATTTTCAAACGACTTATTTTAAATAAATTTGGATATGTTTTCTGATTAGAGGTGAGAGCATCAATGGGAAAAACGGTTGAATGCTGCAGGACCTCGATGAATCAGCCAGAGCGCAAAACTCAGGTTTTCCAGGGTCTTGAAATCTAATGTGCCAAGATCAAATCCAATATTTCAAAATATAACAATGCTTGCTTCTAGAAAAGTTCATCTAGGGACAGTTTAGCATATTTTCGCCCTGAAAATTCCACCCCCTTAGTTTAGCTATTTCAAAAAAAAAAAAAAAAAAAAAAAAAAAAAAAAAAAAAAAAACATTTCATCAGTTCTTTTTCTTTGAAATATATGATGATTGTCTTCTATTTGCTTCTGACAGAAAACTATGTCAAGAGATTTCCTTAAAGAATATCAAACAGAAGACCGATAAACTGAAAGATCTCATTAAAAACAATGACCAAAAATGCTAATTCAAAATCATTCATGTTACTGAGAAAGCCATTTGAAAGTGGAATTCCGGTCTGGTCAGACTCAAAATCATTTTTTATCTCCTGGAAAACCTTACTGAGATCATTCCAGTTTTCGCCAACCACTTTAAGCAATTTTGAGTATGAACTCCATCCGTTGTTTGTTGCAGTGACCACTCGCCACCCTAAAAGGGTGTCTAGGGCATAGCTTCTCTTGGCAGAGTTATGAAAAAATGAAGGAATTCCGGCAACATCAGCAAAAAGATGTGGCATTGAGAAATTTCATTCAGTGTGCCTTGTAAAACTATACTCAGCCTATGGGCTAAACAATGAACAAAGACTGCCTGAGATGCAAAATCCGTTACCTTTTTTTTTTTTTTTTTTTTCTTCAAACCATTTAAATGTCCACACATGACACTGGTGGCATCGTATCATTGTCCAGTAATTTTTGACTGATTGTCATACGGTCTCAACACTGAATTAACTAAGGCAAATACTGCTTCCGGTGTCCTACGGCAACTGACATAAAAAAGCCCAAAAGGCGTTCTACTAGTTAACCATTGGAGTCTAGTCCGACAGTTATGGAACACGGAGATTTTTGTATGATATCTGTAGTATCATCCATTTGAACTGGAAAAAGCCGCAGCTGGGTATTTCCAACTTGATATAATCATCAATGTACTCTGAAATACAGTCAATAATCTCCTTCTGTACTATTTTCGAATCCCCAGTGAAGACACTTTTCATTTGATTGTAGTGAGTCTGAATCTCTAACGGACTTGTGAAAATTAATAAATACAACAGTTCTTTGAAATTTCCCCTATTAGATGAAGGTAAGCTTTCATCATGATCACGAAAAGCAAGCTCTTCTCTGGCCAAATACATTACTGTATTTCTTACAACCTTAAGACTAATCGGTGTTTGGGATTTCCGCGCGTCTCTGTGGTCCATCTGGCTGCGGCCCTGTGGCACCCTGTAGTTCCCTCACTTCACCCCTGTCTGCTGGAGGGTGTTAGCACAATAGATCTGCGTAGATAGCCGTGCGCGAGGTGTTCCCATCCTTGTATACCCTTTACCCTTTAAAAACTAATTAGTCCAGTCTTACATGTTCATTATACCGAGCAACATACAACCGGTTGTTTTCCTTCAGAGCATCAACAATGGTGTTTTGTTTCTTTTTGAGTTTCTTCAATTGGAGCACGCACTTGAGATGTTCAGGAGAGTCCGAATGTTTATGAAACGACCGATTGATGTTTAAAATGTCACAAAAACCAGCACTGTTCCACACCATCATTTTTACACAAATAAGCTAGGCCATCAAAATATTTTTTCCATATAATAATCACCCTGCAGCCACTCATATTCACTGCATCACTAATCTTTAAATGCTTTTTGTAACATTTTCTACCTTTTTGTTCCACGTTTTGTGCCGATAAATTAAGAATAGGTGTTGGTCTTCTTGTTAATATCACATCCCTTTTATAACAACAATCCACTGCGAAAATGGTGTGTGTAATATGCTACACACTATATCATTTTGCGGATTCATTTCTCCACTAACTTTAACTAAACAAAACACTAAGAAGTTGCAGCGAAGTTAACTTCAGTAAAATAAATAAACACAATAGGCAACTAGAGTACACAACCACTTTACGCGAACAGCATTTTTACACCGATAGACTAGAGTTTACAAAGGGCTGAGGTTCTTAAATCCCTGTACTGAGTAGCTGCACTTTACCCTCGCAGCAGGTCTATTTGGCAACACATGGAACCTCATATTCTGTTTCGTTGTCATGGCAACCGAATATAAACATGCAGCTATGTATCGACTGACACAAATAGCTGCACCTTTTGTCCCGTAAAGTAAGCGCTCTGTTCAAAACTGATGTGCGAGAGAGAAGGCAGTTAGCTGGCAGATTTCACCCTTCCTTTATGCTACCCTCACAGATATATTCCATAATGGTTGTATATTTAAGCGTACAACAAATTAATCACCTATAGTATATTTAATACAACTAAAAGTGGTGAAGTGGAGCTTCATTAGCCGAACCTGAATAGCCACTACTGGTGTAATAAAGCATCTCAAGAAATATTACAAAACGGGGAATGGATAGTGCATTACGGAGTAATCGAGTTGCAAGTGGTTTAGGAGTTTTTTTTTTTTTTTTTTTTTTAATGCTAAGGTATAATAATATTAAGGTGTCTTGGAGAGAAGCAATGAGATATTTTGAAGATGTAGAAACCTGAATACTGAAGTGCTCAATTATATACCTACATATTTTATCTATTTCTATAAGCATCCAAGACTGGGAAACAACAAATACAGACCAAAATGATTACAATAAATAGCCTACATACATAATAAAATGGCGAACATAAACGCTATAAATCGGACCCTAAACCCTTCTCTACCCTTCAGCTCGTAATATTTGAATAAAAGTACACAAAGAACCGGAAGAATATGTTGAGATAAAATGGAGAGATAAACAAAAGAACTGCAGCAAAGGAGATATTAAAATATTTTAAAAGCAAGTGAATAGCAAGACGGAAATGAAGAGGAACAGTTAATAGTAAAAGTGAAAAAGTGAGGTAAGACCTGGAGCCAATTCTCAACAGTGTTTGAACTGAATGGTATTATAAATAATGCAATGTATGTGTAGAATTCCAAATTTTGGGTAATGGAAATAAACTAAACCAGATTAAACTAAACCACTTGTTCGTAAATTACTCAACAAAACCTTTGCAAGCGTCATATCTTGAATTTTCTGGAAATAATCTATCAAAACCTCTTCATTCGGAATTGATTTTTTACCACTTATAAAACGTAAGAGAGACAAAAACATACTGCACAAAAATGTAGATCTCATTAAAGCACATGATTTATTTCACACAATTGTCTTGAGACGAGATATTTTTTATTATTGTTCTGAGTTTGCAAATCCACTGCTGTATTCTAATACTCCCCTTGCACCTACAAGGAAATAAGCAATAAGATAATTTGTAGAAATGTTTATCTCAACTAACACGAAGAAGATATAGAACAAGAGTTTGTAAGAATTGTTAGTACAAGAGTAGAGAAAGTCACGTGAGTGCAACACATCAGGTGTTTTTTCTCGTTGTTATGGAAGGAGCATGGAATAACGATCCGTTTTTAAAAAATCTGACTATCGCTTTAACTACTGCGCCCTTCTTATGCCTACAACGAAATGTGTAAATATGCAACTTCTCGATTAAAGAAGGTAGAAGAATAAGCTTCTGTATTAGAGTGTGTGGAGCAAGGCATATGAAGAGAACACGTCCGACTTTTTTCTGTCTACTTCTTATTAATCATGACAAATATTGGACATAAATATTACTACAATAGTAATAATGTAATGATTGCAAGGAGTAGCGATGAGTTTTGTAGTAGTCCGCCACTGCTATCCCTCTGTATAACAAGGCTTGGAAAGGGGGTGAGATATAATGTATGCAGTACAAACATGCCTTCGTTTCCGCTCTCCAACGTCAGAGTGTAAATTTGGAGACCACTCCTCCAGCATCTTGGATAAGACAGGGTATCTCTTACGTTAGTGCTCAGTATCCACTCCTGCCTCGTTCCAGTAGTAGTGTAAAGACTGTGATGCAGTACAGAATGGTTCATCAGAAGAATGTGGTATCATGTCCAGAGGAGTTTAGAGAGCATGACGGGATATTTCTCTTGTTTCTATAGTTCTCTCTCTCTCTCTCTCTCTCTCTCTCTCTCTCTCTCTGTATCTGTCTCTCTCTGTGTCTGTCTGTCTCTCTCTCTCTCTCTCTCTCTCTCTCTCTCTCTCTCTCTCTCTCTAGGCACACACATGTACAGCCACAAGAAAGGAGCCCGTTGGAGGATAAAGCGATAGTCGAATATTTAAAAAGCAGATCGCTATTCGATGGTATTTGATATCTCATAATATGTGAAATAAAAAACGATGAATTACCACGTCAAAACTTTTTCCTTAAACTTTGTGAAACTTGAACAAGAGCAAAAATTAGCTAATGCTAATTTTTTCTATTAAACATAAAATATACATTTTGATGAAATCAGCATTTTTATTTTGTAATGTTTCCTCTTAAGATTTAGTAGTTATAGAAAATTATAACAAATTAAATCAAACGAATGGAACTTCATAAAACATTTACACAGAATTCGAAATATACATTTCACTCTTCATCGCATACCAAACATATTTTAATAAAAAATCTTTAGAGCCTTTTTTTTTAGAAAGTAAAAGAATAGGTCTTTTTTTTCTTGTAAATATGTGTTTGGATGGCGCAAATTAAATGAAAAGCTTCGCCTTACATACTAGAAATGTATTTATTACTTATCATTGTTACGTTATGCTCACAGATAAATAAACAGCTACGCACACAGATCGAAACATTTTCTAAAAATGCTTCTTCGAGGTTCATGGAAGCGGTGAAATCTCAATATTGAATTTTGTGATAGAGTGCAGTATTTTCTCTACCTATCAATTACATGTAAGCATCAAAGAATATGAAAACGTAGACCGGCCGAAACATGCACAGAGGTCCGTAACATTTGGAACATTTTAAATTATTTATTATCAGCTATGGGCTAGTCCCCGCCGGCGAGCCTGAAGATTCCCTTAATAATCACTAATCTCAAGGGTGGTACGGATACATCAGATTAATTAAATAATTCATTTCACTTTTAAGAATTTTTGAACGTTTTATTGACACTTGTAATTCATTATTTTTCAGCGAATCACTCACAAGGAAAATCCGCGTGTCCCGTCACTAATGGAGTAATTGCTAGGCACAGTCAACAATTATTTTAAAGTGAATTTTTCTGGTAAAACTCACGCGATAGTTCGATCACAATAATTATTACTTGCACTCTTGAAGAATCACAACAAATTCACTGTTCTTTTTCAGTCTATGTTTCATAATCAGTACTTTACATCGAGACGTTAAATTTTAATTCATCTCAATATCTTCTTCATAGCACAAGACAAAAGAAGTCAGCCTATTCTGTCTATATCTTAGCTTGATAATGTCAGGGTGCCTTTCTGCTGCTTCTATGTTCACATTCCATATTATTGCAGAGGGCTTACACGAAATACTGCCTCACAATTCCCAGCTTGATGACCCGGTCATACCAGCGGGCTGTCCAGAGAAGACTAACTTCTTGTGGAACCGGGGAGAACTCGACTTACCTGAGGCGGCTCAGAGAAGGCTGCCATTTGACAGGGACATCTGTCCCACGCCGACTGACACTTCACAGCCCCTAAGTCTACCCGAAAGCTGAAAAGGGGGGGGGGGTGAAATAATAGGAAATTATGGAAAGAAAGTTCGTGGCAGAAGGGAAACCACCCCAACATTCGCCTTGCCAACTATGGAAAATAAAAAAAAAGCTCATAGTCAGAGTGGGCGACCCTAGGAATCGAACTCAGTACCTCCCGAATGAGAGCCTCGCACATTACCGTGGAACCATCTCGCTCGATATTTTGTAACATATGATATCGCTTTATATTTGATTTAGTGACATTTACATTGCATTTTTCAAATAATTGTTAGTACGCAATAAATATAATGAGCACAGACTCGTTAAAGAGGTCTGCAGTTCAACTCCCGTCCGGACCATCCTCTGACTGAGCCTCAGTCTTCATGACTGGCAAATGCCGGCTCGGTAGCTTTGACCTAGAACGTTTTTTTCCAAATATCACTTCATTCCATGTATCATCAGTTACCAACGCCTATGGTGGTGCCGTATGTAGTAAACACGCCGGTAAACAGATATCTAGAATGTTTTTAATTGTTCCATTTGTACCCCACCTTTTATTTCAAAGGTCATATCGGCTGTCTTTCCTTCAGAACATATTGCCCATAGGCAATGGTGTTAAGTCGTATACAGTGGATTTTTGGTCTTTGGATTTTCTGTAGATCACACACACACACACACACACACACGCGCGCGCGCACACACATACACACGTATTAACACTCTCATTCATACTCCCAGACTTTGGGGAGAGCAGAGAATAATCTTGGCTAGAGAAGAATTCCCAGTTCTCAGCCGGGAATCGAACCCGGGACCCCTCGCACAACAGACGAGGGGTCTATCGACTGAGCTACGGAGCCTTATGAATATTGTAACTTGGTCCAGTTTTTTAAACTTGTCACTTCACTCAGTGTCCACTGTCACTTAATAACCTAGTTCAACTTTCACTGAAACTTCGCTTAATAATTCACACTGTTATTTCACAAATGTGAATTAATTCAGTGTTCCCTATCGCTTCATTTCGTAATGGCATACGCACGAAGCAGCTTCTTCTTCCAGACGGTTCACTCGCTAGGGAGTCGATCACAAGACCTCTCGAACCTCTAACAGTTATAGCACCCACTCAAGTCGCCAATTTTCACAAACTCGCTCGGAGAACGGCACTTTGGTCGCAACAGAAACGCACTCACTAACTCGCTCGCTGACTTGCTCACTCACTAACTCACTCACATCCTCACTCACTTCGTAAGACTGTGACTCAACTTGCGAGAGCGCTCGTTGGATAGCCGTTGATAATTTCCACACATTTCCAGAACGTTCAAGATGGCGAAACTTCTACAATATTCTGGCTCCCTGCGATAACGATTCCAATGTTTACGCTGGGGAGCGCGCATCTTATTTCTTTACCGTTCCGACTGCCCGATGCTGATCTAGCGATAACCATGGACCATAGCCGCTGATCATAATATGCTTTATCTCTGCGGCCAACCCCGGTCTGGGGAAGTAAGGAAGCAATACTCGTAAATCTTTTCCATAAACCAGGGAACTGAATGCCGATTCTCAGTGCGATGCGTTCTTCGGTTCTAGATTGTCTTCATTGAGGCCATTGGTGTCCTCGGATGTCACCCCAGCGGATTTCTATATCTGGGAACATATGAAACCGCACATCTAAGAGACATCTATGTTAAATGCTTACGTGGAACCTAGCATGAGGGCGAATGTTTTCATGTTAGAGTATAAAATGCGGATTGCATAAAACTGGAAAATAAAGGTCATTGATTCACCTGGTATTGATTATTTAAAACATCAGTTTATATGTTTCTGAGCCATCTCCTTGTAACGATAAGAATTCAACCCATATCGACCTCGAAAGGGAATACTAATTATCGGGACCATACAATAGTTTCAGGTAATATATTGAGAATTTAGCTTATTGCTGCTGCCAAATAGCATTGAGGAAACCAAGAAAATTTGTTCTCTTCCGTAGTATTTTTATTTCTCCAGTGCCCTCACTACCTATTGGCTTTCCATGTACCGTAAAGTTAAAATGATCAAAAACAGAAAATGACGTCTGTTCCGGCAGGCATGCAATGACAGTGACTACATTTCCGGTTGAGAAGTTCCGGTTTCACCAAATTGCTTTCATAAGAATGTCCGGCATGTAAGTTTTAACTTAATGAGCAGTTGCAGCTGTTTGATTGAAAGTCAAATTGTACGTGTACAGGCGTTAACAAAGCAAGAAGCAAAGACACGGGAACAGGAAGCTCTAAAAATCACATCCTCTTACATACGAACACTTAGCAAGAAGTATTGTTATTCTTATCTCAGCATTCTGCGTATTTCTTTTTATATACGTATGTAAGTAGGTGCATTTGAGCGAACCAAGGTAATAGAATTCACATTCCTTTGTTTGAATTGCACCTGTTTCCTTTCATTGGCAAGCTAGGCCACACACACACACACGCACACGCACGCACACACACACGCACGCACCACACACACGCACGCACACACACACGCACACGCACGCACACACGCACACACACGCACGCACACACGCACGCACACGCACGCACACACACGCACGCACACACGCACACACACACGCACACACACACGCACACGCACGCACACACGCACACACACACGCACACACACACGCACACACACACACGCACACGCACGCACACACACACGCACGCACACACGCACACACACACGCACACACACGCACACACACACGCACACGCACGCACACACGCACACACACACACGCACACACACGCACACACACACGCACACACACACGCACACACGCACACGCACGCACACACACACGCACGCACACACGCACACACACACGCACACACACGCACACGCACGCACACACGCACACGCACGCACACACACACGCACGCACACACGCACACACACACGCACACACACACGCACACACACACGCACACGCACGCACACACGCACACACACACGCACACACACGCACACACGCACACACACACACACACACACAAAGCGAGCACCTTTGAGTATTTTTTCGTGGGAAACGCCATATCTATTAAATTCATATAGCAACTTCTTGTTGGAGCGAAAGAAGTAGGCGCGAACCGGATAAAAAAAGGAGAAAAAAGTTCTTAGCTAATGCTGGATTTCTGACAATGAAGTCATTAATCCTCGTGCTCTCCAATATTTTTCACTGATGGATGGGGCACTAGAAGTGGCCGGGCATATTTGAAGGTGGTCTCGATCCATTTCCTCTTGCAGATCACATAGAGGACAGAATGGTGAAGAATATATCCCAATTCTGTTTAAAATGTTTAGAATTTCGAATGCATTGCAACAGGAGCGAATCATGGCCCTCCTTCGTTCGTATATATGAGAACGCGAAACTTGTGAGTAATATTATTTATTTAGAGCTTATTTATCACAGTTTAAGTGCTGAACAAAGACATTTTTTCGTCTTTCGCCCCCCTCCCACTACCCGGCGCAGATTGCCACCTGCCTCCCCTGTTAGGTCAGTCACTGCATTGGAACGAGCATTATGATGCTTAAATTTCAATACTAAAACGTAAATATAGGCCTGAAAGCGTAAAATAATTTGTTCTTAAACACTCACCAATGGAAGTTCATGGTATCCAGCACACCGAAGTAGGCTCCTCTGGTCCTGTTTCACCTACAGAAGCAATGTTAATGTCTATGCAATATGCAAATTAATCTCCTCTTTTACTTTTCAATAACCACCCCTTCAAACTACAGGATTGTTCATATTCGGATCTGTAAGTTTGTGAGTACTTAGCCTGTTTTCTTGGTGCCTCACTTATGGCCACTAAGCACTTCACATAAATTTAGCACAAGGAAAACCACTACTGTGTGCACTGTGAAACGTGAAAGACGCACGTTACTACGGCAATATTTACAATAAACTGATTTGGGGTGAGAAGCTACTGAAGGGTTGAAGCTCTTAGTCAGTAGCGATAGTGACTTATTTGTACATCATAGGACTGATAAGGTGATGGGCAGCCCCTTTCATTTCTTAAGGCGTAGAGGCATTACACAGTAGTTTAATCTTATCTTGTGTTTGTCATTAGAGGCTGAGGGAAAGGGACTTCACCGTAATAATGAACATGACTGCACAATTTATTAAGTAGGAAATTTTAATTGCCTTTAAAAAGGATAAAACTAAGTAGGTTTTATTTTAAAAAAAGGAGATTTAGCATTTTTGTAATTAACCGAAAGTAGATAAGTATATGTGCAAAAAATAAGGAGATCTCCTTCCAAAAAAGTAGATCTGGCAACACTGCTCATAGCAAGTTTACGAAAGTGACTACGAAAGACTTAAAACCCAAGCAATCGGGGAACACAGTGCAATGGATTTCGAAAAGGTTTGACTGCAACACATAAGGAAAGATACAAAGTTTCTATTTTAAAAATGTAACAAAACATTTAAAGATATGTTTAAACAAAAAATCTAACTTTGGATGCTGGTGCAACCTCTAAAACGCAGAAAATCCTTTATACTTTCCAAAAGGTTTACGTTATTTAACTAGAGAAATACTTCATTTGTTCAGCTTAGAATGTGAGAGGCATTTGTATGGCATGTATGACTAACATTCGCAAGTAACGGGGTTCGATTCACATCAACCATCCATTATAACAATTTTTGTTTTCCAAGGCCTGCTGTCATTAGTAATATATTTATAACTGTTTGCTTTTTATGAAAACTAACTTCAATATTTTCGATATTCAATCTCAACTTCACTACTATCCTACTCGTAATAATTTTCTTCATTGTTACATCCAATATAAGATTATAAAAATTAAATGCTAGTTTCGTATTAATAATGTAGGTATTATTTAAGTGATTCCCTTGGAATGTTTACTTTATTAGCTTAAATACTTTTAAGTGTGTTAATTGATAATATTTCTATAATATTAAGCAGTGTATAAACAGTAATATATATTTTAATAGCATGTCTTTTGGCTGGTACCCATAATTGCATGTTCGATTTCATGACATGCAAATAAATAAATTTTAAAAGGACAAAAAATAGTGAACTGAAAGAGGGAAGAATTAATATTAATAACCAGAGAATGAAAAATGCAATGCCATAGCCGGAACTCGAACATATCTTCGACTCCTCTTCGTTCGAATTCCGGCTATTGACTTTTTCTAGTCTGATTCATTTTCCATCTTAGTGTGTGCTAAGTGTGTGGCTAGCGTGTAAGAACAATTATTACAATACAACTAGAGCATACTTTTAGAAATACATTTTAACAATTTGAAATATTGTTTAGTTCTGTGAAAATTATTTGCAAGTTATGATGAGCTAAGTATATTACTCCTATGGATGTTCCCTAAGGCAGCACGACAAGTCTGCGGCCATTTCACGAAGGGTTTCTGCGTGTATGTTGAACAAAGTTGAAGATCACGCATTTGCCTTACTGTTCTATCAAGTTGAACTCAGAGGGGTGTACGGGATCAATTCATATCCTTGTAGAATCAGCCTTTTGAAGATTTTTGATTAGAACCACTGCATAGATGTCCTGATATCCGTATCTCAATCAAGAATCACTAAAGACGCATTCAAATGCGTTCTGATAAAGACCTATATTTAATACATCTCGAATTCCTTTTTTTTTTACTATAATTTGTAGCATGCTTTTCCTTTTAATAAAGCCTTCCTCCTTTTGGGGAATCTGTCGATCAATACCTGCCTGCTATTGAAAAGAAGCTAAACTATCCTCAGAAGTATTTTGTAGCATTAGAAGTCGCGAGTTCGTACACTAATCAACTAATCAGTATATATTGTTCTAGAAAGCTTGCTAGGAATGCAACTCGCCTAATTTTTTAATCATCACCCAGTCATCCATGTTATTTATACTGTTACTCTCGTCTCTCTGTCATCTTTCATCAACAATTTTCTCTTTCATCCAGATTCTGTAACAATTCCTCGAAGATATTGCAATCAGACTATTTTGGTCCTTTTACAGCACCGCTGGCTTCTTAGAAAAAGTAAGGCTCTAAATTTTGGGCCTGTGTAATTCCTCACTGTCCGACGAGATGTTGTAGAGCATTGAGCTATATTATTTCCATGTACCTATCTAACATCTTCTGGCTCAGGCGGTAACGTCTGTGGTCTGCATTCGGGAGGTCACGGTACGGGTTCGATCCCCGTGGCTTACCTTCCTGACCCATGGGTTTTTATAGGAGGTTTCCCCGGGTCTCCAGGTGAATGCTGGAAAGGATTTTAATATCCTCCCTCCATTTCGTTACATTAATCATTTAATTTTACCCTTCATCTCAGGTTTCCTTCAGGGCTGGAATCGTCGGCGAGCGTCGCAGCAGCAGCACGGCAGGCTGAACCAATGCGTTCTGGAAATCTTGTCCCCCGGATTGGAAGGCGAGCCTACCGGTTTCCGGGTCCCCCATGGAATGGTATAGGCCCGAGGGCGGGAGGAGATTCGATTTTCGAATTCTGCGTCCCTCTTGGGAGTACGAACCCAAAGAGGTAGGAGAGGAACAGGGCTGAGCCAGCCTCGGCCGGGGTGCTTCTCACTGGTAGAATGTAGGGATCCTGTCCTCTGCTCTGTCGTGGCAACGTTCCGGCCACCCTACGGATCCACTGGCCTCATCCATCCTCCCGGGGGTGCACAAAGGATCGCCTTTCGGTCAATGTGCTAAGTCCCCCGCCGCAAGTTGTCATTGAGTCATTATTGTGTTACTAGGTTGCGACAAAGCTTGTGTAATTCTGAAGGAAGGTCGTGTAGCGCTCTGTATTTGGAATGTAGTGGACATTCAGTTATTATGTAACTATGTGATGCTCTGTCTCATGTTACAGTTTATACATTGCGGAGGTTCACTCTTAGTGAGCAGATATGAATGTGTTAGCCTGGAATGGCCTCTCCTCAGACGGGATATTAGAATTTTGTCTGACCTAGAATTTTTTCTGACTTCTTGAGGTATGTGATGGGATCACGAGTTCTTGATTTTTGTACTATTTCAAACATCTTCGATGTTACTTATAGCAGAACTAAATTTCACTTCTAGACCTGAGTTATTTGTATCATGTAACCGACAAGGCTCGTTAGGGTTAGTAATTAATAATTTATGTATGCTGGCAGCAGCCTAGCGTGATGCAATATTTCGTTCCTTTACGTGAATGGGGGCAACCAGAAGGACTAGTTTACATAATTTCTTTGCCTCAAGATGGTCAGTGCTGCTAACAAGTGGTGTTCTCCAACTGCAAAGGCCCGATTTATTTCTAAATCGGTATGTAGATAGATTTTGGTCGACAGAAATATGGTAAAAGTAATTTCGCTAGCTTTACCGCATTTGTAAGAATAGTTTGTACAGAGTAGAGAAAGTTATGTGCGTGTAACACATCAGATCTTTTCTTTTAGTTTTAATATAATATTTTTGTAAGGATATAATCATACAATATAATAAATCTTAGTGAATATATTAATTACAACATAATATTAAAAATAAATAAAGTAAATTTAACAATATACCTACTTGGAGTAAGACATAGCTACTCGCATCATTGTGAGGCTTATTTCCTTGTTTTGTATGCTTACTACGAGTATTTGACTTGTTGTGAAATCACTTCTTTTCTTTCTTCAGTTAGAAATAAACAAACACTAATAAGAACAAGTGCATTCTGCTACATCTCTGAATGCAGCGACACAAAGGTTTGTTATTTTCTTCCCCCATTTTCTTCCAAATCCCCTTCTGCATTCTTCTTGAACATTCCACCACTGTCATTGTTTACCTTCTGTTTTTGGCAAGGACAATTTGCTAAGTAAAGTGGATTGCTTTAGTTTCTACCTTTTGATAAAACACTAGGAAACGTGATCTTTATAACAAATTTCGAACACAACATCACGCTTTACTGGCGCACTTTTCTTGGCCACAGGCGGTTTCCTTTTTCTTTAGATTTACGGCAGCTCTCCCTTCGTAGGGCTTTTGCGTACAATTGGCTAATTTAGCGAGCAATTAGGATAGTTAAACCGAATTCGTAGAAGGCACTCCATTGGTTGTCAGTGTGTCTTGTATTCACTTCAGTTGGAATGTTTTGGTCGAATACAAAGCTGTTTAATTATTAACCTGAAGAGAAAACTGACATTTTATTATAGGCATTCTCTTGAAGTATGAAGTTTGTCCTATAGCGATATAAAGTCCGCTGGTTCATTATAATTAAAACATTTGTAACACGTTTAAAATAAAAATTAAGTTACATTAACAAAATAAAAATGTTATTGTAAAATGCGTGGGGTGTTCTTTACAATGTTTTTATCATAACTTTACTTTTATAAATAGCTACCAATGAACTATTTATAAATTTGGTGTCAGGCATCCCACGCTTTTTTACAATAAAATTTATTATTTTGTTATAACTTAATTTTCATTTTAAGCGTTTTAACATTTTTTAATTATAAGGAACCAATGGACTTTATAGCGCTATAGAACAAGCTCTTTATAATTCTCTTCCACTTTTAGTTCGGTTTATTATCAAAGCGTGTCTTTTTTAACTATAATTTAGGTTGTTCTCTTTGTGTATGGGTTTCTTAATGTTGAAAGAAATGTTATTCGTTGTATTTTTCATTTGGTGTTTATTTTTTAAATAATGACGTAAACAGCTTTAAACGTTTAGAATTAAAGTAATGTGTTTCTAATTGGCAACAATTTCACATGCTGGGCAATACTGGATGTTTCTTCACAGCGTGTCTGTCTCTAGATATAACGTGGGAACCAATTGGAAATCGAAAACGGCCGAAATGCAGACGTTTAATTTTCGGTGGAACACCTGAAGTAACAAAAGCGGCTTAATACGTTCACGCTTGGATAGAAATGTTGAAGTGAAGTATAAGGAACAGGTGAGCACATACCAAAGTCAGCGAGGTGCGGCGTTCTATTGGTGTCAGTAGGATTTCTCTTGACATCCGGTCGTCACCATTCAAAGCTTAACCTTGCTGTAGCTATTTGAAGAAAGCAAATTCATTGTGCGCTATTTGAATAAGTGAAGCAGGAATAACTGTAGACTTTGTCCTGCCCGAGATTAAACTCCCACGCGTTCATCCCTCTCTCTTGCGGGTGACACGCCCTAATTTTAAATAGATATTATTTTTCCTTCGTAATAAGAACTGTGTTGTATGAATGTAGTTTCCACCGAGTGCTCTCGAGACAAATATTATTTCAAAAGTTCGTCTTTTTCGCTGCCGCTTTGTTCTTTTAAATCTTAAATTTAATATTAATTACATAACTTGAATTTTTATTTTCTCTACTACCCACCTTTAGTGGCTGGAGGATATACTATATTGCTTCCAAAAATTCGATATCAGGATTTCAGCAGAAATATTGTCTTGAGTTCCATTGAACCCATTCTTGAAAAACTATTTTACTTTCTCTACCACATACCTAATAAGTAGAGAATTCCACCTAGGCCAGTGCATAGTGACGCGAGTTTTAAAATTCTATCGATTTGGTTTCTTCTATGTCCCTTATACCTCCAAAATATTTGTATTGAAACTATTTCTTCAAAGGTTATCTAGATTATAAATGAAGTAAAAGGTAGAAATATAAGTTTTCGTAAGAATAGTTTGTAGAAGCTGTATGTGAATGTAAAGGATAATATGTTTTTAAATAACATATCTAAGTGAAACACATGAATGACGCCGTCAACTCCTGTTGTAGCAGTAACTTCATCCCGACTGTATGATGAGTAGGTATCAACTCAGAACGTTGCGTGAGAGAGAGCAAGGGGAGAGAATGCGCACTGTGAACAAACATACATGAGCGGATGACAACTCGGTAACATTGAGAAACTACTCTCCCTACAGCAGAAACAAAATAGTTGATGCTATATTAGGTGCTGGTTATCTTGTGCAGTTGGTAGACATAATATATCCCTATTAGAGGTATTATATCGAAAACCGTTCGTATGTACACCAATGTTCTGGAACCGTTTTCTTATTTTACTTCCCACTTTTCGTGTGCAATTGTGGATAAATTTAGAAAGAGTGTTATTTCGAAAGAAAAGAAACTGACAAAATGTTAGTCAACAGTCTTGTTCCCTATATTTCCTACGTTTTCCCCATTTTAATTATGCCTGTAACATCTAAAGACATATTATTGGCATCGACTACAGAAACCATTATCAAATCGATAATGTTAATAGATTTAGATTAGCTCAGTTATCAACGAAATTTGCAACTTTCATTTTAAATACTGAATTACACACACACACACACACACACACACACACACACACACACACCCACACACATACACACACACACACACCCACACACACACATACACACATGTGCACGTTTTTTTTTAAATTAACGTCCTCCAACGTAATATCATATCGTACGGTGAATGAATGAAACGAGTGAAATGATGCTCAAATAAGCCCGAGGTCCATGGAGCTTTAAGTTACCCGACATTCGTCTTCTCAGGATAAGGGAAAACCTCGGAAAAAATCTTACCCGGATAACTTACCCTCGCGACCTCTTGAACGTGAGGCAGACACGCCAACCATCATGCTACCGAGGCGGGCACAAGGCGGGCACTGCACCGTTCTTTTTTCAGGCTCTGGGAAGGATGCGGGAGGATCCTAATCAAGGCCTATTTTTCTTTAAAAGCAGTCACTTTTAAATCATCCTGTAAACTACTGTGATACCTTTCTCAAGTGTTTCACGCACCTTTAAACAACCCAGGTGCCCAGAGAACGTTAATGATAGAGGTATATTTCTAGATACGTCCTTCCAAAGTCGGGTAAGACCATTAATAAATGAATGAATGAACAAATAAATAAATAAGTAAATAAATAAATAAATAAATAAATAAATAAATAAATAAATAAATAAATAAATAAATAAATAAATAAATAAATAAATAAATAAATAAATAAATAAATAAATAAATAAATAAATAAATAAATAAATACATAAATAAATAAATAAATAAATAAATAAATAAATGAGTGAGTGAGTGAGTGAGTGAGTGAGTGAGTGAGTGAGTGAGTGAGTGAGTGAGTGAGTGAGTGAGTGAGTGAGTGAGGGAGTGAGTGAGTGAGTGAGTGAGTGAGTGAGTGAGTGAGTGAGTGAGTGAATGAATGAATAAACAAGTCAACAAATAAATAAATAAGTAAATAAATACACGAATAAATTTAATACAAATCTTAATTACCTATCTGTAAGATTAATTTACACTTATTTGTTCATATGAGCTGCTTTTCCGTAGCGATTTATTTCATTAAGTGTAGTGTACGTAACCACGGTAGCCTTTAATGGTTAATTTGGAATTGTTAATATATCAGTAAGGTATTTTTGCCTCAAAACCACTTTCTTTACACAAGCTTAATTGAAAATGAACCACCAGCTCTTCGCGCTTGCTCTCTTTCAATATGATTGTCATCGCTGTGCCCCACTCACATTGATCAAAGGAGTCTCACATTCTGGGGTTTGACCAAGGAAATTAGTTTAGTTTTAAACAGTAAAGCACAGTATTGTCACTATAACCATATTCACTTTAACTTCACCATGTGACTAGTTAGCGCCTTGTTAACTCTTCCTTTGCATAAAGACTTGTTCACAACCACCAGTAACGGTAAGGATAATCAGAACGAGAAAGTTAAAATACATATATCCAAATGGAAGTGTTCACAATCGACGGGAAGCTTTCCCGGACCCCGGGAACGGCAAAGAAGACTCTAGTCTCTCTAGTCGCCAGCTAGAAAAAATATCATTGGTCAGTTAGAAACAAATTAACTCCCAATGCGCAATATCAACCTCCACTTTCTATCAATAAGCTGATCGATAGTGTATCTTGCCGCTCTTGTTGCCGGAATGTTGTGAACCAAAATGTTGAGTGCTGCCTTGCTTACCGTTGCCGTTGTCATTCTGGTTACTGTTGCCGGGTGGTTGTGAACCAGCCTTGAAACAGTTCGGTTCAGATTGTAACTGTAATCTTTGATAGAAGGAACTAACAACAATAACTTCTGATACCTTTGGCATTTCTTGAGCACAAGTTAAAATAGATAGTTGTTAGCAACTACTTGCTGGCTGGATTATGTACCAAGTACCAAGTACCAAGTACGAGGTGCAAAAGCCAAAGGCATATCTGCGGGCCGTACGCAAGACTCCAGGGACTCATGTACTTAGCTGCCCTTCCTAGCAGCGCTGTAGAATGTAGTACACGCATCTTATGCGCCTGAACTGAGCATGTGATCTTTATTAATTACACTAGGATAAATGTTTTAAAAAGATAGATGCCAATGTAATAGACAATTTTTTTCTGATAAAAATCTTTACAAAAATCCTATCTCTACATTAGCTAAGAACGCGAGCTATGTACCTTTTATCTTCACATGATTATTGCTACTCAACATTGAAAAGCCTGAAAAACACAGCCATTCCTTGCTCATAAGACTTATCTCAAATGTAAACATACAGTATACTATGAAAATAGAAATCACGCAGTTTAATTTTCCGTGTAAAGGGTAGTTTAGGAAGGAGGAATTTTCTTCAAAATCTTTGTGTCGCATCCTTAAAGACATTAACCTTAAATACCAACTTTGGTTTTTAACCGACTTTTCGATTTTGTGTTATGCTGTCCACAGACTGACAGACACAGACACATACAGACATACATACACACGGATCTTTTTCTAAAAATGCTTTTTTTGGATTCAGGGAACCTCAAAACATATATTTCGGTGAAATCTCGACATCGAATTTTTGGGTCGAATACAATACTTTACGTAGTAGAGAAAGTAAAAAGCAATGTACTAGTTTCCCGTCCCATTCAGAACACAATGCCGCGACATATGGAAATGAGCAAAAACAAAATTGATTATATATTATATATTATAATTCATTACTGTTTACAGCTTTTTATAAAATGAGTATCGATATTTAAAAATCAGTATCGGTATCGAGTATCGAGAAATAGCGGTATCGTCCCATCCCTATTGTTTATTGAATCAACAAGGCCATCTTGACTAGCAATCGTCCATAGAATTCAATGAAGATTATAAAGTTGCCAAACTAGTAACAATAGAACAGCTGATTATAGCACTACTGCCATTTAGCGGAAATTTGTAATTTTAAGATACTATAATACATTTTCAAGACAGGTAAGTGTTGTAAATCAATTAATATTTTACTATATTTGTATCTTCTAATCTGTACTTTTTTCTAGTCATAAAATAGTCGATTAAATATCAGTTTTGATTTTCTCTAAATAAATCAAAACCGCTAGTGATATTACTGCTGATAATTACGCAGTGAGGGATCATGCAAGATGGCTGTGTGAGACTCGCATCCGGGAAATCGTGGGTTCGATTCCCGTGGCCGACCTTCCTGACCCTCGCTAGGCGAATGCTGGGAAGGATGATTACAACCCTCGAATTTCCTGTCGCTCATTTCCACCTCATTTTTCATTTCACTTCACCTTACACCTGCTTAGTTGTCTGAGGGTTCTATGTGTCGGCGGGAGTTTCAGCGTGCATGGCAGGTGTTTTCTCTCTGTAATTCTCCGTCCTCTGGATCGGGGTACGTCTCTGTGTTCGGATCTGTAGTCGTTAGGGACCCTGCCCTCTGCTATCGTCTCCTTAGGTCCGACCACCCTCCATATCCTCTCCCTCACCTATCAGGGGCATAAACACAAAATATTTCATTGATGAAGGTGTTAAGTCCATACCTTATCTATCTATGCACTGAGAGAGAGAGAGAGAGAGAGAGAGAGAGAGAGAGAGAGAGCAGATTTCGTAAACCAAGGTTCTATGGCTCGAGGCTTTGTAAGTTGCCCAAGGTGGTTTAGTTGTAAATCAATTTGTGAAAAAACCTCCATGTGGGTGTGTGTATTGCCTATTCTATCCAAATTTTTTAACATGTGCTACACTAATAAACTTGATAAGATGGATGAATATTGTAATGTTCCTTAAGAAGTTTGGAATTAGCAATCGTAGCTGAAAATAAAATATTACTTGAAAAAGTCTAAAATAGCGTACAACAAGGGATACATCACATTTGAGTATTAGGCGAAAGATAAGCATGTGTAAATAGTAAATGAAGCTGTTATGGCGGCATACGCACTTGAAGAATAATGCAAGTTAATTTTTATCAAATTCGTTATAAATGAAGTATTTAATACTAAAAGAGTTTATATTGTAATTTATATTTCAATTTACTAAAGACCAATTCATGTATCGTTTAGTTCATTTGTGTATGTTATATTCTGTTCAGTTTCAGAACTGTAAATTGAAATCATTCTCTTGTAATTGTCTGTAACCATGTCAAACTTTATAGGCGTGCTTATACGCGCGCGGCTGTTAAGGTTTTGCTCCAAGATCTTCAAATTTTCACATGGAATGACAGCTTTTGTCATGTTCGCTCTTTAGCAAGGATTCTGTTAAGTACTTTTGTATACCTGCATTTAAATATTAATGTTGTTAACGCGGTTGTAGAAGCTGCAGGTAGTTCTATTTCATGGCCACACAAAACTGGATATATATGACCCGTGATATTTAAATTCTGGAGTGTTTCTCCGTTAACAAACACGAATATATTTTTAATTACGGCTGACGGATAGCATTGTTTCTCGACTTCTCGAAATGAAATAATAGCGACCGCACTGTGGCATTACAAGAAAGAAAACACGATAATGAAGCGCGCTGAATCTCTTTATCCTTTTATTGATTCTGCCTTGCAGACAGTCTTACGGTGCAGAATAAATTCTACGTTTCCAGCGGAGTATTCAGAATTTCTGGAGCATGCAAGTTGAAGAGTAGTTGCATTACACGTCGTTAGTTTTCATGTTTCCGCTTTGAAAGGAAAAGGAATATAGTCTAATGTGACATTCCATAAACGAGCTAAATATAGCTAGCATATTGTGAATAATTCGGCCGTTGTTGATGTGGGTGAAATGTTGCAACGCCGTTAGTGACTGCATACTGGGCTAGGAAATTGGTGGTATTCCTGTACGAGATGCACCAAACATATTTTTGGCTTATGATTAACGAAAAGAATGCAGATGTACTCTAGTCAATTTTATTGCTCGAGAAGTGTAGCATCCATACATATATGGTACCTTGTTCATAAAGATAAGTTTGATAAGCTGGGAAAAAAGCAGTATCGCTGTTATTTTTTTTTTTTTTTCATAAAATCAGCACATTTAGGGGCTTTCATAAACTTTTGGTGTACATGGCCGAGAAATTAACCTATTGCTTACTAAAGCCAGTTATCTTGCCAGATACACAAACAGGCTTTTGGAGCCATTCGACAATATTCTGTTCCCATACAGCATGGATATGGAACATTCTGTTTCTATATTAACAGTGTGGTATATTTTATGACAGGAAAAAGACCTCTCACACCTGAAGTCCTGTAGATTTCAACTCGGAAACCTATGACGATTCTTCAGAATCCTAAGCTTCAACAGGAGAAAAGTTCACCGCAGTGTTCTTCTTTGTGCCCTAGCACCAGTCTGCGAAAAGCCGTAACACGCTATTTTCATCCAAATTAATGAGAAGTAGTGTTTGCTAAATAAAATTATGTCATTTCAGATGGTAACTTTCGACAGTTTGCTACACAGAAAGTAGTTCATTCTAATGGGTTATCTGAATCAGAAGTTAAAATTTTCTTATTTTTTGGCTACAATAGGTATCCTTACCAACATGTATTTAGAAGTTTACATTCGCTTGTAACGATTAGTACTTTTACTTTTAAACGAATTTCATAATGAGCGATCTGAATTCTTCTCAGCTGGGAAAGAGTCTTTTTGGAACGTAACAATCATCAGTACACAATTCAGGATCGAAGGACAATATAGCTGGTTTTGCAACACCATACTACATACACAAATATGGTGTCATTTGGCAATGACCTGTATTTTATATTAAATTTTAATTGCCAAAATATAGTTTTATGCCTGTAGTTTGCATACGGATGCGCAGAATTGTTCGAGAGACATTGATGCCC